>JBAMNC010000164.1:0-600000 GCA_037902135.1 Cetoscarus ocellatus | reverse complement strand
AAAGATGCACATAATTGTCAGTGATTGACAAACTTTCTGATAGAAATATAAACAAACTCAGCGCAAGAAGGCTTTTGATGCTCGCCAGTGTCTATGGTGGACCAGAGGACACCAGATAGCATGGTAACTTATAACACCATAACACCTGTAGAAATGTCCACAGAGAAACTGTCTGTGATGCCGAAAAATAGAAAGAAGCTTTACATAGGATGAATTCTCCATGTTCATCTGTTCATGTCGTTGAGTCCTGTCATGATCTGCTGTAGATACATAGTTAGTTAACCTGTTGCTGTTTTTGTGACATGTTGTGCCTGCGCACAAAAATACAAATAAGTTGTACTTTCTCATAAGTCTAGCTGCCTGGTTGCTGTAACGCAGTTATTATTACTACTGTTGCTGCTTATACTGCTACAGCAGCGTGATGAGTTAACTTGTCAGCATGTTTGTGCCAGTTGCTGAGTTGATCGCAAACAAACCACAGGGGTCAATTGGAAGCAAGTTGAGACCACCTTTTTCAGATGAGCATGGTATGGTTGTTTGTACTGAAACAGCAATCAAATGCTGTACTTATATTCAAATAAAGCATGCCAAACGGGGAACACCCACTACTATCTGAACAGTTTTCCAACATGATCTAGGTGTGAATACTACTCAGGTCGACCCGATAACAAAGAGGCTATGTGCTGTGAAAAATATTACATCATGTCCTAACTGAATGCTCTGCATGTGAGTGAGAGTGTGCTTATTGCCTGCAAATGACGCAGTGCGAAGCTGTGTGACGCCCTGTCCCTATTATTCTATTTGTCACTTGCACTGACATGGACCAAGAGGAAAAAAAGTGGAAGATTTTCTAAGGTGCTAGAAGGCTCTCTTCAGCTTTCTTTTCCTCTCCTCACACTGCAGAGCATGTTTACTTGTTTTACATAGATTTCCTTGCATCAGCATCTAACCTTATCCTTTTAATCAGTGCATAATTAATGTAAGTAAAGTGTGTTTTCTGCTTCTCTAACTGTAAGTAAATGATCTTATTCATAAGCACATCATTCAACAGGAACCAATAAGGGTTTAGCCAGGAACAATAACATTGTTGTACAATGCTCACATTTTTATTCCTTCACATTAGCAAATCATAAAAGACCTCGCCTTTTGGATGCTTTTTGTTTCCTGTTTCTCATCATATTTTATCACATTGTACTGAGAAATCCCTTTTGTTTTCTCATCTCCTCCTGTTCAAGGTGTTAATTTGCCAGAGGTGCTGTTTGCTTTTTTGAAAATCAGATTTATTTACTGAATCATTTGTCATTTTCATACCAAGTTGAAAGCATAATTTTTTGCTAGAAATAGTACAAAAACTTAACTCATTAAACTCACAGTTCCTCTTTTGAACAGAAACACTTTTCTTCTTACTCACTAATTAATTTCGATTTGATATGTCACAGCTTTTCTTCTTTCTGCACTGAGCTGCTGTAAGTTGTGCTAAGTCATTCTGGCAGGTTTGTGAATGATAAAGTGTTGCCTTAAACTGGAGCTACAAACAAACAAAGTCAGTGATGCAGTTAAATTTCAGGTGGTGGCATAAACAAATCTGGTGTGCACAAGTTATAAAAGAAGTTATATCTATGTGCCAGCTGAATATTAAATAATGAAGTGATGAATATTTAAAAGGAGTAACAAATGACTTTGTAATAGATGTAGCGCACAACAAATGCAGAGCACATTTACAAAAAAAAATCAAACCAAATATTAGATTTGAGTCTATTAACCCCTCACTTTCAGCCCTGCTCAGAACAGGCTGTTTTGTGTTAGTTCTCATTGTCTGTGTCAGACCTAACCTGACACGCCAGATGAACAGTTCCAAATATCCGTCACGGAAATATTTCACCGGTCCATCTGGGAAAGAGCCAATCAAAAATGTTTTCAGAGGCAGAACCTTCAAAAACAATTGCAACTGTTGATTAGACAATCGTTCTACTCGTCACACTCATCACAGACCAACCCATTTCAAGCCACAGTATGACATGCCAGCTAGACCCTGCTGTTAGCCGTTAGCTTAAATTGCGTTTCAGTCCATAGACTATCGTCTTACATTAAATTATACCACACAGATGTATCATTTGCCACTTACATGTGACATCAACCTCCTCAAAGACAATACCCACCAAGTTGTTGCAGTGAACTTATGAGGAGAGCATATTTCACCAGGTATCGCTGAGTAACCATGACTCTGGGCTACCATACTACCGCCATCGTTTGTGCAGTATTTCCGTATCTCCAGTTTCCCAGCAGTGACATTCCTTTGTCCTCTTTTAAAGAAGAAATTTAGTCCATTTCTGATAAAACTGCAGATATTGTCGCATCCACTGAGACCGTTTCACACGGCACCATTGTTTTCAAACATGCAGTCACTTCCTGCTGTCGTCACATCCGCGCGTCCCGCCTCTCTTCTCTGATTGAGCCGTTAAGCATTTAGCCATGAAATCGTTGGACAATGGAGGTTAGCAAGATGGGCATGCAGGAATTCAGACAATGAATCAGGCAGGTCCATCTGCTCTGCAAGGTCATGTCAGACCACATCCATCACAAGAAGTGGATATGGCTTCAGCTTTCTATGCCACACTGCACATATATGCCTGGACATGTTATTTCCACTTGAGCCAGCTATGGGCTGAGAAAACACCTGGTGTTTCACATCTTGGGAGGTGATTTTGCAAGGGAAGGTCTTGAAAAAAACAACAACAAAAAAACATCTTCAAAATTGCCTGCTTGGACTTTGCATGGGAGCGTCTAACATGAGACATTGAAAAGTGGAAGAAAGTTTTATTTTCTGACAAGAAAAAAAAAACTTGAAAGTCCTGATCACTTCCAATGTTACTGACATGACAAAGAGATCCCACTTGAGATGTTTTCTATGCGACACAGTGGAGGGGACACCATCATGATCTGGGGTGCTTTTCACCACTTGAAACAACAATCCTACTCGCCCTCCTGGAAACACTTGCATCAAGCATGCCTGAATTTTTGAACAAATTTGAGTCAACAATTTGATCAACAAAAACAGTGGATGTACTCATTAATGAGTCCTCTTTTGACACTTTGATTTATGTTTTGAGGGTTTTTTTTTTTAGCTATGGACTTAAACTTTCGCTCAGCCTATTTCAGTTTAATTCTTGTTTTGAAAAATGGCTTACTCAAAAATGTTTGTCTCTTGCTCCCATTTCTTTTGCATTTTGAAGCTCTACCAAGAACCTTCTTCAGATTCAACAGTGCAAAATGGAAAGTCTTGCAACTTTTCAACTGGTCTTAAGATTTTGATCAGATGAATACTGTTTCCAGGCTTCCTCTGGGTGAACAAAGCAGTATTGATGAAGTACTAAGTCGTAAATAATCAACCAAATGCCCAGCATATATGGGGAGGAATAGATTACCTCCACCATAACTAACACTAGACGCCAAGCCAATTTTAATTGAATGAATGATAAATATGAGTGTGAAGGTGTCGTCCTCTGTGATTTCCTCCTCTGTGTTTCCTGTGATGAAGTGGTGGTTCTGACAGCCCCGGCTGCTGTCAGCAGCTGTAACTCTTCCTTTCTGTCTGCATGAATAGCTGGTACTGAGGAAAGTGGCATCAGAGGAGCCTGCCTTGGCAGCACAGTTGGACAGCAGAGCGGGCATCAGGCCATCTTGATTTATAGTGGTTATTTTCTATACAGCTCTGCTGCTGCTGCTCTTTGGCTGCTGCCTAGCCAACCAAGGAAAATGATTTTTTTCTCTCAAATACTGGATATACCCATTGCCATGATTTAATTTGTTTGCTAAATCCCTTATTGGTCTTTCTCACCATTGATTTTTTTTTCTCTGTGCTTCTGCTGCCAATGCTGCAGCAGCTTCTTCAGAAACTTTGACAGAGTGAACCTTAATTTAGCAATTCACTGATTGGATGTGGACATCTGGGACAGAACTAAAGGCTAAACTCTGTAAACTGATAAAAGATCTTGTTAGAATGACAGTGTGTAGAGGCAGAGACAAAATATTTATGTCCACACATCATGTGACACAAGCTTCCCATCAGGCATATGTGATCACAAGGAGAGCGCTGCTCATTGGTGCAATTGCACGTTTTCAGTTTATGCAGTGACATTACTCGTCCATGTATCCGGGTTTTCTTGTTGGCCTTTTGACCAGATAACTCCAACTCTGAAACTCGTCCTCAGTCAAGTTAAGTCTTGGAAAACAGTGCCTTCCTCACAGTGCTAATTGCTAACAATACTCTGTTAAAAATCCCATGATTGATTTACCAACAGTCAAAGTAATGACAATAACCTGTAGCTGCATAACTCAGAGGTGCTTTAATTCCAACTTTCCCAACAAATTCGAAGTGTCAAACTCCAACTTGAGATAGAAATACTCCTCATTCATTTTTGTAAGTTTGCTAGCATTATAAAGCAACTCTGCCTCTCACTGACTTATTGATTGTGAATGTCCGGGCTGGACCTCTCTGACCGATGGCCCATCATCCTGATCTTTTCTGAACAATGAGCCAATCAGTAGTACAATATAACATGACATTTTAAACAAGGCTGACAGCCCTATGGTATCATTTCTGATAATTACATGGAATAAACATACACTGATGATATACTGCTTTATGTCAGTCTTAAGACGTACCTGACAATTAAATTAGGATTGTTTTTTTAAATTTGCATCACATGTAGTATTCTCTGAAATGACAAGATGGCATTTTTTTTCTCATAAATTCTCTCTAAAATAAAGAATATGATATAAATAAAATAAAGACACTGAATAGTTTAGTCCTTCAGCTTTTTCTACAATGTATTTGTTTAGTTTATTCAAGGACATTTACATCAGTGATGAAGTCAGATGTATTTTGAGTCGGATGAGAGCCTGAGGAGCTGCTGTCCAACACAGTCAAAGATGTCATACCTTAAACATTTATAGGCGTCTAAGGCCTTTTATTGTACTCTCATTCTCTAACCCATCACAATACAGACAAAAGACTGCCTGCATGATTGCCCTTCAATAGCGCTGACAATCATCACCTTTGAATGTTTGCTTTTTTCTTCTGCTCTGTTATAACAGGGCAGTGATGTTTTATTTTTCACTCACTCTGTGCTTGTTTAGTGCGCTGTGTGTTTTAAAAAAAGTACAAATACAGTTGACCTCTCATGCTCAAATTACAGCACAAAAGGATCATATAGTAAGGCTTAATTCTATGTATGTACCTTGTTTCCCATAATGTCTTATTTATTAATGCTCAGTGAAACTCCTGTTTGGGTGAGTTTAATCACCCTGACATCAGAACAGTCCTTAAATCATATCAACAGTTTCTCACTAAGCTCTCGTAATGCAGTGATGGTAAGCTACTTGTAAAATATATTGAGCTAAGTTAATAGTTACTCGTGAATAAAATCAGCTTGACAACATATATATATATATATATATATATATATATATATATATATATATATATATATATATATATATATATATATATATATATATATATATATATATATGTACACTTACATATATAGATATATATGTATATATGTATGTGTATATATATGTATATATGTATATATGTATGTGTGTTTATAAATATACATATATATATATAAAGTATATCATTAGTAATGTTTGTGTTATTTATTATTATTATCATAATAATTATTGTTATTATTATTGTTATTAATACTAAACACATTTTAATTAAAGCCAATGCTTTTTTTTCATATTTTTGAAGTTGTACTACTCTGTTCTTTCTTCCTTTCTACTGCATATATCTTTGATTTGCCTTTTTTAACATCTTATTTTTGTGCAGCACTTTGTAAAGTTTGCCCGAATGGTTTTGTACTTATGTACTTGATCTACTTATTTAATTACTCAAATACATTTTGAGAAAATAATTTTGGTCATCTACTAAAACCAGCCATATTCCTATATGATAGGGGCAATCATACAACCATTTTAGCTGCCCTTGATCAGTCAAATTTAAATTTGTTGTCATTTCATATAGGGCCAATAAAATGATAAATTATTTCATAGATGGAATTATGTTTTGTGGGGACATAGTCTGTCAAGGATTAGACTGCATTGTAACCAACCAGAGGAAAAACACTGTCCACTGCCTTTACAAGTGTCCACTCATGCCTTTAACTCATCCTTAAAAAGTCTGTTTTAGGACCATGGCAGCGCTCTCTGATGTTGCTACATTTTGCGTTGACACTTTCCTTTTTTTCTAGCTCCGTTGTTAATGCATGTTGTTGGGATGCTACCCAATATGTGATCAATAAAAGTACTACGCAACTGAAAAGATATTTGTCTCAGAAAACAACAGTGCTACCACAAAGCTATTGGAGCATGTGATTAAGCTACTAATGATGCTATTTGTAATGACTGCTGATATGACTATGCACCAACAACTGGTCAAGCAATTTCTTTACAGTTTATCTGTAGATATGGAGATCAAAACCTAGGATTGTTTAGACCCAGATCTGCATTTAAAAAGCCTGTAAATCAAAAACATTTGATCTTGTCAATACTGCCACCAAGTCTAATGTACTTCACTACATAACGGCATTTGTTTATATCACATCTACCACATTCATCTGCTTTTTTATGAGTAAATGAGCTTTGCACACTTCAGCTTTTTATATAAACTTAATAGTTTTATATTCCCTTTAGTGTGTTTACATGTGTCCCTCATGTGATAGTGTACCTCTATGCACAAGACTCCTTCCCCAGGACACCTGTTGCTCCAGATGGCATGAACACACAGACAAGCATGACCACAATATATAGCCCTGTCTTCTGTGCTAGGTCTTTTGTTGTACAGAAGTAGAGCTAAAGTTTCTTCTATTTCCATGTACCTCATACAGTACAATACCAATCCACAAATCTCAAACTGTCCATTTTCTCTCCTCGCTGTGGAGATTCAGCATGTTGGCCTAAAAGAGATCTGATTCACCACATCCTGCTTGTCACTTCTAGATAGGTAACTTTATGAAAGTTCCCCACACAGAACTGACATACTCTTTGAATTTTCAGCCAAATAAAAGTTTGGAAAATGTGAGGTTTCAAAAACATGGCATCTGGGGCCTGCAACATGATGTAACTTAACATTTTCTTAACCTTGAGCATGTTCACGGCTGTTCTCTATGCTCATTTAATTTGACTCACTCCACTGTAATGCCTAGTATGATAGAAATAACTGGGGGTACATGCATGTAGAGACTGGAAGGGACAGGACTATTACGACAGACTACTAGAGTTTGTGAGGCTTAGTTTTTAGTGGTTGTCTCCTCAGCAGGCTGGAGTAGTTAGGATGTGTGGGATCATCATGACTCAGAAAAAAGGAGTTTCTTGTGAATCTCAGCCTCAGGGATTTTACAGCATAGTTGCTGTGGGTTGAAGTTTTTTAGTAAATTGTATAGCAAGATTCAGCTTTACTCCAAGACCTCAAACTTTGATAGAGACCTTTTTTTTCTTGATACTACTGCTGCTCTATAAAAGTGATACTAGATTGTGTAACTAGGTTTAAGGTTGCAGAGGTGTATTTACCTTTTGTGTGCATCAGTTGGAACCAATCCTCAGAAATATTTTTAATATGAATGCATACATTACTGAAGCCAATAATGACAAATATTTTCACTGCCAAGCTTTTTTGTGGCCAGGTCAAAACTCAAAACAAGAATTACTTCAGTAAAAGTTAAAGTTTCTCAGTCAAAGTATTGTTTTATCAATATTACTGGAGTACATGCTCTTTAAATACTTGGCCTACATGTGTTTATTTGCATAGAGGGACTAATTATTAAATGATTTAAAAAAACAACAACAACAACAAAGAACACAACAACCAAAAAAACATACAGTGTGTCATTTGTATATTTAACGGTGGAATATCTCCCAAATGTATTTTCTTTAGACTAAGACTTAAAATTAAACTCACTTTAAGATCTGATGGTCTAGAGCAGGGGTGGGCGGCCCTGGTGCCTCCTCTTAGTTCAATACAGCCAGCCAGTCTTCAAATTTGTAAAACTGCAACCATATATATAAAAAATCTGACGTGTTTTACTCTTATTTGCTACTTTGAAAGCAGAAACAAAATGTATTTCGACATGAAAAATTGAAAATATTTCTATATTATTAATAGCCTTTAATAGCCTTTAATAGCCTATATACATATATAATTAGTAAAGTTATTTTTCAACAGTGGTCATAGTAAATGTCTTTTATGATGCATCATTGAAAGATTTGGGTGGGAAAAAGAGATTCAAATTCACTGAAATGGCCATCTGTAACTAAGATTTTTATAACCCCAACCTTGACCAGGATGCTTTTGTGAAAGTAATAGTTTAGTAGTTTAGTCATAGCAAAATTCTCAGTTGGACTTACTTGTAAAATATAGTGCAGATAAATTAATCACGATAAAACAATATCTACTCGTTCACTGAATCTAAAAAGTTCATTTGATTGGCTTTAATTCTGTTTTCAGCTCTTTAAATTTAGCTTAACTGTTTGATTGTGAGTTTGAAAATATAAATATAAAGTCTGATGAAGACCAAATATTCATATTTTATGGAAGTTTCTGATAATTTTATTGCCTTGTAAGCACTATCTTTTTATTTGCCGTCCGAAACAGAGAATAACAATAAAGTGGTTACTCATAGTAACCAAAGTTTTCCACCCCTGGTCTAGACTACATGTTTACTTTATGTGGTTTTGTTTCAGTGAAAAGCATCAATTTCATAAACATTATGTGTGCATTGTAGGAGATAATTATAAGATAAGTATCAAAATTGAAAATGTTACAACAGAAAGTATTGGTATCATATCGATATGAAAAACTCTGGTATTTCCCATCACTGCTGTGCAAATTTTGGGGAAAATATATATTTAGAAAACTGTGAAAACAGTCCATATATATGTGGTATCACATACTTAACAATGAAGTAAGAACTGAAAAACATCTATTGCGCTGACAGCCTAATGTAACAGCTTTTTGATCAATATCATGCAGCAAAAGTAAAGCCTTATCTAAGTTTTACAGAGATGGCAGTGTGTTGTTTTCTTGTTGACATGAGTAAAAAGACTATTTTCATTCAAACAGAATACAGTGACTTCCTCTGTTTTTTTGTTTTCCTAAAGTCAGTCTGACAGTAAACACGGAATGGGGATACATTACGATAAAAGCCTTCCAGTGGTGAGCAAGAGGAAACTCTTTAACAATCCATTTAAAGTGCAGTGACAGTCGCCGATAATGAAAGACTTAAAAACTTAAGACTGGAGGGAGACAACAAAGAGGAGTGAAGGAAAAAATCTGCTCTGCTGTCTGTGTAAACACGCCTTAAGGGAGGAGTAAAAAGGGTATTTCTTATGATACACATCTATAGTCCATTTACTATGCCTGACAAAACAACACACTAGACTCTGTGTCCTCAGAGGACTCTTCTTTTTGAGCACTTCGTAATACAACAGTTCTTGATTTATCATCTTTTTACCTCCGCCAAGGAGGTTATGTTTTTGCCAGCGTTGGTTAGTCTGTTTGTCTGTTTGTGTTCAAGATAACTTGAAAAGTTAGGGATGGATTTGGATGAAATTTTCAGGAAATGTGTGGAATGGGATAAGGAAGAAATGATTAGATTTTGGGACTGATCTGGATCCAGATCCAGGATTTTTTTAAAGGATTCTTTAACGTTGCCAGATAGGACCATTTTCGCCAAAGTGGACTGAAGCTGCTTGGCGGAGGTCTGCGCTCTCTGAGTGCTTTTCTAGTTTGGCTTGCTATTGTCATTGTTCAAAGTCAATACCTTGCCTGCTGTGGGGGGGTCCTGCTGATGCTGCTCCCCTCTACCATCTTTGAGATAAGGAGAAGATTTCTGTGGAGCTGGACCTTAACACTGATGAGATGGACTGGAGGAAGCTGGGGTGGAGGAGGGATGCCTAAATCATTCTGAAACAACTGATAGATGAGCATTCAGGGTGGTTGGTTCAATTAAGCCCCAGCAGTGTTTGAGTGATTGAAACATCAGCTGATCACTAGATCTGGAAGAAGGGGAGAGAGAGAGAGAAATGAATGAGTAGTAATAAAAAAATGGATGAATTTGAAACAGTTCAATGTTTGAGTCATGGACTAGATTTGAGTGAGGTTTAATGTACATACAGAAAGCGAGTGTGCTTCCAGTGACAACTTGAGTTTCAGGCTGTGTGTGTGCCGAGGATCATCGCACTTCTCCCTGCCTCCAATATGCCCAGTGTTCAACATATGGCTATAAACTTAAGCATTTAAGTTCAAGATTTTAATGAGATCTTATCAAAAAGTATTTGATTTATTGAAGCAGGATTCCTGAAAACCTTCAAAACAATTTTACCACTTCTGTAAAGATCTGACAAACACAGTTTGGTATTCATTTTTCAACTTGTAAGATAAAAAGTGATTAGGCACATTTAGTTGCATCTCAATGCAAGATGATTCAATTTGGTAAAATGAATGAGTTATTGTGCCAAATAATGTGAAATAATTATCAAGCAAAATAATCGTGATTATATATATTTTTCCCCATAATCAATCAGTAAAGAAATTGCTAAATGTTATTTTTTTAGGCTGTTGTATTCATTAGTGTTGGTCTTATACCAGTGTTGGGAAAGGCTATTAGTTTGCAGCTTTGAACATCATATGCCTTAACAGTGGGAACTGACAGTTTCTGGTTCTGTCATTTTAGAGTTGCTGGCTGGAAAGTTTACCTCTGGTCTTGTGTGTTGCCAGCCAGACCCAAAAAGGTGTTCCAGTGTACATTACAAGAATCAAGAGGCTAAAAAAAATTATGCTGCGCAAAGTGCAAATGGGAACTTTTGAAATAAAGCATTTTAACTAAACACCATTTCAAAGGACTTGAGAACATGCAGAAGAACCAAAATGTTTTTTTAAGCCTGCAAGTTGCCTGAAATTAAAATAACTACCTCAATTTTGTACGGTTTCAAATATCACACAGCAGCACCCTGCCATTTTCTTTAACTCCTCTCGCCTCTGCTAAATTAAGCACTCTTTACTCCTCATGCAAAGGCACCACAGCACGACTGAAATTAGGGAAAGTAAATGTCAGTGTACTTCAGCTCTGGGTCTTTTTATTGCTATTTACGGCTCAAGGCTACCTTCACACGGCCATAAAATTACCCAGAAGTACTCTCTGCAGGAGGCCTGTCCATGCAGAAAAACACTCTTCTAACTCCTACACAACTGCTCTGGCTGCTCAGTTTCATAAGAGTAGAGGACATACAGGCCAGTTTAAAACGTTATATCTTTCTCTTTAAAGAAATGTAACTAACTCACTCTTAGTTTTAACAGAACCTATAGCCTATCACAAATGGCCTGTCAGTCTCCAGTCTCAGAGACTGCTGTGATCTGTTTTATGAGGACTTTTAACAGGTATGAGGTCTGTTTTACATCTAGCTGTATTCAGCTTTGATTTTTTTTTTTTTTTTGCTGCATATTTAATATGTGCTACAACCTTGTCAACTCTCAACTCTATTCTTTTCTCCCCTGTTTAAATTTTCCATCAATGGTTTTTCAAGGTTCTTTTCAACTGATTGAATTAAAAAACACAAAGACAATACACACTTTAAGTTCTGGCAGTAGTGACATATAAAGGAACAATGGGGAAGACACTGATTAAACTTCCTTCTAGGTCTACAGGAAGAACAGAGGGGAGTCAGACAACAGCTGGGTATGCGATGACCACTTCCTGAGATAAAAGGCTACAAACATTTAATTACTTAACTTTTAAAGATGGAAATTATCTGAAGAAATGCAGACCAGAGTGACATTATTTCCATAAACTTACAATAAATTCAATGGAGTACAGTTTGCTATGTAGTGTGTGTTTTACAGCCAGCCATGTTGTCACCTACAAGGGACAAGATCTGGCTGCACTTATCATTCGCTCTGCAGAGAAGGTGATCAGCTGCAACCTTCCATCTCTTTTTCACCTGTACACCTCCAGGACCGGAGGAATGCAGGTAAAATTGTGGCTGATCCCTTTTACCATGGACATGAACTTGTTGTGATCCTCCCCTCTGGCAAGAGGCTGCAGTCCATCCAGACTAAAACCCTCAGCACCTGAACTGTTTCTTCCCCTCTGTTGTCAGTGTCATGAACAATACTCCAACCCTACCCCCAACCCCCATAAAACAGACTGTCATCCAGACAATTTTTTTATCAACTACACACTGTATTCATATTTATATCATATTTATACTGTTACAAAAATTCATTGCTCATCTGTACAGCTCCTTGACTGCACTGAATATATAGTTTGGTTGTGTTTTGTTTTCTGTTGATTGTTTTTGCGCCAATTTACCAAGTCAAATTCCTTGTATATGTAAAAGCACCTGCCAATAAATACAAATTCTGATTCTGAATCTTTCTGTGATTTAAACTTTGCTATCTATTTATCAGCTTTTGACCTTGCCACACAAGAAGCAGAGGCTTGGTGGCACATCTTTTAGGAGCAGTTAGCCTGGCTCAAGTTTGTTGCTGTGATAAAACTGGAGGATATACTAAGCTTTTAAAGAAGTCAATGAGCTCTTTGAAAAGTTTCTGTGGCCAGAAAAAGGTCATTTTCAGAAGGACAGTTGGCTCTGACTGAGTGTCACTCCACAAGTTTTTCAAAACTCTGCAGTCTGTGTATTTGACACCATGAGAAACTGTTTTTATCTCTGGCTTAAAATAAAGAATTTTTCATAGGTCACTTTCACAATTAAAATCCAGCCGGCTCGGTTTGGGTCAGGGGTGAAGTTATAACATTGTTCCAGTTTTCACTCGGTTTGATTTTCTTTCACACTGCTCTTTGTCAGGAAGACCAAAGCCTGTCAAAAGCTCTGTTATATTGCCACCCACCACTGGTTGGGAATGTAGCTGTGGCCTTTGTTCTTTCCATCGGCCCCACTGTTGTACTATGGCCCAGAGTAACACAACCAGCTTCAAGTAATAACATGGCATAACTCTAGTTTGCTTGGAATTACCACCAGACTTAGGTGATTTTTCACCCCGCCCCGAATCAACCAGACTTTCCAAAGTTCAGGGAGTGTTTTTCATTTATACTGAAGTTTTATCCTCATCCAACACACGTCACACACTCAGGTGTCGAGAGACTTCGGAGCTTTAAATTGAACCTTTGTCAATGCATGCCTTCATCCTAAAGTGATCCCTTGTTAAGTCACTTCCTCCTGTTCCTAGGTCAGAAAAACCCACCTGCCATCAGGCTTTTTTGCCATTGAAAACAACTGAAAAAAACCCTTGATTAACCAATTTCTGAGCATATTTAGCTGACCTTAATTGTTTTTCATTTAAGGCTTCATTGAAAGAATTAAAAATGTATGGTGGGATGTGTGATGACCATTCAATAACTATTAAATTCTTTGAAATTGCTCACATTAATACCAATTTATGATGCTGGTGACGTTGGCTGCCCAACCATGGTACTTCAAAGTTCTTGATTTACAAAAGAGTTAAAGCAGCACTAAGTAAGATTCCGGCTTTTTAGCTCTCAAGGGGCCTCTGTGGTCGCTGACTAAAACAGAGCGCCTCACACCAACGTGCATTTGTTGACATACAGAGGGAGGAGAAGCGAGCCAACAGCACGTCCCAAAAGACAAATAAACCATTTGGACTGATAAAGTACAGTCTGAATATGTTTTTTAATTTGTAGTTTTTTAGTGTGGAAGTGTTCCTACCATCCACATCCAAGTTACTTAGTGCCAGTGAAGGTGATACAGACCCCCTCAGACTATGACAGAGGGGTCATTCAACCTGTTGTAAGGTGATGTACCATCACAATGATTCTAGAAATATTATATTAGGCAAAAAAATACGTAGTGTTGGTTTTAACAAGATCTGTTACATAATTTGATGTGTCTAACTTAATTTGTGCATAGTAAGTTCTAATTTAATGTTAACTCTTAGACAACATCCCAGAAAAGTAAAGTAATATTCCATTAAAATAATATTACTAGAAATATAAGTCTGCCATCAAGAAATGTTATAACTTGACATTACCAGATCATTACATAATGTCAATACTAAAACTATTTCAGCTTTGCCAAAAGCATTTGTAATGTTTCTAAACGACTGAATGACTTTGAATACCTGTGTTTTTTTCCATAAGGTTAAATTACAAAAAAACAAACATAAAAAAGCAGCATTTTTTTTTATAATTAACCTTCAGTCTAGGAAACAGGATGAGTAATTCTCCCAAATTATGATGTGGAGATTTCCAGCGCCTCTTCCAAACACCCCAAGCACAACTTTAAACATAAAAAATACCAAATTAAGTTCAAAATTTCACTTCAACTCATTGAAAAGACCTGACTGAGACTGGAGTTTGTCTGGCACCTTAGCAACAGTTGCTATGAGAAGGACTTCTCTGATTCGTGGGTCAGCAAAGTAATCAGAGGGCTAACAAAGGGTCAATCGTCTCCATGTCTCTAGATTACATCCTACTCATCAAGAAATTGTACATGGCCTGATCTTGTGTGCCTAGGGTATCCTCCAGTTCCATGTGTGTCAAGTCAGAGTCGTGTATATTCACAACTATTCTCAGGACACTACAAGTTTATCTCAGACCTTACATTTCCAGTCATTACAGCTGTGACGGAGACTGAGAGGAAGTGTATTAAGTCTTATCAGTCTTACAGTCAGAAAAAGAATATGGTTATTTTTATTAACAAAACACCCTGCAGGCTCTTTTAGTTGAAGACACAGAAATGACAATGATATTTTTATTTCTATACAGCCTTGGAACAAAATGGTCCATGGCTCTGTACCTGTGGTTGGAGACCCCTGTTTAGTCAACCTTAAGCACTAACACTGCAGTTATACTGCCTCACCATAAGAGAACCTTGCGATTTGTCTTCCTGTCAGCCTACACACACTTAAGGAAATTGTTTTGTTTTCACAGCAGGACCTCTTCTTTGTAGAAATTACCCTTATCAGTGAATCAGACGCCGTCTCACTATTCAATTTCAGATCCAAGACCTGTTTATTCAGAGCCGCCTACACCACAACCTACCTTAACAGTCCGCTGCAGTCTTTCATTCTCTTCCTTCTTCTGCAGACTGCCCTTTCATTCACGACGCCCACACTCTTGTGTGGGAGCACACAAATCACACACACACACACACTGGATCTGTTTCTTGGAGATGTTTGTGTCTGTTTTCATGCCGTTGGTTTTTACACAAAAAGGTTTTATACAGCAACTTGTCTTCATTTGTAACCACTGCATTAAAGTAAAATGGAAAAAGTATGAAAAACTGTCACACTTGAGCTCTAAATATTGACAAAATGTCTGACAGACTTTCCTACAGAATGAAGTGAGCAGCAGCAACAAAATGCATTGTGATTCACATCTTCACAGTTAGTTCTGCTGCTGCAGAGCTGAGGCTTTTTCTGCTTTTTGTTTGGTCGGGGTTTTGTCAAGTTTCTGCGTCATCAGCTTAAAGCAACTACAGTGTTTCTGATATGAACTTTGATGGCTTTTAAAGGTACAGTATGAGGAATTTTGCACTGAAATGCAGAAAAAGACACAAGTCACTCGTTGTTAGTCAAAGTCAAGTCTCCAGTTTTTGAGGAAAGCTGCAAGTCCATCTAGTCTTAATTAAATATTAATATTGAAAAATGCTTAATATATTACAAGAAATGTTAGTCAGGGTAACAGGAAATGTTGCCAACATTATTATTATTATACAATATTGATGTTGAGAGTTTCAGCATATTAATGTTTAATTAGATTGGGTCCAAATTACTGATTATAATTAACTATGAAAAACTAACCCCTCTAGCCTCTCAAACACATTGCAATGCAATCTGGAGTCACCAGTCCACTTAATAAGCATTTTTTTGGTCTGTGGAAGGAAGCCGGAGAGCACAGGGAGAACATGCAAACTCCACACACTTCGGGACTGACATATTTAAGTAACACCCATGTCCCCAAACAGGATTTGGAGTTTAGATAATGGACTGATGTACTGATGTATATTCTAACAGCAACTATTCCATTGAGCACTTTCTGAAGCTGGACAAAGATGTGGATGTATTTATGGTGCTCTCCAGCTCATTCTAGATCTGTGGACCTCTGCAGGTCATACTGAAGCATGTGCATTTAAGTTTGCATTTCTTATCCCTTTGGAGTTGTTTGTGTGTGTTTTATATTGCAAAATGTTTTCAAGCATCTTGAAGCCTTAAAAAAGAGTAACTTTTAACAGCTTTCCCCCCTAATTATGTTAAACCATTAGTGAAACTAATAAGTGGTTCATTATTTTTTTATTAATACACTTCATGGAGTGCAGTTTATGTCACTGCTTTGACTGCGATCCCCCACCCCCAAATTAAAAAAACATGACTTGACAGAGATTGTTTATGCCTTGCTGCAGCTTCCCTGAAAATGAATCCTGCATTGGATTCTCTTAAATCTCTTAAGTAGCACTGATTCTATAAGTAACATCTGTTATTTTATTTTAGCTTGAGAGGAGCCTCTTGTCATTTGATGAGTTAAACTATCAAGGTCTTTTCTTAAGATTAATGTCTTTCAAAATGTAAGCAGATGTGTTTTCTTCAGTCTACCAGCTTTTCAGTCTTTTGTCTTCATACCTAAGTTGTAACATTTTGTAGGCAGAAACACTCACTAAATAGCTCTTCTTCAAAGTCTGTATTCCGATTAAAGTTGTACCTCACATTAGTTTACTTCTTGTCTCAGTGTAAAGAAAAAAAAGCCTGATAACTCAGCATGGCTTTAATCAGTTCCTCACAGACTCTTTCCAAAGAAAACATTTCAGCAGAGCTTGGAGCTGTGTCAGCTAAGCCATTACACACAAGTACACACAGTGTTTGGATTTGTTTCTTTTTTGTTGTTTTCTGTTTTTTCTCTTCAACTTGAATTTCACATGATCCATGTTTTTCTTTCTTTTTTCTTCCATCTTATTCTTTTGCATGCTCCCATCGCCTCTGTGTTGCTGCTTTGTTTGCTGGAAATTAACAGCTTCCTGTCCCCAGGTATAAGAAGGTAAGCTGAGAGATCAGTTTAAATCCCAGTCATCCCCAAGAATCAACACCTCTAAAGACCTACCCAGCCGACCTCCAGCCTATTTAACCCTGATCCAAATTGTTTCCAGGCCCTACCTAACCTCTTTCTTGACCCTCTTATGTTTTTACCATAGACTGTAGTTAAAGATGATTTATCATAGCTCTTTTCCTCCCCCGAACACTGTAGTTCCCTGTCACTTAAATGAAATGTATGTGCTTGCTGTGGTCAAAATATGATTTGGATCAATCAATTGTTTTTGGTGTCTGTATCTTTATGGTAAATGAGCTCCCTCTCACTCCAGCTCTCTCTTTCCATCCCAACATGAGTACAGCTGTGTGCTTCCCAGTGATGGGAAATTACTTACAAAATGTAGTGAGATAAAATACTAGTTACTTGTTAAAATATTGGCTTCACTACAATACAGCTAGAGCTTATAAAAAGTAACAAGCTAAGTTACAGCAACATGACAGAAGAAGCTCACTGCATCCAAGCTACTTTCATTTATTAAACATATAATTAAATACAATTATAATAATGATGATAGTGATTAATTGTTGTAATATCACTGTTGTTGCCACTTCTTCTTCTTCTTCTTCTTCTTCTTATTATTATTATTATTATTATTATTATTATTATTATTATTATTATTATTATTATTATTATTATTATTATCCCAGTGTTTTTTTTTTAATATTCAGCTGGACTGCTTCTTTTTTTTTTTTTTACCTAACTGCTTTTACAAAATGTACTTGTGATTTGTTGCATTTCTTTCTTTTGCTTTTAAAAAACTCTTTTTTTTTTGATTGAATGACAGTTTTAACATATATCCATTTGGTTTCCTGTGCTGAATCATGTCATTTATATCCAAAGTCATGTTTTGAAGGTAAACAGTAAAAAAAAACAGTCTTTTTGTTGACAACAAATAAAATTATAACCAAGGTCACCTAATATCAGGAGTTGCCCATCTTACCTCTGTGACTCACGCTGTCCCTGCCTCCCCACTTACCCATTTTTCCTCTTGTTTTGTGCAAGTCATAATTAGCTGCTGATAGCATGTGCTGCTTGTGATAGTAAAGGTTACTCAGCTGACCTCAGTGGCTCACACTGTTCCTGTCTCCCCTACTCTGATGTCAAACTGATCCATTGTTTCCTTTTGCACTAAGGGTCCATGTAAATATAAATGTTCATTTAGGCAGGTTGCTCTGCATTG
This sequence comes from Cetoscarus ocellatus, assembly GCA_037902135.1. Taxonomy (NCBI): domain Eukaryota; kingdom Metazoa; phylum Chordata; class Actinopteri; order Labriformes; family Labridae; genus Cetoscarus; species Cetoscarus ocellatus. Next base: position 581,697 of record JBAMNC010000164.1, on the reverse strand, counting down.
TGTGAGTTGTAGACTGTAGGCTTATGTGTATCGGCTGCTGGTTTACTCTGATCCAGAGACATCCCTAAGTGTTTTTCTACTGTCAGTCACACCCATGTTTGATCAAGTTTGACGGCAGTTTATACAACTTAATCGACAGTTAACTTGAATTTCTTCTGTCCTTCAGACCCAGTAGAAGTTTCAGCCAATTCCCATTCAGACCTGTTTCATCTCCATCTGCAGACATTAAAGTGTACTCCACTGTTAAACTTAATCTTACAACCATTATTTCTTGATACTGATAGGCCAATTAAAAGTTTGCATGGATCACAACACAGAACTTTTACTGCAGAGTCACATAATGAAACAATGAAGGTGTTACTCCAGTACAGTCAGCAGCACTGATGCAGAGTAGCTGTTAGAGGCTTTGATGATCCCTACTTCCAAGGCTGTAGATGGCTCTCAGTGCTGTTGACCCACCACATGACTGCATAAAATCCAATACCTGATTAACTTCTAGGCAAGAAACTTTACAAAGAAATTCTGGAAATATCTTGGACGACAGTTAACTTGTTTAAAATAAGCAAAGTTTGTCACCTTTAAATTCATGGATCAAAACAAAAGAAAGATAGTCCACAGGAAAGATTGTTATTCTAGTTTCGCAGTGACACTTAGGTTTGTGGAAAGTTTGAGGACCATGATCTTAGGTTTGCAAAGTTTTCTCTCGCCCTCCCTCACTAGCTTATTAAGTCCTGAAAGCTGCAGGAAGCCAAATATGACAGCGGAGTTGCTGATCATTACTTTTTATCCCATCATTTTTTAGCATAAAATATAAACTTAAAACAGAATTTCACATAAAGGTTAGCATAAATCAGAATAATAACCAACAACATTTCAAAGTTTGCTCCATGTATCATCTGTTAAAGGGCAGGAGGAACCCTTAATCTTCTTGCTTTTGCTCTTGAGAGCTCTTGTGCTATCCATAATTTGTACATTTATGGTTCATATAATGAATAGGTACCACTGTTTATCCCTCCTGCACTGTTTGTAAATTGTTGTTAATGTTCATTTACCAAGACAAGCAAACTAATTAGAAGAAAACTTTCTAAAAACAATTACAGACAAGAGTTTGTGAAGCAGTGTAATGATTGAGAACAATGGACTCAAGGGTGGACCTGTTCATTAATTCAATAAATTGAGTTAGACTTCCTCTGTAGTTACTTCTAATTAATGGTTGTTATTTATGCGTTGGGAGCTTTGTCTCCCCTTGAACCAACAGCCTTTTCCTCTGCTTGCATTAGCAGTTTACTGTCTCCTCCAGCGAGTCCTTCACCAAAGTCCTGCAGTGGATAAATCAAATAGTTAATGTTTCACCTTGCCGTTTCAGAGGCTCCATGTATCACAGGTGCATGTTAATTGAAATGAGCAAGCATGAGCAATGTAAACCCATGAGATACCAGAAACAAGCATGAAGATTAAATGCCCGTTTAAAGAGGTGTTAATGTTCAACAATGCTGTAGTTTAATAGATTAATTTGGATTTATATACGGACAGATCTTATAAATTTGTTTCATGTAGATGAGAAGTAAACTGCAGTCATTCTTAGAATATTTATGTATGTAAGAACTCAAAGAGGAACAAGTGCCCAGCCATAATGACGAATACAAACCTGTAAGCATTTACACTATCTGGAGCAGAATCAGACTCATTACTGAGCATCCAGCCATAACATAGATGTTGGGCTGTAGCATAATCTGATTAAGTGTACAGTGCACACACATCAGAGATTAGGCTACTGGTGACATGAAGGCCACATGCAGCCCACATATTTCCTCATTGTGGCCCACCAGTAGATATAGCTTTTCAAAAAAATGTGTAAACATGAAGGAAATATGACACAAAATGCCACATAATATTAAAAGGCAATATTTCCAAGAAAATAGATCTACAATTGGCTGTAGTTGTTGCTGTTACAGTCTTTTCCTTGGATATCTGAATGCATCGTATAGTTAAGGTGGAAAAGTTCATTAGACAATTTTTAACTTCTTGTGATAGTTCAGTATTTGTTTCTTTTATGAAATTTTAGCTCTTATCATTAAACTGAGAATAATTGAACAATTTGGCCCTGTGGAGAGGAGGACAAAATTGATGTGGTCCTCTGAGTAACCAAAGTTATAGCAATAACTTATATCTAAAAACTTGATCCAGCATTTTTTCAATGATGAGCATGTTCCCACTCATTTGCTGGAGACGCTGTGTTTTAATTTGTCTCTTAATCAATCAAAATCACAGCTCAGCCCCTCTGATGTGTTTTTGCACCTAATCAATGACATATTATCAATGACACTGAAGGTAATGTGTCCCATTGTGACCCTGCGACACCTCCCCCTCCCTTCCTCTTATAAGCCTCTCCATCATCAACACTGACAATCATTGGTGATGAATGGGACCCATCTGCTAACTCTCCATACTGCTCACTCTCATCAATCCAGGGTCGCCTCCAGGAGCCTTGACCCGAGCTCCTCCCCTGATCTCAGGTGTTGCTGCAGCATTAAACCCGTCTTTAACATGTCTGTGTGTCAGCTCCCTGAGGATCAGATCAATGCCCCCCTTCACCCATCCTGTTATCTGCTGCTGCTGCAGATTGATGCTTCCTCCACCTGCATGTTACTCCACCAGTCAGATATGATAATGAAGACATATTTGCTGGCTGACTACAAGGCTGATAGCTCTGTGGGATGAAAAAAACATCACTGGTGGTGGCTTAGACAGCTACATGTGATGTCAAAAAAACACGTGAATCGTTTTTTCTTAACCAGTTTGTTCAGATGCTTCATATGCAGAGAAATAACATTCTATGGATTTATCGGGTAAAAGTGCAATGGCTAGTTGAAAATTAGATTAATGGCCTTAACTGAAAAACAAACACTGAATAAGAAATTTCGATATAAGCATAAAAGTAATACTTAGTTACTTTTCCATCTTATGAAATGTTATTAGGTCATTTCTTTTTTCCAGCTTCAACTATCGAAGTCCTCTTCTATCTCTTAGCCTATCAAAACGTATCAATCTGTCAAAAAGGCTAACTGGCCCCCTGTTATTCCTCACAGTGGTTGTATGACCTATTGCCAGTGATGGGCAGTAACATCACCATAAATCGCCCGATTAATTATATTTTCCAGTTGCTTTGTGGTAGCATTAACGTTTTCAGACGCAAACAGATTTTCAGTAGCTTAGTTTTTTTAATTGATCAAGGAATGCAGTTGCATCCAAACAAGCTACATTTCCCCACAGCGACAATGGGGAGCAGTGGTGCTGCTGCAAAGCCTGCTGGGACATGAGCATGAGTGCACACACTGTGAAGACATGCACAAGTGTTTACTAAAACAAAACAAAACAAAAAAAACATAAAACATTGAAAAGTTGAATATCACCAGAGCAGTCAGCAAACAGCAGCTTGTGTCCAGTCAACAGCTGACTATGAATTAGTTCAATATAACAGAAAACAATGGATAAGCTGGATATCAGTACCATCCGGTGCTAATGTTTTGTTATCAGCATAAGGACTTGTTGTGTTACTTAAACTTACAAACCATGACTTCGAGTTATGACTGCATGAAACCACACAAAGCAACACCACACAATTGAGCACCACACAATGCAAGGTAATGTAATGCTGTTTAACGAAATGCAAAGCAATGCAGTTCAATCCAACACTATGTAACTAGTTGTAACACAGTACATCATAGTGCAATGCAACTTCATGCAATGCAGCGTGACACAATGCAATGTGACAGAAGGCCACTTGCAGCAAAGCAACATAATGCAATGTAACAAGGCAAGGCAATGTAACGCAACTGTACACAAGGCAATGAAGTGTCACACAAAGTAACATAAAGCAATGCAATGAAAGGTTATGACATGTGAGGCTATGCAACATAATGCATAATGCGTAATGGCCACTGTTTCTTAACCTGACATGCCAGATGAACAGTTTCATATTGGAAATATTTCACTAATCCATCTGGGAAGAAGCCGTTAGCTGCAGCTCCCGCCTCTCTTCCCTGATTGGGCCGTTAAGAATTCGGCCGAGTGAATTCGTTGGACAACGGAGGCTGGCAAGACGGACCTGCAGGATTTCACAATCAGGCAGGTCTGTCTGCTCAGCAAGGCTAACTGTTTCTCCAACTTCTAAAAAAAAGTTAATTTTGATCATACTGTTAACAAGAGGAAAATGAATTTACTGGATAAAGAATTAATTATCTGACAGACACAGTGTTGACCAGAGCATGTGAGCGGAGTGCAGCAATGAGATTTCCCGCTCTTGGGCACAGAGCTGTTCCTTGCGGCTGCTCGTCTGCTCCAAGGGGAAGCACGCCACTCCTGTAATTATCGCTTCACCTTCCACTTAAATTTCTATCCTCTCCACTCAAATCACTCACCGCTCACCGCTCACTGCTCACACTCCGAAAATACTGAACCACATTGCATTCACTGGATAAAAAAAAATTAGAGGATTGAAAGTGACCTGTACTGAGGTGTGAATGCTTTTGCGCTGTCCACGGTGCTGATCCGGTCAGTTTGTCAGATTCAGCACCATGGACAGCGCAGCATTATGTCTCATTCCACAGCTATCTGCGTGACTGCAGCAGTGGTTGGAGGAAGTTCCCTGAGTCACTACCAAACCCGATTAGATGCATTTCAAATGCATGAATTTATATTTGTGAAGCATCCCGTGTTGGTTCAGCTGCTCCTGCAGAAAGACAGCGACATTCAGCACGTCAGACTGGGCTTTCCACCTGAACAATCCGAGAGACTTGAGATGCCTGAGCAGTGTTGACATACTAATATTAACACTATCATTTTTGAAAAAAACATCAGTATTTCCCAGAGATCCTGATCTCGTAATCACAAGATAAAGTGTTGAGATTATTGACATCTGTTAGTCTCACAGGAATAGTACACTTGCATGACCTCTCAGCATCCTTTTTGAAGTACTTTGTAAACTCCATAGTCGAGTTGTCGACATAAAATTTCCAACAGAAAACAGTAGGGGTGGCTGAGCAAGTCATTATTCACAGATGCATTTTGGGTGAGACATGCTTCAGACACATTGTGTGTGTGGTGCCGGAGTGAGCGGGATGGAGAAAAAGATAAGGTGACGCTCCAGCATTTTTGATAAAACCGCTCAGCGCTCTGGCCAAAGCCCTTCCACTTGCGCTCCCCGCTCACTCCCGATCAGCTAGGCTCACATGCTCTGGCGTTGACAATAAGCCTCTGATGCTGGTTGATGTGACATGGTACACTCTGTTAGGGTAACTTTATGGTGAATTAGGACCAAAATGAACAAAGTGAGTCTAACTGAGTGGTAGCCATACTAACCCAAGAGCTGAAGTAATAAAGAATACTACAGTACGATTAAACAGGTTCCCCTTGTGGTGTGGTGACATCATTGTGCTGGTAAATAGGATATGTTTTTTTTTTTATCCTTCCAGCCAGTTTTACACTCTGCTGGTCTCTTACATCAGAGCTGCAGAACTTACAGAAGAAGCAATCACTGGACAAGTCAAGTACTGATTTTTTAAAAATTAAATACCAAAATAGTACTGACATTTTGGTATCCTGTACAATGTTAGTGTGCAAAGAGTTACAGGTCACAGTGAAATTCAGGAACCATAAAAGAAAGTATTAATTGGTGTTTAGGAAAAAATATTTTCTTTATTGGATGGATTAATTTGAGAGGTATGTATTTTCTTTTATAAGCAATCTAACCTTAGGGATTATATTTAAAAATCCTGCACAGAGAACAGCACAAATTTAAGATATGAGGATTGTATGCTCCTTACAGTATCTGGATTATACCTTAATTCACATTACATTGTAGTTTGTTTAAGCTCAAAAACCAAACACCAGCAGAGATGCGAACTCACTCACTTCCACCAAAAGATGATAAGAAAGCTCATGATTCCTTAAACAGAGAGCCCGACTTCATTTCACAGTATTTAAAGGCTGTTATTCAAGGCCACCGTTGGACTGAGTATGTGTGAGATGGGAGGTGTGTGTGTACACTGATGCATGTTACCCATCTGCCTTACTCAGTGGTCATTTTTCTCCGGTCCTGGGTAATTATGATCAACCGTGTATTCACAGTGTGGCCGCGCAATCAGCAGCCTGACGCAGCTGCCTGCTCATCCCCATCCAACCTCGGGTAATGGGCCTCCACTTACTCCACAGCTCAGGTGTTTGCTGAAGGCAACAATAGGGGTAGATGAAGATGGCACATTAACCTCTCCAATCAACTCTCATGGTGCTGTCTCAATAACAACCTCTGTGTTTTCACAGTCAAAAGGTGCAGCAGAATATCAGGCAGAGAGGCCTCATTTCGACACCCAGAGGGACAGATAATAGCAGGAGGTGAAACCCAATGAATAAGAGTCTGAATTTTAGGACATATGAAGCTGTAATTTAGTGTAAGACTGGAGATAAACTTGCTGTTTGTCCTTTAGTTTGGTTTTGTGTCCACTGGCACCATGAGCGCCCGGGTATATGTACTTGCCAATATGGGACACCATGAAGACACTGTGGAGCTCAGTCTGTTTACAACTACCTGTTGTGTGAGATTACCTACCAACATGGTAAAATTACTATTATTCTGAGAGAAACACCTCATTTCCAATAATGTGTGGCTGGTGTCTGTATATCTGTAAATACATGGTTGATGCCTTCTAGTGTCAAATGCAAGGAAGTACATGTCTTCACAGATAGTTGGAGCCTTTAGAAACTACATGTCACCTTTCAGTGACCGTAAAATTTTGCCTAATTATCTTGGAATATGCATTTGAAAATTAAACAACAAAAATTGGACTAGTTCTGCATGTAAGCATGTAATAAAATTGTTGTCCTGCTAGAAATTTAGTATATTATGTGAAATATTCCATTATTTATTTATTTATTTTGTATTTCTATTTAGCCAGGTAAGTCCCATTGAGATCAGCGATCTCCTTTCCAAGGGGAACCTGACCAAGAACGGCAGTAACACACAGTTTCAACAGACACACAAACTTTTACAGTACACATTAAACAGTAACATTAATAAATATACATCATCAGTTAAAACAGTTTCACACTTAAAGTCAGGGTAGATATCATTCTGAAGAATACTCCATGCTAAAAGAACTGAGAAGCTGTAAGCTTTTTTTTTTTTTTTTTTTTAAATCTCAATCTGGACTTTGGGAACAACAAATTGCAAGATGTCCAAGGAATGAAGGTTGTGCATTCCATCCTTTTAGAATACAAGAGAGGAAAAGTAACCTGGAATTTTTACCCATATGACTTTATAAATAAAGATAAACCAATGTGACAGTCTGCGAGTACTTAGAGAAGGCCAGCTCACTTTAGAATATAAAGTATGATGAGTGAGAAATCCACAGCTTGTGATGAATCTCAGAGCACCATAATACACACTGTCCAATATGTGAAGGCTCTGCAAAAACTTATGAAGTAGCTATGAATAATATTGAGTTTTATGCCAATATCTGATGTGCCAATATTTCCAAACTGATTATTGACAATACTGAAAATTGTTTATAACTATCTCTTTTAAGAAAACACAGCATGAGAAACTAACAACCACAACCTGAGTAGGGTCAATTGAAAGTCATTACTTTGCATGGTTACTGGTTGGACTAATACACAGAACATCTTCCCAAAGATTTTTCTGATTTCTAAAACAGAATTGTGTAATTCATACATTGTGTTTTAACCCTATTGTGCAGCAGCTTTATATATATGTGTATATATATTTATATATATATATGTGTGTGTGTGTGTGTGTGTGTGTGTACATTTTATTAATTTCCATAATTTCCACTTGATATAGGTAACTAAACATTGTTTTTAAAAGACTTATATCAGTTTTATTTTATACACTTGTCATTCTAAAATGCTGAAAAATATAATAAGACAGCAATCAAAAAAATATAACAAGGTCACCTAGTAACAGGAGGTTGTGCATTTTACCTCAGTGGCTCACACTGTCTCTGACTCCTCTAATCTGATATCCAATTATTATTTTCAATATTTCCTCTTGAATTTAGCTCCTCGTTCCTTATATTGGGCTCCAATGAATATGGTTGGCCAAACTGTCAACCAGTCAAGTACTGGATATGTTTTGAAGGGTTCTTCATTGACACATTCTGTCACCTTACAAGACAACCAGGTTGGAGAAATAAGCTGTCTGGTAAACTTAGGTCACACACAACATAGTTCTTCATATGACTTGCATTGCATAATAAATAAGAAACATTAAAGAGAGCATGACATTTGGGCTGGAGAAAACACATGTACAGCTGTCAAATAAAATGAACAATGAACTTGATGTATTTATATTATATGCTAACTCATGTCCGTGTCTCTGTGTATATCATGATCATTGACTGTGCATTCAAATAATGCCAGAGGCTTGTATTTGTTTGCATCTTATGAAAACTACAGTGTAACATAAAAGGAAAATGAAATTTGTAATGATGGCAGAGTCGTGAGATGCCAGAGGGCTGAATCGAGCTGCTGGGAATTTGGATCTTATTTTGAAAGTGTTGCTATTCATCTCTCTTGGAGGTGGAACATTTTATTGTGCAGGACAGCACAAACAAAAACGAAACGGACGATTCTACCCTTGAAACAAAAGGTTAGAAGCAATCTTATTGAATGCAAAGGGTGGGAAAGCAAATTATTTTAACCATATTGTAAATTACTTGGATGAATGAGGATCTGGCTCTTGTTTGTGGCCTTGCCACCTCCCTGCAGACTGTAAAATTCAGTAATACAACAAGCTGGAAGGCAGAGGGTTTTCCACAGTGCCTCTGAAATTAAGGCAATATAACACAGTCAACAATCACTTTGCAACCCCAATCTGTGTGCCAGCCGTGACCCTTTCCGCGCAATCTACTTTCTTATTTTCTCTCCCTTTTTCCTGCTGCAGTCTGAGTGAAGGAAACATAAAATAATCCCCATGCTTGTTACAGCAGCACTGGACAAAAGAGAGCCTTATCCAGACTGATACAGTCATGGTCAAATGTATGGATCTGTCACAAATCTCTTTTACTGAGAGAATGCAGACAGATCCGAGCTATTGCTTTTATGATACATTCTGTATACAACTTATGTAGCATATTCAGATTTATGTATCACATGCAGAAATTCAAGTCAAAATCAGTAGAGTTAGTACCTTTTTTTTTTCTTCTGCACCAAAGATACCATAGTCTTGAACTTGTGCAGTACATGACAAAGATATTTTGGAAAAGCCATTAATGAACATGTGAAGTGGCAGTGGACCTTAATCTAACCCCTGGGAAATCTTCATGCATTTAAGTGGAACAATTGACTTTTGGTCAGTATTCGGTCATCATTGTTAATCAGTGTTTGAGAAAAGTGCTGACAAGGTACAGACTCAGCAAGCACAGGTTAACTATAGAAATGTGTCATGACAAAAAGAGCTGGCTCCCAGAGGAGGACAGACTCTGTCCCACTGTAATACCCAGAGACAGAGCTCAGCACCCTCACATCCTGCACTAAAAATCAGGCTGTGAGCGGACATCCACAAATAGTAAACACCCACCCAGAGTTTGAATATGATTGCTGTCGGACACAAACCTCCCATATCGCACATTGCAGCTTGTCAGAAATTGAAGGCATGCTCTGCTACTGAATGAATGAATGTTGCATTGTCTTGATTACAAATTATTTTTTGTACTCTTATTTGGTTAAAAGTGGTTAGAAACCACTTACCAAAGTGGCAGATGACCCATAGCACTGTTTAATGAATAAAAAACAGAAAACATTAAGAAATGCAGATACAAGGTTTGTGCCCAAAGGCAACAATATGCGATTGATATTCAGAGAATCCCATAAATACTGGCTGAAATGCAAAAATGAGAGATTATTTCCACCAAATATGTCAAACATGTACACACAACTACAGCACACATATTAATACATTGAAACGAGCACAAACAACTACACACACACACATGCATACACAATAAGAGCAGTTAAAAAAAAATACACTCATTTATTTATGTTTCTTTTCATTTTCACATAATCTGATTGTTTTTATCGTTTTAACTTTACTATCACAATACTACATTTTTTTAATCATTACGATACCATTTTAGTTTTATTTTTAATATACTGTATATATTTAATTTTTCTTTTTCTATTTTTGTTTTTCTGTAAAATGTTTTATGCCATTAAAGTTCTTTGTATCTGAAATGTGAATTTGTATGGGTAGCCCTTTTCAAAGTAATCCCTTAAAGCACTCAGATTCCTTATTTTGGTGAACATGATGGTTAATTTGCTATCCAAGAGTTCAATTATTAAGTAGTGCCAAAACAAAGAGCCTTAATAAGATAGAGTGAGTTGTTTTAAGTAAATTTTATATGGTGTGTAGTCGCCCTGTGCTGCTCCTTTGGCTTGTTTTCATCTTAAACTCTTTAAATTACATGGGGATGGTGGCCCCATGTGCAGCAATGTAAAGTTTCAACTTCTGTGCTGACTATTTCTGCATGAACAGATGTCACTGTGGCTAATGCTCAGGCTAGTACTATGTACCTCATACAAGTCCAATAATCCTGAACAATCCCTTTGAGTCCATTAACCATTTAGAATTAACTTTTACTGACACTGACACCTGATCACTGAAAAAAATCTTTTACAGTTATACTAACAAAATTCCAGTTGCAGTGTTTTCCGCTGACAGAGAGAGACGTGACAGGCTGGACTGTGTTATAATCACGAGGATAAATATTTGATTCTGCTGCTTGTTTGATTTCAGATGAGCTGGTACATACAGCACTGATATCATATTTGTGCTGCGGTCTCTACAGTTTCAGTTTGCCAACAATAATCTCTGTAAATGTTGTCTTCTGACACTCCAGCTGCCAATTCTGATGAGAGATGAGAGACTTGATTAAAATGTTCATAAGCTCAGTGCTGCCTTATTACCTGGCACTGACAGCTATTAAGCTTAATGAGCAGCACAAAGGGATGCTGAGCAGTTAGTTGCCTTATTTACCCTCGACTTTGCCTTTCAGGTTACGAACAGCTTCTCTTACCTTGTTGAAATAAGTTTTTTTTATGATCTGAAATAGCCAGAGGTAAGAAACTAGCATTAGTACCTTAACGTCAATGCTTTTTAACGTACACTGCATATATTTTTTATGGCCCTTAAAATGTCAGATATTTGTGGTAGCCTTCTTCAGGAGTCAGCAGTACATTAGTCTGTAGAGACCTAGATTAGGAAACAAAGCAAATCACAGGTCAAAGTCCCAGGACTGGCTAAAGAACCAAATTTGGTATAGGTTGCCAGCTCAATTCCTGCACATTACTTGGTGCCTTTGAGCAAGACAGGAACTCTACACCCTGATATTTCTCCACTGGTGCATTCTCAGGGGAGATCTGTTCTGTTGGTCAGTTTGTCTGTGTCATTTTTAGAAACAGAATGAAAAATAAGCTTCTGTATTTCTGAATTTTTAAAGTACATATTCTTCATCACAGGGCTTTATAAAGGTAATCATGGCGTTATAGGTTAACTTGCAGGTTTAGGAATTGAGTCCGCTGATGGCTCTATTTCAAGTTGTCAGTTTTTGCACTAAGTACTTGACATTAGCCTTTTCCTGATTTTAGTCGTAACTTTGACTTGTGTTTCCTTTCTTGCATGCACACAGAAATGGGGACTCGAGTCAAGCTTGAGTCTCAGGCTGCTTTCACACTTGTCACATTTGGTCCGGATTAGACAAACTCAGGTTCGCTTTTGTTGGAACTTAGTTTCATTTGGTCTGGTGTGAAAGCTCACACGAAATCTGTTGCAGACCAAAAAATTGAGTGGGCCAGAGTCCGGGGTGGGTGTGAATGCCATCCGAACTAAACAAGGACCAATCAAAAGGGAGGGAATTGTGGCTTGGATTTGTCCAACTGACACAGCAGAAAAACTTACGCAGAGTGCAGCTAACATTAGCTAGCACCACCTAAATGCAGCATTATCTTTATTTTATGGCAAAGAATGCTTTTTAACTGCTACATGCTGAACAGTATTATTACTCAATGCCAGCTGCATATTTCCAGCTCATAATGTATCAATGGGCCAGACAGCAGGGGCTAACACCGCAACTGCATGGCGGTAGGCTAGATTACGCAACATTTGCCAACCTTTGTTCAGACTGACTAGGAGTAGTTTGAAACCAAACCAAACCAAGATAAAAATGAAACAACATTGCAACTTCACCCCCTGAACCAAACCAAGTCCGTTGACTTTTAGGTGTGAAAGCAACCTCACTCAGAGATGACTTCAGGCCTGACACTAACTTTCCTCTCAAAGACTCGACTCAGTTTGAACTTGAGATTTGAACCATTTTACATGATCATGGCACCTACAGATGGGAGAGATGAGCCAACTGGAGACACAAATGACTCTGTGGTTCAATGCTGAAGAGAAGTGCTGCGTGAAAGGCCAAATTTTAACCTGAATGTTCAGTTGAAGCCCATCATACGATGTCAAAGACAGAAGAAGACACTTCCTCGCTCTTCTAAACTTCACTGCATTCTCTCCATTTGCATCTTGTTCAGTCCCGCGCTCATTAAAAATGGCCTGACATGGGCTTAAGGGATAGGAAATGTAAGGGTGGGTTTGTCATGAGTTTAGTTAGCTTTGTTTTATTTAGTATGTTTTAAACTCGTGTTCCTTGACATGTTTCATTGCGTTCCTTACCTGGTCCTTTCTGTGTGGGTCTGCTGCTCTTTGTCAGTTCATCCTGAGTGTATCTTGCATGTTACCTGGATGATTTCTGTCTGCTCCCTGTATGTTCTCAGTGGCTTTTATGTGATTCCTCCCTTGCTGCTCGTGTTCTCCAATGCTTTCTTGTAAGTTCCCTTGTGTCTTTAGTTTTAGATGTTTATTAGTTTTGGAGTGAGTTTTTGTTGGATTCTGATTCTTATTTAACAAAGACTTGAGTTTATTCCTGCACTTGGGTCTGCCTTTTTGAAATCATAACAGGGTTCAGATAAAAAAAGAGGGGGCTGTAAAAAGAACAGGAAAGACAAAAACAAAAGTCAAGTGCAATAAGTTTTAATAAATCAATTAAAGGCTGATTTATATTTTGTTAGTTGATATTGGGCCTCTGTCATTTAATTAATGAGCCTATTCAGGAATGGCTCAAAGCAGCACTGAACTGACCAATTACCACAGAGTAGACTGGATAACTTACAGGATGGACTTGGCCCGACAGGATATCTTCAACAGAGAGAGAACACGGTTGGATCAGGAGTGCTCTGGAAATGAAAACTTTTTTTTCTTTCAAAGATATTGCTTTGTAATGTTCAGTTTGAGGAGAACGGGAAACTTTCGCAGAATACCCTTCGAGATGATAGGGCCCTATACGCAATACCTGTTCAGTGTAAAGGTAGGGGCAAGCCTGCTTGTCATAATATGATGAACATAACTATATGTTCACTTCTGTTTTTAGCATTTCTGCCTTTAACAGCAGTCCACAATACTTTCAGTACTAATAAGCAGCAAGGAGACAACAAAAAGCATTATCTAACAAGAAAAATGGCTCTATGCAACCTACTTTTTTCATACTTTTATCTGTGATACACCTGATAATAACATCAGCCTCAGAAAAGTACCTGCCATGTCCCTCTCTTTTAAGCCGTTTTGCTGCTTCTGTTACAACACAGTCCCTCTGTCTGAGCTCTCACCATCATTTCTTTAAATATCAGATAATTTATCCAACACTGCAGTATCAAAATGCAGACATGTGTATGAGGGTCGTGCATCTACAGAGGTGTGTCTCTGCATGCGGTTTGATTCTGTGCTCACAGGGTGTGAAGCAGTGCTGGCGTTTATTAGCTGCACAGCAGAGTGTGTCATTTTGCTGCCAGTAATTCCTGCTGAGTGCTCGGCTCCCAGCCCAGATCCTCTATTAAGGCTGATAATTGTGGCTGAAGAGACGTCATATTTGTTTTGTTTTTCTCTTTTTGGTCCGTCAGACAAAAAGAGGCTCTAAGACAGGAAATGATTAAAATGATGGCACTGGGTTCATGATAGAGATTTTCAGCTTTTTGTGGGGATGGAGTCTTGTTATTGGTGGCATTATAAGAAATTAGATTTTTGGTCTTGTGGACACCTAATAAGGTACATCCTTTCAACTGTTGATTAACACTCCAAGCTCCACAGTTCTAACCTTGCAGTGCAGATGGATCAGCCTGATTCAATGTCTGTAATCAGGCAAATCCATCTTGCCAAGTTCCAATCATCAACAATTGTGAGTGGCTCAAAACCAATTAGGGTCTTTTGGGGCAGGAAGAAGTGGGAGCTATGAGCGAGATGTCAACAGGGAGCAGTGTTAATTTTGACAGCACTTTATATTTTAGCTTTAGTTTTAGTCTTTTGCCCAAAATATCTTTTAGTTTTAGTCATAATTTAGTCATCTAAATGGTTTTAATTTTAGTCTAGTTTCAGTTGATGAAATTTCACTTCATTTTGGGCGACAAAATCTACTGTAAATTTTGTCAACTAAAACATGAATTGTAAAGTGTAAGACATTGCTTATGTTTCCTTGAATTTCTGCAGTCATGTTTTACACGTGGATCCCACCACCATGAAGCTAAGGCAGTTGTGATTGGATGTCTGTCTTAACTCATCCAACCTTTCCACACAACCAAAGTAGCTGTGATTCCTGTATGACGAAATTAGGTCTGACTGAATTTAGTCTCCGTCAAACATTTTAGTCTAGTTTTTATTTGTTGACGAAAATGTCAGTTATTTTAGTTTTACTTTTTTGTCCATGTACACTTGTTTTTTTTTTTACTTATTGTCTAGTTTTCGTCATGGGAATAAAGGTTGTTACGGAGCCCCTAAGGTGCAACGGAGAAAAAAATATATAAATCGTGCGCACGAGATAGTAAAACGTGCGCATGATATATTAAAACATGCGCACGAAATACTTATTCGTGTTTTATCTTAAACGTGCGCACATTTTAATATATCGTGCACACGTTTTACTATCTCGTGCACACGATTTTATATATTTTTTTATCCGTGGCACCTTAGGGGCTCCATAGGTTGTTGACGAAAACTATGACAAAAATAATTAGTGGAGAAAATTAACACCGACAGGAAGTGACTGCTTGTGTGGAGATTAACATAAATGCTGACAGCTTCAGCACCAGTTTTATCAGATCTAGACCACAGTTCTTCATTAAATAACACCACCACAAACTTCTCTACAGTAAGGATATTTTCACTTCACTGCTGACATGCTTTGCTTTGATTTTGCTTTATGAAGTGGCTTACGGTGTGTCCTTTACACTGCTGTCCGCCTTTTACATTATCTGATTGGCCTGTAATGAATGTGATTGATGGAACAATCTTCCAATCATCTGTTGGATGTTTTTGAAAGGTTCTGCCCATTTACAAACACTTTCCATGGGTTCTTTCCCAGATAGACTAGTGTCATATATTGAACAGTCCATCTGGTTGTCAGGTTAACATGGTTTCCTGGTTCCCCAAACTGGAAACATTCATATTGTTTACTTAGTTTTTCCACTCTGACATGATCTAATGACAGCAGTTGCTCGTGAGGGATACAGAGCCTTTTGCTGCATCACAAAACAGTTCTAAACAAAAGGGCTTTGTCGAGGAAAAGCTAAATGCTTCTAAAAAATCTTACTGTATCAGTGTCGAGCCAACATAGTTTTTTTAACCTATAATTTTGAGGCTTTTGGTTGCACTGTTTACTGATACGTATTGGCTACAATCTGTACACATTTTAAAAACACAGCGTAATGTACATGGGGTTGATGCTGTGCTGCTCTGTGTTCATGTGTGCCTCTGTCCGCTCCACTCTGCTGTTTGTGTCAGAGCAATCTCTCTGTTATGCTGCTGTTATCTGTCTGTCCCCAGATAGTTACAAAGTATTACTGTATGTTTGTTTTTACCTCAACATGATTTTTGCAGTTTTTATTAAAGCTGGTCAAACACAACCCTTTGAAAACATCCAAATGAATTTGTTCCTGAACATTTTTAACCAAAGCAGTGAAAGCTTTGATCGGTACCAACAAGTTTCCACAAATTTCCATGTATACAAATAGGAGAAAAAAAAGGTACACATTTTGAGTGTATTCAGCAACACATGGAAATAAATCACATCTCATAATCCTTCCTCTGTCGAGATTCAGGACTCCACATTTTTACCACTGTTCAGCAGTCAAACAGAGTGAAATCAATTGTATAAGAGACTCAGATAACAACCTCTCACTGATGGTGTCCTCAGTGGACCAGAGAAGCACACAGTGCAGCCATAAAAATCTACTCTCAAACCGACAGGGCCTGATCCTTCGCTTTTTCTGTAGGATTACAAAAATACTGCAGAGAGGGTAATTTACAGACCCTGCCTTTTATTGTTTGAGGAAATACATCCACAGAAGTGCTGATTCTGAGTGCCAGGGTGAAATTAGACTATATTTCTGGATGCAATAGCTTTGTGGTTGATTCCCCTCAAACATTTGATGCATTAAACCCACGCAAAAAGACTGCAATATACTGTAGTGTTTTGATAATAGAACTTATTTAACTTTTTTAAGTTAAGATTGATAATATTACACTCTTACAAGGGAGAACAAAACATTTAAAAAATTATGGGTCCATACCACAAAGGGTTGCTTTCACTCTTTTTGGAGAGTTGGTACTTTAACTTTCAACAAGTTTAACTGTCACTCTTTTTGAAGTTACACTTTGTAACACTTAAAAGTCGCTCATGCCAAAAGCGACTTGGGTGATCTGGGGGATCACTCTCCATGTAAAGTCAATGTATAGTCGTGATGGGGCGGAGTTAACCCTCCTGCAATGCCATGCCCACGATCTGGGAGACCTGGTCGTGCAACCAGATCATGTCGTGAGGTCGCCAAAGTTGAAAACATTGAACTTTTCAGGTGATGTCGTGTGTCACTGTACCGCAACAACCAATCAGTGTGCTGTGGTTGTGTGACGGTACCCGTGACTGACAGTTTTTATTCTGGTTCACAGAGTGACAATCCATCTGTGTCGATAAAAATTAGTTTGTGAGTTCATTAGTTCTGCCTAGACAGGGCCGTATGAGCTTGCAGACGATGCTGTTGCAGGGCCATCAGCTGCTGTGTTTTGTGGTTGGTAGGTAAGTGAAAAGGATACAGTTGGAATAATGTCAGCTAATACATCTTATTATATGATATGATATGATCGCGGTGAAACTCAAGCAGGCGTGACGTCACTGAGCGACAGCAACGGTGACAAAATGAGGTATTTATGGACAGGTGATGCAACTTGGATGGGCGACGCAATCTCGGTCGCCAAGTCGCATTTGGTGTAAACGCAGCTTAACAGTGTGACTCTTGATCAACACTTCTGCAGTGTCAGAAATACACTCTCTCAGAGTATAGTTTTAACTACTTATGTGTGAAGTCTACATGAACATTTCAAACTGTTAACATTGCTGTTTTTATTTACAGTATATTAATGGGTAAAATTAACTTAATACCATGTGTCGTTAGCACATGAATTAACCTCTTCAGCCCCATAGGACCCAATTTTGGGTCTGCTGGGGCTCAGGAGAAAAGCTCCTTGACACAAGAGCACAAGCAGTGAACTTCGCCTTTAAGACTATAGTCATGTCTGCTTTTATTTGACAAATACGTATATTTTTGACCTTTGGCTCAATATGCACTGTTTTTCAAAATCCTCGCCTGACCATATTGTTATAAAACCTTATAAAATCTTTTATTTTTTTCTGCATCACTTTATAATAATCCTTTGCAGAGATGATGAAAAAATATTTTATTATTCATTTTTAGAGTTTCACAGCCACTCCAGCATCATTTCTAAGAGAGATATTCACAATAAAAAAATGTCTTTGTTTTAAGTGAGGATGAAATTTTCAAATTATTCTGACTTTTATCTTAATTTACTCTGTCCTAGTAACACATATACTGATAATTACACATCTGGACAAATTTCTCAAGTGTTACTTCTATTATGACACCAAAATTATTCAAATAGACTTTGTGGTTGCAGAGATACACTCTTGTCTTTATGGGTATGGGTTTCGAGCAGAAGGCTTAAAAAAGGGGCTAATGAATAAGAAATATACAAAATAAAAATATTTGCATTGCAGTTTTCCTTACGTGGGCTTGTGGCATCTGTTGGTACTTGCAATAATGAGGGACAGGTGGGATTAACGGTTACAAGGGTATCTGTTATTAATTTATAAGATTAAATGACATTCATATAAACTTCTGCATGATTTGTGCAAAATTACATGATCAGTCAATCTGGATCTTGGGCCCTATTGTATGCCCAGTGCAAACCATTTTAGCACAGGTCAAAACCTAATTTTCACCTGATGCAGGTGTCATTTTCACTCTGTTCCCTCAGGCTGTTTAAATAGTAAGTGATCATGTGATATGGGGATGTATCTTTCTGAATCGATGGCTGGTCAGGCGCAAAGCTGGCATGTTCCTAACTTAAGGATGCAGGAAATTACTGTGCTTTAAACCTTCTGAAACTTGTTTTAAGTGTCTCTGCTGTGTTGAGGATGCATTAGATAACCAACACACATTTATGAGATCAAAACACACACTTTACTGAGCTTGTTTCACTCACATAGGATCCACATCAGCACACATTAAACATTTAATATCAGAGCACTTGTTGAAAAATTCAGTTTCAACGTATAATGGGATGGAGAGCCAAGAGTCAGTGTGACTTTTTTGAAACACTCCTTGGTGTGCTATTCTCGTGAGCTCCAGTGTGAGTAATACTCCCAAAAAAGAAGAAAAAAAAACCCAAAACAAAGCACACAAACAATTACATATTTTCATGCAACAAGGTGCTTTATTTATAATATGTGTATACATATTAATGAACCTCACTGATAATTATGCTCACATATAATAAAAGGGCTGTTCAGTGTATTGTACACATGCAATAGAGAATAGAGCCAAGGATTCCTACAGGAACATGAGGAAATAAATTCTGTAAAGCCAACAGCTACTTGATTTGCAGTGAACAGGCCTATCATTAGCAGTTTAAACTGTAATTTTTAATGATTAATGAGGTTTCATTTTTGTGCTCATGCTGAAATGCCTGACTGCCCTGCCTACCAGTGGCCCCACTTCCCTCCACAACTTCTAACCAGTCCAGCAGGACATTCTCTGCTGAGAGGGGAAATGTGAACAACCATGTCAGGAAATTTACTAGGCTGGCTTCCTGGACATTGTTCTGATAATACCGGGGTTGCATGTGTGAAACAGGCTTCATGGTTAAACTCAACAAATCCCTTAGTATGAGAAGGATACCATGGAAATAAGGCATTGAAGTAGTAGCATATTTGATTTGCACTTTAGTACAGTACTTGAGGAAATGCATGCTGGTGTAGTTTCATGTAGCTGTGATAATCCTTGCTCTACTCTGTGAGCCACCACAGACATAATGTAGAGGTCACTGACCTTTAGCTGTCACCCTTTCAATTTTACCTTTCACACGCAGAACCTCTAACAGCTTTAACCACACCTTCTTCATACTGACTCCAGAATAATTCAGAATCGTGTCTTTTCTATGGATTCCATCTGCATATGTTCACTTTACACCCACCTCTTTACACTTACACTTTGCACCCCTACGTCTCCTCTATATGCTCCTTATAGAGCCCGTTCTTTGCCATATGTATTGTTATAAACAGTCTGTCATGTGTTACACAGTTTGTCATGTGTTAAGCAGTATGTTATGTGTTACATATCGTCTTTCTCTGTAACTAAATAAAGAGCAGAGAGAATGACTCATGTTTTGTGATAAACTGCAGTTGTGGGAATTGAAAGACATACCCTACAAATTTCAGATTAATGACTTAAAACTTGTACAGTTTTGATGTGATTTCAAGAAGGACTTGGCATAAAAAAACACTTTTTTAAAATTTTGTCTCATATATTTGTTATCATGAGTATTGACGGAGCAACAAAATGCAAATAAAGCCCAAACCGTTATTTGTTTGTGATCCAAATTTGTCTGTAATATGACATCTGACGTTCTGCTTGGAAGGAGCTCATCTGCATTTAAGAAGACACAAACAAAATCTAGTGTTGTTAGAGAAGCTGTTTTGAGCTGGTTCACACAGAGTCAGACTATTCCTTTGCTGGTTGATCCATGTCATGTTTTTATCTAAGTAGCCCAACAGACAAACATTTAGACCACAGGGGGTGTCATAAAAAGTGGGAAAGGGTATATGTCAGGTAAACATCGCTGTACAGGATGTGCATAAAATCACAATATATGCACCTGACTGGCTTTTCCACTTGCTGAGTGGCAGAGCTTAACATCTAGTAATTGATATTAAAGGTATGAAACAGTGAAATGCTTTAATTCACCTACAAACAAAATAAAAACAGTGCTGTGTTTTTAGTCATTTTCAGAAGGTATTATTATGTAAGATGATGTGCACCCCTGAAAATGTACATTCTAGTCTGGTTTTATGTTTAAATAACTAAATAAACTTACATTCATTGATAGCATTAATTTGAATAAGCTATTAGATGAAGCTCTGTAGTGACTAACTCTGAATCTGCATGACTTTGTGCTGCAAGGCTTTCTGAGAGAATACAGCATGGCATTATTTTGACTGTCATTGTTTAATAATTGTATAATAAATGTGACACCCAAACAAGTTGGAAACCTTCATTTGATGAAAAATGTGGGAAAATAATGTCAGCAATTGTCCTAATGGAAGTCATATTCATTTAATTATTTAATCCATATGTGGTGAAATTTAAGGACTTAAATTTTTCAATTATTTATTGTCAAACCAGCAATTGTAATCGAGCTTCTATGGGTTTTATGGTGGCAACACGCTTTTAATGACCTCAGTGCCTCGTCATGTAAGATATTGCTGTTTTATTTTAAGAGGGATTTGCTGAAATTTAATGCCTTGATTTTTCTTTAAAGTAAAAAATAGAGAAAAGAAACAAAAATGGGGTTAATATTCATCCATACCTGGATGCGTGGCTGTTGAGTGACATGATAACAGTTGCTTTAACAACACTACTTCATTTTTGTGCAAAAGTACTTTGTTACTTTTTAGAACAGCCTCAAGTGGACACTCATGGGACTGCAGTTTTTTCTCACTTCCACATCAACTTGATTCTAAGCAACAGAAGTTGCCACTTGGAAGTGAACCCAAAAATCAGTACATTGTGGATTGAAATTGGTCAGTTATTTGATACATTTACTTGCCTTTTTTCAGTTGTGTTTTAGTTGTAACCCACTGCTCTGGTCGATGCCCGTTTAATCTGTCGTTGCCACATGACAATTATATCCCCATTTCATGAATCAAATTAATGTCAAGCTGCAGGATGCCATTTTTCAGCCCTCTCTTCATCTTCAACTTTATTATCCCCTCAGGAAAATTTTCTTTGCAGCCAGGTAAAATGAAACTTAAATTTAATCACACCAACTCAGCTACAGAAAAAAACACTGAAGAGCATAAACAAATGAAACATCAGAGGGCAAACCAGAAATAGAGCCATCAACAAAGCCAGCAGCAGCACAGTAAATAAAATGACTCATGCTGGGTCATTTTTAAGATTCAGCTGGAGTAATGGCTTGGAAGATAAAACAATTTTTCCTCCTGGTTGACTTTGGTAATCTGAATCTCCTGCCTGAAGGTAGGAGTTCAAACTCTGCATGGCAGGGATGGTCAGGACACTGTATGATGTCCTGAGCCTTAGATGTTCTCTCATAAAAGGTTTGAGATGGGTCAGGTCATTTTGTACCAATGATTTTAATTAGAGCCTTTTTTATGCATTCAGTGCTGGGGAGGAGCACTGTCCCTACAAAATAAGAACAAATTGGACAAGATTGTTAAAATTGGCACAAAATCACTGGGGAACAAATGGGCAGCATCTCCCACCTGACAGACCAACACACAGAGACTCTGGTAAACAAGATCACAGCAGACCCACGCAAACTCAGGAGTCAGGGACACGATGCCCAGGATGAGGTCTGAAATAGGCATCACATCCTTTATACCACGTATCATCCAGCTGCTATATAAACTCTGACCTCAAAACATGAACTTGGCACTATTTTTTTTTTTTTTTGTTACTTACTTATTTATTACTATTACTGTACTATTAGTTTTCATTCTTGGCTAACTGTTAAATGTCTCTATGTGCTGTCCTGTGTGGTTGTTGATGTTCTATGTAGTTTGACTTTTTTATGCTCTCTGTGCAAGACAAATTCCCTCAGGGCCAATAAAAGTTACACTCATTCATATCTGCCAACACAAGACTACCAAACCAGGAGATAAAAACAAAAATGATGATAGATTCAACCATGGAAGTATAAAGACTTGTCATTTGTTTACAGCTCGCTCCAAAATAGTTGGGTTTCCTGAAGTACAACCACTTTTGTACTTCCTAAAAACTGCTTCTGTGTTTTCACTAAATGAAGGCTTGTTATAAATGACAACATCAAGGTAAAAGTGGCTTTCAGTCCTTACTACTGTTTCAACTTTTATAGTACATAAAATTGGTGATATGTCTTTTGTTTCTGAAATGTTACATTTTAAAAACACCAGTCATCAATCCAATCATAATAAAAGTAATAGCTTTGTTTAGATGGCACCTTTTACAACAGACAATTACAAAGTGCTCTGGCACTTATTGGCAAGGAATAACAAAATGAACAGTAACAATCAGGTCAAAATGACAGGAAAATTCAAAAGAAAGGGCAAAAACAAAATGCAAACACAGTGAATCAACGGGAATGAAGAACAAAGCAGACAAAGGAAATGAGGGCAATTACAGACACATCTCCAGAGACATTAGATATATGGATAGCAATTTTATGATAAGGACTTACAACAATAACACATTATGACAAGAATAAAAGTGCCTTTAGAAACGGAAGAAATAAAACGAGATAAAATATAAAAGTATAAATGAAGACAACGTCGCATCAGAAGAGATAAACAAGGCCTAGGAAAATTAAAACAGATTAATGAGAAATGGAAAAATGTGTTAATAAAATAATCACAAAAAGATGGCTAACAGAGGGAAGAACTATTGGAAATGAGTAAGAAGAGTAAGAGCAGCTTGGATGAAATAAAAATTCATTCATTCATTTTCTATACCGACTATCCCTTTCGGGGTTGCAGGGGGGCTGGAGCCTATCCCAGCTGTCATTGGGCGAGAGGCGGGGTACACCCTGAACCGGTCGCCAGTCGATTGCAGGGCAACATATAGAGACAGACAACCATTCACTCTCACACCCATACCTAAGGACAATTTAGAGTGACCAGTCAACCTAATGAGCATGTTTTTGGTCTGTGGGAGGATGAAATAAAAACATCTAAAAAAAAGTAAACAAGAAATTCTAAAATCTGATATTAGGTAGCAGTAAGTTAAGACAAGTGAGTTTTAAGAAGTGATTTAAAAGATGCTAATGGCTCTGCATGCCTCATCTCCTCCAGGAGTTTTGTTTCAAGTCAAGAAGCTGATTGAGAGAGCCATATCACTTTTGGTTTTGAGTCTTGACTTTGGAGCAACCAGTCAATCAACTTGAAGTGATCTGAGAGCACAAACCTCCGCCACAGTATTTCTGACTCTGTTTGAGTGATATTGCAGTGTTAAGAAATCCTTTAAAAAATTCCTGGAGCTGCATCCAGATTGGGATTACCACCAAAATACAATCCGTTCTAACAGTACCTGAAAATGTAATCAGAATCCATTCTTAACATTTCTAGTGTAAACAAATGCAGGCAAAACCATATTTTCTCTGGCCTTGATTATGAAATCATCAACCACTGGTCCTGAAGCTGTGTGCTCCCCCTTTTAATAAACTAACTATAACTGTATAATCCACAAACGTTAGGATGTGTCCTCCTGGATGGGAACTTCTGCAGTCATTGCTGAAAGGATATAAAGATATATGAGCAGGTCAGATACAGAGCCATTTACTCTGAAACACTGGTATCAGCCCACAAGAAAATCTAAAATCCACCCAACTAGGCCAGGATGCAGTTAAAATAAGACAATAATATACCTGCTAAAATATGGGGCTGGATTGTATGAAAAGCAGAGGAAAATTTTAAAACAATAAGCGGTATATACATGTGTGCCTGGACCTTTAAGACATTTAAAAGCAGGTCAAAAAGAGTTAAAAGGGCATTTTTCACCCCTTTTGCTCCTGCAGGCAAACTGAAAAGGTACCTGCTGTTTTTCAGGGTCACAGTGCCTCATTAGACCAGGTATCTGTACATACTGACTGAGCTTAAGACCAAACGAGGCTATGTTAGATAACATTTGATTTACTCTAACACCAAACATGTGTCAATTAGTAAAATGCATTATTCAAAAAAGGCAGAATAAAAATTTAAATTTAGAGGCAGATTTCATTCTAAGTCTAGATTGCCTCCTTATTCTCAATGAGTTCCTTATTGTGCACTAAAACCTTTTTCCCTTATGCAACTGCAAATGAGGTTGTCTCGAGGTTTTTGTTTTTTTTTTTTTTGGTGGAGGAGAAGGGATTTTCATATCACTGATGTCTTGTCTGCCTTTATTTTACAGGGGCTCAAGCCAATGGACCACAATGGGTTGTCCGACCCCTACGTTAAGTTGCACCTACTGCCAGGAGCTAGCAAGGTGAGAGAAATGTTTAGTAATCATAATCTTTGCTGAGTCTTTTGACTCCACTATTGATCCATGTCTGTCATTACCATAACAGCTTTATACTTCTTCAATTCTGAGAGATGAGTGGGGAATAGCTCCCCTGTAGAAGAAGAAGAAGCCTTTTGGAAAGAACCAAAATTTCCTCAAGAATTCAAACCAGTCCAGCACTTTGATCAGCATTGGACAATTAAAATAATTTTTTTGTAGATTTTGCTGATTTGATAGTCTATCTATGCCTTTGTTTGGTTTCAAAAGGTGCGCTGATGACAAATCTAATTGTGTTCTGATCACATGCATGAGGGTTTAAATTAAAGAGTCACTATTTTGAGGTCTGAAAATCTGGTCACCTATGCAGATTTACAGATTATGGGCCATTAACTCAGGTGTGGCCCGATGATGGGGTCCACACTTTAAAAGAAAGAAGTCTTGGTCTCTTTGTGCTATATTTCTAAAAAAAAAAAAAAAAAAAGAGAGAGAAATGACAAGCTGGGTGGTTTTAACATTTGGTGATGCAAAGGTCACATATTTTAGTTTGTAACATAATGGATAGTTTTTTAAAGTACTGTCTCCCAACCCTGATCATTGAAGTGACAGTGGATGGCTATTGGTGGATTTAAACATTGATATTCAATCCATCCATCCTGCTTATCTCTTTTGGGGCTGGAGCCTGTCCCAGCTGACATTAGGCCAGAAGCAGGGAACACCCTGAACCGGTTGCCAGCCGATCGCAAGGCCACATAGGGAGACGGACAACTGTTCCTGCTCACATTCATACCTAAGAGCAATTTGGAGTCACCAGTCAACCTATTTTGGTCATTTTTTGCATGGGGACAACATGAAATAACCGGCAAACTTCTTGCTGTGAGGCACGTGCACTACCTGCTTCACCACTGGCCACCCCAAATTGCTAGTGCTGTATATTATTAATTTAATTAATTTTATTAAGGTGGTTTTCACACCTACAGCTTGGTTGCTTTGTTCTGATTCAGCTGAAATAAATGCTACAAGTTTGCATATTCACTTTGGATCATTAATATTCACATGGCAGTACTTTGAAGTGGGCCAAGTTTCACAAAATGCCTTGGCTAACCTTACGTCACTGAATCACAGGCAGTGTTGCTATGACTAGGAGCTACAATGTGCATTATGGGAAAAAAAAGCGAGCAGAGTATGCCACCCACAAAATGACTCACTGATTAATAGTGGAGGTTTAACGTCATATGTATGATTGTACAGATAAGATTTATCAATGTAGGAGACACCTTATGATTTACATGTAAAAAAAATTCTGTGCATGGAAAAAAACAGGGGCTTTTAACACTCACCAATGTCTACAGTGGAACTTAGAGGACGCCAGATAGCATGGTAGCTTATTACAATGTAGCAACTGTAAAGTGCCTGAAAAGACATGATGTGTAAAAGTAAAGAGCAGATTTGAAAAGGATAAATTCTCCTGTTTGAACGAAACAAATATAGAAATCAGTCCATGTTGTAGAGTCCTGTGATGATCTGCTGTAGTGACGGTTAGTAATCTTGATCTGTTGCTAACATTTGTCACTTGCAAGTTGAGCCTGTGCACAGAAAGTAACTCTGTTTTAACTAAAACATCATTTTGATGTAGTACTTTGTTGTGTAGTTGGTTGCTGTAATACAATTATTAATACTACTACTGCTGCTTTTACAGCTGCAGCAATGTGATAAGTTAACTTGTCACCTTGTTTGTAATGGTTGCTGATTTGATTGTGTCCACACTTGCAAACAAACTTCTCAAAGGGCCAACTGGAAGTGAGCAGAGACCACCTCTTTCAGGCAAGGTCAGCATAGTTGTTTGTGCCAAAACAAGGATCAACTGCTATTCAAACAAACCTCTCCACTTTTATCAGAACAACTCTGGCAGATGATCTAGATGTGAAAATGGGGTCTGATTTTTCCTGAAAACTTCTTTTTGTTCTCGTTTGTTCTAGTGGTTTTCTCAGGGCAGTAAGGACGCCCACATTAAGCCAAAGGCTAAAGATTAATTTAATGAATCTTCAAGCATATTAACAAGATCTGCTCGTGGGTGGCTTTTGAGATACACAACATAAACCAACCAATTTAAAGGACCAAAAATGGAGCTTTACTTCACTGCCTTCATGCTGTGAGCTTTTCCCTACATTCACATGCCAAACTTAAATAACCACGTCTTTATCTTTATGATCGTCAAATGCAGATAAATGAATCACAGATGTGAACGTTATTTTAAATGCCAGCTCTCTGAATGACTCACTGGATGTTTTATAAGAGACAATGAATCTTTTAATTTGCTCGTGCCTCTCCAGGGGCCTTTAGGTTGATTTAATCCTTTCATTAAAGTCCTCAAATCTAATATGGATCCATTGAATGCAGGGTACATTCCACAGAGGCAGATTATTGAAGGCCAAAGCTGTGAGTGTGATCATCCATCTGCCTGACTCACATCTCTCTTTTTACTCAGATACCTTTTCAGTCTCCTCTCATTTGTTCCTTCAGTATTGACTTTTAATTGTAGGGACCAGCTTTTACCTTCTGACTCCAGGCTGCTGTTTGTGTAGTTATTCTTGATGGATCTTTCAATGTTGGATGAATGGCTGCGTGAAATATTTATATAATTAACAAATTCTAAGCCTTTGCGGTCTGAAATTATTACCAGTGATGAAATGATAAGAGAGGACTTTCATGCTGGTGGCTCCAGGGGAACAGGTTTCATCTCTTTGATTTGTCAGTCTGTTATTTAAAACCCTACATGTCAGAAAAATTACCCAGTGAGCACGCAGCCAGTCCATGCTATTATCTTAAAAAGAACAAAAACATAATTTCAGAAACCATCAATCAAGAGTCAAATGAAAAGAAACAAAACGTAGAGCAGGAATCAGCAACTGGCTGCCTGGGGACCCTATGTAAACCCCCTTCTTACTCAGTCTGGCCCAAAAGTCAATTTCAGATATCAGTGAATGAATTGTGAACATGAAGAAAAAAATGACAACATTTTTCATGATGGATTTCAACCAGAGTTTCGAGTACAACATTATACACAGACATGGATTACATAAATGTTTCCCGAATTACCCTTGATGACAGGTTTGTATTGTTCTTCACTAAATAAGTACATAATGTTACTGTAATGGTTCCTGTAAAATTAATTCATATTACTAAATGCTGTGGATGCCCAATATCATTGGTAAAATATCAGAATCAGCAAACTTTTATTACTTTGCTACAGTTCAGGAGCACTATGAAAAAGGGGTTGTGAGCCCTGCCTGTGCCACGCCCCTTAAAAGGGGAGAAATAATCACAAGAGTATAAAGTGATGTTTCCTCTTCAAGAGCATTTAGTAGAATTAGCTTACATAGTTACAAAAATGCAAAATTGCATCTAAATCACATTCACAAAGTGTTTTTATCATGAAACGTGAAGAGGTTGGGGTAGTAAGTTCACTACTTCTTTAGACAGTAACACTATACACCACTTAACTATAATAAACCTTTTCTCACACTTTTCTGCTGAGCCATAAACACTTTAGACTTTACAGAACTCATTAAAAATGCATGAATGAAAATAAACATAAACTAAGAAACTCATCTTAACATGCTTCTGTGCAGAATCACAGGTAAAACAGAAGAACACTACTGACCACGCTTCACTCACTACAGCTATAGGTTGTACTACAGCACTGAGCAGGGGTTTGTCTGCTAGCAGCTTTAATGTGCACAAAAGTGTCTTTAACTCTCTCAAACATCATCGAAAACATTGTCTTTGCATGTCAGAAACATATGTTGGACTTGTAAGCTATGTGTATGAACAATAACATACCTGGAAAGGGTAGAAGTAATCATGAAAGTGATAAAATGTTGTCTCCTCATCCAGAGTGTTTAGTACAATGAGGAAAAACACTGCAAGTGCATTTTTTTTAGTATGTATATATGAATGTAGCAATCAATCTTATTTTGGTACTAACAACTTCTGAGCAAGAAGACAAGCTCCTGGACAGTTTGTTTGCAGTGGGGACACAATTGACCCAGCAGCCCACACAAAGGTGACCAGTTAACTCATCACACTGCTGTAATAGTAAGCTGTAGCATTAATATTACTAATTGCCTTACAGCTACCAGGAAACCACACTGATAACAGAGTACTACTAATGTTTTGTAACCCACAGGGTCACTTTCTGTGCACAGGCACAACATGCCATTGAAATATCAACAGGTCAACATTACTCATCTTCTCCACAGCAGATCATCACAGGATACGAAAATGTCAACTGATTCAAAAACTTTTGTTCATAGATTTTTGTCCAGCTTGTTCAAGCAGGAGAATTTCTCCTTTTCAAAGCTTCTCTCTACTTTAACACATCACCGACAGTCTCTGCAGACACTTATGCAGGTGTTACAGTGTAATAGGTTACCATGCTATGGTGTCCTCTGTGATCTCTGTTGACACGGGTGAGTGTTAAAAGCCCCTCTTGTTTGTGCACAGCTTTTTTCATTCATATTGTAAAGCGTCTCCAACATCGATAAACATGTTAATCCGTGTAATTGTTTATTTGATATTTGACCTTTTTTTATTAAACAATGACTTATTTTGTTGATAGCGTAACCTGCTCAGCTAGACACATAGTCCTAACAACGCAGGATGTGACGTAATGACAGAAGGCTACTGTGATTTGGCCCGGTCTAAAATGAACATAAAATTTTCCAAAGGAAATATGCAAACTGTAGCTGTTTTTTCTTTTTTTAAACTAAATTGGAACATGGCAACCGAGCTGTAAGTGCAAAAACACCTAAAACTCCAGAGCAGGGTACCATTTGGTCATTTCTGCTTGGTCTGAACAGATAATTAATTTCTTTGATTTATCGTATAAAGTTAAGCACCTCTAAAATACCTTGATGTGAGTGTAGAGCTGAAAAGCTGCTAGTTAAATCTCTCTGCACAGGGTCTGAGAAACAAGATAATGACCAATATTAAAGAAGAAAATGTGATCATACATGCTGTCTTTCTTCATGTACTTAATACAATGGGCCAGGACAAATTTATAAGTTTTAGTACTGGTTGTTTGCATGCCTCTTCTTTAACACTTCTTCCTCCTGAACTTCTGAGTCTGGATCATTTCACTCTGAACTAAACACTCAGACTAATCTAAGTGACTCTGTTAGATCCCTGCAGACAAATGGAGACAGTCATTATTTGAGCTGTGCATATGCTCCTTTATATTGTTATTGAGTCCACTTTGTTCACTGTCTGCTCAGCCAGACAAAGTGTTGGGACTTTCATTGTCCAGAGCACAAGTATTAATAATGTTTTCAATATCCTCCTTGTATCTGCCTGAAATAAATTACTGACTGCTCTGTATGTGCAAACAATGCTGCAGCTTTGTTTTGACACGACTTGTTTTCTTGAAAATGTACTAATTAGAGAGAGGGCACAGATAGAGTAGTATGAGAATGTGTAATTAAGGAGAGAGAGGGGAAGCTCATGGGCCTGACAAATGTAATGAAACAGTAATGAAATAGTTTGTAGACAGCACATGGAATAGACTCAAAAGACAAGTCAATAGTCTGCCTTCTGTTAGACTGGCTTTGGACCAGACTGCCTTTTTAATCAAGAGAGTTATAGGAGAAACAATCCACCACCTGTAGATTCATCTGTGAAAATATCAAATGAACACATGCCATCCAAAGAGAGATTACAGCACAACTAGGCAACAGATTGTTGAGTGTAAATGTATTTCCTCCCAGGGATAATTAAACCAATTTGACTGTGGCAACATTATTACTGTACTACTGATTTCATCACAATCCACACTAAATATGATTGATATTCGCAGTCTGACTTAGAGATGATCACAATTGGTATTGACAGCAGAAAAATGTGATAAACATGATGATCACATTCAGTAGAAAGGCTCGCCCAGAGAGATGACTGGGCCCCTGAAAGGCGTAAGGAATGGGCCCCCTCATTTTTATGAGACTGATGAAGATGAACGCATGCCCTTCACGGTTAACCTCCCCTCTGCCCTTCTGCTTTTGGACAGGCATTGTTGTGGGAGCACTTTCACTTGTGCTGACTGCCTCTGCTGCCTCTTCCTCTGTTGCATTTCTGCAAGTTTAATTTGGCCCCTGTGCATCACTACGATCAGTTTTTGAAGATGACCAAAAAAACTGCCACAGAAGGTCATGGTTCGAATCAAAAGCCCTCACCAGTTCACTCTTTCCCTTGTTTCCTGGCATCCTGATTTATGTTCAGGTCCTGCATTGTTTAAATTAGTCCAGCAATATGGGCACAACAGTTAAGTTTAATAGCTGCCCACAACAATAGTGTTCACAAAATATATGTATGTATAAAGAAAAAGGGTTGTACCATTTAAGTGGAAGGGGCAGGGTTGGTTAAAGCTGTCTAACTTTTCATAATCAACAGTAACTGAAAAATATGACTTTAATTATGTATTTTGATTTTCATTATTCCAACATAGAGGACCATTTCATAGCTGACCTCCATGGCACCCCCTCAGTGGCAGGGCCCCAGAAAGCTCTCCCCCTTATCCCCTCTTACGGAGGGCCTTGACAGTAGGTCATCAGATGGGTCACAGAATCAGTAAAAAATAAATACGAATACAGAAGATGTCTCGGAGCCGCTTTTTTGTATGTTTGTTTAAGAAGGTTGAGCGGTAACATGACTGCAGAGAAGTGAAGAAGTAAAAGACATGTTTGGATGGAACCAAACAAACTGTGTTTTTTTTTTTGCTTTGTTTTGTTTTTTTTGAAAGTTCAGTTGATTTGGGGTGGTGTGAAAGCTCTCATTAAGTCTGGTATAGACCAAACTCTGGACTGTGTGAGAAGAGCGGGTCCTGTTTTGCTTCCAGAATTTGGTTCATGGTGGATGTCAAAGCCATCCAAACCAAACAGGGACCAAGTAAGGTGAGAAAACCAAAAAGCAGTGAATTGTGGCTTTAATTTGTCCAAATACAACAACAGTAAGCAAGACAATGTAGTGCTCATTGATAATATCAAGCAGAGTGCTGAAGTTAAGTGTTGCTCGCACTATCAGCCTTCAGTTCTCTTAATTGTTTATTGGTCACAAGTCGGTTTGTAATATGGTTAGACATCACTCTGGTCAATATGCAAGTGCCGCCTGAGGCAGCATAAATAAAACTTTATCTTTATTTCATGGCACTGAATTCTTCAGAACTGCTTTGAACTGAACAATAGTATTACTCGAAGCCAGTTTTGTATATTATAGTTCTGGATGGCAGGAACAAAGACAGCAGCTACAGCCCCAACTGGAGTCAGGTGGTTACATTACGCAGCACTTGACAGGCTTTGGTCCTCCTGACGAAGAGCAGTGTGAAAGAAACCCAAACCAGGTGAAAAATGCCACAGCTTTGTATTGTGTGTTTGTGGCTCAGTTTGGTAGTGCACGCTGTCAGTAATTGGACGGTTGCAGGTTCAATCTCAGCTCTGGCTGTCAGATGGCGATTGGTCAAGACACTTAAGCCTCAGTTGCTCGCACTGCTGCATTAGTGCTGTGTAAATGGGTATGAGAGGGAGAAGAGTGGTGGTACTATGACTGTAGATGGACCAGAGAACAGGGCGTGGGGGTTGATGCAGACTCATAATAGGAAACTGACAGTGAAGTAGATGACAGCTTGGAAGACCTTCAGAAGCACCTTCGGAAAAAAGCTCTTCGCTCCATGAGGAAGGCTCAGATGTCTCCATCACAGATCTCCTGAAACAAGGGGCTTCCTCACCAATGATTGTTCCATTATATTTTTATGTTTTTCATCAACCTGGTTCAGCTTTAGAGAGTACAAATTGTTAAATCTTGAGTTTCCTAAGAGGTTGAGATTCCCTGAACTTCAGGATAGAACTGAGAAAAACATGATGAAAACATCATGTAGCCCTCACAATAAGCTGTTGTTTTCTGAAGATACAATAACTGATCATAAATAACATCTGTTGGTGCAAGAGTGACTCATCACTTTGTCTATTATAAATAAAAAAGTTATGCAATTAACATCAGTAAATTTGTCATAGCCTTCACGGCTTTGTGGCTTTCAAAGGAACCCCCTTTTAATTACTGTGAGTCATTCATTATTTTTAGATCATTGAATCAGAAACAATTTGCAACAGGACAGCTTCAAAACATTTGTCCACCACGACAAGAAATCACAATAAGCTCTTTAGATCTTACATGGAACTGCATTTTCCATGTTTTGACTTAATTGTAAAACAGCACCGATGATATTAACAGTGAGACTGTGGAAATCCTTGACAGCCAAGCTATGCATTTACAATCTTTAAGATGGTTAAACTTAATCATGGGTACCAAGAACTGGGTCCATCAAATTTCTAAGATTTGTGAATTTAATACATCACGTGAGTTACAGTACTGTTCACTTTGTTGTTCCTAACAGCTCCATGAATCTTTTAGAAACAAACCTCTGATGCAAATTTCCCGCTCCACAACATCCCAAAGGTGCTCTATTGGATTGAGTTCTGTTGACTGTAGAGGCCATTGCTATGTTCAAGAAACCAGTTTAAGTGGATTTGAGCTTTGTGACAGAGAGCATTATCCTACAAAAAGTGGGCATGAACATGGTCAGCAACAACACTCAGGCAGACTGTGAAGTTCAGTGATGCTGAACAAGAGGCCCAAAGTGTGCTATGAAAAAATCCCCAACACCA
Source organism: Cetoscarus ocellatus (assembly GCA_037902135.1). Lineage (NCBI taxonomy): Eukaryota > Metazoa > Chordata > Actinopteri > Labriformes > Labridae > Cetoscarus > Cetoscarus ocellatus. Next base: position 548,272 of record JBAMNC010000164.1, on the reverse strand, counting down.
TGACACCGAAACCACCAGCCTGAACCATTCAAAGGCAGGATGGATCCACACTTTCATGGCATTTGAACCAAATTCTGACCTACCATCTGGATGTCACAGTCGAAACTGAGACTCCTCAGACCAGACTACATTCCCCAATCTCCAATTGTCCAATTTTGGTGAGCCCAGTGAATTGTAGCCTCAGTTTCCTGTTCTTAGTTGACAGAAGTGGCAGTTGGTGTAGTTTTCTGCTGCTGTAGCCATCTGCTTCAAGATATGTTGTTTTGTGCTTTCAGGAAAGGTCTTCTGCATGCCTAGGTTGTATTGAGTAGTTGCTCAAGTTGAAGTTGACTTTCCATCATCTTGAACTCTTAGCCTTTCGTCCCTGACCTGGCATCAACAAAGCATTTTTGCCCAGAGAACTGTCACTTACTAGATATTTTCTCTATTTCAGACCATTCTGTGGACTGAGATAGAGGTGGCTGAGTCTGATAATCCCAGTTGATCAACATTTTCTGAAATACTTAAACCAGCCCATCTAATGCCAAAAGCCATGTAATGTTTTAAGTTTAAAGTTATGTTTAAAATCACATTTTTTCCACACTTTGATGCTTGGTTTGAACTTCTACAGGTTGTCTTGACCACGTCTTCATGCTCAAATGCACTGAGTTGCTGCAACGTGACTGGCTGATTAGCTGTTTGCATTTACAAGCCATTGAGTGTGTGTACCTAATGAAGTGGCCTGTGTGTGTTTATTAACAAGAGTAAGATTTTTGTTTGCTTTTCTCATTTTGGTCATCCCTGGCAATGAAACAAGAGTTAAGCATTGTAGCAAATAAAGTAAAGACCACAGCTTACTTTACTTATTTGGCTGTTTTAGCCAAAAGTTGGTGAAGAGGGAATGGATCTTGGAACTTGCTGAGCTTGTAGTTGTTGCTACATGTACATACTGCTAGAAGACATGCCTGCACTGTTCAAACATGAAGCTTCATATAAATTCTGGGATTGTTTTGTAGGTCGCAAAGCCAAGTCAACATGCATGATTTATGATGATTTCATTGACGACTGGATATTTGTAAAACAAAATGAGCCACAGCTCAATTACTGAGCAGCTCATTAAAATGAAATTTTGTTATGCAAACAAAGTCAAATACTGCCATAAGTTAGCTATTACACATGCAGACACGAGCTTTGTATAGTTTAATACCTGCTGCATTGAATAACATTAGGTCATATCATCATCCATCATGAATTTTAGACCTTGGATTGGACTTTCTCTCCATCTTCTGACACAGTCGTATTGATATTTCAGTGTTTTGTTCAGAACTTGGCAGCAATAATCTAATCATTACCTGCCTTTTTCTCTGATAATTGATAGGCCTTAGTTGAATCATTTATCAATTCAGAGGCTGAAAAAGGCTGAAGAAACAGACTTTTGTTTTCCACACTATTGAGTTTGGCTTCTCCTCCTGCCATCTGCTGCTCCCAGCAGCTCGGTGTCCCGTCCCTGCTGATGAAGTGTTACTGTACTTCTGTTAATGGATGCTGCTCTCACTTCTTCTAAGGATTCTGTTTTAATGCAGTTTCTAAGCCCATTTAAATGGAAAAACTCCTCTAAAAGTTCACAAGTTCTTGCTTCACAGGAAGTTTTTTTGAACTAAAGATCATTTTTTCACCAAAGTTTTTATTACTAATTTTCCTCTGAGGTGATTTCCTTACATTGCATTACATTTGTAGAGTTGTGGCTGTGTCCCAGTCCAAAACATAAAAAATTGAAACTATGTATGAACTATGTATGTCTTTTTAACCTACATGTATACAACACCCAATGGGTGGTGAAACTTTATCAAAAGTGTATTATGTTCTAGAAACCCTTGTGTGAGCCCGCAACCTGACATGATCATCAAGCTTTTAGCCTTATATGAAATTCAACATCAATGTACATGAGAGATTGGTGATGCCATTTTTTTTCCAAATTGATACAACACTGATACTCTTTGCTGTTTTTTTCTATTAATTCCAGTTATCTCCTTTAATGCATCAATAATATTTAGGATTTTAACATTTCTTATTGTTGAAAAGGAAATGCATAGTCCAGACGAGGGGTCAGACACCTTTTTGTTATGAAGTGCAATTTTTACATTTTCCTGGTATGCCATCTCAACTTAGAGGTTCATCAACTTTAAACAGAAACAAAATTCAACTCTTCCATGGATCTGTTTCATCATCCCAACCAAAGACGCAACATTAAAGTGTTTAAAGCAAAGGCTGCCATATTTCTGGAAACATTCATATTAATGATAAAAATGTAAATCTACCCACGTTTCTATGAATCTGTCTCATCAGCAAACTTTAATATAAAGTGTACTTAAAAAATATCAAACAAAAAAAAGACAGTTACATTTAATAACAGGAATGTGTTTTCTGCAACGAGCAACATTACTACCCCATGGAACATCCTCAGTGGAGCTGATATTATATTCAGTGAATAATAAATCTGATTTTTGACAGTCAAAATGGATAAAAAAAAGTGTAACAAAAAGAAACGTCAGTTCTTAACAGGAAGAATAACACGTTTTTGAGAAATCATTTATACCTTAGTGAAAATTGTAAAATCGGATCCTAAGACAAATATGATACTTATACCTTTTTATCACCTTAATTATCAGCACAGCTACACAAATACCATGTCATAATAAAGTGTCACAACAGGGAAAAAGCAAAAATGTAAAATAATACAAAATACCAGAGAGAACATTAGGACAACATAGGAACACCTTCACAAGTAATACCATCATTTTCCATGTAAAAATATAATAATGAAGAAGAGCACCCTTTTACAAATTCACGTGTGCTGCACATTTTAGCAGATCCCGACCTGAAAATGATACTTCACATCACTTATCTTTACATGGCTAAACTATCCGAAGACCTTAGTTGTTTTAAGTTGCAGACAATCTTGGTGGAGCTTACATTGGTCAGTTTTTAAACAGAAAAGGCCTTGCACTCTTGATGTGTGAAAATTTCTGCTCACAGAGATATGCTGTGCCAAAGCCTGTCAGTACAGCCAATGCAGTACAATGTAGCACTAAACTTCTGGCAAAGCTGTCCTGCAGGTAAAGGTGCAGCTTATGTGATAATGCACTTCAGTGGTTTCAGTGACTGACAAACTCTGCACACCTTGTCACCCACTGTGCTGAACACTTTGTGAGTGAGTCTGTTCAGGCCCCACTCCAGTTGCTAAGCTGCCTGTCTTCCTTCACCTCCTGACTACATTCTGTAAAAGCAACGAGCATCTGCTGATCTCAGGCAGAGAAGGGCCGGGTTCACATGATGTGTTGAAGACATTAAGAAAAACGTAGATCTCCATATGTGGCTGCAAATAAGAGCACATTTAAAGCAATAGTTTGGGTTTTCTGAAGTGGTGTTGCTTGAGACCTATGGTACTAGTAAACATATTTGTCAATAAAGCAACTGGCCAGCTGTGCCTTTGAGGGAAGATAACAGAGTATGGACACTAGCCAATACATAGCAGTCAATTGTGCCACCTCATAGTTGCTGCATTTTTTGGGTGAAACTACACTAAAAAACTATCTTGGCTCGACTGGACGCTTTTTTTCTTGTCAAGGCCCTGTGTTTAGAACTATTTTATGATGCAACATATGGACTATGCATCATTCAGCCGGCAATACTCTCTCATTAGCTAAACAGGTTGTCAGTCTGCTCAAGAAACAACAACCACTAACTTCACTAAAACTGAACTGAAAATGAATGATTTTGACTTGAGTGATGACTATATGCTGTCTGTTGTGGGTACTGGAGGATATCATTATGAACTAGAGTACACAGAGGAAGAACTTTTGCAGGTTGAGTCACAGGTAGAAAGAGGGATGGAAAAAACTGTGGTGTAAACTGAGGAACAGGACAGATCACAATTTATCTGGTAGTGATGCATGAACTCTGAGCCCATACACATATAACCTGGAGGCCCATTACTGTCAGAATGGGACTTAGAAACAGTGCTTCTTCTGGACCTTTCTAATTCCGATGGGTAAAATGTTCTGATGTTGCAGAGGGAATCCTGATATCAATACATCATAAAATGACAGAGATCGATGCTGTGACCATTTTTTTATATGTTATCACACTTAGTTGGTATTGCTTTGTAATAAATGCATATTGCTACTTCATAGCTAAAGGCTAACCTTGCAGTGCAGATGGATCAGCCTGACTTATTGTCTGTTACCAGGCAGATCCATCTTGCAAAGCTCCAATCTACAGCAACTATGAGTATCTAAGAAGTGTGACAGCCCAATCAGCATCCTTTAGAGCAGGAAGAGGTGGGAGATATGAGCCAGATGACAGAAGGAAGTGGCTACTCTAAACACTTAAAATCGATAAAAACACTACAAACGTTGCTAGACACTAGAAAGGACATTTTCGCTCCACTTCCAGAAAGTTTTTTGAGTGTTTCTTCCACATTGTGACTCACATTCTGTCCTTCACATGCAGCAGTAGCACCCGCGTACAACATTATCTGATTGCCTTGTGATGAATTTGGTTGACGTAACGATCATCCAATCACCTGCTGGATATGCTTTTGAAAGAATCTTCCCAATCCAAACACTTTCTATGGGCTCTTTCCCAGATGGATTGGTGAAATATAAAGAATGGTCCATCTGTTGTGTCAGGTTAGTTATAGGCACTATTTGCTAGGACGTTGTTAAATGCAGATATTAGCTGCTGTCTGATGGTGAATTGGCTTATTACATAAAATATGGCCAGTGTGGTTATCAAGTTTTTTACCGTCCATGCTTTTCCACTTGCTGGATAATACAAGGCATTTTGTGAAGATAATATTTCTGTGTTTCTACATTTGTATGCATACAAACAGGAAAATGGCAACTGTTTGATTATGATGAGTTCCTTATGTCAAGTGCCATGTCTGCTTCGCCTCCAGGGCAGCAGAATCAGCCCCTTTTTCAGAGCAAGTGTGATAAATTACTGGGCTCATTTGTGAAATAAAACTCTCTGTGTGCTTTCAGGGATTTGTCTCCTCTCTCAGCACCAGACCTTACAGAGGCCTTTGCATATTCCTGCCAGCAAAACATGATGCCGTCACCTTCCAGCCGCTGTAATATTCTCTCAGCTCGCTCTCCAAATAATCATTAGGCTCGGTCTAAGAGTCTCATTAAGAGCCACTAAAGAGGTCATAAGTTCTGCTCATACTCTAATCAGAAGTGAAGTTTCACGCTCGGCTGCAGACACACATCACAGTTTTGCTCTTCCCGGAGAGAACAATCAAACACAATGAAATGCCTCTAATTTGTCCGCATTGAACAGTCAAACACAGATGAAGATTTATGAAGATTTTTACGCCAGTGTTTGCCAAAATACTAATACATAAAAAAAAACAGATAACAGATGCACATGAAGTTGCTGAAAAAGCAAATTGTATTGTTTTACAGACATTACACTTGAATGTTGTTGATCGCTCCTTTGCAATTCTCCTTGGCAGTTTACATGTAACAACCACTGCCTTTTTTCTCCATCACAAGTTGGCATTTACAGAATCAAAAGTCATGGCTATGTATAACACAAAAATTCTGGTGTATACCTAATTTTTTTATATTTTCCTATTGTTTGTTATGATACTAAGATGGTGGTCCGAGGCAAGCGCCAACGTGGCCAAATGCTGACACAATAAGAAAATGATGTTAATAATCTTACTTCAGGACAGTAAAGAGTGCATTTAAGGTTTTTAAGTAACTATTTCTGCTTTTAAATGGAAGTAATTGTAGCTGCAGGGTGGTACAGCCGTTGGAGCTGGGGTATGTAATTAGGATGAGACTGGAATGAAAGCAACTCTACTCCCCTCATCCTTCCCAGTCTGTGCTCCAAGCAAAGCCTCCCCCCTTACTCTTGTGAATAATCGTTACTATGTTATTTCATTCAGTATAGCCACACAACACCTGTTTTCATGATGCAACAGCTTCAGCGGACTAACCAAACAATCAGTACAACCTGGCCACATGGAAGAAGAAAATGTGCGGCTTCAAGGACCTCAAGATAACACGCACCAATACCCGTGAGCAACTTCCATGACAAGCCGAGGCAGTATGCCTGTTGCTGACATTAGCATTGTGCTTATCCATTGGCAGCCTCAAAAATCCACAGAAGTTCACAAAACTTCCATTTCATAATCAACAATTGAAGCACATTTAGATATAAAAAAGAAAATATGTTTGCAACTTACTTATCCTTTAAAAGCACTGGCAAATCTTGGTCCTGCTTGAGACCAATGCTGACGTTGTTTCCATCTTTCAAACACTGTACAGATGTTTACCCTCGTCTTATTCCTCCGACCATTGAGGTGCCTCTGTCTTCCTTTTCTTTTGTTGATTAAACTGTGTAGGCAGTAATTGCCAATGCTGGTAAAGCATCTTGGTGACTGGTATCTCCACTGTTGTTTACATTTCTCTGCATTGTAGGTACACACACATATCACTCAGTATAACAGCCAATTGAATCACCCTTTCTGATTGGCTGAAAAGCAGGTGTACCTTAGGAGTGCCCCCAATGGAGGCGCTTTCCCTAAAATGAGCCCTTATTGTCTGAAAAGCATGCACCCTTGCTAGACATCCTGAAGGCTCAATACCAAACTTAGAAAAACCTAAAAGTTTTCCAGATGGCTCAAATAAAATGTTCCTGAAAGATTATTACCGCTGCCAAGGAGGTCATGTTTTTGTCTGTTTGTTTGTTAGCAAGATTACACAAAAACTACTGGACAGAATTTGCTGAAATTTTCGGGAGATGTGGGTGATGGCACAACTTAAAAATGATTAGATTTTTGTGGTGATCCAGATAACCGCCATTTGTGAACAATTGTTTTTGCTCAGTAAGAGTATAACTAATAATAATATCAACATATGCTAGGTGTGGGTTTTCAGAGAATAATATTATGATGGTAGCTTTATCATTTAACTATTGCTTATACATGTAATATCAATATGTGAGCTACCTTGGGGGAGGTTTGTGCTCTCTGAGTGCTTTCTAGTTATGTTTTATGGACTCAGTGACCCCCAAAAAAACCTGCATACTGCAGATTTAGAACAGAGGACTTGAACCACTGGGCTGGTACTGGGCCATAGATCATTTGGTACCGGATAAAGAGAACAAAAATGATTAATTAACCTTTATTTCTAATACCTGATCTCCATGTAAAAAAGTTTCAATAATTGGCCTAGAGGGAGCCTTTTTAGCCTTGGTAGCTTAAATGACTTGTGACATGAGCTGCTCTTTTGTAGCACAGCCCTCCATCTCTGAGCAGGTGCTGGATCTGAATTGTTTCTCCTTTTAATATGCACTGAAAAACTCTGCAGGTCTACTGTTTTTATATATAATTCACTGCTTGTACCACCCAAGTTGAAACCACAAGCCTCTCATTAAGTTGTTACAGTGATGTGAGCTACTCACCCTTTGATTAAATACCTGTTGAGTCATGACTTCAGGTCAATTTATCGACATCCTGACCCAAGACTGACTGACATATGAAGACGTAATGATCCAAATACTTGCTCATCCTGCTGTTTGTGATCCTGCCAACAATCCACTTAGTAAAGTTAAATGAATCAGAGTGCCGCACAAATAGAAGGATCATCTTGTTCTTAATGGTGGACAACTGATTTAGGCAGATGTAAAGTCAATTCATAAACAGCTTTAAAATCACATGTTAATTATGTTTATACAGTGGTTATGTGCTGTTTTCATTTTACCAAATATTTCCTGATTAATGTTCAGTGGTTGTTTCCATGCATATACAGCCAAGCATTAATGTTCAGTAATTGGTTGTGCAGTGACCTGGTTTCTCTTTGTTGGCACTGTATAATGCACATACAGCGTGTTCCTTTAAATATACAAATGTAGGTATGAGAGGCCATACTCCACTGGGAACAAGGTCTGTTCTTGTACATGTCAATTTAAGCTTCAGGGGTAATCATGATAGATTTTTTTCAAATAAAACCCCTAGTAGCATAAAAATGCCCCTCATTGAAGCTCATCAATAATCTTTATTTTGTAAATATTCATTTTTTTATGTTTTATTACTCCTAGAGGAGCAGCTTTTGGACTGCAATCTTGGATGGGCAAACATTATTTTTAATGGTCCTGCCAGTATCAGAAGTTGCAGCCTGATTCAGTTTCACAAAAGACAAACTCTGGTTAAAGGCTGCCTCCTCTAGCTTTGAGTTCTGTTTTTAGTCAGAGAGTCAAACCAAAAGTCAAAATAACCCCATCCACACAGATGCATTTGAAAAAAAGTCTTTGTTCACATGAAAACACAAAAACACACTGTCAAATGCTTTTTATTACCTTAACGATGTCTGTGATATTCAACAAGGTCTTACTGGTTCTACGGTCTAACATGGACATGTTAACTGGTGATAGCAGGCATATTGAGTGATTTGTTTTTATTTATCTTGAGTCATATCTGATAGCCTTGATCAAATAGGTACTCTTGTTGGTTTTAACAACTTTTGTAACCATGGTAGCCACAGACAAAAGCAACCAAGGGTCACCAGTCAACATAGTCCCTTGTGAAACAATAAGATTAGATTTTGTCCAAAATGTCTGCAGAGTTTGCATCATTAGAGTGTTTCAAAGCAGCATCAACATGAAGGAGCAACTAAAAGTATGTGCTTGCATGTAAATAGTCCACTGAGTAACAGAATTATAGCTTTGCTCTTTTAATTTGTGTTTTTGGCACATCTGCTCCTTATAACTTTTAATCACCTTTTTAGAGATTTTCTTAAATGTGTGAGGTGAACAAAACATTTTCTATCCATTATCACAGCTGTTTCACGGGTTTTCCCCTCTGATACATATCTTTGCTTTACATTAGTCCAAACTTTAGTCTTTATAAAAACATCTGATTCAGACAGCCTCTGAATATTTTGGCAAAGTGTGTGTTGCTTTGTATTTAATCTCTGCTGTTTTAAAATAAACTTAATACACAGCATATGAATCAACCAAAAACACATTAGTTTGTTTGCAGTAAAGTGATTTCTTAAGTCTCTTCTGGAGAAATAGAGTTAGTGTTGGTCTTGCATGTATTGCCCCATACCTCTGTGCAGTAATCATGGATGGAACCAAAATAGGTAAAAGAAAAAGAGTGAACAACAATATCTGGTTAAGGATACTTTTCAGTTTTGCACAACTGATATTTTTTGGGACATTTTAATTTGAATATTATTAAAATGAAATAACACCAAGACATTTGGTTTCATCAAATCATTAATTTTAATTTCAACTTCATTTTTGATTTGCCTGTCAAAAATGAATGTCCATTAATGCCAAAAAACCATGCATTCAGTGTTGCTTAAATTCAATGATATCTTATTTATGTAAAGTCATTTTTTAAGTTCTTTCACTTTCCTTTTGACACAGAAGCAGTTTAAGATCATTACCAGAGCAATATACAGTGGTGTCATCAGCAAATAAGAACAAAGTTTGACAGTTTAGAGGCATTACATGTTTCATTCATGTATTAGCTGGTGGCTCCCACTGATTCTGCGTCATATAGTGAGTCATGCTGTCCACATTGTCTTAAATGAAAGTAGTCTGTGGTGCGCAAAAGGAAAGAAAAAGTGGAGGTTACTATTTACAGGATTGGGTGGGGTAGTATGCACACTTTTGTTGCATTTATTCTACTATGACCTTTCAAGGGAGACATCAGAATTATGTCATTATATTATACAAAGGAAATATAACTTTGGTGTGATAAAGTTTCAAATCAAAATGCACTGTGACAAACTTTTAATTTTTATCTCAAAAGTCCATTTTGACATCAAAAAGTAGAAAAAGCTTTTACTCAGCAAGAAAGAAGGGAGGAATAAATGAATAATTAACTGAAACCCACAAGGTCCAAACTTAATCATTTTTTTAATTTCAGGACACAAATGTGTTATTTTCATTTCATGCTAAATGCATTTGCCACCATAAACACATAGCTCTGAATGTTCCTTGTGTATGTGTGGGTGTGTGAGGGCGTGTGTGCATGCATCAACAGCTTTCCTGCGGGAATCATACGCTGATTGAGGCAGAAACAATCAGCGAGTGGCTTATTATGTGGAACCCCGCCATCAGACCTGCAAATAATCACACAGCTAATTGATTGAATTCAGCAGAATCACACGTCCTCAGCCATGACTCACAACACAGAATTATCCTCCTCACCCTGTCATGTTTACCGTTCAGCTCAGAGGGTTTCCCCTGCGCTCTATCATCCTCATAAAGCTCCTCTCGCAGGTTTCATTTTCAGCTGCTCTCTATTCTGCAGAGTTAGTCTTTAAAAATCCTATCACGCAGTCTGCTGTCTACTTTTATATAGATTGATACAGTGTTGGAGAAGTGAACCATCCTCTGGCTTGTGTCTGGGTCTCTTCATAAGCTGTACAGCCACCTGGGAATCTGTCCTCAACTGGTGGGGTGGGACCCAAATATCAGTAAATTATAAATGTGTTTGAAATGTAAATATTCCTGTTGGACTGCCATTGTTAGCACTGCAAAGTTGTCTTTGATTTGATCCATGTTTTAAAATCTCATTATGTCCATCTTTGCAGCCTTACCAGTACTTTTGTCTGCCATAAAACTGTTTTTTGCAGCATTGTCATCACCGGTTTAAACACGCAGACTGTGTTGTTATGCTCATGAGAGGCAATACAAACATCACACCAACAGCTCACAGCCTTGAACTAATAACAGAGACATGGACTTGAGTTAGAGACTCTGACGAGAGTTGCACATAGTTCCACCAATTTGTGACTTAAGACTTCAGTTGGACTCATGCCTTAAAGACCTCAGACTTGACTCTGACTCATAGGGTCTACTAATCTACTAAGATCCAAAATAACAGGTGCTAAATTGCGTGCGCAAACTAAAAAATTGCACGTGCTATTAGTTGGCGTGTTGCGAGTGATCTACTATCACTGTGTGCACTATTGATAACAGACACAAAAGTGGTGCAGACCGCCCCCTTTAAAGGAGGATTTTGCGTTTGCTACCGGCTGTCAGCATGTTTGAGAGAGCAGAGTGGCTGCAAATGAAAAATGAAGTTTGAAGCCATGGAGTTGGAGGCAAATGAACACACTTGTGGTAACCCTTTTTTTTTTGCTGTCTGTCATTTTGATGGACAAGGTCGTCATTTTTCCCTCATGCCTTATTTTTATCCGTCAGTTTTAATTTTCCTTTTCTGATTGCAATTAAACATAATCTAATGCTGCGTTCCAGGCAACCCGTACCTGTGTTTTTCCCACCTGTAACTCGTGAAAGTGCACTGGAACGGCAATCGAACTCGTAACTTCCCAACCGTGAACTCATACCAGATTGATGTACTCCGAGTTGCGACTTGTGACATCACATCACTGCCTAAACAATATGGCACCCTCTAAATAACAACAAATACCGTAAAATTTAGAGAATAAGCTTCCGTTACCTTCTGTGCTGTTTCCCCTCTTCTGTTTCACTCAAATGATCAAGTTGCAGGCTTCTTTGGTGATTGAAATGATTAAGCATAAATCTTATAATGTCTGCCATGTTAGTTTGTTTACATACCAGAATTCCTTGCACTCAAACCAAAGTTTTGATTTAATTTAGTTTATTAATTAATTTAATTTATAATTAAGTTAGTTTAATTTGCCTGGAATGCTTTCAGGTCAGAACTCGAAGATTTCATCTGGGAAATTTGAGTGTGTGATACAGTCAGCTCTGAGTGACAAACAGAGTGATTATGGCTATTTTTTGTTTTGTTTTGTTTTTTTACACAGGCTAAATGACCTCCTCCACGATGTATTAAGAGCGCAGAACAGAGAGGGTTTACTTTACGCGTGCGTCTGCATCAGTATGATGGCACACTGCATTATCCCTGTTTTTCCGGTCCATCATAATGACAGACAGCCTCCAAGACTTTATGTTTTTCATCAAAAAATTCAGTCAGTGATGGAAAATATTCCATTTATGCGACCCCTGTTTCTCGGTACAATGACCGCAGCCCATTGTGCGTAACGCTGTGCCTTTTTTGTACCTGCTTTTCAAAGGTACTAAATTTAGATGCAAAAAAATCAGTTGCAGGATTGATAAATCTGCGTGTGCTATTTTGCTCTTTTGACGGACGCAATCCTCAGTGCACCCTGTAAGTAGATCAGCTTTGCGCGTGCTATTAAGTTTGCACGTGTTTTTATTTATAAACCTTTAGTAGATCAGGCCCATGGTTTGAGACTCATGCCCAATCATTACTGTTGTAGGTATGGCTCACTGTAAATAAGAGTCACCTGTAATGCCCACACATAAAGTTCTCAGCATAAATGAGTACACCCCTTAAGGTTTGTCAGAAAACCTTTAGTTTCTTTTAAAAATCAACATTTTCTGTGGCGTACCATACCACAAAATACTCCCCCAAATGTGTTCCATTGATTGCAAAGATTTTTTTTAAGTTGCACACAAAAAAGTATTTTTCTCAATTTAAGATCAGGATGCAAAAATGAGTACACCCCAATCAAAGGGGTGGGAGCAAAGCTATATTTTAGTTATCATATTACCCTTATTTTCATCTTATGGTGAAAACAAAATGTTATGTTAAACTCTGCTTTGTCAAAACTTTGGAAATTGTTCTTTTGTTCATTTAGATATTGTTTAATACATTACTTTTAATAAGGAGTGTACTCATTTATGATGGGCACTGTAGCTCCTCACTTTCCATATCTACTGTGCGAGCACTAGGGTTGCAAAGGGTCAGAAAATTTCTGGTAAATTTCTAAAAACTTTCCAGAAACCTTCATGGGAAGTAAAACTGGGGAATTTGGAAACATTCTAAAGTGGAACTTTTCATTGACGTTTTGAGAATTTATGGGAAATTACTGGAAATTGGGGGTAATTTAAGTAAATTGTATCATATCCAAACATCAATATAAACATCAAAATAACACAATTAAAAACAGATCTGTTTGTGGGGACACCATCAAGTTTTAATTCTTTTATTGAAAAATTAATTTCAACTTCACTTTATGTAGTCTACAGGCTCAAATGTGTGTCTTCAGTAGTCTTGTGCTCCGGGCTCAAAAATGTGGTCTCTGGAACAGCATAGATATTATCAAGTAGACTTTAATGTAATTTCATAAATTCACATTTATTCCCATAATTCCTACGGAAAACTTCCAACTTGTGACTGCCTGAGGCTCCATGTTCAAGGGGAGAGCTGCCTCCAGCTGCATAAGAGCATGCCATGTTTACCTGTTTTGTTGCAACCACAATCCTCGCGGTATTGTTTGTCGACTGTCAAACAACTGCAACCGGGGGAATCAACTTTCCAGCCATTCGCTAGACATGAGAGCTGATTGTGTCCCTCTGCAAATATGCAGACCCTTGGGATCCTGTACTCGAAAACCTTCTCCTGAAGATACAATCATCTCAGCAACAGAAATTGATGAAAAAAGGCAGGAGAGGTGTTCGACAGCAGCTAAGGAGAGAAAATAAGCCATCATTGCCATCTATGATCCTCAGCAACACAAGATCACTGAGAAACGAGACAAATGAACTCTGCAGTCAAAAGCCTGCTTTGAATATTGTGAGTCCTGCATATCCCTCTTCACTGAAATGTGGTTAAGACCAGATATTCCTGATCCCTTCTTGATGAGGGCTTCACTCACATCTGTGCAGACAGAACTGACAGATCAGAGTGGGTGGGCTCTATGTGACAGGGGGTGCAGCCGGTACACAGCTCAGGAAACAGTCTGGACCGAGGATGCTGAACTCCTCTGTCTCAGCCCGTGACCATTCTACCTTCCTGCTTTGGGAATATTTTAATTTGTTTGGAGTATGTTCCTCCTGACGGTAACACCCCGAATGTCCCTGTCTTCATCATGGGAGACCTGAAACGTTGCAGACTGAACATTGTATTGACACAAGGAAAAACAAAATATTAGATATAAGCGGTATGGTAATATTAATGGTGCATACACGACCACTGCAAAACCACCACTTGCCAACTCAAACCACAATACTGTCCATTTTATTCCGACATATAGAACAGCAGTAGCAAGCCCCTGGTCAAATCTGTTAATATTTGGTCAGACGGGAGCATTGAGACACTCTGAGGCTGTTTTTTTAAGCACAGGTTGGTTCATGTTTTCAAAGGAGGAACATTTAAATCATGTTAGAGGTCACTACTGATTGTATTAACTTATGCATTGACACTGTGATACCTCAAAAGACAATAAAGGTGTTCCCAAATAGCGAACCGCATATTACAAAGAAGGTAAAGGACTACATCACCAGGAAGAAGCTGGCATTTACTGTATTTTCCGGACTATAAGTCGCTCCGGAGTGTAAGTTGCATCAGTCAAAAAATGCTTCATGAAGAGGGAAAAAACATAGTCGCACCGGACTATAAGTCTCATTTATTTAGTGCTCTGATAGAGAGGTGGTTGCCTTGTATGAAGCAGTAACACCAAGAGGGCCCGCCTGCCTCATTTATAATCATCTCCTTGGCAGCTACCAGGGCGTGGAGACGCAACTGCACCGTTAACAAACCTCTCCCTACCTCACACTGTTCAAGCACCCATCTGTGGACTCGTTCCTCCTGCTCTGGCCATCTTGCTTTCGGCCCGCGATTAGCTTTCTTCATTTTCTTCATTGCAGTAAGAGTAACCTCTACTTTTCGCCAGTCCCTCACAAATTTCCCACTCACTCCAAACTTTATTTCTGCTCGATTACCGCTGAATATTTTACTACCTGCAGTTTGTTATCTGCAGAATAGGATTTTCATTTTGGGGGCATTTTGTTTATGTCTAACCTAGCCTAGAGCGCCCTCTCGCAGCTGTAGACGGTACTGTTTTTCCATGTTTCATGTCAGTCAGTATGAATTAACATTTAAAAACATGTTAAATTATGTATGTTTTGATATATAAGTCACACCTGACTATAAGTTGCAGGGCCAGCCAAACTATGAAAAAAAGTGTGACTTATAGTCTGGAAAATACGGTAAGAAGAACGACCAACTCTCATTTCAGTGCACAATCAGATTTGAACCAAAGACTGAAGGAGGCAAAACAACAGCACAGGAAGACACTTGAGAACAATTACAGGTTATGGATGAGCTAGCCACAGTTAATGGCCTAAATGTTAATGACCATTTTTTTTCAAAAGGTTTGACACACATGATTTCTCTGCTAAATGTTGATAAATTTTAGAAAACATGTCCACAAAGGGAGAAGAGATGATTCTTATTGACCCCAAAGAGGTGGAATATGGTTTTAAATTATTTATAAGGCCACAGGACCAGATGTCCTTTCTGTATTAGTGCTAGTGCTATTATTATGTAAAGGTGCAAAAATTACTTCATGCAGGATACAGAACGTTAATTTGCTCAGTGGCTCACACTTTCCCTGTCTCCCCTTCTCTGATATCCAACTTGTTCATTGTTTGTTGTTCTTGTTTTGAGCACCTAACAGTTAGCTCCTGTTTATATAAAAGCTTTTCTGACAGTTATGTTTAACTTTAAACAGGTTTATGTTATCTTACTCTGGAAACACGTGTGTTCAAGTGCACTGCAGGATAACCTTTTGTCATTTGACGAATAAATAATAGCTGGTTTTATAAAAACAAGGAAATTGTATTAGGATTGAAAACTAAACATTTCTTCCCCTCAACCCCTTGCTGTTGTAAAATTTACCTTGAAGGCTTCAAAATGGTATTGAATTTTCAGAAAGCATTCAAATGGCCAAGGCTGTCAAAACTGAACCGAAACCATGACCAAAAAACATGGGCTACGTATACTTACACTTCTAGTATTAATGCTGGCCAGGTCAATCTCTTTAAGATCACAGAGTTGTCATTTTCTGATAGCTATTTCCAGCAGAATAGCACTCCATGTCACAAAGCTCAGATCCTCTCAAACTGGTTTCTTGAAGATGACCCTGAGTTCACTTTGCTCCAGTGTCCTCCACAGTCACCAGATCTCAATTCAATAGAGCAACTCTGGAATGTGATTGAATGGGAGATTTTCGTCATGGATGTGAAGCTGCGATATCCTATCATGTCATGTGGATCAGTCTCTGAGGGATGTTTTCGACACCTTGTTGAGTCTAAGAAATTGGGAAGCTCTGAAGACCAAAGGGGGTCCAGACAGTAATCTCAGTGTTTTACAAAGTGTCCATTGAGTGTATCACTTGTTTTGTATTCCTTGTTGTGTTATAAAAGTCTTGTCAGCCTTCCATTTCTATTTCTCTCCATAGATCTGTTATGCAGCTTCTTACCTCAATGAATATTTATGCACTATTGAACACTGACCTGAGTATTCACTGCCTGATAAGTTTGTGTAATGCTGTCATTATTGAGCTGTTTGCAGAAAATGTGTTAACAGAAACAGAAACAGCCCAAAGCAGAGCTGAGTCGTTGTAAAAAATCTTTAAACTTCAGTGTATTCAACATCATTCACTCTGTGGCATGCGCAGGAATAATCACAGCCTGTCAATTAATGTAAATACAACCTGACGTTTATTTTTTCAGCCCACACAGTGTTCAATAATCAGCAGCCAGCCCATGTTTACCCCTGTGTGCAGCAGGACATCAATGCATTGGCGAATTTTCATCCGGGCTCTGAGGTTTCCTACATTTTCAGGAATGTTAATAAAGTTCTGGCTTTGCTTCAGTAAAACTCATCACCTGAAGGATGAAGTTTGCTGATCTTTAGGACTGATCATGATGTCTAATCCTTTCCCTTTTTTGTCTTCCAGGCCAATAAACTACGAACCAAGACTCTGCACAACACACTCAACCCCGTCTGGAGCGAGACCCTGACCTACTACGGCATCACCGATGAGGATATGGTCCGCAAAACACTCAGGTAACCTCCTCTTACGCGAGAGGCATGTGTTAGTGAGTAGAATGAAGGACAAAAAGACAAGAGGAGAGAATAGAGAGAGAAGTGGGGAAGGAAAATACCATGCTTACACTTTCTTTTTTAACAGACAAGAAGGTTTTCTTAACAGACAAGAAGGTTCTTTTTTTTCTTATGTTAAAAGTACTGCTCTGAAGTTTTAACATAAGAAAAAAAGAACACCAAAAGGAATGTAAAAAGGACACAGAAAAAAGATGGACACGAGCAACAAAAGACAAGGCGTTACAAGAAAATGCAAAATCAGCCATCACAGATCATTGCAAGAGGGAAAATCACATCATGGACTGGAATAATGCCAAAGTCATCAGCACAGAGAGCAATAGACACCAACGCTGGATCTTGGAAGCAATTGAAATCAGGAAGCTTGCCCACAGGACGATGAAGCTGGACGAGGGGGCATACATGCTGTCCCACACCTGAAGCGCCGTCCTGGCGGAGCGACCAGACAACCTGTCAAATCTGACAGGATGATCATGCCTCTGTAAGATCAGCTGAAAAAGGACACATCACACTAACATCAGGTGACATATGAAGATGGAAGATCTCTGTCAAAACATGTAAAGGTATGAACTAAAAAACCTTCTTGTCTGTTAAAAAAAGAAAGTATAAGCAACTTATCAACATAGACATGATGAACCTACTCGGACTAAGGAAAATACCATTTAAAGAAAATATGAAAGTGAAAGGAAATGCATAAAGATGTCTGAACTCCTTACTCTAATCTTGTAAAATCATGATCTTTACTTTGATTTTTTTCATGCTTTACAAAGCCACTGTACTGACAAAAATCTGTCTTAGAAAATGAGTGCAAATGAGGTAAGATTCCCGTTTTTGCATCAGTTTTGTTATTGTTATTATTTTTTAATAAGAATGCAAGTAAAACAGAGTGAAACAAAAGATAAATGGTGGAGAAATAAGAGAAAGAAAGGAAACAAATAAAGACAAGAAAGAACTGCAATACAAAAATATACAAATTCTGATTTAATGACTCAGGGAAGGGCCCACGCAAAGATATGAAGAAATTGGACATTGAAGAAATTTTGATGTGAAGAAAGAAAGAAAGAAAACAATGCCTCCGTCTTTATTTAAGGCTAATATTTCTACTCAGCAGTAGTGATTTTGCTTTGAAAGGTTTTTATTAAACTGATGTCTATGGAGTGTTGATGTTTGACAGCTTCTCTTTTTCCCGCCTCCTTAGATGAATTTCTTTTTTTATAGCTGTTAGTTTTTTTATATCAAAAGTATTTTTTCCCCAACAGACCCATGCCTTTATTTATCCTCTGTGCTCTCTTTTTACCACAATTTATGATGTTTGTTTTTACTGGTGAGATAAACCTGAATCTGTGATAGCCTCAAACAAGATAAACAGCCTGGAAATATTTTGTTATCCAGTGGGTCAGATAAAATCCTTTTTCTATTTTACTACCTCACCTGAGAATGGATTTAGACGTAAAAAAAAAAAAAAAAAAAAAATCCTCTACTTTAAAAACAGGACCCTGTTATACAATAACAGTGTTACTTCACTGATTTTTCCTCCTGTTATTTTTACTGAAGTGTTACCTCTGAGCTGGAAGGAGGTTATGTAATCATATGTGAAATCTTTTTGTGGCTACAGCAGGCTTTATTTTATGTCTAAATGATAAGTGGGCTGTAGGCAGGCCAAAATTTTTACTTTAAAACAGAGCATTAAAGTAGCTGCTATGAGTGTTTTTACTCTGGTAGTAGCACAGGAAGGTCTCATGACTGCCTGTCAGCCAAGTAAGATACTATAGTGATGCCCTGATCAGGTTTGTTGTGACCAATACCAATCAGGATCCCCTACTAGTAAGATCAGCAGATACTGATCCTGCATCCTTGAATTACCAATTTAATGAAAGTGTAAAAAAAAAAGTCATATTCAACAGGCTCATCCGTGTAAATAGACTAGTAAATGAAAGGAAATCTGTTTAACCCTCTCAACTTGATGGGGTCGCCGGCGCCCCCAGGTGGTGACACTGACTTTGTCCATTTATATCTTTGGACCCTTGTGACAGGTCTTTATCAAGATCACTTTTTTGTCAGTTTATGGAGGCCTTTTTATAATACAACCATGAAACTTTACATATTTGTGGATCCACACTGATAAATCTGCATTTGCAAGTTTTTGGTTTTTTTTTGCATACATTTTGCTCTCCTAATAGCCAAAGCTTGACAGAATCACACTCAGATGTGAAAAAGCTTATCATTGGTTATGGGATATTATTTTACAAAGATCTTGGATCTCTGGAATTTAAAGTCAGTTCTGATGTTTTTGCTTCGCACATATCATCCCTGAGCCAGCTCATAGCCTCAGAACCTTGGTTGGGGGCCTCCTGGCTCTTCCAAAGTTGAGACTTAAAACCAATTGAGATTTACCTTTTTCCTTCAGAGTTCCCTGGTTTTGGAATAACCTGTCAAAGGAGTTAAGGCAGATTCAGTTACATCTTTAAAATCACCCCTTAAAACTTGCTTCGATATATATCTAATTTCATATTTTATTCACTTGAATGCATAATTATTTATTCCCTAGATAGTTTTATTTTATCTATTTTGCTCTTTTTTCTCTTTTTTTTCATAATAATAATAATAATACATTTTATTTGGGGGCGCCTTTCAAGTCACCCAAGGCCACCTTACAGGAGTAAAATGTGTCTTTACTTCATTAGCCACATTTCTATTATTACTTTACTCTTCTACTCACTCATTTTTCCATCCTTTTTTTTATTTGTTCAAAAATTTCTTAGCCTCATTTATCTCCACTAGTGTGATGTAGTCCTCTTATATGTCCCCTTCATTTATATTAAGTCTCATTTTATTTCTTTCATTCCTGAATACATGTTTTCTCTTGTCCTGATGTATTATTGGTCTTAATCTTTATCATGTAGTTGGTTTTAGCATCATTTTCTGACTGTCTCTGGAGATATGCCCATAATCACCTTCATTCCCTTTGTCTAAATATCCTTCATTCCTGCTTAGTCAGTGTGTTTACATTTTGTTTTTGCCTTTTAGTTTGAATTTTCTGGTCATTTGGTTTTTGACCTGATTGTCGATGTTTGATAATTATTTTCTGCTCTTAACTATCAAAGCACTTTGTAGACGATTGTTTCAGAAGATACTATATAAATAAAGGTATTCTTATTAATAATATATCTATGGTCATACAACTTTCTCCATATTAATCTGACATCATTACAGCAAAACTATTCTGGTAGAACAGGTTGTCCAGAAATAAACAATGTTTTTAACTTCATTTTGCATAAAAGAGTTGAGGATTTACATGCTTAATCACAATAAAAATACAGGCGGACTGGAAATAGAAAAAATGCCCTCGAGCTGCAAGGGTTAAGGACATGAAGTCAGTTACATAACGAAACCAATGTAATTATTTCATATTGCTAAGAAAACAGACACTTTTTACCCCTACTCAACATTTTTATTCAAGGTTCAGGCAAAATCTTATTTTCCATAACTTGACATTTAGCTTTAGCACAGTGGCAAAGGTAGGATAAAATTTAATGTCCACAAAAGAGCCATTTTAGTGCATGAAAGACACATTAAATTCCAGATTTACAATTTCCACAAGAGAGGGAGAGAGTACACTAAATGTGACATAAACAGCACCATAAGTCAAATAAACCACAAAAAGACAACTAACCTTAAAACAACAGCCAGCCAAGTGTTTGGATCAACATTGGAAATTAAAGTTGCAACTGATTTTATCATCTGGCAAAAAACAAGTGTCATGTTGTCAATCACTCTGAATTCATTCTATGGTCTGTTCTCTACACTGGACTTGTCAGCCTAAGCCAATACACTGAAACTGCTGATGAAACAACGTTAGGGGGTTGTCAGTAGAACAAGTCATTTCAGGCAGCTGAACTCACTCCTTCTTCTGTGAAGAAGGAGTGAGGGAGAAGTTCAGATGCCCCAGACTTTTTGTCTTGTGTATAGAAGTGCTCTATCGCACAGAGGGGAGATGTTGAACACACATAAGGCCATATATAACTTGAAAAAGAATAATATGTGCTCTTTAATACTGCTTAGAATCAATTATGGTCATAAGGAAATCAGTAGTAGTCTAATGGATGTTCGTTTGTTAACTTCCTTACACCTATTTCAAACAATTAAGGATTAATTAAACATGTATCAGGAAAAACACAATTAGGAAAGTCTCCACACTTCAAGGTAACAGCATCCTTTTAATTGTCAAAGTGAATTCAGCTTCATCCTTTTCATGTAGCAGTGAAAAAATCTTTTCATTTTTTATCCAGTTAGTTTCATTTGGAGTCTGATTGCTTCACATCCTCAATAAAATAAAACATATTACTCCTGCTATCGGGTTCATGTTTTGTTCCACATGCGTCTGATTATGCAGAGGAAAACACTTGAAACAAACAATATTCCGCTACATGAGTCACGCTCATGAACCATGGAGCTGACAGACTACTGCCTGCATGCACTGAAGACATATATTTACAGAGAGAAACCTAGTCTTTCTCCAGTAATAGATATTTGTTATAAGTTTGATGAATTGTGGTCACAAAGAAGCATTGATGTTTGCAATAATGGGTCCTCGTTTTCATCTTGTCACAGGATGTTTTCATGTTTTGAAAGAAGGATGTTTGTCATTTTTTATTTGTGCAGTGGAAACAGAAAACAGGCTAATAATACAAATACATAAACAAGCTGAATGCACCATGCATGAAGATACAATTCAATACAAGCTGAACTAATTTAGTGAATAAGATGAGAACAGCGGGGTGTGTTCCTGATAAATCGTGACGTGGTTTGTAATCATGTCAACACCTCTACACTGCGGCAACTAAAACACAGTAAAGAAACACAAAAGAGAAAAGCAGTGGTCACATAGATGAATGATACAATTACAGAAAAATGTTATTTACAAGGTATAAAAAGTATTATACTTTCAACCAGTTACTTTCAAAACCTAACTTTTAATGTCCATGAAATATTTCAGCATATTAGGAATGATGAGCCTATGCAAACAAACTGATATGGGTTAGGGAAAACAGTTACCACTTTGTGGAAATGTATTAATTTTAGTAGTTAATCACATTGATTTTATTAAAATTAATTTTAAAAAGTAACAAAATGATTAAACAGAGTCCATTCAAAGTGGTATTTTTAAGCGCAGACATAATTTCGTGCTGCACAGTTTAAAATGGTTAAAAGCATACATCAAATATACAAGATATAAATAAAAACACAGTGTCCATCCATAGAAATACACAATAAGATTTTAACTGTTAAATAAAAACTTAATACAATTCCGTCTGTAAATAAAAATGAGTAAATCATTTTTATTTACGAAGCCAAAATATGTAATGTTTTGCGATAAACCTACTAACTCATCAACCATCAACACCTTTTTGGGAGCCAAGATAGCAAGTAAGGAAATTTCAAAGACAATAAAAGCCTTAAAAAAATAGTAAAAGTCCAGGACCAGATGGGATAAGCAACAAACTCTATAAGAAGTTCAGCAGTTTATTGGTACCCTATTTAAATAAGATGTATGGACATGTGTTTGATAGGGAAAGGCTTCCCCAAACACTGAATGAGGCAACCATCATTTTACTCTGGAAAACGGGAAAGACCTTAAAGACATAGGACCATGTGGCTAAAAGGCTCAGCACTTTGATAGGTAAATGGGTACACTCGGACCAAACAGGATTTATCCTGCTAAGACATTCAGTCTACGTCGTCTGTTTAATTCCATGTTTCCTTATAAAGTTCAGAAATAGGACCTCGCAGTGCTTTCCTTAGATGCTGAAAAGACCATTTGACCACCAGGTTTTCATGAATTTTAATTTGGGGATAATTTGATTTTGTGGATAAAACTTCTTTGTAGGTTTTCTAAAATACTGACTAATCAGACACTCTTGGAATTTCAAATTGAGCAGAGAACTAGACATGGCTGCACTTTAGGCTCTCTGCTTTTAGCATTGGCAGTAGAAAGTGGAAAAGGTCAGCTCACACAAGTACACAGTAAATAAAGTATCCTTATATGCAAATGATATCCTGCTTTTTTTATCCCAACCAAAACATCTCTTGTCTGAGTCCTGTCTTTAATTGAGCCATTTTTGCAGAGTACAGATCTAACTGGGCTAAATTTGAGCTCATGCCAGTTCAATGTATGGATCATACAAGGCTCCATCGGGCCCCGTTTAAAATAACATGGGAAAGGTTTTCATGTGTAGGAATTATTGTTACAAAAAACTTTGATCTCCAGTTAGGTAAACTTCAAAATGATATTCAGTTTTGGAGTACTCCCAATTTCTTTCTCAGGAAGAACAAATGTGAATAAAATGATCACAGTTTTTATACCTCTTCTAGAACATTCCTATTTTCATTCCTAAAACGTTCTTCAATTGTTTGGACTTCTTTCTTTCGTATGGGTCAGTGAAACCCACAGAATAGGTGAGGCTCACCTTTGTAAACCTAAGAAAAGTGGAGGGCTGGCTTTACCCAACTTTTTATTCTGCTGTTGGGCTGCCATTATGTACTCCATTATCTTTTTGCTGGATAATACCGCAGTGCTTCCCGGTGGGTTAGAGATGGAAAGAGGATTGTCTTCCTTTATCGATTGGGGCACTTATCCTGTCACCCGTTCCTTTAGGGAAATCAAATTACTTCTGCAACCCCATTATTCATGATACTGTACAAACTTGGGAACAAATCACCAAACAGTTTAGGCTTAGGGCAATATTCTTTTCCTTCCCCATAGCAGCAGACACTTCATTTGCTCTCTCTAATTTAGATGGGGCTTTCCTAACTTTATTTACACTGTCAGAGGTTTGTATTTAGAGAAAGTATTTGCATCTTTTCAGCAACTTAACGACAAGTTTTCTTTGCCCCATCGAGATTTCTTTAGATATCTGCAGGTGAGGAGCTATGTGAGATCATATCTCCCTGACTTTGAACACAGAGGGCTTGACAAATTGGATAACTGCTTAAAACACATTGTAGGGTCCCATAATATGAGCTGATACAGTGTATTTTAGGATAGAGCCCCTAAAGCTTGTGATACTTATAAAGCAGAATGCAAGGCAGATCTGGGGACATGATTGCCAACAGATACTTGGAAAAAATATCTGAAAGATGTGCATATGTGCTCAATCAATACAATATAATTTAAAGTATTGCATAGATTGCACAAGATAAAATCCAAATCAAACAGGATATTCCCAGATATCTCACCAATTTAACAGATACAGCATTATCTCACAGCTATGCCTTGTGTTCAAACTTGCAAAACTTACAGACTGGGATATTCAGCTTCCTTCAAAAATCAGTTTTCAAAAATTGGTTGTTCCTTTATTCTCTATTGGTGTTATAAATACGTTTTTGCTTTTGTTTTCTTAAGGAATATGGTCTATGCCTAAGGGCATTTTGTTTTTTATATTAGGCCTTTTGATTTTAGTTGACCATTGTTTATAAGAAAAAAACTACATTTAACAAGTAGTTTGCCCTTGACTGCTACATGCAAATTGTGTCACTTTCACTCTGTAAAGTTTTAGGTGAAAGCAAGCCACAAAAACAGTAAATGGTGTTTTAATTCTGTATTCAACACATTTATAACAAATTACTGCTGCACTAAGCTGTTTGTTTTGGCACTACTGCAGTTCACAGCACAGCCAATGTGTCCTTCCACCAGAAGAGTACTGACCAACATACTCAATTTAGTTACGTCTGCCAAGGAGGTGATGCTTTTCCCAGGGTTTGTCAGTCTGTTTGACTATTCACAAGGTAACACAAAAGTTATGGACAGAAGTGAATAGATTTTAGTGATGATCCAACCTTTTAAAGGATTTTTTGACATTGCAAGTTATGGCAAATCAAGTCAGAAATGCCTTGGCAGAGGCTTGTGCTTTCAGAGCACTAGTTTTGGCAAGTACACTAATATCACTACATTCCAAAAAGAGATATGAATTTACAAATGTTTAAAGATGATCCTACTGACCAAGCAGAATAATGTTATTAAAGTGTGTTTTTTCTTGCTATGTTTACCTCCTCAACGCCAAACATACAGTGTGTTCATCAAGTAAACTCATTATTACTGAAGCTGTGGCTTTTGTCATTAAACAATAAACAATCTGTTTAAGTCAATCCCCTGTTTTGCCAAATAGTTTATAAGATCTGATCCCTACAATTATAAATGTTTATTACAGCAGATGCAGACTGCTGGTCCTCCAGTTCCCATGGCAGTTTCATTCAGCCATGTTGACCCTCATCTACAGAATTTTCTCTTATGCACACTCCAGTGCGTACAAGTGGTCAAAATAATATTTGCTGCAAAAATCACCCATTTCTGTAGTTTGCTAGTGGTTGTTTACTCTTGTGCAGCACGCAGACTGTAGCTGGTCCACACTGCTGGTGCAAGGACATGCTGGTTGTGCAGTCTACCCAATGCCAAATCAAAGCAGCTTGGTAGTGGAAAAGTAAGTTGTTAAACTATCTGGTTATGGTGGCCCCATGGTGCTCTAGCTTCCATGCCAACTATTGCTGTACAGATGCAGCAGTTTTCTGTCACTGTGGCTAATGTTCAGGCTAGTACCATGTACCTCATACAAGCCTGACTTAAAAAACCTGAATTATTCCTTCAAGATAGAATGTTGTGTATCATATAGTGTTACAGTGGATAGCAAAAACAAAACAAAGAGATAACTACTTATGACTTATTACAGTAAAAATTCAGGAACAATTTTGGTAATCAATCATCAGAAACTTTCTCATCTGTAGTTTTTCCTTTCAGTCAGTCTTTTTCTTTTTATGCAAACATGGCTGAACGCTTCCTCAAGCATAATTATCTTATCATCCTCTGTCACGCTGACAGATGCTGACAAAAATATGATGAAGTCCCTTCTCCCAGACCTACTACAGTTTGGTTTCAGAGCAGTGAGTCAAAGCAGGGCGAATGTGTAAAAGTGAAGATTTTTGAGAGATCGTGGTCCCTGTGATGGAGGATGATGGACCCTGGAAGGAAAATGATGACTTTTAAAGTGATAAAGCCTCCTCTCAGCAGCATACCTGAGCCTCACTTCATTCACGTATCCTTCCACCTTCTCTGTTTTTGTCTTTTACAGGATTTCAGTGTGTGATGAGGACAAATTCCGACACAATGAGTTTATTGGGGAAACTCGAATCCCCCTGAAGAAGCTGAAGCCCAACCAAATCAAAAACTTCAACAACTGCCTGGAGAAACAGTTACCTGTGAGTCAAAATATCACACAAGCACAGACGCGCACACAGGCATGATGCTGCAGATGTTGCTTTAAATATCTCCACGTTTTAGGCACATTTTTTTTCCAAACAACCAGAGGCTCAGAAGGACATGAAGTTAAAATGGTCATTTGGACATTGCAAACAGCATAATGGTGAGTTTGAGCTGTGACAGGCCTGTTCTCATCAGAGTTTCCAGGTGTAACTGACTCATTTTGAACAAGAAATGTAAATGAGGCTTCAGATTGAGTTGGCCAAGATACCAATACAAAATTATGAAGACACATTCATAAATGTTACTGTTGCCAAAACCTTTCCGATGTTGCAGAGAGGCTTCCTGTTATTTTATGAGAGCAAGTGCTCAGGATGCAGCTTACCATTCCAAACCGGTGGCTAAAAATGGAGGCCCGTATGGAAGTACCAAAAGCTCTAGTACCACCAGTGTCTACTTGAGGCTTGCAGCAGTAACCTGAAACCCAATGACTCTGCAGGGAAAAGACAGTTTTTACAGTCCAAATACACATCTGTACAGTCTGGTACAAAAGAATAGCTTCAGTCAAAATATATAATACATCTGTGAGGGGCTTTCACTGTGAGAGAGGTGATTTTTTTTTTTTTTTTTTTTGTTGTTTCTGCCCATTGTTCTGTTATTGTGGATTTATTGTGGGTTACCAGTTTTGGAAATGGGGCGCCGCTATTGGTCGGATGGCCTCAAGCCCATCTCAACACAGCTTCTCTGCTTGTGAGCAGCTGGAGCTAAAGTTGGGTTGAGATGACTTGTTGAATGGCACTAAGGTTGTCAAAAATATATATATATACTTTTTAGATACTACATTTCATATCAGTGCAATACCATTAAACTTAATGTTAAATAATACCAAATACACTGTAACTTAAAAAATTACCCAGAATCTGTTTTCAGCTTAGTTTAGCTCACATGAACAGCAGGGGAAGAGAGAGAACTGATCCTCGATCTGCTGTCAGCTGCACAATCTGCAGCGACCCTGTCACACGACCGGGTTCAGCAGAGCACAGATGCGAGCGGAACTGTGGAGCAGAGCAAGAGGGAATAAACCATTGAGAGATGCTTTGTCCGACTCTGAAAGTAACTTTATTTGGAAAAAGAGAACAGAAAGTGTGCTTTATACATTTCAGCTGAGGCGGGTACAGATGAAAAAGCGGCAGATTCTCTAAGGCTGTTGTGGTGCCTCAAAAAGTCAACAAAGGGAGGGAACATTAGCATAGACTGATTGACTGATGGGCACCAGAGTTATACTTTGAAAAAAGACCAGTAAAGTTGTGTTCTTAAAACTGAAAAGTTGTCTTGTTGATGTCTCTGGTAACAAACCCAGTGATCATACTGATGTTTACTGTGCTGCAAATTAACATTAAACACCCCCCTTGTAATGAGCATTGCATTAGTGGCGATTGTTCCAAAAGTTAGCAGACAATTTGCCCTTAGATGCGGCTAATGTTGTTGTCAAACCTGTACTCACAAACGAAGGCTGATGTGGACAATGCCACTTAACACACACAGAGAATCAGCTTTATGAATTATAGGACTTATTACTGAAAGCATAAAAATGTGCTGTTTTCTTTCATCATAAATTTGCGCAATATCAGTCAATAAAGAATTAAATGTACTTAACAAAATTTAAAACATGCTGGCTGTATTGTATCAAAGAGTTAAAGTATTTCTAAAATAAAAATGAAATACTCTGAATGAATGACCATGAATATAATAAATAAGTTTTGTGTTGTAATTCAACTGGTGACCGTGTACATCGGTGTCTCAGAGTTGACACCGTGGTTAACGGTTGTATTTCTCATTGCTTTTTCTGGTGTTTTGGCTATGGCATCTACCAGCACAGTTGGCCACAAGTCATCATTTAACAATGCAAACTCATTACCCCATAAACCGAGACAGTTCCCATAAATCACGAAGGAAAATATCGTAGAGACGGAATTCAGACAATCCTAAAGGTGAGGTTTAATCACTAATCATCTATTGTCAACAAATATTTGATAATGACATTGATTATTGGTGATCTTTTTGTTACTTTTACTCTCAGAATTTCCTCAGAATTATCACCATGTTCGCAGTCTACTTCTGACACAACAGGTTGTTACACAAAGCCTGAGGTCTTATGTGCCCTCTAGTGGTTGCAAAGTGACTCACAAGTTCTTATTACAATGTAACCTTCAGCAAGCAACAACCTCCACAGCTAAAAAATAACGTCAAAGGGTAAAAAAATTAGTAACTGCATACATGTACATCCGCTTCCTTTCATATTTGTTTTTTTTTAAAATGCCAATGCTAAAAAAATACTATTGAAAAAGTTACTGTAGCTTTTTGCACCATGATTAATACACTATGCGCAAGTTTAAAGTCTGCACAAAACCCTACGTTGAAAGAAGTTAAGCTGTGACTTAGGTTGTGTCTTTGTTTAATTGCAGAATGAAGAGACAAGGCTCATCTAAAAAGTCAAGTGTAAAGTTCAAATTAAGCAAAATATTGCCACAGATATATCATTTCAACTTCGTGTGTCCAATAAGTCAAAAGCGTTCTTCTGGGGTGGAAAAAAAACTGTGGGGTCTCCAAATTCCGAGGCAAATGGATACCATTTATCCGTATCTTGGGAAATAATTGCATAACGAATTGATATATATAGAAACAACATTTTGTCACAGCGTCATGATAATATGTTTACACTTGCAGCCTTTGTCAACAGAGTAATATGAAAAAAGTGACAACATGAAGTGAAATCTCCAACAATGTGAGAGACTTTTGCTGAACAGCTGAAATTACCTTTGCTTATGGAAAACAAAAGTGAGAGCAAGGAAGTCATCATATTTTCCCGAGGGATCTCTATCACAGAGAACACATTGCTTGCACCAGGCAGCCTCTTAATAGTGTGTTTACACCTAACAGCCTGGACCCCCTGCTCCTCTTCATCTGTCAAGTTATCCCAGCTTTATAAATGATGCATTATGGTGTTTGGATTTGCTGTACTTCTCTCAGCCTTAATACTTAAACTCATTATCCTTGCTTAAACCTAACACCTCCATCAGCAATTGATCAATCTAATGTGCTAGTTTCTACAGTAAAATGACAAACTGATAGCTGCTGAACTATTGAAGTGATAAGATTTTGTGATCCAAATCCAGTTCTTAAATGATTTTTTTTTAAGATTATTTTTTGGGCATGTTGTTCCTTTATTGACAGTCGAGAGAGACCGTGGATATGCTTGTAAAGAGGTGTGAGAGAGAGTAGGGGAAGAAACTCTGCAAACTGCCCACAGGTTGGATTCGATCCCGGGCCGGCAGAAGTATGTATATGGGACGTGCCTGGTTGTTTACCACTCTGCCAAACCAGCACCCCATTCTTAAAGGATTTTGATGAAATTTACTGGGAATGTTGCTCATGACAGAAAGGACATGTGCCGATACAGATCTGTTGAGGTATTTGTTAAAGGTCCCATGTCCCAGTCTGTTTGACTGTTCACATCATGTCTTGAGTCTATGAATATAGGATTGAATTTAAGTTTAATAAAAAAAAATAAAAATGTGCAGGGAGACGGGAGGCTATGATAATTAGCTTTGCACTGATTGGCTGCCCAAACAATGTCTGAAAGGAGAGCGGAGGAGAAGTTACAGGTCATGAAGCTAACTTTCACAACAATCATGGCGTTTGCCTGTGACAAGCAAACAACACACATGTAGGTGGAGGCTGTATCACCATTACATAATAAACCCCAGGAAGTGAAAAACAGAAAGGGGCACTTTCTTTAAAGAGGCATAGAGCATTTCTGCATGAACTGAGAGTTTGGTTAAAGGTGTCATGTTTCTCTGCTCTTTAATGGCAATAAAAATTATTACAGAAATATTTTGATTTTTAACATTTTACCAGCGGATTTTCTTTTATTTTTCATGTTTAAAACTTAGTGATATTTGACATTAACTTTTTAAACTACATAAACTTTCTGTTCTCCCTGGAGCACCACGTCATTGTGCTGTTGTTCATGTGTTAGTAACAACAAAGGATAGTTGCCACCTGAAGCACTGGTTAGTTGTGTGTGCTCATAACAGATTGGAGCTTAGGGTAATCTTACTTAAGATGCCTCACATGAAAACATGGTACACACAGGAACACTCCATGTAGTCTCAATTTACATGGAGAACAGCAACAACAGTATCTATAAGGATTAAGAGTATACCCTCTAGATTACAGAGCTGTGCGTCCAGAGCCGATTGAGTGGATTATGTGTTGTGAGAGCACGAGAGAGGAGTGGAGTATCATTGAACTGCGATTGAATATTCTCTTCAGATCACCCACACACTTAATGGTGTTTTATAGAGAATAAACACAGTGTAATTCTGGATCATCCATTTTTTGAGTGGAGAGCACTGACTTGTGTTTCGAGTGACAAAATCCTGTAGCTCCTTTCTAGTGATTCGTTGTTCGTGTGGGAGTGTGAAATAACATCAAGAAATACACAATATGTTTGTGTGTTTGTGCAAACAGGGCTTTAAATACAGGCTTTGGTCTTTTTTCAAGTTTTTTTTTTTAGTATCAGTGAATGTTAGAGGGAGTATAACCTCGTTTTAAATCTGCACAGTCAGGGGTGAAGTTCAGAGGTGCTCAGTTCTTAGAGACATCATTACGTGTAGACCCTTCACCAGGGCCGAACCAGAACTCTTTTTCAGACTTGGAGTTTCATGGTTCTGACCAGCCCACTGAATTACATGCTCAACCTCTAAATGGAGATATAATTTCAGAGTCACTAGCATGTAACGTGTTACAATTTTAAACTATTTAAATAAAGAGTGATTGATTGAGTAGCTGATTGATTGATTTGAACGTAAAACAATGCCATGTTTTTTCATAGTGTATTTTTAATCAAGAATCTAATTACAGATCTGAAGGCATAGTTAGCCTACCTGTGTCTAATATGTTTTATTTGATATCATTCTCACTCATTAACCAAGGGGCCATTAAAATAGGCTGCAGCTCAGATCTTGGCTGAGGGTAAGAGTGGGAATATTGATCACCGAATAGAAAAACATCCTTTATAAGCACTCTTTTTGTATCAATTACTCATCAGTGTCTATTTGTGAAGATCTACAGACTGTTTTCCATCTTTCCTTCTTTGTGCCAAGGCTGTGCCACTTTCTGTGTCTGACCAGTCAGATGCAGAACACAGTTTTGTATCAAACTAAAGTAGGAATGACAGAAAGAAAAAAACAACAAAAAACATAACTGAGAATTGATTATGTTTAGTTTAAAAATATGTGAAAATCAGTGCAATATTGGTCTGCATTATTGCAGCTGTGTCATTTTTATTTATATTTATGGAATAATTAACAATTCAAGAAAAAATAACACCAGTAAAGGGTTTTTTTTCTGTTGGGATTTCTGCTAAATTCATTTTCTTTGGACTTAAGCTTAAAACATTAACTCTTTTAAGAGCAGATGGTCCAGAGCAAGGATGGGCATTTTTGATTACCAAGAGGGCCACATTTTTTTGTCCTGATTGCCAAAGGGCCATTTTGTTGGAACAACAACAAAAAAATTGTCTCGTTGTTGACGGATGTTTTCCTATCATTTCTTTTAAGTTCATTAAGTTAACACCCATACTTCAGTTTACAGAAATAATGACTATTAAATAAAGCCATATATTTTTAGTAATAATTATATTTTCAAGATTTTTAAGAAAATTTTTGTCAGAATTTCCCATTTGAAAGTTTTTTGTGTATATTTAAATCTAAATGGTACATTAAGGGAATAAGGAAGCCACATGCGGCCCACTTTCTGCCATCTAGTAAACATGTTAGAGATGATTGGTATCAGTGTCAGTATAAAAAGTTTCTGTTTTATATTTATTTGAAAAAGTCTGGTATGTTGCATCACCAGCTGAGAGGTCTGAGGGTTTTCTCCTAATGATTTTTTAATTTAAAAAAACTCCAGTGTGATGCTATTTCATACATTTTAAACATTTAATTTACAACCAAAGTAGCCCAAAAAAATGACAATTTTACTAGTGGTGCTCAAATGTAAAGTACATTACACTTGCTGTCATTGTTTGTGCATTTCTTAAACCACAAGTTCATTTTATGTGTTTTTTTTATAAGTACTATTTTTTATATTCTTACTGCCACAGACTATAGTTTATTTTTCCTTTTCTTTTTTCTTTTTTTTTTTTTACCACTGCTCATCCTTCTAAAACATGCTGCTGTCTCATCTCAATAGTTTTAATGTCTCTAGTTTAGTCAAACTGCGAAAAAAAACAATACTCTCCTTTTTGTAAAACAGTTTCCAACCCCCATTTTAGCATGAAGTAATGTTTTTTTCATTGAAGCATCCAAGAACATAAGAAGTTATCAAAAAGACGAGTAAGACATTTCCACATAAGCGTGAACACAAAACCTAATGAATTATTTTAAAACCGACAGGATCACAATTCTGTATGTTTATGATAGGTCTGTTTACTGTACATCAGATTACTGCAAGCTTAGACAAATTTAACTTACCATTATACCCATAGGAATCCTTGGTTTTGTGCTGTAATGTGTATGTGTAACATAGTCGTCAGCCTGTTTTATTATCTGTTGGCAAAATTGTAGGTGGCATTCATTAGTGTGTATACAAATATAAAAAATTAGCTCTTCAGCTGTCTGTGTTTTTCTTGTTCTGGGAGCATTGCAGACGCTGGGGTGCACAGAAATAGCGCACCATGAAGCACTACAAAAAGCCAGGCTGTCTCTCAGCTCGCTTATAAATTTTAATCTAACTGTTTTCTCCTTAATAGTTATTTGGTAGAGGTGTGCTGTTGTGAATCCAATATGAGTGAAACAAGCTTAGTGAAGTGTTTTGATATCATGGATGTGTGCCAATCTGTCCATTGTGGCCTCATTACAGTCAAAACACACTGAGCCACAGACTTTAGACCAGGTATAAGGACGATTAAAGTGCAGTCATTTTTGGTGTCCTCAAGTTAGGAACACACCAATTTTACACCCAACCACTCCTGATACTCAGACAAAAACACCCCTGGCTGTAAATGGGAGTTCGTGATTAGTTGCTCATTAAACAGCATAAGCACTCCTGTGCTCTGGGCATACAATAGGGCCCTACATGTCTTTATGTTGCAGTGGTCATATGATCAAAAATCACAGTTATAGTGGGTTTGAATGGTCTAAGTGTTTATTTTATTAACACAGATCACAATATAACTAAAACAAAAGGCACATTTGTAAACAAAAATTACATTTCTGTAAAATTACATGTCACATGAGTCATTTATGGAAAAAAAAATCAGTACTGAAAACAAATATGTGTGTACCCTCAAAGGGAACCAATGAAGTTAATGCACAACTGACTCCATCGTCATTAACATTCCTCAGACTGGTTTGCTTGATGTGTTTGGTTGAATCCTCAGAAATCCAGCTCTTCTCCAGCTTTACAGTGGAGATGTCCCTCTGAATACACTTCATATTGTATCTGACACCTCTCAGTGAGAACAAGACCAGGGGCCTTTTATTATAGATCTGGAGGCCTCCGACCATCACAGTGTGATGCTTTTAGAGTCACTGTCGAGCAGATGTTTGTGTCAGGCTCTATAACTGTATTTTCAGAGGGGTGTCTGCTCTGTCTCAGCTTGGCGTCTTTGCCTTTATTTTAACACCATACTGTCATAAATCTCAACCCAGCAGCTGAGAGTATAAAGCACAGTTTGGCTATTTTCACACAGAAACGCTTCAAGGGAAACTGATACGACCAAGAGAGCGCTCTCGGCAGAAAGCTTTCTGCTCTGCTTGCTCTTGAAGAGGAGGATAAGATGCTCTGTCTGAATGCAGGATGATGTTTACTGTGCTGGAGAGAATAAAGTAATAACAATTTAATCACCAAGCAGCTCCAAGTGCCTGTCTTATTGATGGATTTTGTCGGACAGAGGAGCCTTTTGACTGGCTTATCCAGCCCATAAACACGTTGGAACAACGGTAAACCTGTGGAGTCACATTAAGAATTATAGTGAACAAAAGACTATTTTTTGGATGAATACTAAAATCCAAGAGCCTTAGGCTGTTTTTCAAAATTAATTCTATTTAATTAAGCAGAAATCCCTGAAAAAAACAATACAATGTGTCTACATAATATTGACCCAAAAGGGCCCAAGGCCAATAATCATATATTAGAAAAAAACATGTACATGATGCAACAAATCTATTCATATTTTCATTGAGAGTGCTTCCATTTTCAGTGGTGGTCTGTAAAAAATGTTGTTTATACAAAAGTGAAGGGCCTAAGTGAACATCTACCAATGCACTCTCATTTACCTTTTTTTCCTTTGGTTACCAGCAAAGTTTGGTTGCTTCTAATAATGTAGAATGTAAAATGTATATATTTTTATTTTAATATCCATTTTTAACCTTAAGAAAGGTGATAAAAAAAATTCTGATAAAAACAAAATTTCATCTGCATGTCCTTCAATGAATAAATGACCTTAATTCCACTTATATTTTCTCATATATTACTTCCCTTATTGTAAACCCAAAAAACATATTTCAAAATAGAAAATCTATGAAGGAATTTTGTCAGGTGCCTGCGTCATTTCAGACCACTTGATGTGAGGAAGCTCTAAAGGAGGCAGATTCTGTGAGTGCTACAAGGTCGATGTTATGCTGAGCAGCACAAAGATTTGCTGGACTGAATTTTGCTTGGATACTGTGCTTAACAAGAGTTAGATTTTTTTTAAATTCGAATAAGGCCTTTATTGTGAAAATCTTTCCTTCAGAGATTTCCTGGAAGTTTTTGCTGGATTTTTTTGTTTATTCTTCGCCATTCATTTCTATGGGAGTTCCCCAACTGTTTTTGGTTGGTTGGTTTGTTTTTCTCAAAGCTTCCAGAAGAGTTAATTGACAAAAAATGTCATAAGACAGAGAATAAATATTATAAGAATAAACACAGTGCATTGTAATCATGTGCACGCAACTGGATTCTTTAAGACCTCTTCTGTCTTGTCAGTTGAAAATCTGTCCTCTTTGTTTGTATGTTTGTTTACATACCTGCCTTGATATACAAAGCAGAATTTGTGAGCAGATGTTTGACTGTTTACAAAATTTTAGAGCAATTCAATGTGTAGATCCACCCAATCACATTAATCCATTTATCAGTCCAATCACTTATCCATCCTTGAAATTTTCCAAACATCCAACTGTTTATGTATCCAGCCATTGATCCAATAATATATTCATACAATCCATTCATATAACCATCCAGCCTCCTTCTATTTAACCATCATATTATGTCCCAGTAACCTATATATTTAGTCAACCAATTATATATCCATCAAACTGGTCATCAAGTCATCTACCCATACATCCATCCACACAGCCTTCCATTGATCCATCACTCCAACAAGCCAACCAAAAGCTAGTCATGCCATTCATCATTTTATCCATCATCCATCCAACTATCTAACCATCTATTATCTGACCATCCAGCCAGCCAGCCAGCCATTCAAGTGGCCATCCATTCAGTCATCCATGCATACATCTTCACACCAATTGCTCCGGTCAACCATCTACCCATTTTTATCCTGTTATCTATCCATCCATCCAATTATCCATTCATTTATCCATCAAGGTTCCAGTTATCCATCTGTTTAACCAATTATCTATCTATCCAATTATCCATTCATTCAGCCATTTTTCTTCATGGAAGATGTTGTGTTAAGCTAATGTTGCTGTATAATAGTTACAGCTTGTTGAAGAGCTCATTTTGAAAATTGTGATTTCTTTTATTCGGATGGTTGAAGTGTTTTTCACAGTATCCTATTCACAAACTTTGTTAAAATGACCTGTATGAATAGAAACCCCTACAGTTTATATATGCTCAACAAAAGGCATTGAAAGAGACAAGAAATTGAATAGTATGTAACTCTGAGTCTGGACAGCTATGCCCATTGCCCTTACAACAAATGAAGCCATTCACTCATTATTTTTAATATATGTTTGTGCCCTCCTCAGCCCTCGATCTGCCTTTAGCATTGTCACCAGCAGACAGTAACAGGGCTACATACAACACTATGAAGGCCAGCTGCGTGGTCTGCCAATAAAGCTTGGCTCTACCTCTTTGTGAAATACATGTCCCTGCTTTCTCTACTCAGTCAGGAAATGAAAAGTTTAACGTAAGCTGTGACTGCTAATTGGTTGCTCACCATGTCAACATTTGGAGAAATTTTAGGTTTAATTCCCTGTTTTGGATTGGCAGTCCAACTCATTAAAATTCATGTAAAGCAGAGTTCAAGTAGTTGTTTTGTCTGCCCTGGGAGCTTACCTGCAGTGATGTTGCTGCTGAGCTGCATTGTTAGACAAAAGGTTATGGCCCATTAGTGTCGGGGAATGAGGGTGGTAATGTAAGTCAACCCTGACATAACTACCTTCAACAGCGAGAGACACTGGTAAGAAATAAAACTGTTAAGGTATCTCTGGGTCCCAGGGAATGACAGAGTTGTATTTTATGGATTTTGTTCAAGTTTGTTGTCAAGGCAAAAACCTTAGTGCTCTTTAAAGATATATTTATATTTATATATTTAACATGCAGTATTCTGATGAGTGATAAAATCATACTTTAACCCCCTAGTCAGAGCCTTCTGGTTGATGCTGGAGAGGTATTTAGGGCTAAAAGAATGAATGTCCTTTAGCAGGGTCGAAGAGCAGAGGAAAACACTGGGACTAAACCATGAAGTAATGATGAAATGTCAGTCAGAAAGTTGATAGAATGATGCATATCAGAGTAACTTATTGTAAACCCAAGTTACTTGCCTGAATTTGCTCACATTGTTGATGATCTTTGAACTTTTTTCCAACATTCAGATCAGATAAAGTTCTTTTTACAGCATTTTTTATAAATTGGGTTTATTACCATATGGCAGCTGACCATATGGTAATTGCCCTAGGCACCTGATATTGGCTGAGTTCTTTGTTATCATTGCTGTCAATCTCAACAAAAAACATTTGCAGTGATTGTTGATGTTCTTTATTTGCTGTATACCTCATGCAGTGGAGCTGTTTGCAATACGATTGAGGGCAAATTAGACGCAGTTTAAAAGGCAGGCAGTGCATTAAAAGACTTTTAAAAGTTTTTAATGCCTGAACATCTTGCATCCACATCAACTTGGATTAAGGCATCCCAGACTACCTGTGTATGCAGTCTAAGCTACCAGTTATCAAATCAGCTCATTGAGGTGTGCTAAGCATGGGGGATAACCACTTGGTATTTCATTTCCCCGTTTGAATATTTTTGCAGGATCTGAATGGGGTCATTGTGTTGCTAGAGCCGTCATTAAATGGTGCAGAGATAACATATTTTGGAGATCAACCCAGAAGTTAGCATCATACTGGTTCTCTGATCAAACGTCTACAGGGTTTTTCACTGTGTTCTTGGGTAAGTGGTGATAGTGGCGAACACAAATGATTGAAACTTTCATGTTTTGTTCATGATGATAACATTAACGAACACACCTGAGTTTAACATTTTTAGAGCTTGAACGTAATCAGTAAGAGTAAAAAGCTACCATCAAACTAAGGTGAAACTACAGCATGGTAGGTGGACGTAAAGGCATAGTTTGTTTTTTTGAAGTGAGGTTTGTCAAGGCCCATGGCAGTAATACTAATAAACATGTTGCCAATAAAGCAACTGACTGAGGGAGGATAGGTATGACCCCTTTTCCCTACTTTTCCCCACTTTTGGAGTAAAACTACAACCAAAATAAAAAAAAAATTAGATGGCTTGACCACACACTACTGTAAGATTCTTTACAGCATTTCACTTTTCCTTTGACAATGCCCCTGTCTTGAAACTATTACTTGATGCAGCATATCAGCTATGTATTTTTCCACAAGCAACACACTGCCTTCCTTTCATCAGCTGTTCAGGTTGTCTATCTCTAGAGCAAAACAACTTGCATGAATTTCGCTAAAACTGTACTAAAAATTAGCAATTTTGACTGAAGTGACGACTATATGCCATAAGTTATGGATATGAGAGGATATCTTCATGATGCAGAGTACACAGAGGAGGAACCATGGGAAGAAAGAGGGGTGGGGGAAACTGTTGTGGAAACTGAGGAGCAGGACAGCTCACAAGCTACCTGGTGGTGCAGGCGCATGAACTGTGAGCCTATTCACATGAACATGGAGGTCTATTGCCGTCACAAGTGGGACTCAGTAACATTACTTCTCCTGGGCTTTTCTGATTGGTTCTAATTGGAAATGGACACTGCAAACACGATATTCTGCTGTTGCAGAGGGGGGATCAGGATTTACACAGGATCGATTGATCTTCTAAATATTCTCTAATGACCATTCACTGACCTGAACAGCTGATGAGAGGAAAGCAGCGTTTTGCTGGTGGATCAGGAAATAGTTCCAAACACAGGGGCTTTGTTAAGAAAATGTGAATCACAGTACAGAATCTTACTATAGCATCTAGTCAAGCCAACATAACTTTTTGTGTAGTTTCACCCTAAAAGTGGGGTATTTACAAGGCTTTTGGTGGAACTACTGACTGCTATGTATCGGCTAGCGGCAAAACCCGGCTATCTTTTCTTAGGGGGAGAGATGGTCAGTTGCTTTATTGGCAATTACATTTACTAGTGCTATAAGCCTTGAGCAACCCCACCTCAGAAACCCTGTGTTATTATTCAACATGTAACGCCACGTTGTGACCTCTTGTTTGAGAATTTCCTTGTATTTGAATGGCCTGATCAAGCTGTGTTTGTGCATGGCATTCAGCAGCTTCTTATTATTATTTATGTTTCCCTAGTTGCAACATTTTTTTCTATACATCCTACAAACATTTGTGATGACTTGCGTGTACTGGCATATTGCTCAGTAACAGATATCTGTGTGCATGTAATATGTTTGCACTGTCACTCCATGTCTTATGTGCTTTTTTGTGCCTCTTGCTGCAACCAAATTTGCCCTCTGGGACACAAAAACTGAATCTGAATTGGATCAGAGCAGTTATTTAATGTTTTCAAGGAAATCTACCAAACTTACAATGAGTTTTGAGGACACGGGTCTGAGTGTGCAGACTTGACACCTTTCAGCACCCTTAACCCCCAGCCTCCTCTTTGGCACAACAGCATGTGCCCCTCTGTTCCCTTAAAACCTGTTGATCTGAGAGATCCCACCAGGACATTGGCAGGAGATGCATTTTAGCCCCGTTTCCCCTCACAGCCTCATATCCTGAGCCTCCCTCCCACACACCAATGTTACAAAGAACCTCACTAATGACATGTGGCACTAAAAAGACCTGTGCTCCACCATGCATGTCAGGATTTTTCATTGTGTTATTAAGCTTTTTAAGGAGCTGGACAAAGAGGGAAACACTTGTGGCAGGTAATTAAGCTTTATCCACTTCAGACTGTAAGTTAAGAAATTGGAATTGATTACTGGCTCAACAAGCTGAACCAGTCAAAGTGGAGCCCTTCTTTATCCTGGGATATCACCTGTCCTCTTCTTCTTGGTAATATCTCTGTTTCCTTGGTAACCCCCTGAGGGACTGCCTAATGCTCAGAGCCCAGTCAATGCGATTGGCATATTATTGTGTCAGGTTGGTACCTCTGTGCTGCATGGTTGGCAGCCTGTGGAGTTGAGAAAACAATGAGCCAGGCAGAGAATGGGCGATGTATATTCCAGCAGATGATTGGTCTCTGCGGCTGCATTTATTTAGAAAAATGTCCAGACAGTCACGTCGGAGGTGTCCGCTTATACTGTGCATTAAATTAAATTAATGGACGTCCTCCAGGCCAATCTTAATCGAGTTTTCCCAGAGGCAGCGGTACAATTAGGTGGTTAATGTAAAGCAAACAGCATGGCTCTGCAGTGTGTTTGTTGATGTAACTGGATTTGTGTTTGAGCAGACTGATGGAAAAAGGAAAAGAGGATCATAGAAAGGGTTAGAGGGATGAAACTATATAAATGGAAGAAGCCATGTTAACTCAGAAAGCTAATGAATAATCCACCTGTAGCTTTCTGTTATGTGAGTAGCAAGAAGGGCTGTAGGGCAAAAAAGAGCTCAGTAAGAGGCAGTAACCATTAAACACACTATGGAGCTGAAGCACTGGCTTTTTAACTTTCAGTTCCTTGGAATCAATACGTTAACTTAGTATGTAAACAACAGAAAAACAGAGATGACAATTTAGACAATTTTAAGCACTTGAATAAAAATTCTCTGTTAATTTTACTGTGCACAGTTGTATGTTATGACTCCCCAGTAACCTTGAGCAGCAGCTGGATCTGCCTGATTCAATGTCTGTGATCAGGCAGCTCCATCTCGCCAAGCTCCAATCGACAAGGATTAAAAAATGACAACTAAAAACTATCTTGGCCCTAGGCTGTTAAGTGCTATGTGAACAAGGAGAAGGACTTAAATTCTATTCTTTGGCTCACAGGAAGCCAGTGATCCTGAGGACTTGTGTAATATGTCTACTTTCTTGGTGGTGGTCTTTCTTGAACTGGAGCAGCAGTGTACTGGATGAGCTGCAGCTGTCGGAGGGATTTTTTAGTCGGACCTGTGTAAACACTGTTACAGCAATCAATCCTGGTAAAAATAAAAGCATGAAAACCCACACATGCACAGGGAGAACATGCGAACACAGAGAGAGGTCTTTTTCGACTGGGGCGTTGGTCCAGCAACCAAAGTAACAGTACTGCCTGCTACACCACCGGAGAGCCTACATTAAAGCAATTGATTGAAAAATTTCTGGGAATATAAGGAAAAATCTTGGATCTCAGATGCAGCTCATAGAAGATAATCTATAGAGTCTGTCTGATAAATGTATCTTTGATAGTATAAGTTGTCCATAATAGAAGTGTGTACTGGGATCACCAGGATTATCAAACAGTAAGACACTGTGCTGCAAAGACATCTCTTGTATTCCTGTCAGCCTCTTGTTTTGTCACAGACCTTCCAGGGTGCTCCTTGTTAAAGCAGGCCAGAGAGGTGGGATGTCCTCACCATGTACAAACAGCAGAAGAATAGACAGGACAAAATGGATCTGACAGGAAACCTAAGTGTTGGCTGGTGGAGGCTGGATGTTGGCATACCAGTAGGAATGGATACCGTCGAGTCCACAAGTCCAGTGAGACATCTCGTAAAAGTCAGCTGTGATCCGTGTCAAGCAAGTCGGCCCCCCTCGTAGAGATCTGATTAGTGCGCTGCTGAGGACACTGCTGGTCAGATTGTAGAGCACAGTCTTCTACATACTGAACAAGACTGATTTTGCCCACTTTTTATTGCTTGTTTTTCTGTTTTATGTTAAACTTATTCTGTTCTCAAATTTTATTGAGGATGCAGTTATCAGCAGGAAAGTGTCCACGCACAAAGGTTGTAACAAAGAAAGAGTTTCTGAGTTTGTTATGTTGTGATAAATCGAAGAAGTTTTACATTTGAGGAAGATATCTGTCAGTTCATGAGGGTTTTTGTCAATGATGCTTTCAGAGTTATTTTATTTGTTTTATTTTGCAATGAAAAGCACAGAGTAGCTCCAATTTCTTTATAAAAACATACTCTTTTAAGAGTTGCAGGGTCTGTTGTAAAAGCTTCCAGAGATCATTTTGCTGGGCACCACCAAAAAGGGGAGTCTGGTCCAAGTCTGGACCGCATTGCCTTCCAATCTGGACCCAGGCTGATTTTATTAATGTTTCTGATGTCAATGAAGGGTCTCTCTCTCCATTTCCCATGGATACATTCATTGCCTGGAGGATCACCCATCAACAAATTTGTCCAAAAGTGTCACACATGACACATTTTTTTAGCCAATCGGTCAGATAAGACAGCATGAGCAAGCCAGGAGGGTGTGTGAGTGGAGAGAGACTAGACACATACGGCAGTATCAGTGACACAGCAGGAGAAACAAGGAGAGGACAGGAAAAACAAAGCTCATTTAAATGAGAGGGCAATAAAAACAAGTGTTTAATATAGAAAGGATGGACTTTTGTGTGTTATTTTTTCCTCCGGCAGTTCAAAATATAGTGCTCTGTATGTTTTCAGGGCCATAAATGATGACTTTATCAATAATCCTGAATCATCATTACCTGCTGACAAACATCTCAAAAAAAAAAAAACCTTGCTGCTCTGTATCTGTAACTGATATATCAATCCAAAATGGTAAAGGGGTGTCTGCTGAGCTCAGCTCATGACAGGACTGAAGCTAATTTTGCTGATTGAATAAGAAGTGTGAGACTGAGACAGAAAAGGAAAAAGAAGAAGCTTTATAGCTGCTCAGTTTTTATTAGCTCAGGTTTTTAAACATATAATTTTAGCAGCATAATGTGCTTTAAGTCATGTGACTAATATTACTTATCCTGTGATGTGACGATTTCTCATGCATACATTGCAGTTGGGATGTTAAAATGGTATATTTTTCAGCCCTAGATTGAAACAATTGCACATTATTGAAACAACATGCACCCTCTAGCTCAACTGAGCTTAGAAGAAAGAGTGGTACACGAATGCCAAAGACACTTATGACTGTGGTATCCAGGATGCCAAAGTGAAGCTATAAAAATGAGTTCATAAGAGTTAACTTCACTAAAGCCTTTTGGATGAGGCAGAATGGCAATATGATGTTTTAT
Organism: Cetoscarus ocellatus; assembly: GCA_037902135.1. Taxonomy (NCBI): domain Eukaryota; kingdom Metazoa; phylum Chordata; class Actinopteri; order Labriformes; family Labridae; genus Cetoscarus; species Cetoscarus ocellatus. The sequence goes on along the minus strand of JBAMNC010000164.1, from coordinate 505,437 downwards.
AAGGGTTGATGCATGCAGGTGAAGCTTAGCTGTACAGGCACCTCAAGATGAAGCCTCAGTAGCATCAAGGAAAGTCAAAGTATTCAGATCAAAAAAGAAGCACACAAAAGCAGCTTATTAATAGCAGAAAAGCAAGTAACCTTGGGTATTATGTTCGTGTGTTACATTTTTAATCATTGACTTTGTGAGTCAGAATCACGCACAATGCAGCAGTGAATAAGTGTTTCACATCCATGAGAATCAACAGGCAAGAAAACATGAAAAACCTTATTAGTTCTTTCTAACAACTTTATTCAAAGCAAAGAAAGACTGATAATAGTATCACAAACAGTTTCATTTTCAGCATCTACTCAAGAAAAGTGTTTCAATGAGTCAGGAATAACTTTTCATAGGTTTTTTTTTTCAAACCTGTTTTAGCATTTCCAAAAATTATATATATATATATATATATATAGTATAGATATATATATATATATATATATATATATATATGTGTGTGTGTATATATAAAACAGTCTAAACTTAAATTTTGTCTGAAAGTCTATTGATATTTCTCAGAAAATTTGCTGTATCTCCCAGCCCTAAGGTCAGGCAAGCTGGAAAGATTTGAGAGTGAGGCTGTTCTGAAATGTTCCTGAAATCCTACCAAGGGCGTGTAAGACAAAGGCAAAAGTGTGCATTAAAAAGTCTACAGTCCCAGACTCATTCCTTTATAAAACCGTAGATTTAGCATCCCCGCAGGACTGTCACACAACCTATAAAAGCCTTCTTGTGCAAATGTAACCTAAATTCATTGGCAGGTTTAATGCACAACTAGACCAATAAAAAGAGGCCAGCAGGAAAAGCCAAAGTAAGCTGGATGTTGTTGGGGATCTGAGTTAATAATTAATTTTACCATCTTGTAACCCACTTATTGAAGTAAATCCATGCTCACAGAGTATTGCTTACTTTATTCCTTTTCCCACTGTGTATTCACTTGCATCATCAATGACATGTGGACATGTGTAACAGTCAGAAATGAGCAAAGCTAGCAAACAGCACATGCTGTTTTGAGATATTTAGATCAGGTCATAGAGCCAGATCTTTTGAGGTTAAGACTGTGGGCCTGTGTCTTGGTGTTTGCGTTAAAGACAAACACTTAGACATACACATACCCACACATGGGCACAGACACAATAAGGCAGATTTTGGGGTCCCGTAGAGTTCACAGACGCTTGGTTATTTTGTAGCTTCACTCAGTCTACAGAACTTAACAAACTCTGCTCCATATACTGTTAAATTGTTTTCATTATTTTTATCCTCGAACATTATCCTCTCAATATTTAATTAACACTTCATCAGACTTTTCCACTTTTGAAGTAGTGGTGCCTCCTTGTTTTTTCAGTTTTTCAATACAACCTTTTTATAACCAATGATGAAAACAGAATTTGTCATCCAGTTAGATATCTTTGTTCCAGTTTTAAAGAGAGGGTTTTTGGCATTAACATATTTTATTGGCAACTTCTCCTGTTGACACTTTTTTATAGCTGGGCAGAGATTCAGATGTTTTTGTGGTGCTTCCGAACTCATTCTAGATTTGTGGACCTCTGCAGGTCACTATGAAGCTTGTACATTTTAAACTGAGCTTCTTTTTTTTCTTTTTTTTGAGTTTTGAGTTTTGAGAAGGAGAAAAAAGTTGGGATGAGATCACACAGTCTGTAAGCTTTTGAACCACTGGTATAATCCATCCTCTTCGCACTTTATGTCTGGCTGTGCCCACATTGGTATGCGGTCCAGGTATTAAAATGTAGATAGCCACACCTTAATTGCTGTGCACCATGAGCTTATAGACAACATATTTCTTGCAATTAAAAATTGGATCTATATATGTCTAATCTTACACTCTACAGCCAAGCTAAAGTGTGAATGAAATATATGTTTGTGAAGGAGAATCTGAACAAGACAGAAGAAATAATGAAAATTAATTTGAAATGGCACACATCTAAGTGAAAGACTTCACTGTCGCAGTGCCCGCATTTCCACTGCTCCTTGCACTTTAAAAACACTTTTGATAAGCCTGAAGTTGTTAAGCCTCTGTGCATTTTGCTCTGCTGATATGGAGGGTTTTATACTTAATATGTTGAGAAAAATAAATGCTGATGTATGGGAAAGCATATTCATGCAATCAGCCATTGTGGGAATGTTTCTGGTAAATTACAGTTCTAAGTCACTGGGCATAGAAGTAAAAATAAATTAAAGTTAAGATACAGCAGGTCTTTAGGGGGCTGGGGTGCATTACTTTTTAAGTCATACACTCAATAATGTGCTTTTTCTCTTAAGGCTTTAAGTTTACTGAGGAGCCCTGAAAATATAAAATATTTACGCAGATATTAAAAGATGGCTGTCACGTACTCAGTGGAAAATTTAGCAGCTTTGCACATGGGGCCATGTACGATTTCATTCTGCTGGGGTCTAAAGTTTGTCATCCCCCAATAGCCGGGGACCCCAGGCCGATACCCTGCTTACCTCATGACAAGCAGCACATGTGAGGAACCTGATACCTCCCCACTATTATATTCACAAATCATCCCTAGTCAGCAAAAACTCACTTGATTTATTGATGGATGGTTGATCAGATGATTGCCTTTGGCTCAAGGCTGAACTACATACTTGAATATCCTCAAAATACTCCAAACTGATGAATGAGCAGCTTGCTCAATCTATCAACCAAACCATCAGTTTCTCAGTTTATGGCAATATGGCTTGCTCAAGGCAAGTGTTATTGGTTCAGCTCTCAGGGCTGAAGGTAGAAATGCAAGCCTAATGCTCATAATATGGTTGAATCAAATGATGAATGGGCTGCTATTAAAAGGTTCAACCAATCAATCAGTTGACTGTAAGAGCTGGCCGGTTGGAGAGACTGATGTCTGATGATATGTTTGGTGTTGAGCTGGAAAAATGGGCTCCAGTATTAAAGCTGGAGGTAAGACTATATGGCTTGATTGTAAAGAATGAACTGTTTAATGATCGGCTTTTCAATTACTGAACCAATCAATTAATTCACAGTAAAAACTGACAGAGCTGATTGATTTATGGCAGGTACAATTGTTTTTATAGGACAGGGAAAATTTGCTCGGGTGAAAAAAACTGCAAACATAGAGATATTAGCGGGTCTATTATTTGAATTTCAAATTAGTTGTTATCCAATTGCTCATCCAAAACATCAGTCAGTTTTCAGGAAGACGCCATGGTGCAAAGGCAGAGTCATACCAGTTTGCTCAATGTCAGAAGGTTGCTGTCCTACGAGTGGGATAATGAGGCATCAGACCCTGCACATTTGCCCAGAGAAAAGTTGGATTCCGAAAGAGCGCCCCCTAGCAGGAACAAAAAAAGACAACTTTTGGATTTTCATGCACAGCTCCCACAGCATACACTACAGAGGTCACAATGGGCTGAAAAAATCACAAACACCTTGAAGTTTGTCTATAATCAATATGATGACATCTTCAAAAAGGGCGTGGCCATGGCGGGGCAGCAAAGTAAGGCCTGTCATTTTGACTCTTATATTTGCCATAACTTTAGCTGATGTGCTCTCAGCTCCACCAAGTTCTCGACGTTTAATAACAGTCAGACCCTAAACACATTGACACCAATATTGCCTTTGTGTGTTATAGCACTAGCTAGTGGTAAAGGCAAAGGTGTTTTTTCACATTTTGGCCTATAACTTCTGCTATATTGATGCAATACAGCCAAACTTGATTCAGGTCACAGCAAACACATTGGCAAAGCTGCAAAAAAAATTGTCAACATGTTTCTCGTTACTGCACCAAGGTGGTGCCAGATGATTTCTCAAAAAAATTTGTTTCCTGGGATATCGCCTGAGAATGTCACAACCTGATGAAACCTTGTACACAGATCAGGAATGGTGTCGTCTTGAGAATTCCAGTGTCAAAATGGAGACACACCAAAAAAGGGCTCCATAGCGCTCCCTAGAACATTTCAAAAATTCAGCCCTGCCCCTGTGTTTGACCCACAGCTATGGAATTTGGTAGGCTTATGTAGGACTCTAAGAAGAACAAAAAAGCTCTTGGACTCAATAGCCACGCCCATCAAGAAGTCAGCCTTTTTGCCTTGAAATTCCGGCATTTTGCCATTTCCCTCCATTTTTCAGGTATTTTCAAAAAAATACTCCTCCTAGGGATTTAATGTTATCAAGTTGAACCTTCGTTTCCAAGTACCCACAACGGTGTACTACAAAACTGCTGAGCAAATTTTTATAGGACGTCTAGTTTTAAAATGAGACCTCCTCAAATAAAGTGATACTTTTTGCAAGCACTGACAAATGCCTGCTTCTAAGGCAAACCATTTACACTTTCTGTGTTGTTTTTACTCCAGCTTGTAGTTGAGACCTGTAGGAACGTAATATAACAAAACCATGTGGCTCCTGCAAAGGGTGTGGCCATGGCGCCCCTGCAAAAATTCATGTTTCCTTTACGCATGCTTGTGAACACATAACTCACTCTAACGCTGTCAATCTTTCCCCAAATGGCACACATTCCTCCTTATTTATAACACAAACACTCCTGAGCCACATGATATCAACATATGTCATATATTTCAAAGCACCACCTACTGGTAACAGGAAATGCAATCCTCCATTGATGGCTTTCAGATCCAGTTACATTGATGCTATGCAGCTAGATCTTGTAAATGACAGACTAACTCCCATGCTGATGCTGCATTATGGATTTTGTTGAGTTTTGTGAAAATAGAACAAGGTGGTGCTACAGAGTTTGCCCAAAAATGGGAGGTCTTGGAAATCACTTTAGAAATCTGCCAGCCTCATGAAAGTTGGTACACCCATCAGGAGGACCATCCTCTTAATGCTTCCACTTTCAAAATGGAGACACACCCAAAAATGGCTCCACAGCACCCCCTACAAAATTTCAAACATGTAGCCCCACCCCTGTGTTTGATCCACAGCTATGAAATTTGGTAGGCTTATGAAGAACCCCAAGATGAACAAAAAAGCCTCTTGGAGCTATGAGCCACGCCCATCATGATGTCAGTCATTTTGAATGGAAAATTGGGCTTTTCAGGATTTTGGCTGATTTTAGGGTTTTTTCTGAAGCATACTCCTCCTACAGATTTCATGATAGCAAGCTGAACTCTAGCCAAAGGTACCCACAATAATGTTCTTTAAAACTACTAAACAACTTTCTAATAGGAGGCTCAGTATGGCAATAGGTCCCCCTCAAATTAAAATGGTGCTTTTTGGCATGACGTGCAAATGGCTGCCTCCAAAGGAAAGAGTTTACATTTCTGACATTATTTTAGCTCCAGTATGCAGATGAGACCTTGGGGAACGTCATATCCAAAAATCCAGCTTGTAGATTAAAGGACGTGGCTATGGCACCCTTCCAAACTTTGATTTTTTTCCACTAAACCTTCTTGTCACGATTTTGGCTGGAAAGCTGAAAAGGAAAATTATTTTAGTGGACAAATGGCTGCCTCCAAAGACAGTCAAAGCCACAGAGGTAAGCTACTGGAGAGGATGGCAGTGCACTGTGGTGGTGGTATCACACGAGGCGAGGGCCGTCAGAACCCCACAGGGGTGTTAGTTATTGCTATTATTTTAAGTACAAATCACTGTCCAGTAGAGTTTAATTGTGTTGCTACCTTTGTCCTCTCATCGACTGCCAATACATCATCATGGCCTGCTTTCAACCCAATGGGAATTTGGTCACTCTGAAGAGCAGGGAGTTATGCATGAATGTTCCTACCAATACCATATCCACGAACTGTCTGCGAGATGATGGACATGGAATCTTGAGGATACAACTGATATTCAAAGTCACATGGACTCTGCACATGCACAGTGTTAAGTCCTGTAAATGTTGTTAGACATAACAGACTGACATTAAAATAGGATTAATCAAGGAAACTTGTTTGTCTACTTGTGTGTTTTTTTTATTTCTATTAAAATACAAAAAGGCTGCGAGATGTGCTTTGGTGCTGCTGACATTGCATCTCCTGGGAAATTACTGTCATGCATGCACACATTTGAATTGCAATATTATTATAGTAACCAGCTTTAGTAGGCAGTGACATGGAAAAAATGGTTTAGAGAGAGTAGATTGTTCAATTTTCCAGCAAGGATAATTAACTTAAAGGCTAGGGTTTCGACAGCATGTCTAAAGATCCCCAACCCGTCACAGCATGGGTTAATGAATGAGCATCTTGGCCAAAATCAATCAATCAATCATTTGGTGAACCATCTGCTGTTCAGTCTACAATTAGAGCTGACTAGAATAATTATGTATGGTTGATCAGGTGATTGGTTTCAGCCAGGGGAGAAGAGTTTCAGATTCAAAGTTAAGGGAAGCCTTTTTTTAAAATTGTTGACCAACATACTAAACAATCAACTGAATGCTCATCATTTTAAAGAAAGAAATAATTTCAGTGATTAAGGGTTGATGATTGTCTTTTGGGTAGGTTTAATTGGCTTAACTTCAGGGTGGGGACCATCAGAGGAAGGCTGCTAAAAAACTGTCAACATCTCCCAGCATGAGCTGATAAATGAGCAGACTGGCTTACGTGGTCAATCAATCAACCCGTCAACTGTCTGTCATTTTGTCCACATTACGTCAAAGAGCTTAATTCATGCATTGTTGAACAGGTTGCTGCTGTCAGCCAGAGGCTAGGAGCTTTTGTGTCAAGGGTAAGGGAGTATAACCTTGCGCTGCAGCTGGACCTGCCTAATTCCCCAGGAAGATTAGCAACCACGATAGTGGAAGCTAATGGGGATCTGAATAAGAATAAAGAATAAAGAATAATTCAATGTCTGTAATCAGGCAGATCCATCTTGCCAAGCTCCAACCTACGATGATTGTGAGCAGCTCAGAGCAGGACACCTCAATCAGAGTCCTTTAGAGCAGGAAGAGATGAGAGATACAAGCGTGAAGACAGCAGAAAGTGACTACTCCGACAGAGATTAGCATAGCTTGTATTTCCTGCTCTCTTGGCCAGGTCTCTGTAGTAAAAGAGATTTTTAACCTCAATGGGACTTCCTGGTTAAATAAAGGTAAAAAAAAAAATGCTAACAGCTTTAGTAACAGTTTCATCAGATCTGGACTGCATTTCTTCATCAAATTAGAAAATAAACACTACAAACCTCTCTATAGTAAGGATATTTTCGCTCCGTTTCCAACATGTTTTGAAGAGAGTTTGTTTTACAAAGTTGCTCAAGTTCTGCAGTGCAGTACCGCCAGCCTAAAATAAACTGATTGGCCATAATAAATGTGGTTGCAGGATCGATCATCTAATCACCTGCCAGATATGCCTCTGAAAGGTTCTGCCTTCTAAAAACACTTTCTACAGGCTCTCTCCCAGATGGACTAGTGAATTATGATGAAGAGTCCATTTGGTGTGCCAGGTTAAAGGGAATATGTCATCCTTAAATAATTCAGGAATTATTTAAATGTTGACTAGCATACAAACCAACCAACATTAAAGCAACCAAACCATCGTTTTATTTTTCACAGCAATTAACTGACTCAATTGATTTACAATTGATCAGATGGTTGGCTTGCAGGCAGAGATTAGTGACAGGAATCTCAAGGATGATGGTAAATATCTTGCCAAAATATCTATAATATCATAGCATGAATAAATGAGCAGCTTAGCACTTGCAGTCAGACAACTAGCAGTTAATCTGTAGTGAGAACTGATTTGATTGACTGCTGAATGGCTGAAAAAAGGGTTCAGTTCCCAAGGTAGTGCTGAAAGTGTGAAGACCTTGACTCAAAAACAGAGAGACCTGCTATGAAACAGTTAAAACATCCTATCCTGCATCTGCTGCGTATCAAAGAACAACTTCAGTAGCTTATAGGCAGTCAAATGCTTGCTTTCAGGTAGGGAGTTGAGTTGTAAGGCTAAGACCTAAACACAGAACTGTAGAGCTTCAGCAATTGATTAAACAAAAAGATGAATGGTATGGTGCTATTCAGCCAACAGTAAATCAGTTTACAGCAGGGACTAACTCGGTTGATTGATTGATGCTGATCAATTGATTGGTTAATAGTGGGGATATTGAGCTTTCGTCCCAAGGCTGCTGGCAGATCACTGATCAGATGACAGATGACTAGATGACTAGAATCATTTAACAGGGCAGACTGCAGAGATGCAATGGCAGATCCCAACTGTCAGTGCATAAGAGGCAGAGTTAAAGTTGATGAGAAAATCAAAGGGCTGACAGGTAAACCCTTTAGAGCTCACACACTCTATGGGCACCAAACCAAACAAGTGTTCCTTTTGACTGTTGAAAGAAAATGTAATCCTGGGGAAACCCCATTCTGGCACTTACAAACTCCACAGAAACACCCCATTCACACTTGCAAAAAAACCTTGAAATTATCTAGACTTTAGCCAGGTGAGCTGTAGGTGCAAACGCAAGCAGCCGAGTTTTCCCTGAGACTTTACTCAGGTAATTTCTTCCCAACCCCCTAGTGTTTTATCTGTGTAAAATCCAAGCAAGCTGAGTGAGGCCGAGAAGGGAGGGGTACTGGCATACAACCAGTGCGACCAGCATGAATCAGAAAAAGAGAGACTTGTCAAGATGGATAAAAACAACCACTGTTGCGGGTTGGGTTGATCTGATTGCAACGGGAGTAACACAAACTCAAATATGTGTCTGGACATTGTAAAGTTTTTTTTCCACTGCACATTATCAAACTGCTCAAAAATTATCACCAATGGGTCTCTTGCACATCCATAGAGCCTTTTTGTTTCAGCTGTTGGATAATGAGCTAATACATTGCAGCTTTCTTTCTCCGGTGTAATCACTGTGCGCATAATCATGCTGCTTTGTATTCTTTTTGTATGCTGCCTTTTTCCTCTCGACTAAATTGATTCTATTGATGTGCTTTTTAACATGTAACAATTAAGTTAGGATTGTGTCATTAATCGTTTGTCTGTTTTCACATTATGAACATTGACTTCCCCCGTGTATGCTTGACATGGTGTGCTGCCTACTGGTGACCACCCTGCCCCCCTCCACCACTTCTCCTGCGTCCACAAAGGGCATACTCCCTGCTGAGAGGAAAAAGTGTGAACAACCATGTCAGGCAGTTACCCCAGGGCTGCCCGGGTATTTTCCTGATCTATCAGGGTTGAATGTGTGAAAAGGGCTGTAGAGAGACAGCAGTGCTAACAGCTACACAATCATGACAACCTGCCTAAAAGTCATTTAGGTCCAGGCTTCCGTAGTGTGGGCTGCAGTCCCCTAGTGGGCTTAAGAAGAATTCATGACAAATGAAAACAATTGTATAACTGAAATCACATTTAAATGGACAGTAATATTCTTGATAATATGTTCGTTTAAAGTACCAGTGCTTATAAAACAAAGCACGAAGATTTGACTCACACGACAGCTTGTTATTATGTATACTGCATGAACAGAGTTTACCAGTATAAACTCTCTGATGACACTCCATTGAATACATGGCTTACTTGATTACCTGATTTTAAACCAGAAAATTATAGTCACCTGATTACTATCATGTACCTTATGCCCAGCTTCTTTAGTCCATATACAAGCCTTGAGCTAAAAAGAAGCCAGTTACTCTGTCACAGAACTGTTTGATACATGGGCTCAGAAACAGAAGAGGTCAGTGTCAGGTCAGTATTTTTCATATTTTATAAGCCTATGTTCATTTTTATGAATGCAGGCATCTATTATCTATTATCTATACCACTCGTCCCATTTTGGGTCCCGGCGGACTGGAGCCTGCCCCACTTGACAATGGGTGAGAGGCAAGGTACACCCAGGGCCAGTCGACATCCAATCACAGGGCCTCCATGTAGAGAAAGACAACCATTGAAACACACATGAAAACCTGCAAACTTAGCAGCCAAAATGGTATTGAGTCTTTTGTTAGAGGCATCCTAATATTTTTCACCTGCCTTTCTCTCTTGTCTTGATTTAACTCCACTCCCAGTTTAGTTTTTGTACCATTTATGAGTCAAGACAATCACAAATAGTGTCACCAAGCTAGAGGTCATCTGACATGATTCATGCAGTTGCAGCAGCTTATCCATGAAGCTGACAGTTTCATACTTAAGTCCTCTTATGGGACCAGGCTCTAAAATTAGGTCTTAAATTGAGCATTTGACACAGCACATTACATCTTAAATTACCCAAGCTGACAAAATGTTTGAATTAATTTGCCTGAAGGTTTAGTTATCTAGTTGTGTTTGTGCTCATCTGTGAGAAGGCCCCAGTGTGATGTTGGAAATCTAAACAGGCACACAGGTCATGTGTCAGCTCAGATGTTTATCTTGTCTCTAAAGTACACAGCAAATTAATTTTGATGAGGCTATTAACACTCCATCTACAGCGGAGATTACATCAATCAGCCAATCAGGGTTTGGCTGATTTTCAGGACACACAACTGTCTGATCGTGAGTGCTGCAGCTGCTGTGGACTTTTCATTTTATCGACTTTCTTTCACCAAATGCAAAATAACTGCAGGGATTTCATAATGTATTACTCCACTGGAATGGTTTCCACTCTATAAATGAGGTTTACAGAATGAGAGGGTTTCCAGGTATTGATTTTTTGTCAACATGGATTAATACAATTTTGTAAATTAAACTACTGGTTGTGTCCCAAGTCATACCGAGGCTAGAATAAGAAACAGCGGTTGCAAATCATACCTGGCACCAAAGTGTGAATCTCGGTTGGCATCTACTCAGCAGAATGATTTAATATACGTGGATGACTTCCTGGCATAAAAGTCTGATTTTTTTTTTAACTCTGTCATTGTACCTGCTGCAGGTCAACAAGACAGAAGAGAAGTCTCTGGAGGAGAGAGGACGCATCATGATTTCTCTCAAGTACAACACCCAGAAGTCCTGCCTAGTCGTTGGTATCATACGCTGTGCTCACCTCGCCGCCATGGACGCCAACGGCTTCTCTGACCCCTACGTCAAAACGTAAGCACAGCAATGCATCTCACTCACCAGCTGCACTGGATCTTTGTCTGGTGATAATCAGGTATTTCTCAGTAAGTTCACATGCAGTTAGAAAAAGTCAAATTTCTGATTGTCCAATAAACTAGGTAGAACAAAATCTGTAGCTGCTGACCTCTCTCCCATTTGAAACAATTGAAAAATAAACTGCCTTTACCATTCAATGTGCCAACGCTTTGCACATTAGCAAAAACGCAAAGCAATGGCAGAGATTGCTTCTTCTGTCTAATTCTAGATTGAATAATCTGGGGAATGTAAATTGGATGTGAGTCGAGTGGAAGCAACTCTCCTGCCTCCGCCCTTACCTGTTACCTTTTGGGATGTTCTGAAGTCAGGGGAAGGACAGTAACAGTGCAAAAAACAAAAACTTATCAACATGGTTTTGGGAATAACACAAGAATTTTGCACTCACATTACTTGATCAAAATTTACTTAAGTAAAATAAGAAATAAAGGTCTGTAAATCAACTTAACTATTTAATTATGTACCAAACTTGGAGTTCTTCAAAGAACATGAGCTGTAAGAAGTAACAAAATATGTCCTTTCATTTATGAGAGATACCAAAACAACAAGGACATTTGAATTTTTTTCACAGGCCGTTATATTTAAGGGACACATTGTAACAAAGAGCAATTCCAAACATTTTGGGCTTTACGTGGAGATATTCCATCTCTATGAGCTACAATGAGCAACATAAGGTAGTGTAAAAGCCAGAGATAAACATATATACTTGAGACATGCCCACTATGCCTCTACATTTATGCTAGTCATATTTATATTGCATCTTGCATCTTCCTTACATAAATTCTGAAGAAGTGCACAGCTGATGTGCTAAAGTGATGCAGGGGCTGCATGGCAGCCATCATGTATTTATAAAATGAAATGTAAGTTTATCTCTGGACAACAAATGCAATTCATTTTTACTTTCCACTTCTGTTGATCTTTTGGTCTGATGCACCAACAACCTCCCACATATGTGTGTACCTTAAAATGGCTGTCCTGCAAAGCACAAGTCCCCCCTGAGGGTCTGTGGGCTGTTGTTTGACTCTAATAGAAAGCATTCATCTTCATACCCCTCTGTTCCCTCCTTTCAATGTAACCTCATATTACTTGCAGTAAAACTGATTTTAAAATTCTCACTCCAATGTCTTACCCCGCAACATAACCTCTGCTCAAATCTTCGCTGTTTAAACCACTACATGAAAACACAAATCAACACATTCATAGATGAAGTGTCCACATGAGAACCCCTCTCATTTTCTCCTCTCCCTCTCAGTGACAACACATAAAACTTGTACTCTCCTTTTTTTTCTGTGAATTTATCAAGCGAGGAAGCAGTTACACACGGACATAGAGAGAAAAGATAAAAAATTTAAATTAAACATCTAAAGGGATATAACTTCTTTAAAGAGTCACAACAGCACTTCAATAGCATTGGCTAATATTAAAAATGTAGCATTAATAAGCTTCATTTTAAATGTAATATTACACAGCCAGGTTCAAGTAATATTGTTCAGAACCAGCTCTGAAAGATTCTGTTCCATAAAATAAAGATAAAGCTGTATTTAGACTGTGTCAGGTTGCCCTTGCATATTGACTAAAGTGATTTGTAAACATTTTTCTGCACGGATTTATATAAGTTAACCTGCAAAGAGGACCAAAGGCTGGCGATGCTAGCAATGCTAACATTAGCTGCACTTTGCTCGATATTTTCAGTGAATGCTGCTTTAGCTGTCTGTCTGTGGTAAAATTTGGCCAATTTCAATGCACAGTTTACTGCTTTTTGGTCTTCTCGCCTTGTTTGGTCCTTGGTATTTTGTTCGGATAGCTGCTAACTGCAGTCTGGTCTGCTTAGGAGCTAACCAAGACCCCCTGTTATCAGACGAACCAGAGTTTGGTTCTTTGGTCCGCTTCAGAGTTTGTGTGAGCTTTCACACAACCCTAAATGTGCCAATTTTTTCCAAAAGCAAGCCAGAGTTTTCTGTGTAGAGGTCATAGTTGTCCAACGCTGATAAAAGTGGAAGCTGGACTGGTTCAGATCCTTGAAGACGTTTTGCCTCTTCTCCAGTAGGAAGAGTTGACTGGGTAACTTTTACAAAAAAAAAATGTCTGAACCACTCTGATCAGTGTTGGCGAATCAGATTTGTTTGGTACAGACCAAATGTGACAGGTGTGAAAGCATCCATAGTGTAACTGACTTAAATTGTCTACCCTGCTCATTGCACACATTCCAGCTGACCAAGTATCACACTATAAGATGTTGGACAAAAATCCTTGACCATGATGAAGCCCACCAAGAATTTTGTTTTCTGCACTGCTAGGTACTGATTAATGATTGAGCAGAAGCCTTCTTCAATGTATTTAGTAATATATCAGCATGAATGGCATTGGTATCGTTCTGTACCTCTTCATCAACATTTCCCCACAAAAAACCCAGTGCTCACCACGATGGAGCAATTTCAGTAGATGCCCAACACACTGTAAAAAGTGCTGTAATGGATTAGCTGGCGTCACTAATGTTTTAGCAGAGAGGAGGCAGTCTTCCTGTTATAATCAACGGTATGGGCGACACACAGCACAAGAGGCTATCCACGGGCCTGCAGTTTGAAGGAGAGTCCTATTTATCACACCTGAACATTTCCACAGTCTTTCATCTGGCCGAGCAATGAGAGTGCAATTAATTTCCTCCTCTGCCGTGCACGCTTTGAGAACAAAAGCATGACTCGATTTGAAGGAGAAGGACTGGCAATAGTTTTCCAACAGTTTGAGATTGAGAAAATCTTCCTGGAGCCTGAAGGACACTTGGGCAGATAATAGATTCACTGACAAGTTCTTACGAGAGGGTAGAAGGGAAATGTATACTCTGACACTGTGACAGGGCTTTATGATTTATTTCCTGTCTATCAAGAGGATTTTTGAGGCATTAAGACACACCTGTCATCTGAACTGTAAAATGCTCCATGTGTAAACTTTTAGTTCATCTTTTTGAAGTGGTGGCCTGGCAGACAAAACAAAATGTGGTTGTCAAGTAAAAAATGTTATGTATCGAAAGAGAGACCGGCTAATTAACATTTAACACCCTTTGGTAGGTGAAGCTTGCTATTTTCAGACCCTGAGTGCATATTTATTTTCTAAACTACAGTAATTATTACCTTTGTTATTGAAGGGTCAGAGGTCTTAGTGGAGTAGTGGGCCATAACCCAAAATAAATGGTAGGGAAGGCACTGTATTATCAAAGTCAAAACCCTAATCCAGTGATCATCAACTGGCAGACCTGGGGCCACTTCAGGCCCTGAGTTGCTTCACATGCAGCAGGGTATGGTCAAATTTAGAAAATATGTGGGTAAAAAATTGAAGTGGTTCTACCGGATTCTTTTGTAGTTTAGTCCCTATAACTACTAACACAGCACTCAAAAGATATGGGATTCAAATAGTTTATCAGGACGGATCTCATGTTGTTGATGTATCTTTTATTTTCTTCTAATTACGACTAAAATGTTATTGCAAGATGATGTGCTTGATTTAAGGGTAAATGCAAACAGAGCTTACAGAGTTTTTAACAGTAACTGTCTTATTGAACAGTATGTTTGAGTCACTATTTCAATTACAACATTGCATTGTAATTTTTAAGATGGTTTAATTCTGAAGTTTGCTTTTTGATTAAGAAAAAGTATTTCTTATGGGTGTTTTTGTTTAAGCTCATCATTTCTTCTTGTGTTATTTTTCTTTCAACTTATTGGGGTTTCGTTAAAAATTTTTTGAATCAATTTTCCTGGTGTGATTTTTCCCTTTGTCATTGAGATGTATTGTGTGAAGCACTTTGATTTACCTTGTTGTTGAAAGGTGCCTACAATTAAACTTGCTTTGTCAGTTTCACAGAAATCCCACTGTCAGAAAGTATTAGCCAATATTTAACCAGAAAAACAAGTATATTGGAGTGAACCCTGTGATGGAACACATGAAAACCCCAGACATAAATGGCCAACAAATATCCATTGCCCCATGTGGGTGATCTTCCACAAACACCATTCCTGTACACTTCAAACCTTCTAACACTCTGAGACGGAAGCTTATTCATTTCAAGGACAGAATACTTAAACACAAACAGAGCAAAGTGTCTTGGTGGTCTTTGCCATTCGATTTGAACACTGGAGAAACCAAACAATCTTTACATAAAAGCATAGCACAGCATAGACAGCTCAAAGACATAGGACATTCTTTTGATGACAACACTGTTTCCATCTTATCCAGAGAAGACTGTTGGAGTGAGAGAAGTGTCAAGAAAGCTGTTTTTGTCAAGATGGAGAAACCATGTCTAAACAGTGGTTGGGGACTAAGACACTTTCTAGCTCCTACATATAACACAGTTTTGAATTCCCCTCATAAACAATCCAAACAACATCTCCACCAGGGAGCAAAGAACCAGAGAGCATGTGACCCTAACATGACATTTATGATGTTGGAACTAGAGATTCTCATTATGGATATGCAGCTGAAACTTTTTCATCAACTGTGTGATTCTATCATGTAGATGTGGACCAAGATCTCACTAATGTTTCCAGCACTTTGTTGTATCTACACCACTAAGAATCAAGGCAATTCTGAAGGCAAAATGGGGTCCTACCAGGTACAAGTGAGGTGAACCTAATAAAGCAGCCAGTGAATTTATATATGGATTGTTATGCCAATCTTCCAAAAAAATATTTTCAATAAAAACATTAGGCTTATCAAATAAACTTCTCATCTACCTTCCTTGAATTAGCATACAGGTAAATACATTACTAAATGCAACGATATTAAATCATACAGTGTGCCTAATTTCAACATTATGTGTAATAATAATGTGATATTTCTCAAAAGAATCTGGACATATCGGCTAAATTTCTTAGAAAAAAAGAGCAGACCAGACTGCTGATCACAGACAAACTCAAGTCCACATGTAAGTGGAGTGCAGCTTGATGAATGGAAGTGTATGTATATATCTTGCTTCCTGTCTCTTCAGTCAATAGTAAGTCCATTTAATCAGGGTTGGATTTGATGAAATGCTGAGGAGGATTTGGTTTCAGCAGCTGAACAAAGCATCACTTTTCTGTAGTGCCAACTGCAGCATTTTCAGTGATTTAGTGATTTAAGCTAATGTGTTGCATTGTTTGCACCCTTAATTTCACTCTTACTTTGTTTCGCCTGTGGGGACGCTTGTCCCATTACATGACGACAATTAAGTTTCCTGCAATATCCTCATCAACAACAGTTTCAGGGTCCGTTCCCTCAGGGATAAGTTTTGTGAGCAATAACCCACTTAAACTCACTTAAAGTCTCTGTGTTACCCCAGGAAACTGAAATGTGTGGCTTCAGTGAGCATGTGGAGGGATGTGACGAGCTGTTGTAACTGCCCACAGGATCAGGGTATACAACATCAGAATGGGCTTTAATGTGCAAAAAATGCTTTTTCAAAGGTAGTACAAAGCATCCAATAGAACACACAGGGATTGATAGATATAAGAGCTGCCTTTTGCATCATTTATGAAGGAAAAGTCCAACCTTCACACTCCGACACAGAGGCTTTACTATCAGTCTGAAGGCTGCACCCAGAACGATCTGTTTTCACCGCTGACTCAGACTGCAGTGAATACAACCTGATGTGTAAGTCACCACAATGCTGTCTTTTTGATGAAAAGCAGTAAAACCACAACAGATCAAAACAAAAACCTCTGCTCATGTTGCATATTGCTCAACATAAACTCAGTCCAGGTAAAGCAAATGAGCCCAACTTAACAACTGGTCAAGGGTTACTCCTCATTTCTAAATGTGTCATATCTGCACAATGCAAGCTTATGCCATCCTATGTCACTGTGGAAGTATGAGGAGGACTGCAGCTGCTTTTTATAAAAAATACTAATTATAATAAAAACACCTATAGCAACAGCAAAGAATGTACGCAAATAGATCTGCAACAATGAAACAATAAAATCAATTACTATTGATAATTAATTAAATCAATTATTATTGATAATCAAGAGTGTTGTCAAAAAATGTGGTTAGCAATTTGTTGTGTCATGCATTTATTATGTCACTCACAGATCGTGGAGTAGTGCTGAGCAGCAGTCTAACAATCTGTCTAATGAGTGACTGAAATATGTATACCAATATATAAATAACATTTTAAGGCCAAAGTATCTCTAACTAAAGATGTAAAATCCATTACATGTGTATAACTGTTGCTTTTCTGTGCTTAAACTTCAACTGAAATAAAGTTTTGTTTTCAAGAACCAAATCTGAAGTCATAAAGTCTTTAGAGGTATACTTTAAAATTCTCCAAACCCACAATATTTTTTTTTCCCACAATGTGTCTTAGATTTTTGTCAAAATGCAAGCAGAAGAATTGAAACATGTATGAGTGCTCTCTGCTGCAGATGCTAGCCAAGCAGCCCTGTATTTGTGAAAAGCTCTAACAAGCTGAGGATGGTCCATCCAATGTCTAAAATCAATCAGTATTTCATCAAAACACCACTTATCTTTACAGTCTATCAGATAAAGATGTAAACCAAAAAAGATTATTAATATGTTATTTATGCAATGTTTCTAAATGAGACCCCAGGACATTAAATACTGAGATTTATCAGATATTTTGGGTAATTAGGACAGATGTAATGCTGAGCGTGACAGTTTAAAAAGTAGGTGTGCTATCTGCTGACTGTCCGAGGGACGTCTGTTGTTTTCATCATAAAAGGGATGTTTAAAACATTTAACGTCTTCGTAGTCACCACGCCAAATACACACATCAGATGCAGTTATAATGAATCCTCAATAAAGAGATATTTATTATGAAACTGTCCATCTTCAACATTTGCTTTGAATCAATAACACTTTGCTACCAATAAAGTCATAAAACAGTTTTATAAGACATGGACTTTGAAAGTGTCAAAGAAGAAATACTGAGGATGGACCTACTTTTAAAGCTATACAAGCACTAAGTATTTGTTAATAATTCAACTATTTATTGAATGCATGTTATAACACTGTAAATCACTACAAGCACACACTGCTTCTGCTACTATTGATACAGACATAAACATTTGTATTTAGCAGCAGGAAGTGTCTTTGGTGACACTGATTCTTAGAAATGTTTTTCCCCAGTCCTACACTGCCATTCTCTATCCATCCATCCATCCATCCATCCACCCATCCATCCATCCACCACTTCTCTTTCAGGGTCACAAAGGGCTGACATTGGGCAAGAGACAGTGTACACCCTGAACCTTTTGTCAGCCTACACAGGGCCACATAGGGACAGGCAACAATTCACACACTACTACCTCTGGGCAAATTAGAGTCACCGATTAACCTGACAAGTATGTTTTTGGTCTATGAGGGGAAGCATGAATGCCCAGAGGAAACCCAGGCAGGCACAGGGAGAACATGTAAACTCCACACATAGAGACCCTGGTCAAACCAGCAATCTTCTTGCTCTGAGGCACGCACACTAACCTGCTGTGCCACCGTGCTGCCCACTCTGTCATCCTGTGGCACATAAGCAAACTTCTTTCATCAGTAATCTAAACCTCATCTTCATGTTTACCTCCATATATTTACATAGTGTTTTTGTGACCAGCATGATATCTACTTCAAATGGTCTATAGGGGGCAGTATTTTCCTCCCAGGCCACTAGCTGCCTACCCCTGAGTTAGATTAGTACAGTTGTAATTTAAGTTTTTAGTAAAACCCAGACTTTGATATTTTTGACACACATTAAGCGTTTTTGTTCTTGAACCACTCTTGTTAATGTTTTTTAATGTTTTGTGTTAAAAATATGTACCTGTAATTCTGGGGTCCATTGATTACACGAAAGAGTTTCTTGTATGGTTGTATACAAGACACAAAAGGTGCACAGGAAGAGCTAGGATACACAATGGTACTGGTGAACGACACTGCAGTTTGCTAAGAGATATTTCAATTTTGTGTTTATCCCATTTTTTATAACTCAATGTAAAACATCTTGAAAATGACAACACTTAGAACAGTATCTCTCAGTCACGTTCTGTTGAGGCCCCCTGTGGGATTGTAATTTCCTCGTCCTCCCCTACTTACTAACACAGAAATTTGAAGTACTTCTTTGCCCTTTTATCCAAACAATTTATTTTTTATATTCTAACCACCATCCTATCTCAAAAAAAGAAACAAACAACTATGTGGCAACTTATATATATTTTTTTTGAATACTGGAAGAAAAGATTTAAGTCCAAAGTCACAAATCAAAACATGCATCACAACATTAACCAAAGAAAGCCAACAGAAGCATGATGACACAGCTCACATTGTTTTGAACATAAATCCCATCTCTGATTTGGTAGAGCAAATTTTAGTGCAGAAATCAAGATAGGTACCCAGGGTGGCCAATCAAAATACCCGGGGCCCAGGCCCCAATCTTGTTGTGACCACGTCCCCCTTTGGGGTTGCACCCCACTATTTGAGACGCACTGCTTTAGTATAAGTTAGAGTGAACAAAAAAATGTCTCACTCAGTAAGAATTACTGAAAGAAGTAAGATTTACTGCTGCATGATGGCATTATTTTGGCTGGATGAGTGAAAATAATTGTCTGCTGAGTGATTGATGACCTGAAAATATCACTGTAATCACCCATAATACCAACCATCAACCAAAATGAGACAGTAATTAAAATGAAGATGAAAAGCAGCATCTGAAAACAAAACTAACCAAACACTTGACAAATCTCCAATTAATGTTTGTGGGTCAGAGAGATTAGATTCTTGATTCTCTGTGATTATGATTGTGATTATTATATTAAGGCCTGTTTGTCTTGATTTAATCAGTTATAAAATGTTTATTTTTTAACATGTTAAAAACAATAAAAAACAAATGACCACACAAATACAGTTGGACATAAAAAAAAAAAAAAATACATACCCAAATTAAATGTATAGCAGATAATGAGGAAACTGGGTGATTTAGTTTAAATGTTAAAAAGGTGTGGGAGGAACTACACACCCTTTCAATTCCAACCTCTCCCTACACAGTGATAGTGTATTTTGCTTTCTTCCTTGTATGAACATATCATCATAAATATCCATTTGCATGTTTCAATATGTTGTGGTAATAACCAATAATCTTAGGCCAAGATAGATATGCTGTTCAATGTGGCTACATTCATGTTTCCCTGCTGGGAAAAAATCGTTTAGACATAGAAACGGTTGTGTCAGTAAGCCACATCATGTAGCAGTGTAATGTAGTTTGTAATGTAATGCAGCTTAAGTAAATGACAGAGCTACAGCACCCTCTGCAGGACGCAAAACAAACAACAACTTCGAGAGGGACAGCATGCTGCTTTTACAGTGAACATGAGGATTAGTATTGTTGGTGAAAGTGTAACAACTATTTATGCATCATTAGGGTATTTGATGAAGTAAGCTAATTAGATTATCAGTATGTAACTTGACTTTCTAATCTGGGAAATAATGCCATCATTTGACATTTCCGGTCTACCCTGTGTTAAATTCTCTCTCTTTATTTGCTCTCCTGCAGGTATCTGAAGCCTGATGAGAACAAAAAGTCAAAGCACAAGACGGCTGTGAAGAAGAAGACACTTAATCCAGAGTTTAATGAGGTATGAGCCTTTTCTTTTAAAACAAAACCCACCAGACATATCATTTGTACCACCTTGTGCCTCTACTGTTCTTCAGTAATGGAATATGAGTAAACACACTGACTCGTGTACTTTACTGTTATTGAATAGTTTATAATATCTTTACTTTAGCTCAAGTAGTTTATGTGAAAATTAATGGATTTTGTCAACCACATTTGACATAATATCTGGGTACTGAGTTATAAACAAAACCAAGAATTTACTATCAATGTGTGTTGTCACATTTCTTACACATTTGAACCTTGATGCAGACACAAATTTAGGTACACATGTCCTCCATGCTGAAACAAAACTTAAATGGATATGCCAACATTTTTTTTGTTTTTGTGTTTGCCTCACTTCCGAGTCCATGACAAGCAGATGGACATCATTCTTTCCGCTGTGCGTGCAGTAACAAAGAAGACATGGGCAGAGCTCGCCCAACACTAACCACATGCTCAAATCACCATGGATGTGCCTGAAAGTAGGTCAACAAAACAAAAGACGTTTTGTTTTGTTGACATGCGCCCTGCAGTTTAACTTCATATGTATTTCTTTCAAAAATTACGTAAGGTGCTAATCATAGTCTAAAAATAGATAACGTAACATAATGCAGTAAAAAACAAGTCACAACAAGCACACAGGACCGTTTAGAATTACTGAAGAGTTTATCTGGTGACTGTAGGCAGAGGCAGGCTAGCGCTACCCATTGACGTCCAGTGTTTGAGCTAGGCTAATTCATGGTGGGCGAGCTCTGTCCGTCTCTTCCTTGTTACTGCAGCACAGTCAAAAGAATGGTGTCTTTCTGCTTGTCATGGACTCGGGAGTAAGGCAAGACACGAAAAGACAAAAAAAATGTTACCGTATCCTTTTTAAAGTGAGTCATCCAATAATCTATTGTCTGTATGGCTTATCCCTTTCGGGGTTGCAGGGAGCTGGAATCTATCCCAGGCGGCACTGGGCGAGAGGCAGAGTACACCCTGACCCAGTCGCCAGCAAATCATCGGGCCTCATAGAGAGACAGACAACCATTCACACACTCACCCACACCAATTAGAGGCAATTTAGAGTCACCAGTCAACCTATTGAGCATGTTTTTGGTCAGTGGGACGAAATTGGAGTGCACTCAGAGAACATACAAACTCCGCACAGAAAGGCGCTGAGTGACAAGGGGTTCAAACCAGCAACCTTCTTACTGTGAGGCATGTGCACTACATGCTGTGCCATTGTGCCGCCCTAAAAGTGAAGCAATACCTGATGCCTTATGAATGAGGAACAGGTTGTTTACAGGGGCTGTTCAGAGTTTGGTCACCTGTTGACAGCATTAAGTGTAAGAAGTGCATTTAAAAACATGTTTTAGTCATTAAATATTATCAGGGAAAATTCCACATACAAATCCCTTATCCCTTTGGGGTTGCATGGGACTGGAGCCTACACCAGCTGTAGGTGGGCGAGAGGCGGGGTTCAGCTTGGACTGGTGGCCAATCAGTCCAGAAACCTTTTTGCTGTAAGGCAACAGTAATACCTGCTGCACCACCTTGCAGTACTAAGTGCCAACATTAAATCTATGTATATAACGCATATTTAAAAATATAATGTGTATCTGTTTGGTCAAGAAGTATATAAGATACTTGTACACTGATATCTGTAATATATAATTTCATTTAGACCAGAGCTAATTGATACTGCAGGGTTAAATTACATAACATGACACACCAGATGGACCTCTCAATATATGTCACTAGTCCATCTGGGAAAAAGCCCATAGAAGGAAAACCAACTGTTTTCTCAGTCTATCGGATGCTCTGTCAGAGCTCCCGCCACTTTAAGGCCCCCTTTTCCACATGGGTCCAATCTGCATTAATTGGCTGACAGGTCTACAGGTTTTTCATCAATTTAGTGCTGCTCAGCACCATGTAGTCTGCAGCTCTGCATTCATTCTATCATCTTTGCTCTGCACTGAGCTTGCCTCTCTGAGCCAATTGGCTTAAACTGCTGACAAAACAATGGTAGAACATCACACTGGTAGATCTATTTGTGGGGGCTGGGAGAACAAGTCAATTTAAGCAGTTACTGGTACGTGCCATAAATGCTGCATTCCACCATCAAATAAGGAGAAAAGGTACCCAGATAACTAATCCCTGCCATCCCACTTTTTGGTACCTTCTGAAGGGTTAGCCTGTTGATTGGTCACAAAAATCGTCCATTCCCATGCAACAGCAAGTAAAACAAATACAACATACTGTGGATTTAGAGAAATTTGTTCACTGCTTTTACTGTAAAGAATGTCAGTATAAAACAATGCTGCTGTGATGGCATGCAAGTACATGGCTGGCGCAAGGTGAAGGTAAAGCTGGTTGTGGAAACACAAACAAGATCAAGTTTAACTGCTCCAAACCGTACCAAACTGTACTGAACCAAACCAGACCACTTGGCGGAAAACGCAGCTTAAGAGGATGAGAGGGAAACGTACTGCTTCCACAGACTTTTGGTCTTGTTCATTGAAGTGCTCTATCACCTGTTAAACACACTAAACAGCATGTAAAAGTAAAAAGAAAGAAATATTGGCTTGTTAAAAGCTTGTTTACACAAAAGACAAGGCTAATGAGTGGTTGAAATCAGCAAACAGTTATATGAATCTGTTAGAAGTCTAAATAGGCATCTGTTTGCTCACAGCATAAAAACATTGGTTAAAAATATTCAAATCTGTGCTTTTGAATTATTCTGCCGCCTCTCATGTGGAAGAAAATTAGTAAAAAACCAAGAGAAAGAAGAAAAGGGACCCAGTACCAATGATAATGTTGGAAACAAAACTTTCAAATGAGCCAGAGCCAGTCTAACAGATGACTTCCTTTTATAAACAAAATGACTCACTATGATGTTGGAGTGCATTTTCAAAGACTTTTAGGACACAGCTTTATTTCACATAACGCAGCCAAACATGTATTCATGGCAGAGCGGTCTCTTCAGTGCGTCACAGCACAGGGAAGTTTGGCTCAGCAGTATCCTCCTGCATACGACCAGACGCTCCGGCCGAACACACACTCACACACACACACACACACACACACACACACACACACACACAGGCCGGCAGCTTGACATTTCCTCTGACATTTTTTGAATCCATATTCCTCCATCACCTCTTGACCTTTCCGTCAGAGACAATGCCCTCATTCAGGGTCTTCCTGCGTATCAGGACATCGATTTCATTAAGGAGGAGCAGGATCCCTGATTGAACTGCAGATTGAAATGCAGAATGAACGCTCTTCCTCCTCACGCTGCAGATTGATATCAGAAAAATGCTTGTTTTGTTTATTGGACAGTGGACTTTATCGATCATGCTGTCATTCTTTCAAGTGCACCGGCATGTATGTTAAATCTAATTGGTCACAGTTAAAAATCAATAAGCTGACATTTGTTGTGTCCTGAGCGTCCTGAATTAATACAAGTGCTTGTGAAGGTAAGAAAAGATGAACTCCAACATTAACCTGTTTTGATAAAAAAAAAAAAACACCAAGAATAAAATTAAAACTACCTAATGCATTTAGAATTGTGTGAATCAATTACACCAGAAAATCATACATTTGAAAGCTAAATCCAAGTTTATAATCTTTATTTTAAAAAGTTTATATTTTTTTCCAAATGAACGAAGCATAGAAACATGATTTATAGACCACCAACCATGCATACAGCAATTCAGAGTGCTATCAGAGTTTAAAAAAATACATGACATTTGGAGTAGGGCTTAAACTAAAGATAATTTCAGTAATTGATTCATCGGCTTTGATTAAGGTTCATAACTAGTTTTAAGGTGCAGACTCATCATGGTACTCCGTATGAGCAAGTTGGTTGGCCCTCTTTGACCATCTGTAGACTTAAATATTGGCACATCCTGATTTAGAAGGCTGCACTTAATCTGCTTCTCTCATATTTAAGCAGTTGTTTTCATGTGAAAAGTGTTGGAATCCATAGACCTCATTCTGTGTCTGAGTCACAAAACATACTTTTGTGATATGTCCCCAAAGTCCGTCTTGTGTATGAGTGTTAAAGCTTTTCTCACACACATACACACAGGGTCACTTTTCCAGTGGCTGCAGCACGGAGCACAGAGAAGCAACAGTTGAATATATTCAGTGGATCTTACATTTTTATTCAGCAAGACATCAGCCATCAAATATTATTAATATATTGGTAAACATGTTTCAGCCACTCATTAGACTTTGTGAGCTTGTGGTGACGGCTATTCATCTGATGCATTTAATCACTGTAGGTGGTGCATGTGCACACTTACACACACAAATACACACATACATGTATATGCTCTGATCCTGCAGCACAGTTTACTCATCTATCATGTGCTCTGCTAGTTATAGCGGAGACTTATATTTATAAATGATTTTTAAGATCTACAAGCCCACCACTAATGTTTTAATCTCATCATGTCTCCGATAAGAAAACAGAACTTCAGTTCTTGATCAGAGATCTATTTTTCGCTCAAAGATGTGTCGTCTCCACCATCGTGAAACAGCTGGTGATTTCTAAGTATTCTGAGTTATTGTCATATATATGCTTCCATCTTGTGAAAGATAAAACTAAAGATCTAAGCAGCAAAAAAACCATTAATACTACACTCTAGAGCTGGTGAGTAGGTAAATAGATCTGCACCACAACAAGTGATGCAATAATTGCATGACACAACCAATCCATCACAACTTTTGTTGACAACACTTTTAATTATCAATAATAATTGTCGATTTGTTGTTGCAGCTCTTGTTAAAAGCAATGGAAAATGTGTTATTAAACAAAAAAAAGACATTTAATATGAACCATATGAATATAAGATCAAAATAAATCAATACAATTTGTAATATACCACAAAAAATATTTAATACAAATCCATAAGTTTGAGAGTTAACACCAAGCACAATATGATAATGAGGGTGTTAATGAACAGAGGACTCCTATTCTGCAAATCTAGCATTTTTTTAAGCATCATTTTGTGATTATTTTTCTTACTTATGTGGTGAGAATAATTTCTTATTTCTGCTTTTTTTTTCTTGCAGGAATTCTGTTATGACATTAAATATGCAGACCTCACTAAAAAGACCCTGGAGGTGACTGTCTGGGACTATGACATTGGCAAGTCCAACGATTTCATAGGTGAGTACAGAGGGAGATTGAGTCCCTTGCCACTTTATTAGGTATACCTTCTGCCTCCAGAGCTGCCTTTATTCTTCATGGCATAGATTCAACAAGGTGCTGGAAAAAATTCTCAGAGATTTTGGTCCCTGTTAACATGACAGCATCACATAGTTGCTGCAGATTTGCTGGCTGCACATCCATGATAATCCACAACCTCCCATTTCACCACATCACAAATGTGCTCTACTAGATTTAGATCTGATTACTGTGGAGGCCACTGGAGTACAGCGGACT
This sequence comes from Cetoscarus ocellatus, assembly GCA_037902135.1. NCBI lineage: Eukaryota > Metazoa > Chordata > Actinopteri > Labriformes > Labridae > Cetoscarus > Cetoscarus ocellatus. Next base: position 479,347 of record JBAMNC010000164.1, on the reverse strand, counting down.
CATTGTCATGTTAAAGAAACCAGTTTGAGATGATCTGAGCTTTGTGACATGGAACGTTATTTTACTGGAAAGTAGCCATCAGACGACAGATGCACATCAGTTATACAGGCATGGACATGGTTAGCAGCTGTATTTAGGTAGGCTGTGATATTTAAATGATTCTTAATTTGTAACAAGGAACCCAAAGTGTGCCACAAAATTTCCCTCACACTATTATACCACCACCGCCAGCCCGAGCTGTTGATCCAAGGCAGGATGGATCCATGCTTTCATGATGTCTAAGTCAAATTCTGACCCTACCATCTGAATGTTTCCTCAAATCAGGCAACATGTTTTCATTCTTCTGTTGTGTAAGGTATGACATGTTTTGCGTTAAGAAATTGTTATCCACATACGTTGGTTATAACAAGTTTTTTTGTTTTTTGGAGGGTTAGGATTAGTAACTATTGCCTTTGTATTAACTCCAACCACATTCCAATCTCTTGACCTCTGGCATCAACAAGTCATTTTGGCCAGAGAGCAGTTGCTCACTGGATATGTTCTCTTTTATGGACCATTTCATGTAAACCCTAGAGATGGTTGTGTGTGAAAATCCCAGTAGGTCAGCAGTTTCTGAAATACTCAGACTATTCAGTCTGGCACCGACAAGCATGCCACATTCAAAGTCCATTAAATCACCTTTCTTCTAAATTCTGGTGTTCATGTATGCATGCCTACAAAGAGACTGCAACACAGACAGCGGTTGAGAAGGCAGGGTTGAATCAATTGGACTGAAAAAGCGAGGAGAGAAGGAGCAGAGTTAATCATCTTTGATCTTGATTAAAAGTGTTTGGGGCTCACACAGGGAACCCTGGAGTGTGGTCATCTGTTTCCTGTGCCCAGTGCCTGGCAGTCAAAGAAACAGTCTCGGACTAGACAGCACTCGGAGAGCACAAACCTCCACCAACGTCGCTTTCATATTGCTGTTACATCTAAAAGCAATAGTTCCATGATAAATTTAACGTCGTAATATAATTCCTTGACCCTGAAAACCCACAGCTTGCACTGAGAATCATGATGATATCATTATTAGTTAGACATTTATTGAGCAAAAACAATAGTTCATTAATGGTGGTTATCTGGATCAACACCAAGGTCTAATCAGTTTTAAGTTGGGCCATTACCAACATCTCCTGAAAATTTCAGAAAATTCTGCCCAACAGTTTTTGTGTAATCTTGCGAACAAACAAACAAACAGGCAAACATACAGGACCAAAAACATAACCTTCTTGGCGGAGGTAAAATTGTATTTTAATGCTAAACAGAGGCTTTTTGCTCCAATTCTACTTCCCACAATCTCCTGTCTCCAGTCTACACTTTCTGACTCTTAGCTGCAGATACCACCAGTCTCATGCGGTTTCGGCGATGTCAGTGCACACCTTTTATACCCGCCTATGGGGTATAAGAGGCCGTTAGTCATCTTATATGTTGAATTCAATCTGTGAACATCTTCGTAAGGCACAGAAACCCAGCACTGAACTGCTAAAAGCTCTCAAGCCAAAAGTTGTAACTCCTTTATATGTTGAATATTACGAATATCTTGTTTATCACATCCCTCACGTCTTTCGTACCATACCTGTTTCCATCTGTTTAGTTCTGTTGCTAAGATACTATAATGATGTGCTGTTGACTCTTTGACAATGTGAGACCTTGAACAGCTCCATCACATCCCTGTAAGAGTTCAGCCAATGACTCATCCTCTCTCTGTGCCTCCTTTTCAGGTGGAGTATCTCTGGGTATCAATGCAAACGGAGAGCGGCTCAAACATTGGTTTGACTGCCTTAAAAACAAGGACAAGAAAATTGAGCGCTGGCACACGCTGACCAATGAATTACCTGGTTCATTAAATGACTGAAGACCCTCATCCTGTTGGCCCCTCACCCCTTCCCTCTCATCTACGGCTGCACCAGATCGGATTCCTGCCTTTGTTTCTCCGACCTCCCGGCTCTTCTTCCTCTCTGGATTCTCCTCATGCCGGCCAAAAGCTACCTGGGTCACCTCTCTAGGAATATATTTCCTCTCGACAGGGCTCATTCTGAAATCCTATGTGCAGTTCAGCAACACTTCACACATACGATAGGGGTTGCATGGCTGCTGGAAATTCAATCAAAGTGAATCACAGAGGCTTGATGTGTTGAAGTTTAAGCTTCATAATTCAGAAGATAAAGGAGTCAGTTCTTTCTTTCTGAGCTCTTACAGAGTTTTAACAGTTTACCAATGATTCAGCTTTCCCTCAAACAGCACAAAGAAAGCCTTTAATGCCGCTGTCAGTCTGAAGAATGTAACAAAGGATGTAGCAGCTTTTCTTTAAAGTAGGATTATGCAGAAGTGGTTCAAGTTATCTCCCATTTTCATCTGAAGATGTTTACATTTAATGTCACAGAAGACGAAAAGGAAAGAAAACAAAAACCTTCTCTTTTAGGGGCTAATCACACAGAGATGGGTTGCTGAAGATGCAGCAAAACACCTTCAGGGGAGCCAGCTAAAATTTGTAGGAAATAGGCTTGAACAAATGTAATACTCTCAGCCTTGCTTTGCTCATGACTGCACACTGGTTGAAGTGAGTTATCATTTATTGTTTGCCGTACTCTTCTCTGCCCTATATTCTTAGTCAGAGCTATTCATGATGTTGAAAAAATCATCCAGACCAGTCTCTTTGTCTGTTTCCTTTCATTTATGTCTGCTTTTGCTAACAGTGACATAAACCAGTACTGAGAATGTGTGTCTACCGTAGAAAAGTTGTACATTTTTCAACGTTCATGCACGTTCAAAATACGGTGGAACTTTGTTGCTAAGCAGAAGCGAAAAATGCTTGGTAGACGCGGTTACATTAAAAAAAAAAACATGTTATACTGGCGACTCTTTTCTGCAATGCATCTCTATGTGATTAGCCCCTTTTTAGTCTGTCAACAACACAAAATTCACCTTGTTCATTAAGAAAGATTCTGTTCTTGTTCAGCTGCAAATCATCACACCAGCTTTGGGCAATTTAATAAAGAAACCACTCTGACTCACTTTGAGTTAAAATGTCCTGGAGGTATGAAGACCTCAGTACACTTCAAACACGCTGAATTTATCGTACTCTGATTTGACTAAGAATGTCCTGCAGAAGAGAAAAAGCATGATCAGTCTTTCACTTGTGACAGAATCACTGAGCTTTGCCCCAATTGCATCGTTTTAACATTTTAGTAGATGATGAAAATATGAGAGACTCTAAACAGGATGAAAATTAATAATAAGTTTACATTTTGCTCCTAAAGTGTGAGAGAAATAAGTAACCACAGTCCTGTCCTAAAAAATTGGAAATCTTGCGTCCTCTTCACACATGCAACCCTGATATTTACCAGACAATACCTCAGTAATCTACCCAGATAGTTCTTTGACCTTTTTGTTCCTACATGCTCATAGCAGGAACTTCTCTGCATGTTAGTCAATGGAGGTGTGCTGGAGGGGTAAATTTCTAAACCCAATTCCCACTGGAAGAAATACCCTGAAAATATACAAAAAACACATGAGCTGCATAAGTGAATGCAAAGGCTCTTTCACTGGATTCATTTATGCCTATTTCAATTTCAGGTTGGAGCTTTCAGAATGATTTTGTAAGCACTGTACTTAAAGGTGTAGTGTGTAGAAGTTGGCAGGATTTTGCCAAAAAGAAACGGTGAATATAGGATATAATGTTTCTATTTGTATGTAAAGTCCGTCTAAATAGGTGTACAATCATCTCCATAAAACTTTTGTTTTCTTTTTATTAAGTTAGAAAGCTTTTTATATTTATGTATCCTGGGTCTCCCCTTTGTGGAGGCTGACATAACGATCTGCCATATTGCCTACTGGTGGGTTTTGTGGACAAAAAGAGCGAAATACGATTTTTGAATATGAGTCTACAAAAGTTTACAAAACCTATAATCATCATCTTAACTGACCTATAATCTTAAAAATAATCGTTACAAATATGAATGAAAAAACCCTCACCTCATAACTGTTGTAAATGATGCCCTGTTCACGATCCTTTTTGGTCTTCACCGGCTCTCATCACTTAGTGACGTGATGTTTTAGTAACGGACGGCTCATTCCAAATCTCAACGCTAGATGTCACTAAAATGCCAATTTCTACACACTGCACCTTTAACTGCACATTTCACACACCAACAGAGAATAGAAGGAGAATGTATGTCTGCATTATTAAAATATGCCACACACAAGATAAGCACAGCACTGTCAAACTCACTGTCTGGCTTTTCAAAATAAAAGTCTAGTTTGCTTTATATGCAGAGCAGTGTTCAGGGATGGACAAAATGCAACCTGTGAGCCAAATGCAGCCCTTTTTCTCACTAAATCTTGCCTTCTAGTTGATTTCAGTCATCAATAAATTGTTAATAAGGAAAAAACATTTAAATTTTCAAATTTAAGTTAAAGACATTGGTGTTAGTCTCAGTTGACCTTTATTCTATGGCTCATTTTACAAAGTCCTTTTTTTTATATTTTAAGTTAAAGTATGAATGTTGTTTATTAAATTGTTTATTTTATATATATATATACATATATACATATATATACATATATGTGTGTGTGTGTATGTATATATATATGTATGTATGTATATATATATGTATATGTGTATATATATGTATATGTATATATGTATATATATTATACATAAAGTATTTATAAAGAGAGAGAGAGAAAAATTTATAGAGAGAGATTCATTTAATCTTTATTTAATTTATAGATTTATTTAATTTCTTAATTCAAATAATCTCTCTCTTTCCATATATGTGTATATATCTATATATATATATTTATATCTGAATATATATATATATATATATATATATATATATAGATAGATAGATAGATAGATAGATATACATATATATTTATATATATTTATATATATTTATATATATAAATATGTTATATAAGTACATATATATATATATATATATATATATATATATATATATATATATATATATATATATATATATATATATATATATATATATATATATATATATATATATATATATATATATATATATATATATATATATATATGTATGTATGTTCCCCATCTCTGCCCTTGTTCATGTAGGCTGGTCTTGTTTTGAAGTTTTTGTGGGTCAGTTATTCAATAAATCAAGTTATTGGAGGGAGCTTTTTTGTGATCCTTCCTTAATTTTGTATTTTCAAATTTACAGTTCAGACTTTTACCATTTTCTGTTCATAATCTTGACATTTAAAGCCAAGATGATGAAAATAGATTGCCCTTTGTCATTTATGGCCTTTATTATGGTAAAATTTATGAAGAGAGACAGGGCTGTGGTAGCATGGGGATGCAGCCAAAATATTGTACACAGACACTTGTTCTGAAAGCTAAACACACAGCAGCTGGAACGCATGTGCACATGTGTTTAAACTGTAGGCCACCATGACTTTATAAGGAATGAAGAAGTCAGGAGGTTAAACAGATTTATCTGTTTGTGTTCACATGCAAACTGCACCCATTAAAACTGGACCATTTTCAGGAGTGTAATGTCTGTTAGAAAAGGGTTTACAATTTAATGGATTACTGTGGACCATATGCAAGAGGGGTCATGGACAAGGTCAGGTCATTTGACAAGTAATTTGTTTGGAGCATACTGAGGCCTTCAAAATATTTCAATGCAAACTGAAGATTGGTTTAATGAGAAAGGACCAATACACAAAAACATAGTGTGACATCGAAATGTAAGCCTGTAAAGACTGTGTCCTTAACCACTTTTTTCTCTAATAGCACTCATTTTCAGTCCAAATCAATGCAGATATATAACCTTTATTCAGTCAGGTAAGTCCCACAGAAATCAGAAATCTCTTTTTCAAGGGAGACCTGACCAAGAATGGCAGCAAAATCATTTCAAAAGCAACACAAACTCAAATAGTACATGGTAAGTATAGGATTTATTTTTTAATGCTACTGCTTACTCTAATGTCCTCATCTGTTATTTCCAACTGCTATACTGTGTATAAGAGCAACTGAAACAACCAAATTTCCCCTTGGGGATTAATAAAGTATTTCTGATTTCTGATTTTCTGATTTCCGGCACCTTGCACAACTGGCAGATAAACTGGCTGAAAAAAAAAAAAAAAAAGTCCTGCATATCTGCTACAGAGGGTTTCAGACTGCTGGAGCCGAGATGGAGCAGAGATGCAGCTCAGCAGGGCTTGTGGAAGCACTCATAGCCTAGAATTGGAACCTATTACTCCTTCTGCTGGAACAGAGCAGAAATGGACCTAACATCTGTCTGGTGGAAATTCAGTGTCAGTTAAAGAAAGTTCAACAGTTGTCAGAAGCCTCTCTCAAAGTTCTGGTTCAAGCTGTAATATAAACACCCCATTTTGACTTAACTGTTAACAATGCAGAGGCAGAATAGGGGAAAAAGTTGCCTTCATTTGTTTTCCACCTGTAGAGATATTATCAGAGACATAAAAAAGGTAAAACAGGAGCACAGGGAGCCAGAGGGGGAGTGCTGCAGTGTTCATGTGTCTGCCTGTGTGAAGCTGATGCTGTGCCAGGCCCTCTGGAGCTCCCCCCAATGCAGAATCTGGCTTGCAAATATTATACACTCTGGGAATACATGCTATCATGCATCTTTAGTTATAATAATATATAATAATAACAGAGCTATTATATCAAATTTGTTTTAATGTAATGTGAAAAGGATTAATGGCATTTCTTTCTTACTGAATTCAAGAAGAGGCAGGACCTCAGATATTAGGAGTGTGTACAACAATGGCAGAAGAGAAAGTTACCTCATTTGTCTTTTTGAGGGTAAAACTTGAAGGACTGCAACTGCTACTAGTTCCACCTGCTGTGTGGCAGAGATCAGTAAATGACATTGTTGGTAAGAAAAAGTAAAACACTTCAGTTAACCTAAAAGGGTTGTAGTCATTTTCAGAAGACCTAATTATTTCGGATGATTTTTGCTATGGCAAATGTAGGTTCTAGTCTGATTTGTGTTTAAAAATGATAGGATATATTTTTAGAGCCATTAAATTGTGTTTATAATGCAGTATTAATTAACCAGAGCCATAGGATGAAGCCCTGTAGTGACTATAACTCTGTATCTGTGGGATTTTGTGTACATCCAAATTAAGATCAATATATATCCAGGCTTTCTCTGAGCACATAGCTTTAAAATCCATTTTACTGCAGCTTCATCCTGATTATTTTTAATGTGACAACTGTCAGAAACCTTAATGTTGTGAAAAATATTTGAAAATCGCATAATTAATTTGCCAAATGGAAGTTATATTAAGTTGATTATTTCAAACATTTTTGGTCAATTCTATGGAATTAACTCATTTTTTTATCATTTTTGAAAAGAAAAAACATCGTAATCAGACTTTTCTGGATTTATGTTGGCTAAAAGCATGAAGACATAATCCATTGTCCTCGGTGTCTCGTCATTTAGGTTAAGGATGTTTTATTTTATGATTAATTTGCTAAAATTTCTTTCTTGATTTTTCTTTAAAGTAAAAACTAGAGGACAGAGAAAGAAGTGGAGTTCATATCCATCATGACCTGAATGCTATGCTCAGTCAGTGATATACCATTTGCCGAAACAATATGGCTTTGTTATGAACCTGACTTTTAGCCTTCAACCGTTGCTATAACATCAACTGCCCTTCACTATCCATAATGAACATCGTCAAATAACAACAAAAGCTGATTTCAAGTATTTGACTATGTACTTCCCACTGACCGCTGCTGTGACTTTGTGCACTTTGCCTCTCAGTAACTGGCATTCTGACTGACTGACGTCATGTGCACCTTCTATAAAGGGAAATATCAAGCATGCAGAGCTATTTCAAAACAAGTTAACTGATGAGCAGTAGCAGAGGGCAAATTAAGTAATTCACTAACATTAAACACTGGTGAAAATGCTCCAGAACTATTGTGGGTGCTTTCAGAGGATAAAGCGTGGTTAATGGACACAGGCCCTTATATAAGTAGGGGCATGCATTTGCACTTGGTGGTCATAACTTTCTGAAAGATTTCAGTTTGATGCTAATTTGTGATCTAACAGGACAACAGGTCAGCAAAGCTCTGCTCAGTGAGCTCACTCTTTGACCCGTGTGAACTAAAATACAAAAATAAACCTTTTCAAGTCTCATATTTTTGGCTCCTCACAGCAAAAATTCCCAAGGTTTCAAACACCAACATTATAGCAGGTTTAATAGCATGACCTCCTTTGATCGCTGTCTGACTTTTCAGAGCAACCCCTGATCTATAGAGCTGCCTATTTTTGTGGCGATCCTTACATCAAGGCTCTGCAAATATAACATCCACTGTGTGATACTTGGAAAGAGATGGTTTCACATTTACAGGTTAAAAAAAGATGGTTGGCTAAATCAAATATGAGTGTGGGGATGAGTCAGAGGTACAACGCTCCAAAAGCTGTTTTTAGTGTGCTAGCCGCTTGTCCATCAGTGGTCAGAAGTCATTATTTTTTTCTTTAAAAAAAAGCTTTAAATAACTTGAGATTCAGACTTAAAGAGCAGGATTAAATTTAGTCTGCAGGAAGTCAGAGGGATATTTGCCTGTTGAGCAAGTCCTGTAGGAGCATAATTACACAGAGTCAGTGATTAGTCAGGAGCTGAAGAGGATGTAAAAGTAGATTTCACATGCACCTGATGATGTGGGGATAATTTCATCGCAGAGGTGAAAACAGTCACAGTACACTGCCGTCGCACACAAAAGAGAAAGCAGAGAGCTACTTCACAAAGAGATGCTGTAATCAACTTCACTTCAATGGTTGACCCGCCAGGAGAAAAACACTTCTACAACCACAATGCCACATGATTGGGCAACTCTATCGTTGTGTGTATGGAGCTTTATTGTTTACACTACAGGAAAATGAGGCCACATTTGCACGACAACAATCTACTGAAAGCCAAATGATTTTTTTGTTTGTTTTTAAGTACAGTAAGTTCTGCATTCGGAAGACACTGGCCCTCTCCCATTATTCGCACCTCTGCCCTTTTGCACATAAAATGCATGCTCCAGCTAAGGGGTGCAAGATCGTAGGGTGCCACAGTTCTTTAGGGTTGCTGTGCTAAGGCGCCCTCTTGTACCCTCAATGCACCCCTCCTGCAACAAGCCACTCTTAGCTCAAGGCTATTACCCAAAATGTCACAATTCATGACAATAACAAGAGTAGACAAGTCTTTAATTAAAAGTATATATGTACCTAGTTGATGAATGTGTGTCTCAGTAAATTCAGAGGGCTGATCCCACAGCAGTGTGAAAAGAAACAGGAAAATTGTTTTCTTGTTGATGTACCTTGGTGATTTATAAGCAATTTTAGCAGCAGAGCTGTATACAGAGTTATTAGCATGGCCTTCATTGGGCTTTGTTTTTTTTGTTTTTGTTTTTTCTTTAAGATTGTCTCTTCAGCACAAACAGAAATTACACTGTAAGTAACGTTTACAAAACTGTCCCATTTCTGCTCTGAACAGTTCATCCCTTTGTGCACTTAACAAACTCAAATGCACTTTCAGCAACGTACACTTTCAGGAAGACTTTAGGGATAAAGTGTGGGTTTTGGGACCATGTTAATAATTTGATACCAACCAACATGAAAGTGGATCCACAAAAATGACCAGTGCATTAAGCAACCAGTGGAAATCAGTCAAAAAGAAAGACTCAATTATTTCGGTAAATTAATAAATGCGAGCCCAAATCAGCCCCTCCATTGTTGGTGTTTCAGACTGTTAGATGTTTAATGACAGTGGCATATGTGAATTTCTTTTTCTGCATACATGTGAACAAGTAGGGGCTTTCAGACTGCCGGCAAGACTGTAGCATCTCAGTGGATCAATTTAGGATCAGGTTTGGCATTTCTGTGGATAAACCTCCAGAGTTCACGCAGAAGATTTTCACTCTGAAGTTTTTTGCAGGTCAGTTAAATGAGGAAATCAGTCACCCATGGTAGGGGTGTAACAGTAGACAGTTATGTCAGTTTGGGTTTTAGTTGTCTGGACAGGTTGTTGATAAAAGTCAGCAAGGTGTCATACGTGATATCTGCTGTCTTCTTTGCACAGCTCAAATATTCTCCTGCTCATTATTTCCAGATATAAGGAGGGAACACATCACTGATTCTTGCTGTAACTATGAAGATTTTAGATGCTGTCTGACAGCTCAAAAGGAATAAAAAAAGACGAATCAGCTCATGGTTGTGTGAGTGAATGCAGACCAAAATATCCAACATGTCATAAATCCGCCTGACTCAGGAGCCAGTGGTGTGGCTGTGATCTGCCTCTGTGTCACTCTGTACACTGCACACCCAATGGCACACAGTCACTGAACTCAATCGAGACGATAAAGTCAGTTGTACGCCTCATCATTTGGCTAAAAATCAAGTTGAAATTACATAGTTTATGCCCGGCTTTAGCGTGTGTGGTGCACTACAGTTAATGGGTGCATTTAGCACAGTGTTTCTCAAATGGGTGCACTCCCAAGGGGGGCATGGACACATGTTCAGGGGGGCGTGACTTGTCCGGGCAGGAGCAAGGCCAAAATTGTGATCTAGGCCCACTGGGACTTTGGTTGACCAACACACATACCATTCAACAGTTCTGCTCTGTGATTTGTTATTAGCTACTACTATGTATGTGTAAATCAATTTTAGCTCTCTTAACAACAGGTTCCTTTGGGCTTTCTTTGGTTAATGCTGCCGACTCAAAATGTCATTTTGTTAAAACTTTTAGTCGTGACCCCGGACTGAAATATTTTCTGAGTCTCCAATGAATAAAGTATATGAGTTGCTAGGTAGCTGTTTTTTTTTTAAAAGGTAATATAAATACAATTGATTTCTTTGTTACAGCACTAATAATTATAAAGAAATTAGAATTTACATTTAAATTTTGCATTTTGGTAACTTTGTGGCACAGGTTGGTTTGTGGAGCACAGAAAAAATATTCTCTTAAAGCGGGGGCAAAACAGAAAGTAACTGAGAACCACTGATGAACAAGGAATTGAAGTACATTTGCACATTTTAAGATCCTTAACTTTTAAAGTAACATTACCCGAAACTGGTCATATTGCACTGCAACAGAAAAGTTAGAATCAGCCCATTAAAAAATGCCATTGCAGGGTTCCAAAACACTGCTGTCAAGTGAGAAAACAGCCATAACACAGTGAAAAGACAGATTTCAGCTGAAATTGTTGTCATGTAAATGTGGTTTGAGTTTCCAAAAAAAACTTGCTAACTAGCATTTTCAGCCGACTGAAAATGTGCCTGCTGTATGTCAAAAAAGGGCAGATTTTCAAATAGAAAGTTTACGTCACATGTATAAAAAAAGAAACAAATGAGCATGTATTGTTTACAACAGCCTATTCTTGCTGAAATGCTGCTGAAGTCAGCGCGATTGTTTAGTCGTGCGATGCAAGCTTTGCTAAGATTGGCCAAGGCCGAGAAGGGCAGAATTTTTAATATACTAGCTGTGTATGTATAATGTTACAATGTTGTTGCATCCGTTGAGTTATTTTTATTTTTTAATATAAGCAGCTCCACTATAAATGTATCAAGCAGAATGTACATGTTTAACCCCTTCTATTCCACAGTAAATCCTCGACGAATGTGCAGCTTCGTGCTCTGTGTTGTTGATATTGTTCATAAATTAAATGCTCTGTATTCGGGCACACACTCCTGGGAATAGAGATGGTTGAACTCACAGCCGTGGAGCAAAACTTGCAAGGGCGATGTCACTCAAGTCATGTACAAAGAAGTTTTACTTTGGATTCTTTTAGTGTGTGAATTATTTATGTTCCTACCCATTAAATATTTTATGTTATAGTTCGATACCCCAAGACTCTCTGCAGGACCCTCCTGGACTGAAACTCCTGAATTGAGTTGCCCTCATGGCTCTGTACGCTGGGATGCATGCCATGTATTCGTGATTTTTATGAGTTTGGTTCTGCAGTATGACCTTTTCTGCATGCCCCCACACCCCTCGCCTTTTCTGTGAAACTCCACCGTGCACCGAATGGTAACACAGAAATAAGGAAGTCCTCACCTAATTTTCAGGTTTTTGAAGTCTTTGTCTTTTCTTTATGTCATTGTGCATTATAGGCCAGGCATGTCTGTTTTCAAAGATGAGGCCCTCAGCCAAATTGGCACCAAGGACCATAAAAAATAAAACACAATATGCAAAACAGATAAAAGTTAAAGTAATGCAGGATCAGTGCAAGCCATGAGCTAACTCTCCTGAAAGAATACATGGAGGAAAGACCGGTGTATCAGCTTAAATGGTGACTGTGTAAAGTGTGACATTCAGCAGAGTGTGTCAGCTAAGTTATCATTTGTAAAGTTTTTACGAAAGAGTCACTAAGATAACTGAACTAAATAACTCTTTAAGTTAAAAATAAACATTTGAAAATAAAATTTACTATTGTTAAGCAGTAATGATCCAAATCTCAACTTTTAAGAATTGAAATGTTCATGAAGTATCTGAAATATGCAGAGGTACTGTCCCCTATAGGTTGAAATTGGCTATTGCAATTCCTTTTTACCGCTAGCTGATCTTTAGAGGCAGATGAGGTAGTCATACCAACTGTTATCCCCTCAGACCTCAACAGCGACCATCCACTTTTTCTATGACTGTTATCTGCAGTTGTACACACGTGGACAAAATTGTTGGTACCCTTCCGTTAAAGAAAGAAAAAACCCACAATGGTCACTGAAAAAACTTAAAACTGACAAAAGTAATAATAAATAAAAATTAACTGAAAATTAACTAATGAAAACCAGATATTGCTTTTGAATTGTGGTTCACCAGAATCATTTTAAAGACAAAGTAATGAAACTGGTCTGGACAAAAATGATGGTACCCTTACCTTAATATTTTGTTGCCCAACCTTTTGAGGCATTCACTGCAATCAGGCGATTTCTGTAACTCTTAATGAGGCTTCTGCACCTGTAGACAGGTATTTTGGCCCACTCCTCGTGAGCAAACTGTTCCAGCTGTCTCAGGCTTGAAGGGTGTCTTCTCCAGACTGCATGTTTCAGCTCCTTCCACAAATGTTCAATAGGATTTAGATCAGGGCTCATAGAAGGCCACTTCAGAATAGTCTAATGTTTTGTTCTTAGCCATTCTTGAGTGTTTTTACCTGTGTGTTTTGGGTGATTATCCTGTTGGAGGATCCATAACCTGAGACTGAGACCAAGCTTTCTGACACTGGGCAGCACATTTCCCTCCAGAACCTTGATAGTCTTGATAGGCAAACTCATTATTAACCAGCAGGTTTACTTCAGATCTTACTTTGTCAGTTTGCACAGCTGTGACAGTAACAGGGAACACATGTCAAGTTTAACAGAAAAGATGCACTGATGGATCAGAGAGAATCTGGTGATTTTTCAAAACAAAGGAAAACCTTCAACCTCTGTTTCCTAAATCTCAGTAAGACTTGGTACTGGTCTATGGCCTGGTGGTTGGAGAACCCTGTCCTGGGAGCATGCCTATTCTTTAAGTGCACAAGACTGCAAGATTTAACTCAAAGGCAGTAGTCTTATTTTTTATTTCCTTTATTATTTAGCGTTCTTGTCCCAATATTTTTATTATTGAGATGTAATTGTGTTATTGTATTCAGGTTGCATCACCTTTATTTTGAAGAGTATCTGATTTCTACCAATGTTCCCATGCCTTCAAAGCAGGAGAAAGAAATATTTAATGTATCACATCATCCCTCACATTTCCCTTTTTCTTTAAGATTTAGGAGCCTCTTCTGCTGCATTGATTTGTGCGTCAATAACTGGCTGTGAAACCCTGTTGGCATCTCAATATTCTCCCTGACGCAACAGTGATCCCTCTATCCATCTGATGAATATGTAATGAATACGACCGACACGTGGTTTTGATTTTGTAATCTGTCTGCCTTTGTATGCAAGCTCAATATTACTGAAGAAAAACAAAAGTGCATGCATATGTTCTTGGTTTTGTCATGAGATGACTTTGCCTAATGTTTGATACCGTTTTCTGTATAAAAAAACTACAAACTACACGACTGTGGATGCTCTACAATTATGCTATGAGTCAGTCTTTATTCTGGACGACATTTTGTACCTTTGAACACTATCGCATTGCCTGTTTGGCTGCTGTATTGGCTATCTGGAAGCGTGACTTTATGTGAATTAAAATCTCTCCTTTGTTGTTTTGGTTCCTTTTTAACACTCAGGCACTTTTTGTGGTGATTATTCTGGTCTGTTGAATGTATGAATGTAAATGCATTGTCTCAAATTATATTTTAGTCCTACACAAACAGACAGATTATTGTGCTATTTATTGCTTCCATTTTATGTATTTTGCATGCAACTGATCACTTGGGTAGTGAATTACATCTGCAGCCATACACACAAATCAAGCACAGGGGATAAGAAATGAAACCCGCTAATTTTTAAGCCTATTATTTCCTCACATTGTCTTCATAGGTAGATTTGTCTCTCAGAATAATTTGCAAATCTTTAATGGTGACATTAGCTGTAACTTGAGTCTCTTGAAAAAATAAGTTTCTTTTGCTTTTAGACGAATAAAGTGATGCAGGAATGGGTCCTACAATGCAGAAGTGTGTTAATATTTCAGCACATCCAATTCAAAAGGGCAATGAAAACTTTCTGTTTTCAGCCGTTTTCATTTTTATGTAAACGGGGCCTTAATATCGGCAAGAGTGAAACACATAGTGTTATCAACAGTTTGGATCTCCAAGGCTTGAATGAATAATTGCAGTTGAATCATCCATCAAAGATTAAACAAAAGTTTGTGATAAATAAAAGTCGAAGGTACAAATATAGCCTCAAGAAAGTTATTGAGAGCCAACCAAACTTCTAACAGTGATATTCAGCTTAAAACACTGATTATTTTAAAACTAGGACATCAACTCTCTGTTGCTTTACCCACCACTTTTGCAACGTCATTTTTTTATTTTGTAGTGCAGGACTGAACAATGCATTGCAAATTCATTAACTCCCAAACTCCATGGGATCACATCCCATATCATATCCCATATCATATCTCTGACTTTTTGTCTTTTGTGTAGAAGTACTCTATGATGTGAGAGAGTGAAAGAGATGAAAAAACACACTAAAGGACACATACTAGAAAAAGCACAATATGGACCCTTTAAGGTAAAAATGTCATAAATACTAGTTTGATTCAAATATTTTGCAGCCGAGATGCTTTGGCTTACATTTTATGCATCAATGAAAACATAAATAATATTAGTTTTAAAGGAAATGCTAAAAAAAAAAAAAAAGTCATACGCAGACATTTTACTGAAATTTTAATAATAATTTGATTGAAAAGAGAATAATGAGCTAAAAATTGTAATTCCCTTGGTGACAACAAATCGTGTGAAACTTGCAATATAGCTCAAAATAATTGCAATTCTCCCAAATTATTCAGCTTTACCAGTAGCTATCTGAAATGACTGCTTACCCCAGCCCCTTGAAGAGAACAGTGTAAAGTCCAATCGCTGTAACGTCAGTAGTTCAAGCCCACTGGCTCATGGTGGGAGCCCAGTGCAGAGCAGAGACAGTAGAATGAATGCAGAAAACATGGTGCTGAATCACACTCAACTGACCAATTACCACCAGAGTAAACTGGTCAGCTAATCAGAACAGACTAGGCCCTTGTGGGGAAGGGGGTGTAAAGTGACAGAAGCTCCCACAGAGACTCTTAGACAGAACGAAATATGAGAGAACAGGAAGGATTTTGAACATTAGTGATTGTAAACATACCATTTAAGAAAAACTAAAACTAATATTTGTACCCGTGTTCAGGCAAATTATGAGCCATTAAATGAGAGCGCCGTGCAGCATTTTCTCTAATGTGATTTTTCACTTGAACTTAGTAGTTTGTGGTTTAAAAATAAGTTGCTTGTGGACCAAACCAAATTACATCTTGTTAACCCTTTCCCAAGCACACAGATTGTTTCGTATCTGCAGCTGCTTCTTATATAACCTGAGGGGCTTTAGGTAACAGGCTTTGGTCCTTGGTGGTAGTGATGTAGTACAAAGTCCACTCATCTGTACAGAATGGTGTTTGCTCAGATCTTGGTTGTGTTTTCTGCTGGAGGGAAGTACTCCTAAGATGTGGGCTGAGCCCTGCCAACACCCTGCTTGTTCTCAGGATTTCATCTAGGTCACGGGGAAGAGATTAGAGCTTACCCCTCACCTCCATGTTTCATGCCTCTGTCTGACACTCTGCTGCCTTTAAATGACACAAAACAGCCATTCAGCAAACAGTAAGCATGAGCACAGGGAGCATTCAGGCTTTGTAAGGTGTTCTTAGAGAACTGAGATTCTTCTATTTTTCTTAATTTGGCAGCAAAAATATCACCCGCCCACAAATTCATTTCATTAATTCCAAGGTTCAAACACATGGTTTTCATAATCCTTAAGTAAAGGCCAAATCTCTGACTCTCTGCAGATGATTATATTATTTGTGGAAAATGTCTGATGATTCAGACACCCAGGCAGACACACAGTCATTATGGGTAATTTTTGCAAAGCCACAGAGCAAATATCCCCCTTTTCATCAGGATAAATGTTTATTTATTCCAGTGCAGCAGCTTTTGTTAGTAACCTCCATAAATTTTTTGTCATTAGATGGACCTTAACCTTACCTTTAATCTCATAATTTTAATTATTCCAGCATCACATACATATGCACTGGTGTTTTAATCAAAGCAAGTATGACAATACATCACATCGCTTTCTTTTAAGGTAACAAAATATTACTTTTCAACAGATGTAAGCTCTTGTCACTACAATGATAAATTGGGTGTGCAGCTTCCTGTGCTGTTTTAAAGAATTTCTGTGCATACCTATCATCACAGTTCCCTCCATATATTGCCACATTAAGGAAAAGTGATGTGTTGTGTTGTACACCCCTGTGTGTAACCACATCAAAAAAAAATGCTGAGTGAGCTCTGAAACTTATTGACTCAGACTCTGTGAGCTGAGAGGAAATTAGTTGAAGCTGAGGTAGTAAGATAGATTTGTTAGACAGATTATTTGTCCATATAAATAGTGCATTAACTTTTCATGCAGATTCCAAGGAATATTTCCCATCTGAAAGTTGCATATTTGGCAATCTTTTTGCTGTAAGAGGGTTGGTAGAGTACGACATTTAACATATTACAACTTTAACATTCATGCATCTTTGCTAATGGACCTGTCACTAATACAATTCATGTTTAGAATTTAAAGGAAGAAGCCAAGGCTGTGAAAAAGCCTGGGGCTGAGTGGGCCTGAGGGGAGAGTCCGAACCGGCATGGAGTGTGGTGTATACATGGGCTATCCTTGGGGCTAAAGTACTACTACGAAAGACTGGAAATCAGCACCAAAACAATGAGATTATTCTTGAAGAACATGGCCATCCCATCACTCGTTGTCACATAAACAGTAAGTACTAAGCACGGCATATTATCTTGCTCCAGACAAGATAAATAGGACGGCCATTTGTCTGTATTTGCCTCGTAACTCCGGGGGGTTATGTCCTGTTTATCCTCCTTGAGTTACCTTGCTATGTTAACTATGTTTTCCTAACCTAACTACGTTTGCAGGGAAATCCAGTCTGAGAATAACTGCGCTGTAGTTATCTGTAAAATGAAACCAAGTTATAAGCTACATGATGGTCAAAACATATTATTGCTACAACAACCCCCCACCCCAATCCCCCAACACCCCAACACATATACACCACAGTCCATGCCGGTTAGGACCCTCACTTCAGCTCCAGGCTGTTCCCTTTCCTCGGCTTCTCTTTGTACCAATCAGCTTCCAAAACATGTAGATCCTCCTCCGAACATTCTGGTTCAAATAGGTAAGGTTTTGAATCTGCGTCAGTCCAGAAGAAATCATCCTCATCCTTTGTCATAAACTTGGCTATAAACCCTAGTAGCAATCTTCTACTCGTAAAGAGAGGCTTTGGTTTGTTGACATGCTGAGAAGCACTTCCGCGGTGATTTGCGCATGCGCCTGCGGCTTAGTTTCGTAAGTATTTCTTTCAAAAATTGAATAAAATGCTAATCTTAGTCTAAAAATAGATCACGTAATATCACGCAATCAATGAAAAATACAGCAAGCATACAGAACCGTCTAGAGTTTATCTGATGACTGTAGTCAGAGACAGGCTAAAGCACTATCCATATACTCCCGGCGTTTGAGCTAAGCTAAGCTAACGGTTGGGGATCTTTGTCCGTCTTATACTCTTTACTGGACGCACAGTCAAAAGAATGGTGTCTACCTGCTTGTCATGGACTCGGGAGTGAGGCAAGACACAAAAACAACAAAAATGTTGGAGTGTTCCTTTAAGTGAAGATTTTCCCACACCGTCTCATCCTCAGCTTCTTCCATTAATGTGCAATACTTTTTAGAGAAGCAATCATCATACTGCTGCCAGAATTTAAAAAGGGCCCCTTACTCAGCTGCCTTTGGCTGTCATTTCAGCAAGATTTTATGCATCCCCACCTCCACTTCTACCTCCTCCTGCGTTAATTCTGCTGCTCAGAGGTAGATCCAGCCTCGGGAATGAGCTTCTGCTAATATGACTGCCTTAGTGGGGGTTGAATTTATTACTTTAATATTCCAAGGCACCGCCGTTCCAAAGAGAGGAATATTATGTCATACTGAGTTGATTCCAGTTTGAGAAAATCTCCCTCTGGGATTTGTGTCTTGAATCAAAGAGCAAAACCTTTGCTTGGATAGAATTTTAGCCGAAGTATCATCAGTTCTTGTTAATCCATTCAGTAATTCAGGAAACAGACAGCATCACAGTGCCCTTTGTACTCAAACAGCAGAATTAAAGCACTTTGTTTTTAAGATTCAACTGATCCAAATTTTAAGGTCATGGGACAAAGGTCGGCTGACAGTAAAGCAGCAGGTTAGTGTTTGTGCTTTACAGCGAGTGGGTTGTTGGTTTGACTCCAATAGTTGGTCAGAGCCTCTCTGTTTGGAGGTTCTCATCGTGCATGTGTTTTTTTTTCCCCACAGACCAAAAACAAGCTTGTTTGGTCAACTGATGAATCTTAATTGCCCTTAGCTGTGAGCGTATGTGTGAATGTTTTGTGAATGGACCCTAATAGGGATAAGTGGTATAGATCAGTGGACCTAAACCTTTTTCAGAACAAGGCTCAATTTTATGTAATGTAATATATCGTGGAGGGTGGGGGGCAAGGACAAACATGCTGTGTGAGGTATGGCCCTCCCTGTCACCCGTAAGTCGAGCAAAGCCCATCACAAAGAGCCAATCAGGTGGCTTATCGCTACCAAGATTCAACCAAGATTTGACCAATCACCGGAGGCACTGCTACCAAGAATTGCAAGAACAAATCACCGCTCATTTAGCCTACCAAGATTTGATCAATGGAATCGCTGGATGATACCACAAATTGCCCCCGCCCCCTTGATAACACGGAAGTAAAAGCATGAGATGGAAACGATAAGAAGGGTAAAAACAACTCAAATAATAAAGTAGATAGATAGAAAAATGAATAAAAGTAGATAAAAGTCGTGACTGGTGGAAGTTAATGACAAACACAGTGTACAGTGAAAGCCAAAAGTTATTTTTTTAAAAATAGCGCTAATAATGTTAAGTTAAACAGTTAAAGTAAACTAGTAAAATAATGATGAAGAAAGTAATAATAGTGAATTAATATAGACACAACATTAGGATAAAACAGTCATTTCATGTAAAAGAGACTAAAACCGAAGTAAATAAAACAGTTAAAAATACATAAATAACAGAATAAAAAGTAGAACTGGGTGAAAAGGCAAAGGCTATAAGAAGGCAATAAATTATAGATATAATCACTGTTCATCATTGGTAATGTGTAGATACAGCAAACATCCCATTCTCAATTAAAAATGCTGAAAAAAATTAGGGGGAAAATGTAGGAATTAGTTGACTTGCTTCTAAACATGCTTTTAAAATGTAACATGGGTTTGGTAACAGGGCTGAAAATAATGCAACCATCTTTGTCCTAAAACCTGTATAAAAAATTTAATAAAAATTAAATAAATAAAATTTAATAAATTATAATTGACCAATGTTCATTTTATATAGTTAAATATGTGTGTTGCTAGATTAAGTTTTCAAAAATACAAAAAATAAAAAATAATAATAACTTAATTTGGTGGACTTGCAACATGGAAAAGGCACTCATTCGGTGAAATGACCCAAATATAGACACAACATTAAGACAAAACAGTCATTTCACGTAAAAGAGACTAAAACCAAAGTAAATAAAACAGTTAAAAATACATAAATAACAGAATAAAAAAGTAGAAATGGGTTAAAAGGTAAAGGCTATAACAACGCAATGCTAACACAATAAGAGGATGATAAGATAAACTAAAATAAATATAATAGATACAATAAACTATGTTTATACTTTTTAAGCTATAGATATAATCACTGTTAATAACAACGGGGAATCATTCAATAATAACATCTAAATATAACTGACTTCCTGAGTCAATTTCAGTGTGTAATTTTAATAATATTCGCGTGCTTTATACATCGTACATGTTTTCTATGAAGAAGAAGTAGGCCTATCTATCCTCTTGTAGTTTTCAAGTTTTAATTGAAAAGTGTCTTGGGGGACACGGGATTCGAACCGGCAAGTGCCATTGCAAATTATGGTTAATTATGGTTAGTGTCCCTCTACAAATGGGCTATCGCCTTGTCACATGGCTCAGAAGGGGCTATGGGTTTGTTTCTAAACCCCAAATAAAGTAACCTTGCAGTGCAGGTAGATCAGCCTGATTTTACGTCTGTTATCAGGCAGGTCTATCTTGCCAAGCTCCAATCTACGACTGTGAGTAACACAAAGCAGGACGGCACAATCACCGTCCTTTAGAGCAGAAAGAGGTGGAAGCTAAGAGGGAGACAACAGCAGGAAGTGACTGCTCATACAAAGATTAGCATAGATGCTAATAGCTTCAGTGGCAGTTTTATCTTATTTTGACTGCATTACTTTATTAAAAGAAAAACAAATAAGGACACTGCAACCTTCGCCATAGAAAGGACATTTTAGCTCCACACCTGACATGTTTGGGAGAGTTTGTTCTACACAGTGGCTCATGTTCTGTCCAGATTGGCCTGTAATGGATGTGATTGACAGAACGATTGCCAGTCAACTTCCAGATATGTTTTTGCTAAGGGACTAAGTTTCATATATGCACAGAGAATTATGATAAGACTAACAAATAAGGGCATGGAGGGTGGTAAATCATCACAAATAGGACTTGCTGGCAGGTTTTTGAATCAGTATGAGAAAAGCTAAGAACAAGGCTTTCAAATGAAGTATAACTAACCTTTGTCTATTGTTGATAAGGAGACAAGAATGAACTCTACTGCATGCTAATGGCAGGAATACTAAATACTTATTTGATATTGTGATGGTTTTTTTATGTTTTGTTCAGTTTTGAACACATCCTCTGTTATTTGTTGACTCTGATACCAACAATGTTGACAACTGACATGTTGAAACTATCAAGGATTTAACTTTTATTGTTTTCTTGTTCACAATAAAAAAATATATATCATATGCATCTGTTTGTGTCTGTCTGATGCAGCATTGCATTTTGAAACACAAAAACATTTTTTTCTGCAAATACGTCATGATAATGTTTGAGATTGTGTAAACTTTTAAGGGTGTCTGAAAACTTTTCTCCACAGCTGTATGTATTTCTACCTTTGGGGCTATAATTCTCATACTAAGAAGCACTCTGAGACCTCTCACATCTACTTGAAAAGAAAGTCAGGAATAATCCCACTCTATAGATGTAATACAGTAACACAGTTGGTATCTAGTGCAGCAGTACATATTCACTTACAGGCAGAAAACACTTAAAGTCCACATGAAAGCTGCTTCAGAGAAACCAATGTATTTAAAGTACAAAAGGGACACAACTGGAGTCCGTATGCACAGGTGGTAATTGACTGCTGTATAAAAGACTATTATTAAAGTTCATTGTATCTGAGCTAAAAATAGATATATAAAGAATTTCATGGAGTTTTATAATCCTTTTGAATAACTTCTGTCCTAGTTTTCCTCGTGTTCAGCACAAAATGTTTGGTCTGCTTTAGGCAACCAATGAAATCTCATTTTTGATTACAATTACATTCCCTCAATTATGAAATCAAATATATGAGGCGAAAAGATTATTCTACAACACATTGTGTTCACATTGTTTTGTATATTTTCCATATACTGTAAAATTGTGTAGGGATGTAGAAAAATATTGGTAAAATATATCACAGCATTTTGTTCTGTAATACTGTATTGATATTACAAAGCATACTGTTGCTTTTTATTTGTTCATATTTTATAGAAATTGATTATATGTTTTACATCATTGCTTTTTGTTATCCATCCATACATCCCTTTTGAGGTTGTGGGATGTCTCATTGTCATATTAATCATATTTAAATTTAACACGGGGGCAAAATAATAAAAATGTTTGTTGAGTTGAAAGGAACATACATTCTTTGAATAAAGCTGGATAAAAAAGTTTTTCGTTCTTAAAATATTGTGCTGTCTTAACATTATAATAAAGTAGGAAATAGACTATATAGTAAAGAAGATTGTGACATTTGCCCTGTTCATACACATCAAAATCTGCATGGACAAATTAACACTATCAGAGCAAAATGAACACTGCAAGTGTCCTTATGGGTCCAAATGGTGTTGTTTTTACTCTTTGGAGAGTTGGTGTTTTAACGCTCAGCAAGTGCTTATGTTGATTATTTTTGGACATAAAATATAAAACTTTGCAGTACTTGACAGTGTGACATTTGATAAAAACATATATGTGGTTTTATGAATGCTCTCTTTTAGAGTATTTTTTAACTAATTAAGTGTTAACACCATATCAATACTATAAAGTGTAACATTGCTATACCTTTTTACTGTCATTTTAAAGGGATACGCCAACTCTTTTTTTCTTTTCGTGTCTTGCCTCACTCCCAAGTCCATTACAAGCAGATAGACACCATTCTTTCAACTGTACTTGCAGCAACAAGAAAGAGATGGGCAAAGTGTGCCCACAGCTAACTAGCGTAGCTCAAACATTGGGACTCAGAGGGTAATGTTAGCCTGCCTCTGCCTACAGTCATTAGATGAACTTGTTGCGGCTCGTGTGTTTGCCTTGTTATGTTGAGTCATCTTCTACTATCATCGTATTATCTTCTCCTTATAAACATAGTCTTCGTTTTGTTGACCTACTTACCAGCATGTCCGCAGTGGTTTGCGCTAGAGATGTGAAGTTCGTGTCGACTCTTTTGAACGGCTCTTTTAAGTGAATGATGAGAACTGATTCGTAGCTGTGAGTGAGCCATTCATTTACAAACCCACTTAAATGCAAATTGCCTGCAGTTCGAAAGAATGGTGTCTATCATGCTTGTCATGGACTCGGGAGTGAGGCAAGACACAAAAAGAAAAAAAAAAGTTGGCATGTCCCTTTAATGGGGAAAATTAGCTGAAAAAAACCTTTGCACTGCAGTTGTCATGACGTGAACTTGGAATCTGTTGGTACTTGTCCAATAATGGGGAATGGTTGGGATGATTGACTCTACAAATGTCACTTACAGGTTCAGAGTCCAGAGTTGAAGATCATGCAGTGACACCTACAGATTTGATTACTTGAAAGATATGTTTAACTTTTGTCTTTGACATCAACTTCCTCTTCACGGAAACTAAATTTTTAGGGATTTGACTCTATCTAGAGCACAATTAACTCTGCAGTTGCTGGAATATTGCTAATATCAAGAATTAATTATTCTCATTTTGCTGTGTCCTACCTCAGTGTTCATGATATTTAGTATAGTCCGGCCTGTATCACGGTACATAATGTATTAGCAGATTCTTGTCAATACACACCCTAAATTTCAGACATTCAGGATTTTGCCAAACATTTTCATGCATTGCTTGCTTTTTCAATTTTGACAATGATAGTGTAAAAAGTGTTTGTTTCTCATTGAAATAACGGTGAGTATTTCAAAACGGTGATCGAGATATTTATGAAATAATCAAGATTTCAATGCTTTAACCAGCAGCCCTAGCCTTCATACAAATAAATCTAAACTATGATGATGCAAATCAAGTGATAATTGGCAGGAATTCTAAACAATGTGCCTATCAGGATTAACAAAATATTTATGAACCTAGTGAACTAAACACCTTCTACTTTTCACATAATGCAGCACTCCTGATCCAGTTTTACTCTTGGCTGTCTGATAGGCTGTTTTCAAGTTTAATAGATTGACTGCTCTGCACTGTGGTAATTGGTCAGTTCAGTTCTGTTCTGCACCATGTTGTCATCAGCTCTTAACCAACAGTCTGTGCTCTGCTCTAGGCCTGTCATTCTGAGCAAATGGGGTTGAACAGCTGACAAAACAATGGCATGACATCACACTGGTAGGTCAATTCTGGTAGAAATTAGTCATTTTAGGAAAATGTTGGTGCTGTTAACAGGACGAGAGGAGGAAGTCCTGAAGCAGCAGACTCATTCTCTTATGCACAGAAGCACTCTAGCACGTGAAGAAGACATGTATGATGCTGTTTGGAAAGGGAAGGCCATGGAATCCTTAATCAAAGCGTTGGTGAGTGTTAATGAGCTAACATTAGCTTGCTAACACTAATGAAAGCGTTGACACTGTAAGCTATCACTGTGAGTCATTGCTGTGGTTCAGTAATCATATTAATACCATTATATTTTGATCAAGTTAACACAATATGCTATGGTAAGATAGAGAGTACTTTCTATTTCTAACAGCGACAGTGGAGTTTCTGACAGCATTAATCCACTATTTCTTTCCCTTTTGGTTTTCTTTCTTTGGTGGGGCCCTTCAGAAGTAAAACAGAGTGTTGTCTCCACAGCCATTAGTTAGAAAGATAATAAGTGATTTTTTTAAGTGGGGATGTATGAGGTACCCTACCTGGCATTAGCATTAGCAGATTAGCTCTTCATTGGTACAGAATAGTCAGCTCAGAAGCTAAAGATTCACATTGCTGCAAATGGGGCCAACATCTCAGCATAATCAGCATGTGTCTTTCTGCCAACAGCGTAATGATGATCATATGATCTCACTTTCATTTGCCAAGTACACTAATATCACTGCATCCCAAATGAAGATTAGCCAGAACGTCACATCTTTAAAGACTGTCCTGCTGACCAAGCACAGTCATTTTGATAAAGTGTTTTATTCCAGCTCAGTTTACCTCCTCAACAATGAACATTCAGTTTATTTTCATTGAGTAAACTTATCAAAACCATGGTTGTGTCTTTATTAAATAAACAGTCAGTTTCAGCTCATTTTATTTTACATACAAAAACATTAAGAGTTCCCTGTTTTTTTATTTCAAAAATGTAATATTCGGGCATCTTTTGCTTCAGTCAACTGCTATTCAGTAGTTTTGAAGTTTTGAATCTTAGACGGGGTTGAAAGATCAGAGATTCTTGAGGACTGATTACATGATGAATAAAAACATTTTAAATGATTAAAATGGACCAAATGCTAGAAGGTTTTTCATCACTCATAGTTTAATTCCCATTTATTATGTCATTTCAGTGTGTTTTCTCTGCTGTTATTAATCAGAAGCGGTCCGTTTAAAAAATATATTTAATAATATTTGTGTCTTGTTTACTTTACAGATGCTTGGTTTGAGAAACTGTGCAAAGCTGTTTTGGGATAGGACCCAATCTTATATGATTTCTTGCATGATTTAGGGCTCAAAATTTCTGGTAGTGCCCATACATGTTGACTCTTGTATGCATAATTATTTGTCGAGGGATACATTTGTTTTCTGATTAAATACCCGTTTGAGGATTAGCAGTACAGAAGTTTCATGTCACAGGGAATTTTTTGTCTGGATCATATAGTCTCTGTTGTTACGGCAGAGCTCCTGTCTTTGTTTGTTTGATTAATATTTTGTTGTGGGCTGTTAAATCTAATTGTTTTTGCAGTTAGAGTGATGGCTGAAAATGTTAAAGTGGCACTAGCCCTCAGCTCTTGACAATTGACACCACAGTGTTTCTATGAGTCACAGAGAATTGCGCACTTGAGGAGGTTTAAGACGTTCAAATGAAATGTAGAAGTAAAGCTGTTGAGAGAAAGGTATGGTTTGGTGAGATGAAGGAAGTTTTTCCTCTTAATGTGATAAAAACCTCCTTAAGAGCATGTTTAAGCATTAGGCTGTGAGAGTAAGAGAGCGGTAATGCTTCAAAGAAAACCAAATCTGGCAGTCCTGGTTAATTGTCCAACATCATATCAGGATTAAAAGCATATAAAATCTCCTCACTCTGAGGTTTGTGACAGTATGGAGATTTAAAGGGTTGCTGCTCCGCTTTTCTGAATTAATACCATGATTTTCATTTTTAGTACTTCAGCCTCCATCGACCAAAACAGAAAAAATGAAGTGTAGTTTGCATTTGTTTAAAAGTGTGAACATGGCTCAGTTACAAAAACATTGGAAAAAAATTACCAAAAACTCAAAGGCCCCTAGTGCATGCCTGGCACACTGTGTTTTGGCATGTAGCGCAGGTGTATT
The DNA here is from genome assembly GCA_037902135.1 of Cetoscarus ocellatus. NCBI lineage: Eukaryota > Metazoa > Chordata > Actinopteri > Labriformes > Labridae > Cetoscarus > Cetoscarus ocellatus. The sequence continues at coordinate 452,709 of JBAMNC010000164.1, read as the reverse complement.
CTCTAATTTCCACTTAATGCAGGTGACATTTTCATGCCTAACCCTTGCACTAAGTCAGTAGCAAATTATCATGCGATTCTGTTTGCAAATGAGGAGTGATCAGGCACAAAACTAGCATGTTCCTAACTTGAGCACCCAGAAAATGACTGCACTATAAACCTCCTCATAACTGGTCTAAACTCTGAAGAAGAGTTGAGAAATAAATTGAATTTTAATCCCAACTACAGTTACTGCCTTTGACAATTATGAAAACTGAATAATTAAGTTTAAGAGATTTTTGTGCCACATGACATGGTGAACCTGTTTTTTTTTTTCCATTATTATTGTTAGCATTACTTTAAGGTTTTTGTATTTTTACATGTAAATTTCTATGCACTGCTTTTTCTTTAAGTTAACCCAGATATTGGCTCCACTTTTACCAGGAGTCAAAAGCCGCACATTAGTTAAGGAAGTGACAACTTTATGTTTAGTACATCTGTCAGCTGCTTTAAGGGGGACTTCAGACATTATGTCTTGAATCATATAACCAGTTTAACAATCACAGTGACAACATAAAAAAGCAATTGCTGTGTGAGAGCAGTATCTGCCTACTGTGCCCCTGTAGAGCATGGAAGATCCTTTTCAGCATTTTGGATGTGGTGTTAGGGCTTGTCTAATGGGTTTTGAAACCTTTTCTGATGATATTACTGCCCTACATGGCATCAGCCTGGTACCTAGCACCACTATTAGACATTTTGGGGTTCCATTTGATCAAGATTTGAGCCTTTTTTCATGTTTGTAATGCCACAAAAATCAGGTCTATCCTGTTGCAAAATAATGCTGAAAAACTAGTCCATAATTTTGTTACCGCTATTATTGTATTATCTATATTTTATTAGGCTGTCCCAGCAGGTCACTAAAGACACTTCAGCTGGTTCACAATGCTGCAGCACGTGTACTGACTAGAATTAGGAGAAGAAATCACATTGATCTTGTATTAGCTTCTCTGCATTGGCTGCCCATAAAATTAAGAATAGAATTCAAGATTCTTCAAAGCTCTTAAAAGCTCCAACATATCTTAAAGAGTTAGTAGTAGCATATATCCCCTCTAGAACGTTACGCTACCAAAATGCTGTAGCGTAATGTTGATAATGAAGCCTTTCATGATTAGGCTTCTCTTCCTGGGAATTTACCAATCCTAGTTCAGGAGGCAGACATCCTCTCTGCCTTTAAAGGTAGACCTAAAACTACCATTTTTGATAAAGTTTTTAGTTCAGGGGGGCTCAGACCTGGACCAGCTCATAGTTTTGATGCAATAGTCTTAGACTGCTGTGGGATTTAGCAAACTGAGCTCCACCCTTCTTTCTCTCCAGCACTTTGTCTCCCTCCTCTCTCTTCCTCTGTGACTCTCTTTTTTTCATGATTGTTCTCATCTCTGGTTTTTGTCTTGTACACTGCTCTTGATCGTTGGCGTGGACAGCCTGTTGCTGTGGACCTGCATAGCTTCAACTACCTCAATCCCAAATATTTGGCCTTTCCTTTTGCCCCGTTTATTATCATTAGAGTTTCTAATACGAACTTTGGCCTATCAATATATATGATAGTCCCTGCAAATGTCACACATACTCTAATGTAACCATGACGACCAACATCAGTCCTCTCCAATTCATAATGATTATTGCTGTTAATGATCACATCGGAACAATCTCACTATCCATGGTTTCTGTTGATTATACCTCCAAAATAACTTCCTTTGCAAACCATACAGAGATGAGGACCCTCTTGAAAAAAAGATAATGCATTTGAAGGGGCTATTCGCTGAATAATTTATATTCAACAGACAGAAATATGTTAGGGACAAGTTTATAGTCCAAGCATTCATAAATGCATTGCTACCCAGAGTTCTCATTTTATCAACCTCTCTATATTTATACATCTCTGTAATAAACACATTTTTTTTAACAACAATAATAATAATAATAATAATAATAATAATGGTGATAGTGTATGTAAAGCCTCTTGAGATGGCTTCTGTTATGATTTTGCACTAGACCAATAAAAACTGATAGATTAATTTTATTAAAAAAAATAACTTCTGTAAATTAACAGTGCATATGTTCCAAAACAATGGTGTAATATAATTACCTCTTCCTGTAAAGTAAATTTGTATTTTTTTTCTTTACAGTCAGATATATAATCTCCACCTGTGCAATTTTTAATTTCTGTCTATGCAATACAAATACTGTACATTTTTTATTACTAGTGGCTGTCATTTTTATTATTTGCAGTATACGCAACCTGCTGTAGAATAATTATTTGATCAGCCCTACATACTGTGTAATAGATATGATGTCTCTTTTACTTGAACACAAGTTGCCTGTAGCTTAAGAGTTTGAAAGGTTTGCACTTTAAATAAAATCATTTTTCTTTCAGTTGTGCATTTTTAAAATTACAATAAAGGCTTTTATTTTTAAATTGTCCCTTACAATATCGAAAGAGTCAAACTGACAGTCAGCTCCTATAATAATTTTGTCATTCAAAATCGATTGTGGTGTCATAGTACACTGTAAGGCCTGCCTGTGAAGACTAATTCAAAAAGAACGACATTTCCCATGGTGCCCCGCTCTACTGCAGACCCGCCCCCTTCGTTTGAATGGCAAGTTGTTTGTTTCAGTCCGGCCAGCTGCTAACTATTCCAGTCGGAGAGCAAACATGGGGAACAGCGGTCCTCTGCTCACCCATTAAAAAGCCCGAAAAGCTACGGCAAGCCGGAAGGAAAGTCACTTCCGCTTTCAGGCTTATCCTTCAAAATAAAATCGCAGCATATGAACTACTTGGAAAAATCATGATGGATTAATTTCAGAATTGACAAGATACACAAATTGATGAAACATGTTCAGTTCTTTTTGACAATCTTTACAAACAAACCTACTTTTCATGATTTCTTTTTAAGTTTAACTTATTCGACCAGAGTAAAAAGCTATTATCAAGCTACATTAGAACTAGAACATGGTGTTTCGACTAAGAAGCAGTTACAATATTTCCAACTTATAACGTCATGTCATAACTTCTTGTTTGAGCATTCATTCATAATTGCATGATCTGGTCAATTTGGTCCTCATGGTTGTGGCAATGGAATTTGAATTATTGATTATTAAAAAACAGTCAGAAAAGCTTGCATTATGGTTCCTGGCCTTTTTTGTAGTTCTTATTAGTAGTTTGTTAGCAACCTTCCGTTAAAACACACAACAATACTTTGATTTAAGAAAATGGATCAATACCAGTTGTCTTTTGCATTTTCTTCATGGACCTTTTATCAGGCATTTATCCAAAACATTTCCAAATCCCATATACTTTAGTCTTTGGGAACCTGGAAGTGCTAAATGCTAACTCATTTCCACATTTTTGGATTTATTCCTTGCACCACTTGGTGCATTCCAGTTGATCCCTGAAGGTGAATTTCACCTGTTATAAATTAGATATAAATGCCCCCTCTGGTCGGAATTTCTACAGGGAGGATTGGGTGATCTTCAAATATCCCATTTTCACTAGCTTGTAACTGAAAGACATTTAAGTGGGATGTGACGTGATTCCCACTTCCCATGTCCGAGCAAGGAGGGAAATGGAGAGCACCATATTGATCACTCTGATAAATATTCATCAAAATCACCTTATTTATTTAAATTCCATTATATAAGGTAAAGTACTTATTTTAGAGACTTTTTAACTCCTTTAATGGCTAAAGAAGAAAATGCTGTTTCCGCTGGCAGTATTCAGTTTTATCAAAACATAGTAAGGTTCAATATTACCAAATTTAAGTATCTTGTCCCGTCGTGAGGCTGAGAGGCTTTTATTCTGAAAGGCCGCTACCAGAAGTGTGACCGATTCCGTTTTAGGCTTTGACAGCAGGTCCGTTTTTACCTCTTTGCTTTTCTTTATTCCATCCTGCCTCGCTCTTTCTTTCTCTCTTTAAACTGCCTTAGCCTGCCCTATGTGTGTATTTATTTATTTATGCATCTTACTTGAAAGTCTTTAGGTATTTTTTTTACATTTTAGTCGTTCCTCAAATGAGAAGACGCAAAAGATGGAGCTTCATATTTTAGAGCACAGCTTGAAAGTGGCGAGTATAGAGAAAGAGGGGATCCAGATTTGCACTCACGGATTAATTAAACTCGCTTTCTTGGCCTCCAAAACAAGGTACGTAACTTCACAGACGACACAGCTACACGGAAATACACTGAGGCAGTGATGTTTTTCTCATGCTCCAGTGTGCTGTTTACTGTCAGGATACTGCTGTTGGTAACATTTTAGCAAACTAACGCCGGGGGCTGCATGTAGTTGTGTGCCTGCGTTAAAGGCAGTGGGTTCATTACTGCTCCTGCCTGCTCCCGTAGTTGTTTTAATGTTTGCTATTGCTAATACAGGCCTTTTGTGTTATTTAGAGATCAGCCGATTGTGAATTTGTCTCTGCCACCAGTTTCCAGGCCTATCCTTGTTCTGTAGTGTCATTTTGTAGCTTTGTGCCATCTGTAGCTGGGTCGACGCCAGTGGGGGTGTGTGTCTCTACTGTATGTGGGTGTGTAGGTGTGTGTGTGTGGGGTGTGTGTGTGTGTGTGTGTGTGTGTGTGCAGCAGTGGTCATTTTGGCAGCTTTTGTGTAGTTAGTTTTGCACGTAGAAGAAAATGCAGTCAGCTTTAGTCAGATTTTCGCCAGTTTTCCCTTTAAAATTGTAGTCGTCGATAACTGAAGTATGTTAAGTTCAGTTTTGTTCAATAATAAGTAGATGTAAGTCAATGCTTATGAAGCCCTTTTAAAATTCACCCAAGAAGTCAAGCAGAAGAAGTAATATGACTGCATTTTATTTATGTTAATATTCAAGTAGTGCGTAATTCAAAATACACAGGTGATTATTCTGACAAGTCTTTATTGATGCATTATCAACACTTTTCCTTTATATGGTGAAAAGTTGGGACAAAGCTGTTCCAAAAGGGTTTGTAAATCTGTTTCACACTGTTAGGAAAACAAATAGTTTCTTTATTCAACTTGGACACAATGGATGTGGAATGTCAGACAAATGTCAGTAAAATCCAAATGTGGCCTGTGGCAGGCTGCGAGATTTGCAGCAAGATCGTCTTTTTAGAGGCACCTGCCACTCTTTTACTGGCATGTTGCTTCTTTTTGAGGCACCTACCACTCTTTTGATGGCATGCTGTTTTTCAAGAGGCTGGAGGTCCCTGCCACTCTTAAATGGCTTGCTGTTTCTTCTAGAGGCACCTGCCACTCTTTTGGTAGCATGTTGTTTCATCCAGAAGTACCTGACACTCTTTTAGCGGCATGTCACTTTTTTTAGAGGCACCTGCAGCTCTCTTGATGGCATGTTTCTTCTTTAGGAGGCACCTGCCACTCTTGAAGTGGTATTTCTCTTCTTCCCCAGGCACCTGCCGATCTTTTGGTGGCGTTTCATTTCTTCTTTTCCACTATTCCCTAGTGTCATGTCACCAAAAATGTGAAGATGTAGTATGTCATGGTTAGTGAATGAAGTTATGTGCATGTTTATGCACAATAGCAGTGTGCCAACTTTAAACTCATATGTCCTGTAATTCTTTTTTGAAATGTTGAGTACAACTATGAAATCTTAAAACTGCATTCAGTGTTTTATGTATACTTAGAGCTTAAATTCTGTGGTTAGTGTAATTTCATAGACATCCTTGCCAATAACCCAAAGTAGCAGTAGTGTGGGCCCAAAGCATTATTACAGCTAAATGCAAAGGCCAGATAATCCATAGCAGAAACAGAGATCCCCAATGAAAGTGTAGAAAACTCCACCTTGAGGACATATTTGGAACAACTTAAAATGGTTAACTTGTTGTGGTCAACATATTGGGCTCTAATTTCCTGGCGCAATGCAGGGTGGCGGAGCATGGCGCACCCTGTGCAGTGGTAATTTCGTCTGACGCACCACCGTACACAGCCTATTTGGCAATTTGGTAGACCGGCTGCGCCGATATGGGTGTGATGGCGCATCAGGGGGAGGTGTCGACAGATTCAGCTTGCCGCAGTGACAATTTCATGCCAAAACACTGTACGAAGGTGTGCGGAAGGTACACTGAAAGCTCGCCAGCTCCAACCTGGCCTATTCTCTGCGCAGGCAAAGCGCGCCTGGTGCAGTGATAATTTGGCTGACAGGCACACAGTGCGCGTACGTCACCAAAACCTCACAGGCAGGTATCCAGAGTGTCAGGCACATTTCAATGCAATAAACAATCACAGCAACCACTATTTAATGTAACTGTCTGAATATTTGTATCTATATTCATTTGTATCTATATTAATTGTCCCATCACATCTGAGGGTGGAGGACGCGATGTCCTCCGCTGAGCTCAAAGTGAGGCTGGTGGAGGGGCTGCCCCTGGTGGCCACCATGTACCTTCTTTGATCTGACAGCTTTTATTTGCCCCTTCTCCTTACATCATTGAACTGTTTTTTACGTTGGGTGGCAGTTCTCAGAATATCTGGGCAAACTTGATTGACAATATTAGGAACTTACTCCCAGGCTGTTTTTGCATCATCAGCCCGTGGAGGTCTGTTCGCATTACTATATATTCTGGTACTGTGAGCTTGGACCTCCCAGACCAGCATATCAGTTTCCGCCTGGGAGAAGTTTGGCCGCCTGGAGCTGCTGCAGCTGCTGTCTTCGTCCATGATGAGGTGAAATTGGCACTGCGCCTCGCCCACAGCACAATTTAGGGCAAGGAGAGGCGTTCATTTGATTGGTGAAGATTATACTCGGCTGTGTTAAACCCACTCACGCCTTCTCTCCTCCCTCTTTGCCACTTGCACCGGTGGGAGGGATGGAGGCGTGGGTGTGCCTCGCTGCGCCGGACTGCGCCGTGCACAAAAATTGCAAAATGCCCTGGACACACCTTGTTGGCGCAGCGCAGGGCAGGTGCACCATGCCTGCATCTGGTCTACGAAAATAGAGCTCATTTAATGAATGTAGATTATTGACAAGGACATTTCTATAAAATTACAACAACCATGGGGGGAAGCTCTTAATATTCATGGAAATGGAATGAAGTTCTCAGATTTCATTCAGTTATACTCAAGCTGTTCTTCTACATACAAGTATGTATTACAGTGTTTCATTTTCAGGTGGAAAATGCCAACTGGCAGGATAAAAATTGTCAAGAAGCAGCATGCCACTGAAAGAGTAGCAGGCACCTCTAAAAGAAGCAACATCCTACTAAAAAAGTGGCCAGCCACAAATCCCCCAGCTGGCTGCTGCATTTGGATCTCTACTGGGTCTGACAGTCCATCTCCATCAATTCAGTACTGTCCTGTCTGGTTGACATGAAGTAAACATGTTCTGTCAGGATCTGATTGTCAAAGATTTATACTTAGCCTATTTTTGTCTCTTTTTTGCAATGGAAGAAAAGAGTTGTTTACAAACATTGTTTGTCATGCTTTTGTAGGTGAAATTAGTCTGGTAAATTACCTGTGTGTTTCCAACCAAACTTTAGAAACTGGTGAGGGGAATTTTCTTAGTTTCATGCCCAGGTGATGTTGTTATCTTGCTGTCAGACATTAAGTCATGCAGAAACTTTACTGAATTTATTTTAACCCTTGGGTACCGTTTTAAAGCACATCCTTTGGTCCTGTTTTGGCTGTTTTAAGGCACAACTTCAGCTGCTGTAAAAACATAACAGATAAATATTTTTGTCTGTTTTTTTTTTTGCTCAATTCTCTTCATCAAGCTCAGCCATGATCAAAAATAATTAATATTTTAAAAAATATAGAGATTTTAACCCTTTAAATGCCAATTTCATAGGAGGTGTCACTGATTTGGGGAAAAAACTCACAAAATGACAGATTTTCAATATAAAAAGGATCAGAGGCTGGAGATTTTCTACATGCCATCACAGTCTTGGATATGTCAAATTTTAGTGAAAACGTTGGCTTTGGTGCATTATTATTTTTGATCAGATTTTAATTTTTACTTCCTTTGGTCCTGTTTTGGCTGTTTTGGCTGTTTTAAGCCACAACTTCAGCTGCTGTAAAAACATAACAGATAATTTTTTTTTTTGCTCCATTCTCTTCATCAAGCTCAGACCTGATCAAAAATAATGAATATTTGAAAAAAAATATATATCTGTTATGTTTTTACAGCAGCTAAATTTGTGGCTTAAAACGGCCAAAACAGGACAAAGGAACGTAAATCTGTCCACAATGTATTTTTGACGTTTTGAATTTTTTTAAATCATATTTTCAAAATTAATGTAGAATTAACTTTCCTCACCAAAAATGTTTTCACTCTCTGAAATAGAGTGAAAGTTATAGTCAATTATCACCTCTTTGTGACCGATAAAAGCCAAATAGGCACCCAAGGGTTAAAGACGTTGAACAAGCTTGCACTGGTCTCTAGAGGTCTGCTGCCAGATCCGTCTCCATTACTCTGCTGTGCACAGGGCCGGCTCCATTATGAGGGGCCTTGAATTTCAGTGGGTGGTCCCACATGGCATCAGCAGCATAACTGTGACAATTGCCAATTATTGTTTAATTATTTTTATGCCCTACAGTAAGGCTGGGTGATATACTGTTTTTACCAAAGCGTTTGTAATGAGTGCATGCACAACTGTAATATAATATTGTGTGGTGTGCTGTCTTAAGTAAACGTGTATACATATGAGAGGGAAAGATTTAGAGGAAGCACAGCAGTGTGATTTAGTCATCTGGAAATAGCAGTATTTCAATTGTACTATTAGCTCAAGTCTGTAGTTAGCTCTTAAGCTAGCTTGCATACTTATCACAACAAAATTTCTAGTCCCTTGTAATTCTCTCTATTGTTTTTCACTTTCCTCACTATTGTTTCTCAAAGAGGACATGTCAAAAGAGGAATTCCTACTAAAGCCATTGCCACTGTGTGTTAGCTCACATCTTAAAATCATGCCTCCTTGTTAGGACACTACTGAACTATTGATCAGTAAAATAATGAATTACTGAAAAGCTATTACAAACCAATTATCCCACCACTGAACAAGCTAGTAATAATAGATAGTTAAACTGCTAATGTCGCTATTTATTGTAGGGATGCAACAACTAGTAGGTGACAAAATTTGCAGACATAAATGGTCAATGGTAGATTTAACTGTTGGCTAGGCATTAAATTATGTCACCCCATGAGACCGCAGAGAGATTGACAAGAAAACAGTGCAGCATTACTTTGGTAATTCTGCATCCTAAAACTTAAATTCTCTGGCAGTATTTTATCCTCTGCACTGACAAAGGAGTTAAACATTTTCATCACAGTCTTACTTGTGTCAGAAGGCACAGTGGAGACTTATTTTTCTGCAACAAGGCTGAAGTTGTGTTGTTGATAGAAATAATCATTAGTTGCATGTTTGATTTGTAGCGACCTTACTGCCCATCACTGTCTGACCATAACAAAACATTTAATTGAACTGCTGGTGAGCAGAATACCCCCAGGCTGTTGGCCATCTAGCAGCAACAGAGCCCTTAGCAGCTACTTTGGTGGCACATGCCTTGGGCCGGCTCTGGTTGTGTGTTTTCATTACCTCCACAGTCTATCGTTGTTAACACAAGTTAGCTCGTTTAAGTTCACCTTGCAGTGTATGCCTTGAAGTTCCCACTACCCTAGACTTCATCATTTATATTGTAGTGCTCTCGAAGGGATGCTTTTGATTAAACGTAAGAACACTTGCAGGATATTTACTTTTTTATGTCTTGAGAATTGGGTATCTCACTGTAAGCCATTCAGAAATTTTAAGTAACCCTTTAGTTAACTTTAGAATAGGCTAGCACATTGTTATAGGTCTGTTGAGTATCATTATCTTGTCTGTGGTCTATTGCTATTACCATAAGCAAATTAGCTCTCTAAACTGACATGCTGCCTTTGAATATTTTACTGCAGGCAGGTAATGAAAACTCCCTCTGTACTGAGGAGAATTTCCTGATGAAACTTAGTCTCTTCAAGAAGTGCTTATTACTTTATATCAGATATCTTAAGGCCAGTGTCCACAAGCAGCTTATTTTGTGCTGACAGTGCTTGTTTTTAAATCGGAACCATTGTAGTCCAGTATTCTCATAGCTCTGCGCCCTGAGCAGAATAACGCATCTGCTGATTTCTGTCGTCCAACTTCTGAAAAAGTCCCGTGCTCATCATTTTCACTTCTCTCTCACTAACCAAACAAAATCTTGAAAGGGCGGGACTTCTGCTATTTGCTTGTAAACCACAATGGCGGAGGTGAAAATTAGCTGCCTCGTATTTACAAGGGAACTGTCTCCAAGTCTTCAGCTTCTATCAAAGAAAGAAAATGATATTTTCACTTTGTGTCCATGTCTTTGGGTGATATTTTGGTGAATTAAGGAAGATACGATGAAAATGGAGCAATTTTAAATTGCCATACGGGGGTTACTGAGAGCTCTTGTTACCTGGGAACATTAGGAGCCAGCAAGAAGTGCTTTGAAACTGAGGCTGAGTTGCTTCCAACTGAAAAAATGCTTCCTATATGGACACAAGCCCTTACAGTAATGATCCTTGGGATGTCATTCACAAAACTGTTGCTGCCTTTAATGCACAATTTGTAGAATCTGCCCTGAAATGTTTTAATATAAAAAAATCTAAAGCCATACATAATTCAAGTACAGATATATTGTTCCTGCAGTATCTCAAATATTTCACACAGTCTACAGAGCCAGAGGAATCTCTTAATATTATAGCTGTTATGGGAAATGTCTTGTCGAGGCACGTGCTATTGTTAAAAAATCTTTATAAAGCCATACCAATGCTCTCAAAAGGAAAAAAATTCAAAAACCTGCGGTTATATGTTAAAGACAACAGTTCTGGACTTCATGATATGAGGAAAAGATGCAAATGTCCAAGGCACTGTTCAACATCGGGATGATGAATATTCTTCCAATAAATAAACATAAGTAAAATAATAGTGTGAATTTTATCTCTAAAGTTTAAATAACTTTCTTTCAAATTGAGCCAAAACTCTGCTCTGTTTTATAGTCTATATATTTATATATATATATATATATATATATAGAGATATGGTTCCGGCCTGCTGCTTCATAAACACAGATTTGCAATCATTTTGCAGGAAGGATTGCAAATGAGTGAAATATAACGCTTTAAATGTACATTAAGTCTACCTCATGAGCAAAGTCAGACTCAGAATCACAGAATCCTTAATAAAAGATTATTTTCATTATCACATCTATAGCTAAATAACAGATCATTACCCCTGTCAATTCACTGTCTTGTTTTATTTTGTTTATATTGAAAAGTAGTCACTCATAAAAGCACAAGAACTGATGTTTTTGGTTTTGTTTGAACATTTTTAAGCATTTTTTGTTGTAGTGTACATTGTGGTCATCATGCCCACCTTTTAACTATACATTGAACATCACATCAGCTCAGGTTTACCTATCGATCAAACAGGTGTCTGGATGGCACTATAGTACTGTATTTCAAAGAAGTTTGACAAGCAGTGTTTCCCACACACAGACTTTATTCGGGCATTCTCATTTTGGTCCCTTTGTCTATTTCCGCCTCTCTATCTTTCTATCTCACATCGCTCTTAAAAACATAAATAAAATGAAATAAAATATAATGGAAGAGTATGGCATTGACCTCTTTTGTAAAGCTTATTGAAATCATTTGTGGTATGATATGACGCCATATTATTTTACATTAGTTAACAGATTACACATGGCAGAAATCTGCAATTGTCTTTGTAATCCCTTAAAATGTCAGATCTTGAATATAATAAGTGATGGTGATATTAAAACTTATACAAATACACAACAAATCTCAACAAGCAGTGTTAATAAGCAGAATTCAGAATTACAAAAAATGTTCCCAAAGAGTTAAGGATTTTAACGTGACTTTCATGCAATCTAGGTACTCTGTTTGGCATAAGGTTTCTGTTTAAAGCTCCTTTTTGTAGTCACGATTGTTGTAATATATAACACATATTCTGTTATTTCCCAGCTACACCCACTGACTGTGAAGTGTGAACTGATGGTGGAAAACAGCCAGACACAGCTGCTCAGATATTGCACAAGTCTAGTAAGAGAAGCTTCAGAGCTTCATGTCTATCATGTTGCAATATCAGTCTGTATTCTCCTGGTAGGTGCTAAGTGGAGAACAGAAAGTCTTCTTGAGTTTTGCTTTATTGTGAGTGTCTGCCTCATCAAAACATGTAAGGTTTTACACAGATAGGAAAACAGTGGCATGAATAATTTTGCAGGAAAGAGTTATGGCTTGTAACTTAAAATCTTTAAATCTTTAGCCAAAAAACGCTTCTAGCTTGTAACAGTAAACACAGCCCGATTCAGGACAGTGGTTATCTCCTTGGCTAACAAGGTGTAGTATAGTCGATGGGGATTTAAGAGAGTTGTGGCAAAATCTGTCCTCATATTTTGCCTCTCCAAGCTAATGTGGCTTAAAGGTAAGGACACATCAAAGTCAGTAAACCAAACTGATTGATAAAGAGCCCACTGAGTTAAAATTTCTCCTTGATGGGGCAAAATCCAAAACTTGAACCATCACAAGAGACCCAACATATACAATAAAAAAAGTATATTATATTCTCTCATGCGCAAAGCCCCCTTACAATGTTCCCGCAAGCATACTGCACCCACATTTCAATATTAATGACAATGAATACAGTTATAGTTGTTGTAATTCTAATAATACATGCAGAGGCCCTAAAATTAATTAGAAGAAGAATGGGCTTGAATTTATTGAATCTAGTTGTAGTCTTGTAGTTAGTGACTCTGTGAGATTTTCAGTCTTTGCAAAATCTCAGTCTGAGACTAAATACTCTGAGAGTTGTTGGTAAATGTTGGTACCAGACCAGTCTAAACAATGTCTTCACAAAGTTTTAGTAAAGTCGGTGGTTGCTGGTAAGATAGGCACAACTGTGAGTGCAAACACACTAACTGACAGCCTTTTGGGTCCAGTCTGTGTGGGTGGGATCATGCTCTGAATAAGTGAAGCAGAACTCATAATCTGTTGTTTGTCAGTTCCTGAATGTGTAGGTTTGCATGTTGGACACTAACTGTGTTCTGTTTGCCCCCTTGGACGTTCAGGTTGGTTAAGTGTTGATACGAGCACCTGGTCCAGCTGCAGATAGCTTTTACATGATTGTAGTTATAGTGAGAGGGAAATGTCTGAGAAAAGACAGAGGGTGATGTAAGAAAAACAAACCAAAGTTTCCCAGGGTGAGCCACACAAAGGATTTAGTGTTTGGAGCTAATTCTGAAGTGGTGCACCTTCTTTAAAGGTTGGATGTTTTTCTTGTCATGGCAGCCGTCCATTAGTGCTTACATAAGTTATCGTTTATCTGGAGAACTGCAGTGTCCTTTAGATGACACTGGTTTTGCAACTAGTTTTTTATTTTTATGTGTGTGTGATTTTTTCTTTCCTCGTGTTTCCTTCCAGCTGAGTCTTCTCTCTCCACTCCCATTCTCCATCTCATACTGCTGGAGCAAAATCCTTGGCACATCTTCAGGCCTCCTCCTGTCGATAAGCTCTGACAACAGCATAATTTCACCCTTATCGTGGTGTTGAGTTGTTCCTCCTTTTGATCCAGCACTGAACCTTCCTTTTCTGGAGTTTTACTACCATAAGCTGTTTCTTGTAGTTTTTATTAGGGATGGGAATTGATAAGATTTTATCGATACCAATGCTTTTAACGATCCTGCTAATCGATCCAGTTCTTTAATGATCTCTTGTTGATTCCTGCAGATTTTCCGTGTGGGCAAATGTTGGCCTGTAGATTTTCAGTGGCAACAATGTCAAACACACATGTCACAGCATAGATAACTGCTTTTGCAAGTTGCTGGTGTTTCCACTCACTTAAGGTTGTGCAGTAGGCACCTTTTGTAAAAAATTAAGCCACATTTCTGACCGCTTCTGAACCCTGTCAGTGAAAGAAATTGATAAGGGAATTGATTAGCAAAAAGACTCATGATATCGATACTTTGATGGAGCTGTTAACGATTCTCAACTGGAATTGGTTTTCGATTCCCATCCCTAGTTTTTAAGGTCTGTGTTCATTTTTACGCTATCTACAGTCAGTACTAAAGAAAACACAAAACAAATGCAACCCTGCTGATCAACACAGCCTGCCTATCCCAATAACTTTTAGAACTGTGTGCAGTACCTTTCTGGTAGAAGCTGTAGTACACGTGGTGACAAAAAAAGAGTAAAAATGTTGACAACCCAAGCAACCAGTGAAACAATTATGTTTTATGTAAAGCCTTATAATAGCTTTTTGGTTAGATGTCTTTGTTGTGCCATCTAGACAACTTTTGAAAGAGTAACTTAACCGTATAGCTCTGCTGAGGTGCTCACCCCATCAGCCACAGCAACAGTCTACTGCTGTCACTGATTTAGTCATTTACCATAATGTCATGAGCTTTCAAGGTACACTTACCACAAGTTACTGTATTGTAAAAATAAAGTGATCCTGTGCAAAACCAAATTCTTAGGCATTCAATAGTGTTATTTGAAAAAACATAAATTATTAAGCCTCTCTGGTTGGTAAACCCTGCTAAACCCTTCTCTTGCTGCTATTAATTTTAAGACTTTTTCTACTATGGATATTTCCACAGAAATATTCAGGGTTTTTGTGGGTGTGGGGTGGAGTATAGGGCTTCCTTCCACCTTGCCTCATTGTGGTGACGTTTTGTGTGTGGGCTTGTGTGTCTTTTAACATTATTTATCAGCAGTTTGTTCTACAAAGGATTTTTTTGAAATGCTGTACTCCCATCGTTCACTAACCCTCATTCACAGATGGTGTGATGGTTGGATCTGATATGTTTGTTGTAGTTCAGAAATGGTTGAAAAACTTGAGATGCTGTTAATATCCTTGGATGGTGGAGCTCAAAGCTGCGCAGTTAATTGCAGTTTTATTGTTCTAATGACATGAGCTTTCACAAGAATCACATTGCCACAGTCTGAAGTTATTATGGCAATACGTTCTGAAGAACTTTTTTAAAAAAGGGTCAAGCAACATTTTATGCTATAATAGCCCTGTGTTTGCACCTTTTGGTGCTGTCAGACGACGCTGAAGCTGTCTGTACGCTACCTTTTAATGTGTTTGTGCCAAATTATTGGAGACACCTCCCTGAGATACTAGAGGGTAAAAGATCAAGAACCACTTTTAACACAAATGAGTCAATACTCATCTTTGTTCTAGAAAAAACATGGATTACTAAATTCAGAACAATCCTGGAGTGTCACATGGACATCTCTGATTGGCCAAGCCAGCTGTTACTGGGGGATTTCAGCTGTTAGTTGCAACTCAAGTTTCTGTTTGTTTGTTATAAGAAAAATGGATAGAAAATGTCAGTAGTTGTCTTAGAATTTTATTTACAGTGAATGTAGGACTCTTTTATGAGAGAGGCAGATGCATCACCTGCCCCAGTTCTGTCGATAACCCACAGTACCTAGATTTAAACCTAAGATGGTTTACTAGATCTACTCTTTAAAATAAAAAAAAATATATATATATATATATATATATATATATATATATATATATATATATATATATATATATATATATGTATATATATATATATATATATATATATATATATATATATGTATATATATATATATATATATATATATATATATATATATAAATTGACATAATAAAAATGTGAATTTAAAAGAATTTAAACTTTGACATTTTTAGTTAAATGTTGTAAATTTATGATAAATTGGTTTTTAATTTTTTAGTTTTCATTTTTGAGTTTTGACTTTACAAGCACAACAATTTCATCTCACATCTACCCAGTGCGCTGTAGTCCTTGATGGACAAAAATATCAGCTAGTTTAAATCAGTGTATCATTTTTGTGCATCTCTTCAAAGTCTGGACGCTGATGATATTGTGATGATGTATTTTTGCCAAGTAACAGGCGATTTTATACTTTAAATTCACAAAAAAATGTGTTTAAAGTTTGTGTTTGTTAAAAATGTATGACTTCTTAAGCTCAGATTTAATTTTTTTTACCATAAATTTAAAACTTCATAATGTCAACAAAAGGTTTTCCTCAAAAATTCTTTGCTCATTTTGATTTTTTTTTTTTTTTTTTTTGAAGTGGCCCCAATTTGCATTGTTCAGACCTGTGAGGGCTCTGCATATATCCAGCATAAATAGGATTGAAATACTCAGTACTTTATTGCCAAGATTTGGAAAGCAACAGAACTTGTAATTTTCAGTTTAGAAATGGTCTTGTGGTTTAATTACTCTTTAAATTACTTTAGTTGCCCTGAATAAATGTATTTGTGTTGCATTGTTCAGGGTTTATGGGGGAATATGCAAAAACTCTGCCAACATCATAAATTAACACTCTTAATTTGTTCCTGGGGCAGATAAGTTTGTAACAAATATGTTTGTTGTCTTTGCCTCAGATGAGCTTTTGAGTGTTTTGCGGAGCTCTAAGTCATTTGTAGACTCGGTGTGAAGTTCCTTACACGCACACAGAATGTGAGTAATGCCGGCTAAACGTTCACTGATCTCCCCCTCTGTGCCCGGTAATACGTTTAATCGCTGCACTGATTTGCTGTTTCACTGTTAATCTGGATGGGACACAGTGTCATATAATGGAGTAAGTCATTAAGCAGTGCTCATAATGACGTGATCATGATTAGAGGACTACTATTAACCCAGGTACAAGACAAAAACTCGTCACTGTGAGTCAAAGTGATATTTGAGAGCTCATCTAATTCTAAGAAATGCACCCATTTCAGCTGGAAGCATTGTTGAGTCTTCTCTGTTATCCCTGTGTTGTTTTTCACACCTTTCAGCTAAATGTGACGTGTGAGCCTTCAGCGGCCGGCCTGTAATGATGTGATTATCACAGTCGTGTTGTGCATGCTGTTTATCCAGCTTGCTGCTGACTGCCTTCCTTTGTGCTGGAGAAAGTCTACAGGGCCTAATTTCAAGCTTATTTATATCCCTCTTTTCAGTATCTTCCATTTTCAGTGTTCAGTCCTGACAGTTTGAATTAAGACAGAAAAGAAATTGTGGTTGGGGCTGCAGCTGACGATTATTTCAGTTTTCAATTCATCGGCTAGTTACTGTTTAGATTCGTCGACAAATCAAATATGATTTTGAAAATTTAGTTCAAGACCAGAAACCGTGCATAGGTTGTTAAAATGATAAGAAAATATATTCTAAGAATCAATTTAAAGTCCTAAACAGGCCTATACTAACCTGGCACACCATAGAAAGTGTTTACGGGGGCCTGAACCTTTTAGAAGCATATCCAGCTGGTGATTGGATGATTGTTTAATCATTCACATGTATTACAGGCCAATCAGAGAATTTAGTAGGCAGGCTAAAATATCCTTTCTATAGAGAGGTTTGTAGTGTTGATAGTTGTTTTTTATTTAAAGAAGAAATGTGGTCTAGATCTGATAAAACTGCTACTGTAGCTGTTAGCATCTATGCTAACCTATATGAGTTGTCACTTTCTGCTTTCTTCATGCTCGTATCTGCCATCTCTTCCTGCTCCAAAGGACATTGGAAGTTGGCGAGATGTATCTGCCTGATTACAGACATTGAATCAGGCAGGTCCAGCTGCTGTGGAAAGTTAGGCCTGTACAAGTGTGTGTAACAGATTTTTGCTTTAGGCCTCCTGACTGACATACAAACTACTTAAATATTGATCAATGATCAGAGTGCTGATTATGGATGAAGCCTTAGTTATAGCAGGATATGGGGATTAAAGATCTCTGTCGACCCGACTGGTTTCCATCATTTTAATATTTGCTATGATATATTTGGTCATTGTCAAACTCGCATTCAAAAGAAAATCCAAAAGCCTTTTTATTAGTACTTTATATTTATCCTGGAATGCAAATGTAATGTTGAATTCTGTGGCGTTTAAATGTGCTTATAGTAACTACTATATGTTGTTTTTTTTAGAGGTGTAAAGTGAAGGTCAAAACCATCAGTTTACATATTCTAAACAATCCCTCAGTCATTATTATTCCTCTCACAGCTCTTGTGTTTGGAGGTTAATATTGGGAGCTGAGCCGCACTGAGCTTTATGGATGTCTTAGTTATGAGCCTGATGTTCGGTATAAAATGATGAAGTGGACATTAGCATGGTTAGTCTCAGTGTTGTGTTGATCCCTAAACGTCTCACTGATGCATCTTTTCATACGAAACTGTCTCTGTGATTCTCCAAACACCATTTGATGAGTGTGTTATGATCGCATCAGGGAGCAGCAGAGCCAAAGGCGACAATATAACTGTTGACAGACTTCAGCAAACGACTCAAGATGTTCATCTTCCGGCTTTCTCACCTGAATTTTCAAGTTCTATTTTCTGTCTCTTCCCTCAGATGCAAGTTTTTCAGCCTGACAGAGACTCCAGAGGACTACACCATAATAGTCGACGAGGAAGGCTTTAAAGGTGAGTCTCTCTCTTTGTATGGATCTTCAAAGTCTCTGTGGCAACCGTAGACTGAGGTGGCAGGGAAAGATCATATTGTGCAGTCTGTGGTCGTCTACAGCGTGGCGTAGCCTCAGCTGCCAATGCTTGAGCACACTTTATCATTATGGATGTAAGGCCAAGCTGCCAGTCGCCATGTTTTGTGGTTGGCTGATTGAGTGAATCCATGTCATTACACACCCTCTCCCAGGGTGACCCTCCTTGGTTACCCTGGAGACCACAGGCTACGCGTTGCATAACAGGGGCAGGTATTTTCTATGGTGACTGAGTCTGAGTAAGCTTCTGCCTGCTCTCTGTTCAACTAAACTGTGCACAGAAGTAAACAATGTTAGATTCACGAGAGAAGATATGTCATTCAGACATTAACCATCTGTGTTCCAGTTAGTGCAAATAACAAACACAGGGTACAGTAACAAAGTCCAGACAGCTGAATCTAACTCATTGAGGTGAAGGTGCTGTAGGTGTTGTGAAATCATATCTGCAGATGTTGATATGAAGGCTGTTAGTGAGCTGATTTATATCAATGCTGATATTAGCTGAAAAAACCCCCCCACATATTATAGCTGCAAGACGTCCAAATATAAATGTGATATTGGCTGCAAAAGGCCTGTTGTGTGTGTCAAATTTGATCCCAGAGCTTGTAAACAAGTCTGCATTAACGTCCATCTCACACCCAGGATTTGTGCACCCCCTGCACAAAGAGTCGACAGAAGAGGAGGCTTACCTAGTCCTCCCTCCAAGCTATACATATCTTGGCTAAAGTAGACAGGAAAATGAACCCCAGAGAGTAAGCATGAACAATAAACTTAACTTTCCTTGTTGTCATGATATGAAAATGCATGAAGAGCCCATTGCAAAAGATGCCTGTGAGGCGATAATTACGTTTTTAAATGACAGCAAATAATTCCTCTCTCTGCTGTGTCTCCCCATGTGTGCACCGAGTATCATCTGTGAGCGGAACGGCTGTAGGCTGCAGCCTCTGTGTCATATTTCAATAATTTGCAAAACATCATACACATTGATTGTAAATCTGTGTACAAGAATTATAAATTAGGAGGCACAGATAAAGTAGAAAGTTAGAAAGAAAGTTATACAAACTTTCGAGCTAAAATTTACAATTCATACACATCTATTTATCCACTGAGTTATTTTCATCACAGTAATAAACAGTGTCATAGCAGGTTGCATCTTTCTCTTATATTGTGCGGGCCTTTCCTTGTTTTAGCAGATACTGTATGTCCACCAGAGTTTTGTGGGCACTTTGACGGAGCATCATTTTATTAAACCCTTAATGCACCGTCATTCATCATTTCTTGGACGAGGGTACAAAGATTTCAGCACATTTGCGATGTGCATCAAATAAAACATTAAATGTAGTACCTGTCCACCACATGATGCTGCCTCTACAATGGACTCATAACATACTGTCCTCTGCAGGAGGAAAATCCTCCTAACCTTCTCAGAACAGCCAGGAAACAAAACAACCAATCCCTGTCTACAGCCCTGATGGTCAAAAAATGTTATCCATTTTTAAATCCTTATGAAGGCAACAGGATGACAAACAAACTTAACAGGCCTTAATGATGATGACCAGACAGTAACGTTTCCATTATAATGTTTTGTTGTGTTTTGTTTTGTTTTGTTCTGTTTTTTTTTAATGAAAACTCAGAAAAATGACATGAATAAATAAATAAATGATATAATATCATGGCATGTTCACATATAATTTGATACAAATATTTTTAGTTCTTATTTTCAAATGTGAATAATTGTGGCTGCTTTAAGATTCTTTTCTTATTATTATTTTTATTATCTTTTTGTCTTAATTCTGTATCTTAAACTGCATCAATGATGTTTAAGGATTTTTATTTATTTATATTTTTTTAACCTTCAGTTAAACAATGTATTGGTACAGCTCTTCCTAACGATCTAGCTGGGAACATGACCTAACTCTTAAAAAGAGACACAGACATCAAGCCCTGTGATTGTTGCACTGTGCTTCACCGGGTGACTGCCAGCCTCTGTGTACATATAAGACATTATTTTGTGTGCCATAATGTGACAGAAAGGCTGCTGAAGACCAACGCATTAAATTTACTTAAGAAAAGCATTAGGTCACCAAACTGGAACACACAACAACAGATATCTAATAAGAGTTGAGACTGATACTTCCAGTCTTGAGCAGAAAACCTTTGTAAGAATTACATTGATCAGGGGTGTGTCTATTGCTAGCTTTTTAAGAAAAAAAAAAGATGTACATGATCTCAACACCTAATATGTCTGGAGAACAATTGAAGGACAAATTTGTCATAATGAACTGAAATTAAAATGCTAAAAACAACAAATGTAACATTCCAGAAGGTATGAGATGTGTACAAAGCTGTGATTTGGCACAAAGGGTTTAAATATTATGTTGTACAAGGTCTGCTCCATCACTTATTCTTACAGGCAGCAGTGTATGAGTTTATATTTTCCTTAACTCTAGATGGAGAAAGGCATTGGCATAGGAACAAGTTACAGTATTCAAGAAGAAGAGCAAGAGAAAAAGCAGGAACTAAAGCAGCTAAACAAAGAGGGAACAAACCCTCATGAATATTGCTCACTCTAATGTCCCAGATTTTTGGCTATTAATACTAACTTTATGTTGAAAATGGATCATTGCTTGTGCATAAACATGTAGATTATTACTCGAAAAAATTAGTGGCAGGTTAAATCACTGCTTTACAAAACAGTCACCATTACAACTACTATGAGCTAGAAAATATTGTGTCCTGCAGACCTGGCAAACCTCACAGCTCCTCTGCATCCTGCCTCTCATGAAGAGAATTTGTTATATGGCAACAAAATCCTTATTTTCTTGCTAATGCTGACATAACTATCCCTGTTTGTGTCCAGAGTTACCTCAGTCAGAGCACATCAGTGTTGCTGATGCCACGTGGTTGGCCCTCAACGTGGTGTCAGGTGGTGGAAACACCTCCAGTTCTCAACCCATCGGAGTCACCAAAATCGCCAAATCAGTCATTGCACCACTGGCCGACCACAACATCTCTGTCTTCATGCTGTCCACGTATCAAACTGACTTCATACTGGTGAGTAATGGATTACAGTATTTTAACTCTATTTCTGTATCATTTCTAGGGACCTCAAGTGTTTTCTTGTCTTTGAGACAACATCACCATTCTCCTGACAGTCTGACCATAAAAAATTTAAACCTCAAAAACCACATAACAGTTTGCCACATGTTGAACCTGTGATATGTAAAGTTGAACTAAGGTTAGAAAATTTAACCTCAGAAATGACTGATAACTGATCTTATAGGTCTAAATTACCATGCGGTAGTCCATGATTGGAGAAAAAAGTGCACACTCAGCTTGTTATTCTTAAAAGAAATCTAATGCAACCACAGTAAACCCCAAGAGCAGTGACTCCACCCCCACTTTGGTTGGCTTTTAAAATGTCTAATCCGTTATGCCAAACTATAAAAGTAAATAAACGAATACATAAAATCCTGTTGTATCCAGTTTTACTGTCTCCAAAGTATCAGCCCGTCCCAAACCTGCTGAATTTCATTGTCAAGTTCATCGGGCGGTCACTGCATGTAATTCCAACTGTGTTTTCTGGACCTTGATATCATGGAAATGTTGAAAGAGAATAGCCTACATCCACCAGGGGTCTGTGTAGCGGCATTTCCCAGCTACAGTTACAAATCAAAATAGTTGCAGCAGTGAATTCATGATTTATACACCATCTCAATCATAAATCAGTACTGTTGTTAACAATGAAGCAAAGGGCATTACTCAGGGCATGGTACAAAAAACACATTATAATGTAAAGATGCCCTCACTATGTCTGCGACCAAATAACATCAATTCTCCCAGAGCAGAAGGAGATTGAGTTACGAGGCACAGTACAGTTACGATCATTTAAAGCAAACCAAATATGCAAGATATTAACCAGTGCATTGCATGTAAACAAATCGTCCAGAATGATTCATTTTACAGTTTCCACGCTGGAAATAGCTGGTTTTGTTACAATACTTCAGACTAGCACTTATGAGTTAAAGAGCTGACTGAATGTGTTTCAGAGACAATGACTGATCCTGTTTACAGCATACTTTAACAAGTTGCATTATTGTCTGTTATATAACCACAGGCTAAACAATGCTTTACATTCAAATAATGTCTGTCATGTACAAGCAATAACCTCAGACATATTGTACCTCTGCTGGCCTCAAAGACTTTGATTTACAGACAGACCGTCTCTCATACCGAAGCCTTTCAGGCCACAGGGAGTATTTTTTTATTACCTCTCTTTCGTGGAAAAACAGGGGTCTGCTGAGCGGCCCTGGCATGTTTATGAAAATGAAAGAAGAAAACAGTGTCGATGTTCATAATCTGTTACGTAAAGGGGATCAGCAGCTCAGCCTCTTGCTGCTGGAATTCCAGGTATCATACTCTGTTTCCTGTCTATGCACTGGCTGCTCTAACCCATAATCCTAATTATTGCTCTGTCAGATGAAACAGAGGCAAAAATCTGAGGCGCTTAACCCGACGCACACATCTACCACCACCCATCTCCTCACTGTCTCCCACTGTGTCATATTGCATTACAGAATATTCAAGGAAATTGCACACCAGCCTAAGATGGGTTGTTTATTTTCCACTGTGAGGCCCTTTGGTGTTACATAAAGCAGTCAAGCCTGACAGAGCCATAAATACATATATTTTGAAGCCACTGCACACAAAAACAGCTTTACCTTCTACATTTTACAGGAATTTATTTAAAAGCTAAAGCTTTCACCCTTCTTGAGGAATCACTTTATGTCACCTAGACACACTCTTTACTTCCTTTCTGCCACCAGTTTATAAAAAACAACTCTTTTAGAGACAACAAAAAAACACAAATGCTCATTGTCCATTGACCTCATGAGTGCATGAGTAGTCGTTGATAACTTGCTACCAATGATAAAAAAGGCTGCATGTTAGTTCACTAGCTGACTGTACAAAGTAGAGCTGGGTATCGATTCAGAATTGCCCAAATCGATTCGATTCAATTAACAAGGGCCTGATTCGATTCGATTCGATTCGATTCCAATTTCAATTCAGTTAAGGATATTTCAGCCAGAGTACCAATTTTACTTGAATATGGAAGAGATTTGTAGAGAATTAATGATGTAAATAGTATAAACTAACTAACTTTGTGCATTATTAAAATATTAATGTTTACATTAAGAATTGAGCCCAAAGCAGTTACAGTAATCATGCACTTTTTATAAACATAATCTGACCAAAACAAAAATGTAATAATTTAAATCAAATCAAACCACAGGGCAGGACGTGTACATAAGGTGGCTACAAACAACGCTGTATGGTCGTATGTCCTTGAATATGAATGCTGCGACAGCATTGGTTATTTTCTGGGCTCATGAAGAGTTTGCTGGTAACTTACATACAAATGCCTTCACCAGCTGCATTTCCTTTGGGTCTGTCGTCTTTGCAGACTTCTTTTCAGGTGGTGTTTTGATAAATGATTTCGGAGATTCGTTGTTTCCACAATATGTCACCTGCACGCTGCATATCTTGCATATAGTTTTACTCTTGTCCAGTTCATTGCTGCCTTCGTATTTTTTAAATCCAAAATTCATCCAGACATCTGCCTTAAAGTTTTTTGGTGGTATCTTCAGTGCTCTCGCCATGAAGTTTTGTTTATCAACGCTCCTCGCCTAGTGATGAGATCTCGCAAGATCTCTGGTCTGGTCACGCAGGATGTGACATGGCATTAAGGGAAATTAATGGCTGGTCACACAAGACTACTCGGCATTAAACTGCAGGCTGCATTACACACTGAGAAAAGACCTATTAAAAGATAGATTTAAGGATTTTATGAGTTGATATTAGGTCATTCAATGGAAAATCGATTCAAATCTATGAATAGAATTTTTTAACCCAGTTCTAGTCCAAAGCAAGAGGGTTCCTGGTTAAAATCCCCCTTTCAGGAGTTTAATCATCTTTATCGCAGTGATTTCCGACTATTTTTCCAATGAGCCCTCATTGTTATCTAAGAAATGACCCTCCCTACCACCACCACCACAACAAATAAATGCATTTCTTACCAAAATTAACATAAACATTCATTAAAAATCCAAATAAAAACACACTTGTTTTCCACAGAAGACCTGAGTTGGAAGTGTGCAGTAAGTAGAGGTGTGAGACAAAACATTGATGTATTTTGATATCTCAACTGACTGATCAGATCAATTGGCAGTTAAATCCACTTTCATCTACAGCCATGGTTACTAATCTGGGGTCCAAACCCCTCCTGGGGGCACCAGAGGATCTCAGGTAACGGCTCTGTTAGCTTTGAGGTTTCCGGAATTTCATTCTCTTAAACTAACTTTGCTTGCGATAGTTGAAGCAGGTACAGCTGCTGCCTAGGGGTGTCTATCTCTGTACGTCTGCCATGAAATTATTAGGGAAAGGCTCCACCCCTCCTTGACCAAACCTGAAAAGGTCAAGCAGTATGGATAAAGGATGGAGAGGATTTAATCTACTTGGTGCATACTTTTGTCAAAGGTCTTTGCAGAGGAATGTGAGTTGGCATATTTGTTCCTGATTTTTATCAGTCTAAACAATTTAGACTGATGTTAATTGTAGTTCTTTGGAGCGACTTGACCGTTTCCACATGAGAATCAATAACATCCTCCTCAAGGAATCAATATCATTAGTCTTTTAGCTTAACAGTTCCCTTATCAAGTCCTTCATCTTCATCAGAAATGATTGCTTAGGGCGCTTTCAAACCTAACACAAAAGTTTGGTTGATTTGGGATGGTGTGAAAGCTCACAAGAACTCTAGTGCAGACCAAAGAACAGATCGCTTTGGTCCACACTAGAGTGACATGAAATGTGGTTTAATTATGTTAAAGTTTTCTTTATCTATTGTAAGAGACCTCTTTCAGCCCACCTGCAGTACCTCTGCAGCCCCAAGTTGGCCGGCCCACCATTTGGGAAACATTATTATAGGGAAAGTAATTTTGCTATCTTAATATGACAAAATATTCATTAGAATAAAAAAAAACCCAAACAAAATTACTTTATCAAAGGAAATTGAATAAGTCATTTACTTGGAAAACTGTACGTTAAGGACTTCATCATTGCCCTCCACCCTCTTTATCAGCAGTCATTGTCCACAGTTAATATCTGTGTTGTATGTTGGTTATGGTTTGTCTAAAGGAACTTAAATTAACTTTTGATAAAATGGTTCATGCAGTGTCATCAGTTTATTGGTATCATAATATTTTCTCTTTTAGGTGAAAAGAACTTTAAAATCTTGAAACATATAACACAAAAAGAATTTGTTTTTATGACATTTTTTCCGTGCTTCATTCCTCAATTCAGATTGTCCCTTGGACCAGTCCTCTTATCTAAAACATCATGTTTCCGATGCTTAATTTGAATGAATTGTTGCTGCGTATTTGTTTATGTCCCCCTGAAGACAACTCTTTATCATCTTTATGAAACATTTTGACCTTCAGTTTTTACTCATAAACATGTCTTTTTAAAAGCTGCGTTCTTGTGGACAGTGATCATGCCACAGTTATGCAAGGACCAGGAGATGCTTGAGGCACTTTGATTAAACCTTATTTTGATTAAATAATCAAACTGCGTCATTGTCAGACAGAAAAAATCCTGTTGATCTAAAAATTCTGCCCATTTATGCACTTTGGAATTTGTGTTTTATTAGATTTGCTTTCTCGTGATTTTGATGAATTTCCGTCCTCTGTTTTAAACTGAACTGAATTTCCTCTCTGAGACTGACTCCTCTCCTTTCATCTTGTATGCCTCTGCCCTGGCCAAATCCAAATCCAGACACATTATGTTGTCCATACATACATCTGTGTGTTTGTACACACGTCCAATTCCTGTAGGCTTTAAGAAAGACTTTGCCCATTTTGATATACATATCACAGAGTTCGCCTGTCTGTGTAGAAGAAAGGTGAAGATGACAATTATTGAAGAAATACTGTCCAGATCTTACAAAACTGCTACTGTTGCTTGTAGCATCTATACCAGTTTTTATTAAATGGTGTGGCGGTGCACACTGGTGTGCTTTGAGGAAAGTCTAGGTGTGCCTTAGGAATTTGAACAACCAATGACTCTTTACGTGGATTCATTTTTGCATAAAACTGCAAATTCATTTCCTGTCTTAAGACCTTAAAAGAAACACCTTCTTTTGCAGTTAACAGAACTAGATGGTCAAGGAAATTATTAATATTCTTTGTTTTGAGATTGAAACGATTTCATAATTTAATAAAATGTAGCCTATTGAGCTTAAATGTGTTGATAAAATTTTGAAATTTTACCATATTTCAGATTATTTTTGTGGGGTGAGTCTTTCAAAAGTGATACAGTTATCTATAAGAGTTAATATGGCATGATACCTAAATAAATCTGATCTGATCCATACAATATTGCAATACAAGACAGAAGGGCTATTTGGCTTTATTTTGAATATAAGATTTGTGCTTGATAAGTGTGCCTTGGGCCAAAAGGTTTGAATACCACTAATATATACTGATCTCGCAGTTGCTAATCACTGTTGTCATGCTTATAGCTCCTGCCTCTTCCTGCCATAAAGGATGCTGATTGGTCTGCACCTCTGCAGACTGAGCTCATCGTTTTGGCTTGGGGCTCTGCAAGATGGATCTGTCTGATCACAGACATTGAATCAGACAGATCCAGCTGCTCTGCAAGGTTAAAATATAATTTCCAGTATGCACTAATGAGATGTTTGAAGAGTAAAAAATAAAGACCTTATTTTCCTCAGGCTTGTTGTACGCTTCCTTATATCCCAATAATAAACAGTCCCAAGCAGCTTTTGGTAGATAACAGGGAGATAATCTATGAATAACTGGAATTCATGGACTGAAAATAATGTAGTAAAAACAGAGGAGGCGTGACAGTGGGTGTGTTGAAAGTGATATACAGCTTTTTGGTCAAGCTTTTTTTCTGAAATCTTTGAGAAAATGATGTTTCCTTTGACATATTTTATATTCTATATATAGTTTTAAATGATCTTTCTTCCCAGCTCACCTTTACCATCTTATATTTGCTTGCAGGTTCGAGAGCGAGACCTGCCGATGGTCATGCACACGCTGTCTTCCGAGTTCACTTTGCTGCGGGTCGTCAATGGAGAAACAGTTGCTGTAAACGATCTGGGAGTCACCAACGGCTTTGTAAAGCCAAAACTTGGTAAGCACAAATCAATATATTTTCATATTTGTATGGGGAACCTTAGGAACCTAATCACCGTTTTTAGATCGTTAACGTAATCCTTTGAAAGCAAAATCACAGGACTGCTTATAAGGATTTCTTGCCAAACTTTGCACAAATGTCAGTCATGGCACAGGCTTCAAATGATCTTTTACTCATGAAAGTGTTCACTCCAAAAATCATTTTTGTTTCTTCATTAAAAAAGCAATATAAATCAAGAGTTTAAAAGTTCTTTTCTCTGTAGGCTGTTTTGAAATTTAGCCCGAATGTTGTTATTTAGATGAAGCAGTTTTGGCAAATGTAAGAAAAAAAAGTATAAATATACTTTCCTGGAAAAAAAGGAAATGTTTGCCCAGGCTACATTGCTGCCTTTGGGTTTTAATATATTTCTATTGTCCATATTTGTGTTTCAGTGCCCCGTCCCATCATTCACCCCTTATCTAGTCCCAGCAACATGTTCTGTGTCACCAGCCTGGACCCGGACACACTGCCCTCTGTCGCCACCCTGCTAATGGACGTCATGTTTTACTCTGGAGGGTAAGAAACTGCTCATCTTATTTCCAAGACAAAGACCTTTTTATGTGTTGTTTCAATCATGTAAGCAACTTTCAACTAAAATTATTCAAAGGGGTTTAATATTTTTAATAGAGTGCTTGTGAATAAGAACTTGTACTTATTTATCATAAGATCAGGTCTTTAAGTATGCTGTACACAATGTAAAAACATCCATTCAATTCAGAAATTGTACTTTATTGAATTGCTTTTTTTTTTTAGATTGAACTTCATTGTTGCTGCCTTAAAAAAGCAAAGGAAATGAGTTCTATTTTTGCACCTTTTTCACACAGAGCAGGGGGCCGTACTGTCATTAGTGTAAAGTTTTTGCCCTGAAGAAATAGACACCTGATTAAATGTGTGTCAGAAAACCAAGAAATCACTGCAGGTATTCATTATATTTCGATGAAATTGGGCACTTACGTCCATGTTCCCCTCAGGAGGAACTTTAATAACTTTGGTGATCTCTTGACATTTATCATCAAATCAAAAGTAACCCAATATCCTGTTAATCCAAAAACTTCAGCCTGTGCTTCACTTTTGGTGCAGTTCTACTATGGTGTATTGGCTCGACTCACCTTGAGTCTTCCAGGGATTTTTTTGTGTATTTTAATGTGGGATTATACCTCATTCCAGGTACTTTTTTGTATGCCCTCATCTGGTAAGGCTTAAGTGAGCTTAGGTGATGCTAATATATCACATAAAGACAATGCTGTCCACCTTATGGTCAGAGAGTATCCTAGTCTTACTTCCCAAACTCTCCTGTAACAAAGCTGTAATCTGTCTTCCTACTTGAAATTTTCTCTGTAACAAAACTCATTTCCTTGCTGTGGCAAAAATCCATAGACCAAGAGCCAGCTTTATCTAAATGTTATTCGATTTTGTTTTGTTTGTACATCACATTTTCACCACCGTGGTGATCCAGCTTACATTAAGAATATACCATCAAGTATACAGTATACTGTGGCAGAAAAGGGTATGCATACAGACAATTGGACTTGAGGCATAGGGACTCGGACTTGAGTGGACTCAAGTCACTAATTTGACGACTTGCAACTTGACTCAGACTTGGGAAATAAAAACTCGAGACTCGACTTGGACTTGGGAGACAATGACTCCAGACTCAACTCGACTTGAGACAATATGAGTCGGAAAAATTGTAGCATGTTTTTTTTTATT
The DNA here is from genome assembly GCA_037902135.1 of Cetoscarus ocellatus. NCBI lineage: Eukaryota > Metazoa > Chordata > Actinopteri > Labriformes > Labridae > Cetoscarus > Cetoscarus ocellatus. The sequence continues at coordinate 423,223 of JBAMNC010000164.1, read as the reverse complement.
CTATGTTTTTTTTTTTTTTCACATTGATATCATTCTAGTATGACCAGAGTGGTCTGTGTGCATGCCGCACTCTCTAGCAGGTTCAGACAGGCTCTGTTTTTTTTTTTTTTCTTTTTTTTTTTTCCATGTAAGCAAGAAGCACTGGCAGGCTGTCGACTTGAATTAACATAACCTTGTGACTCCACTTGACTTGACTTGCACACAACAGAAAAAACTTGGCACTTGCTTGAGACTTGGACCAAATGACTTGACACTCGCTTGGGACTTGGATCGGACAGACTTGGGCAATTGTCTGATGCATAGTACAAAAACCGAGTAAAGTAGAGCCAAGTTGGGCAGGTACCACAAATGGAAAAACACCTTTTTTATTAAGTGAACATTTATAACGATGGCATGTCATAATCATGGTGAGGGCGGGCACAGCAGGTAGTGCGCGTGCCTCAGAGCAAGAGGGTTGCTGCTTTGGTCCTCATGCCTTTCTGTGTAGAGTTTGCATGTTCTCCTTTTGCATGCATAGGCTCTCTCCAGGCACTCTGGCTTCCTCCCACTGTGGGTTAGGTTAGTGGGTTAGGTAAATGGGTGACTCTAAATTGCCCTTAGGTGTGTGTGAATGGTTGTCTGTCCCTCTATGTGGCCCTGCGACCATCTACCGACTTGTTCATAGTGTACCTGCTTCTCGCCCATTGTCAACTGGGATGTCAGCCTCCCGCAATCCCAAAAGGGTTAAGCAGTATGGATGATGGATTGATGGATAATTATGGTGACAGTGGTTAACATTTGATAAAAGGTTGGTGTATAACTCATAGTTAAACCACACACTGAGTGAAAATTTGTGGAGAAACTCGGACACTTAAATAACTGAACACCCCCAAGTGGGGGATGAGTCATCGCTGTGTCCTTAACTCTTATATTGTTTTTTGACAGAAAGAGTGCTTCAGTGTTTTCCTGTTGTTCTGTTTAAGGTCTAAGAGTACTTTCAAATCTAAAAGTCATTTTCTTTTTCGACCAAAGAGCAATGTGTGACTTTTTTTGCATAATTATCCCAGGTTTAGTCTGTGTTTGCACTAGGGCTGGGTATCGATTCAGATGTTCTGGATCGATTTGATTCGATTTTACAAGGTCTAAATCGATTCAATTCACAATTCAATTTGATATTGATTCAGTCAGGGATATCTCAGTTAAAATAATGCTGTAAATTTAAAAAGTGACCTTTGACCTGGTACATTATTAAAAATTGTTTTTACATTAAGAATTGAACCCAAAGCAGTTACATTAATCATTTACTTGTATTCAAACATGACCACCTGATGAAGAAAAAAATACCCAAGTTAAAAGATCGATCTTTGGATTTATGGATCAATTATGAACCAAATCGTTTAAGATCGATTAAATTGATTTTTTTAAACCCAGCCCTAGTTTGCACTGAAGCATTAACAAACAGACCAAAGGGTCTGGGACCACTTCGTTGGTCAAATTTCTTGAGAGACAAATGACTCCTCCCTGGCAGCAGCTGCTCTAACATGTTGCACTATAGTTGTAAGAGTACAGTAATTATTAATGTAATGTGAACTTTATTATAAGCTGCTGAATCTACAAAAATGGTCATTTACAGTGTTTAATGTACAAACATTGTCATAATGCTTTAATATGATCTTGGTTTTATTGATAAAAAAATGTATGTGAAAGTTGACTGTTGGCATTCCGATTCAGTAGGTGCAATATGATTTGAACATGATTTCTGCATCACCTGATTTACCACATTTACTGACATTTATTTAACTCTCCAGGACTAAAGAGCTTGGGGCCACTGGCGAGGACTCCAATCACATCCGCTTCTTCTCCTTCTCCCTTATCGAGGGCTACATCTCTCTGGTCATGGATGAACAGACAACTCAAAGGTGGAGTAGCAGAAAAATCTGTTGTTTTTATACTACCTCTCTGAAAAATATGTAGCAAAATCCCAAAGGTGGATTTAAACTTTATATTCAGATCCACAAGCATCTGTCAGAGGAAATGAATTTGTGTCAGATCACTTTAATCTTGAACAAGGATGCAGACAGGGCTGCTCCCTTCTGCCTCTGTTGTTTGATATATGTATTGAACCAATAGCTAAGTTTATCAGAGATGACAACAATGTAAACTGACTGACAATAAATGGTGAACAACATAAATTATCATTATACCCTGATGACGCACTACTTTATTAAGCTAATCCTGCAACCTGAAAGATGTCATCTCCACATATGGATTTTATTCTGGTTACAAAGTAAATAGGAAAAACTTTAGCTATGGATGTATGTGGTAAAATAACAGAAATGGTTAAACTTCGGAGTGGATTCAAATGGCGGAAGGATATAATTAAATATCTTAGCATCCAAACCCACCCTCGCTTGGAAATCTGTCACACAAGAACTAGAAAAACTACACTGCCTGGCCAAAAAAATGCTCTTACTTTCACTATTAAACATGCCCCTGAGTTCTACTGTTGTTTTTGTTCGATTGGATTTGGCCAGACATTTAAGTGATTGCCGATCACGATCATTCAGGATTTTTTTCCGACCACATTTCTTCCTCAGAGACGGTGGTTCCCCACTATCCTTCCAGTTTTAATAATGTGTTGGACTGTTCTTAACCCAATTTTAATTTAAGTGGAAGGTATTTATGAGATTCTTTCAGACTCCAAGATGATACTGTTGTAGAAACTAAGTTTAAAAAAAAAAATATGTATATTATCTGGATGCAGCTTTTTTTTTTTTTTTTAAATAATTGATTAACCTTGACTTTGGATATAGAATACTCAAGGTTAAATAATATTTTTTGAGTTTCACTCCTTAATTGATATGATATAATTTTCATTATTGTTAGCACAAAAATTTGTTCGATTCCACAGAAAAAAAAATAATCAAAAGAAAACCCACATACCTCAAAGATGTGATAACCAAAACTTGGTTTTTGATAAGAGGGAATGTTGAGGCATTTTACCAAACTAATCACAATCTTTTTACATGAGGTACCGTAAAGGAACCTCAAGACAGAATTAAAGCTGGCCCACCTGCTTCTGGGACAACAACCTCTAAACCGGTGGCTCGTAAACATCATCTGTTCACAGCTGCCCCAGAATGAAAAAGTTTTGATAAAAAATTAAAAGAACATACTTCAGAGGCGTTAGTTCTTGCAGTTTGTGCTTGAAATGGCACAAACAATTCTAAATGTAATACAGATTTCTTAGTTTCAAAATTGTTGACATTTTCTTTTTGCCATTGTCAAACAAAAATGGGGTTGAAGTGTTTTGCAAATAGTCATTATGTGTTAAATAAACATTTTACACAGCAAGCCAACTTCTCAAGTGGCTGCCTCTGGTGTTATAAAGTGTGAAGCCAACAAGGAGGTGCAAAGCTGCAGTGTCTTGAGTGTCCACTTCAGGCTGGCTGTCAAAGCAGCAGGTTCCTGGAACACAATGCAGTGGTGAAATGCCAATTTGACAGCAGAAGTAAACACGTTTACAGTCTGGCTCAAAGAAGCGTGTTGGCTTGAAAGTTCATGTCTTATGTCCTCACGCTGAATGAAGACTGAACTCTTCTACAACTCATCTGATTTTATTTGATTAAAGCAGCACTATTTAAAAATTTGGTTTTGTGACTCCCTAGCTGCCTCCAGAGGCCTCTGAGTGTAATGGCATTGTCAAAACACACAGAACTGTCATCGCCACACAGCCAGCGTGCATTTGTTTGTGTACAGAGGATGGTAGAGCCTGCCAGTTAAGATGCTGTGGGAAACTGGACCAGATGATTGCATGTTCAGTTAAGCCCAATGTTAAATTTGTTATTAATTTCAACCCCTGGAAATATATTTAACCGTTTGAGTACAAATTTGTACCACCAAGTTCGAACGGATATTTGACTATCGGGTATAAGGTGACAGCCCTACTATCTGCTTGATGTTGTTAAATAAATGTCTAAATGTGTTAGTGTAAAGATTAACTATCAGAAGAATTATAAAAGCCAATCATCAGAGGACCTCAGCGATCCGGCTTAGCAACATATTTGTGCTGCTGTGTAATTATCCTCCATGGTTTCTCCTCAGATGTTTCGTTTTGTTTAAGTCAGAGAGCTGCACAGTGTCTCTGCAGGTGGAACAAACATATGATTGCTGTCTGAGGCAGTGGCACTGTGCTGCAGCGGGGTGTATAGGATGCAGTTAAGTCACAGTGGGTTTCACTCTGACTCATTCGTCCTCCTCTGTGCCCTCTTTTTCTCTCTCTGTATACACTCTAATTAAGCAGAAAGGATGTAACGAAGCCCTAGCAGCTGAACATCCCATGTGGTTTCTCCTTTTTTATCACCATACTAGCTCCTGGTCATGGATTGTACATGCTCCTATGTTTTATATGGGTCAGTAATGTCTTAAAGCTATTACCAGAAAAGTTCATATTTTGTCTCTCCACTTGTAGGTCAGCCTCACCTACAGATTTATGTAAGATCAAATGTGTTGCCTTGCAGGAATAAGTCACCTATTTAGCTTTACCTCATAACGGCTCTCTTATTCAATTCAGCAGGTTGAACTGAAATATCACAACCTCACCTACTGATACCAGTTTGGAGAGTTAAAGTTTAGCTTTGCTGCAGCAGTTGAAGGCTGTCTGACTTTTATCTACCAAAGTCAAACTAAAAATAACATTATGGACAGAGACAATATTTAAATTTCACCAAAAATGTAAGGTTGGCAGTACAGGGCTGCCTTCAGTGCTGCCTTTGTTTTTCATTGATCGATTGATTCAACAAGGTGCTGGAAACATTCCTCAGCGATTTCAGTCCACATTGACATGAAAGCATCCCACAGTTGCAGATTTGTCGACTGCACGTTCATGTGAATCACAACATCCCAAAGGTACTCTATTGGTTTAAGATCTAGTGACTCCGAAGACCACTGGGGTACAGTGAACTTGTTGTCATGTTCAAGAAAACAGATTGAGATGATTTAAGATTGTGATATGGTGCATTACCCTAATTGAAGTAGCCTTTAGAAGATGGCTGCACTGTGGTCATAGAGGGATGGACATGGTCAGCAACTCAGGCATGCTGTGGTACTTAAATGATTCTCAGTTGTTACTAAGATGCCGAAGTTGTGCCAAGGAAGTATCCCCCACACCATAACACCATCACCAACAAACAGCCTGAACTGTTGATACAATGCAGGGTAGATCTGTGCTTTCATGTTGTCTACGCAAAATCTTACCATAACATCTGGAAGTTGCAGCATTTCTGTTGTCCAGTTGTGGTGAGTCCTGTGTCTTGTAGCTTTGATATCTTGTTTTTAGCTGACATGAGTGGCACCTGGAGTGGCTTCTGCTGCTGTAGCCCATCTGCTTCAAGATTTGAGGTGCTGTATTCAGAAATGGCCCGCTGTACACCTTTGTAGTCACAAGTAGTTATTTGAGACACTGTTGTCTTTCTATCACCTTGAACCACTCTGGCCATCTCCTCTGACCTCCTGCATCAACAAGGCACTTTACCCACATAACTGCTGCCCACTGGATATTCTCTCTTTTTGGGGCCATTCTCTGTAAGTTCAACAGATGTTTGTGTGTGAAATGAAGCCTGTCTGGCACCAACAGCCACATTCTAAGCCACCTTTCTTCTCCATTCTGATCTTCAGCATTTCATCCTGACCATGCCTACGTGCCTAAATGCTAGGGGTGGGCAGAAATATCAATTCATCATTGCATTGCAATATTTCTCCTCCCAATTCAATATCGATTCAGCAAATCTTCTTAATTGATTCACCTCCTGGCCAGTGGGGGCGCTGTGCACTTTTTTGTGTTCATCCAGCTGTCGCTGGTCGCAGAAGAAGACAAGCTTGCAGAGTGATCGGATTGAGAGCCAAAGATTGAAGTGACCCCAGAGGACATGGCTCATAAGAGCAGATCTGGGTTGAAAAGGAACACTGATGAACTTGAATCTCTCTTTTGTGATTCGTGATAAATCACTTGTAACTTATTGACCTGAACAACTTTTTTTCTCTTTTCTTTTCTTGATTGGTTTGTTCTATTTCTGTGTAAGTCTGTGCCTTTTTTGTTGTGTATTTTTTTAAGAATCCGTGAATTTAAGAATATAACCCGATAAAAACTAAATATTACCAAAAAAAAAAAAAAAAGATTGAGAGCCGAACATGAGAGTGATTTAACGGCGGTTTATCAGTATTTTCTGTGTAAATAATGTAAAATGTTGTAAACAATAGCATTAGTATCATTCTGGAGTGTTTTCTTTTCATTCTTTTGCCGTATTTTCTCTGTGTTTTGCCGTATTTCCGACCTATTTCCCTGTGTTTTACCGTCTTTTTTTGTCATTGATCATCTTTTTCATCATAGTTCGTTTTTTATGGATTCCATAACTAAATGGAATGTTAAATTCTGTAGTCAAACAAAAGTGTTTCAATGTTTATGTAAAATAGGTTAAGTTTATTTTTTTGGTCATCTCAGAAAATTTCTATATGTTCATTAACAATTGTTTATGAAGAGAAACCTGTTAAAAATTCAAACCCATTTTTATTCTTTTCTTGTAATCACACACTGTTTTAAGCATTTATAACATAATAATGACAAATACTTGCAAGAATTGTTAACTTTTATTTCTCGTGAAAAAGGGTGAAATATGTATTCAAAGGGCAATTCCTGACACATTTATTGACAAAAAAGAAAAAAAGACCAGGTGGACATTTATAATTATAGTATTAACTGTCATTTTTTAACTTTTGTACTCCATATGCACAAATAAGTTATGACTGTGCAAATTTTTATTTTCAGATGTTCGCTCAAAAGTATGAGGTGACATACCACATATGTTCACATTGGCATCAAAATTAAAATTAAAAAGTTGTCAACAGGTACTCTAATTATTTGTGTATTCTTATTTCTTACTGAATCGATATTGAATCGAATCGAATCGTGAGGTTCTTGACAATGCCCAGCCCTACTAAATGCATTGAGTTTCTGCCATAGTCTTGGCTGATCAGCTATTTCTGTGACCAAACAGTTGAAGGTGTTCCTGATAAAGTGGTTTGGTGAGTGTTTACAGTGTTTTTAGTGCTGTGGGATGACTTGCAGCAGCTCAACTTCTCCTGCTGATGTAAATAGAGAAAGTTAAAGTTTAGCTTCCTCTGCTGCAGGTGAAGCTGCCTGACATTTGTTAATTAGAGCTAAACAAAGACGAACTTTAAAGAGGAATAAGGCAGCATTTGAAGATGAGAAACGTCCCTAAAAGTATACAGAAGAGGAAAATAGAACTAGTGAAAAGAGGAGATTGATGAAGTCTAAATGTCAAAATAAACGGATAAATCTTGTTTGTTGTCTCATTAGAAGATTGTCATAACTTGTGATCTTATGATTGAATTTCTTTTGGAATCAATTGATACTCAGAGGAGTTACTTAGAAAAAAACAAGATTTCTTTTCAGTTTTCAGATTTTTCCAAAGAGCAGAAATATTTCTTGTGTATTTTCCAGCTTGTTTAATGAGCCACTGAACATCCACCACAGAGAACTGCTAATATTAGCGTGTTGACAGGATAACAAATTAGCTGCTTTGTTGTAGGAGGTTTAAATCTGATAAACGTTACTGAAATGTTATCGTAAGTGCATTTGATGGTGTGAAACACTTCTGATAGAAAAACAAACTTCAGGTAGCACTTAAGGTTTGTTTACAGTTCCTCTGGTTTAAAGAACTGCTATTTCCGACTGTTCTATTTATGACCCTGTCATGTTTTGCCTCCAACATGAATGTTGTGGAGGCATAATAAGGGAAAGAGGTAATGCTTCAGAAGCAACAGGTCTGGAAAGGCGCCAGCAGGGAAGTGTGTGTCTCTATATGTCAGCCATGTGATTGTCTGACAACCAGTCCGGGATCTACCCTTTTAACCAATGATGAACGTTTAGATGAAATTGAAACTTTCAAATAAATTATTGAATTATTTCATGAACAGTTCCAATATGGCTGTTTGACAAAGTTTAACCAACAGACTGGTGAGATACTGTATTATGTTTTTCTTTGTTGTTCTGGTTATTTTTTTTTTTTGTTTGTTTTGGGGTTTTTTTAACACATGTGAATACGGTGTACTTTGAGTCATTTACTTTATTTTAGATGTGCCTTTGACAAAAAAAGGAAAAAAAACACTGCTCTTTACTACTTGATGAATCATTTATGATATTTTTGGCCTTAAATCTCATGTTTTTTGTCGTTATTTTTTCTTAAAGATTTCCAAACAATGTCCTCTTCACCAGCGCCTCTGGGGAGCTTTGGAAAATGGTTCGCATTGGAGGACAACCTTTAGGATTTGGTGAGTTTATAAACTTAAAATATCTGGTACATGATACTTACAACAGTAACTTGTGCCAGATATTGTATAAGTGATCATTTAACAGTTTATGACTCTCTGAATGGGAAAAAAATGTCTTTAGTTTCAAATGATACCACGGTATTATTATAAAGAATGAGCTCTAACATAATATGCAAAAATAAAACTTTTGATTGTATAATAAGGTTTATATAGTTTCGTCAGAGTGAGTGTTGAAAGTGAGTAATCTTTATTTTTGTTTAAAGACATTCTCCAACATAGTGTTATTAAAAATCTTGTTTCAATAAAGCCCTGCACATAAATTAGATAATTATTAATAATGCATTGATGCTATGTCAGTCTTGATTCACTATTTTGCTTCTTTTTTTACTCGAACCCTAAAATAAATTCATCTCCAATACACATTTGTCAGCTGCAAGGATCAGAGATAAAGAAGTGCATCTCTCAGCTAATCTGTCCATCTGACATTGATTAACTTTGCCTGTCTGATCCAAACACCCAAATGCAAAATGAAAGCAGATATTTAGTGGGTTCATTTATATTCAGCAATTTTGTCCAGAACATATTGTAATGTATTTTGATTTTAAATATAATATTGCCATTAAGACATATGAAAGCGTCTTCGGATCAGTGGATTCAGAAAGTAATGTAGTCATTGATAAATATGTCTCTCTTTTGCCATGTGAAATTGTGCCTGGGAGAAATAAATGTAGACGTTCACAACTCTCCAGATATTCAGAATTTTATGATTACACCACTGATATGAATAAAAGATGTAATAATAGTAAGTAAGTAGTTTAAATAATCAAAACAATCACGTGAAAATAATTTCAAGTGGCATCTGTTTTCAGGGTAATCAGGAGAATGGCATATTTTAATCTGAAATACGTTTTTTGTTTTGTCTCTCTGTTTTTGTAGATGAGTGCGGCATTGTGGCTCAGATATCAGAACCCCTAGCGACGGCTGACATTCCAGCTTATTACATTAGTACCTTCAAGTTTGACCACGCGCTGGTAAGTCGACAACTCTCACAACTTCTTTTAAGTGCTGTACTCATTCCTCTGAGCTGCTCTGCCGATAGTTGGTGGAAAAAGTATACACCAAATGAAACTTAATATGGCAGCTGAATAGACCTTTGGAGAATTACAAATTGATGGCGCACTCACACAAAATCCATTTATCGTTGCATGCTTAAGGCAAACAGATCATCAACAAAGGTAGAGAAAATTAAGATCCTGTATAATTGAGATGCTTACAGGACTGGATCACTCAGAGATCCTCTGTGTGAATCAAAATAGGGTAATATGGCCTAAAAATAAATAAAATCCCCCATTTTTCACACAAAAATTGAGTTAGAATTTTAACCATTTTAACCTCTCAAAGAAAAAAAGGCTCAAATGACACAAGACAAGTTTTCCTGTAAGTTGATCAAAATACTTTTTGTCTCAAAAGTAACCTGAAGTTTCTTCTGTGATTTACGTGCCTGCTGTAATTCCTTCATGTAAAGGTGTGCAGGTACACTCAGTACATTGGATTATGTCTAAATTGACAATAAAGGCTGAACTGTTTTTCACAAGGCATTAAAATGAAAACTGTAGGCCCTACCTTTCAAAAAACAGTGAAAATGTTCTGCTGTTGTGTTTCTGTTGAAAGAAAATGTAAATATAAACTTTTGGAGCCAAAGGGGAGCAAAATGAGCGGCGGAGTAAGTCTTCCTTAAAAAAAAAAAGAAAAAAATTCAAATTAATTTGTTCAACCAATATATCGTCCAGGACTGATTCAAAGTGATGTGTTTTCGTCCAGAATTTTCTTCTACATATATTTCAGTCATGTGGATTCACACATGATGTTAAACACTGACATCCTCTGCAGCTAATTATCAGAGCTCCACAGGTCCTCATTGTGTGCACTTATCCATACGGTGCACACACACTGCACTGCCAGGGGGTGCCAGCTGTTGTATTTGAATTAAGGAGCCTTTTTAAACCAAGCTGCTCTCCATAAGGTGTGTTGATAAATCAGTAAACTACCATTCTCATTTCATGGATAATTTCAATTATTTGAGAAGAAAAGTCCTTTGACCGCAGGCGCACCCAGAATGCTTTTCAAGTGGCCTGTGCCGAGGGCTGTGGAAGTGTCATAACAATTAAAACAATTTTCTCTTTTGATACGCAGAATTAATTCAGAAAACTATTGCAAAAGATGGCTGACAAGTAGACACACAGTATGGTGCATCTTTTGTCTGAAAAGACTCCATAACTTAAATATGTTTGCTTGCATCTCAGAGGAGGATCTATGCGGTTCAACTTGGCCACAGAAAAATGTAGTGTGCATGCACCAATGCTTGTGCTGGAGTGTTAGCAAGCATGCTGGTGGAAGCCAACCTTCTCTAAGTGTGCAAAATCCTGGGACGTGAACTGCACTTAAGCATGACGTGGAGCACTCACACTACACAGACGAGCTGGACTTCAGGGGGATACCCGCTCTATTACAGCATGACTGGCATGACACAATAACACTCTTAAATGTTCTGTTTGTTTTATACAGCCCTTTACAACAACCATTTCGGTGAACCAAAGTGCTTTACAATAGATAGTAAATAAAGTGGAATAAATAACAACAATAAAAGCAATAAGATAGATAAAATAGAATACAATAAAATACAAGAAAGTAAAAGTGAAGGTGTTACCACGCTACTGGGTATTAAAAGCCATCCCAAATAAATAGGTTTTCAGTCTAGATTTGAAGAGGCCCAGGTCAGAAATGAGACGCATTTCAGCGGGGAGCTTGTCCAGAGCCTGGGAGCAGCAACAGAAAAGACTTGGTCACCCCAATGTTTGTGTTTTAACCTGGGCACTTCCAGTTGGTTCAACAACCTCAAAGTTCTACCACGCTCCCGAACAGTTAAAAGCTCAGTTAAATACAAATGGGTGAGACCATTAAGAGCTTTAAAAACAAACATTAAAAGTTTAAAATCAATCCTGTAATGTATGGGAAGCCAATGAAGCGAGTTAAGGGCAGGAGTGATGTGCTCTCATCTGTTAGTGCTAGTTAAGGGACGGGCCGCAGCGTTTTGTACAAGTTGAAGGCGACCAAGAGAAGTCTCAGTGTTTCGGGATATTTGCACACAAAAAGGCATTTGATGTTGTAAGGTGATTTTTATAGTATATAAAGAGAGGCCTGAACCTGCTACCAGGGGATTATGGATCCTTTTGTCATTTTCAGGTTCCTGAAGAGAACATCCAAAGTGTGATTGGAGCTCTGCGGACCAAGAGCACAGCACAGTGAAGGACAGACAAAGGAGAACAGGCTTTTTTTTGGTTTGTTTTTCAAAGTCGTTTTGTTCAAACGTTTATCATGTCCAAAAAGTGCCAAGAGCTTCACAGCAGACTCCTGTGGATCGGCTCTGAAGGAAAGGATCTAACCACAAAGTGTGGGTGGCGTGCTGTGTGTGGGTATGGTGGGGGTGCGACGGTGTGTTCAGGATTCGTTTTCTTTTCCTCCACCCCTCCTCTCGTCCTCGTCCTCGGCACTGGAGCCCCCCTCCACTGCCCGCTCTGGTAGTCGTCGCTTTAGTTTACCAGACTGAAACCGTTTTTCTTTTTTCCTCTCTGAAGCTGCTTCTTCCCACTCCCTGACCCCCATGAGCACCATACTGTATTAGTCACATAATTCCTCTTACAGAAGGATGACGAATGTACTCTCTAAAGCAAAAGAAATATTATATATATAAATCTATATATCAAGCTCTCAATTTTTTTCCTTTTGTTTGTTTTGTTTGGTTTCTCACAGGTCATTTCTCAGTGCCAACAAGTTTGAATGCCCAAAATGATGCCTTTTGTTCAGAAACTTTTCATGTGTGCAATTGAAGGAGAAAATTTGTGAGACATCCAGCGATGACAGAGCGCCTGCTGGAGTCATGTGTTTGTTTTTTCGTTTGCTTTAATAGCTGTTGGATATGTTTCAAGTACAGCGATAATCTGACTGATGGAGTCAAACTCAGATACTTGATCTGTTGGAATATGAAGTGGATCCAAGACTTTGATGAGGAACGACTCTTTTTAGTGTTTTTAAAGTTATATGCATTCACACTGTGAGCAACATGGATGAAAAGTCACCTATATCAGCACTTACTGTTACTTTTACTTATTAGAAACATCAACACGCTCACTCAGTAAAAATCAGAGTGTCTACTTTTGCAGCTCATAATCTCACGTGATCAAACACGACTTTGGAGTAAAACAACAAGTTGGATAAACGGGAGGAATTGAAGCTAAATGTGGCTCGCAGTTAGCTTCTTATGACATCCTTGGTGTTAATGATTTCAGTCTCGCTCCTCTTCTTATCAGTTTAAGTGTAATTTACAGGTTTTGCTGTATAGATGCAAGTGTTTCGCCACAAATCATTGACTTTGTCCCCCATTTCTGACATCAGTCCAACTTCATGCCTCGTCTTTACTCTTGTTACCATGGCTACGTTTGCTTCCTGCGTCAGCAAGCCCCCTGATTGGCATTGTTCCACTCAATGTTACAAAGCACAGAAGACGTGCTTGGTTGTGCACATCAGGATTTCTGATCGTAAATATTGAACACAAAGTAAGAATTCAAGTCAGGTCAGCCCTGATCCTCCTCTGTGATAGTAAAATAACTGAACACACCTCGTATCACAGATGAAATCATAAGATGAGACAATCTTTAGGACAAACATTATCAGGCCTTTGCTGACTTTGGTCGGGAGTATGGATCGGAGCCAAAATACAGGCTAATTATCTTATAGTTTGTACCGCGCTATAGGATCAAGCTAATGCCGTGTACCTCATACAACCCAAAATCAAAAATCCTAAGTTGTTCCTTTAGCAGGCGCATGAGGGCTGTGTGTTGGCTAATCGTCTTTTTTCACGCAATGAATCAGCTCTTTTAGCAGCGTGTAAACGTTTTACTGGTATTTCTAGACAAAATGACAAATTGTTCTTAATTAGTACATGGATACACAACACAACACTCAGATTTCAGTTGTAAAGTTAAGGCTGTACAATGTATTGAATTATTATCCGAGTTGCTGTGAGTCTGTGCAATAATTAAACAGCATATTGATGAACTCGGGAGATACCTGGCCCACAAATTATGATTTTATCTTTTGTAAAGGTATGATTGGAGAGAAAGATCTTTTTTAAGACTTTACAAAAATAAGTTACATCATCATTTTGACAGTTTAGCAACTATTAATTAGAGTATCTTAATTCCCAGTAACCCTGAATGTTGTCGCAATAATGATGTGCATCATAATTTTAAGCAATATAACTCTGTAAGCCCTAAACTAGAGATTTAGCAATTCTCAATAAAACATGTGATGTTCATGGTTCAATACCCATGCCCTGAATGTAATTTTTTGGGGGGTTTTGAGTACAAACAGATATCATTTATCATTGCTCTTGTCTTACTTGTGCTGCTGAGTCTGAGCTGATGAGTCGAAGTGCAGGGGTGAATAAACTCAAGCTGTAAGAGGCAGTGCGCATAAGTTGAACCAGGACCTCACACTACTGCTTTGAGAGGAGAAGCAGCAATATGCACCCACACTCAAAATATGAGGGGATCCCAATAAGACAAACAGTCAATATATCAGAATCATTACTGACTATTGATAATAACAATTATTTGCTGGCCAAATTAGTTTGTTTCCTCAGCATTATAATATAGATATGAAGGATGCTACCTCTGCATAAAAGCACTTGAAAAGGTCAATATTGGATTTTTTTTGTCAGAAAATGCATCAAGGATGTTTATAAAATTTATTTTTTATTTAAAAATCAAATAAAGAAATTGTTTAGGAATGAAAGAATAGCCTCTTCTCCTTAATAACCTCTCGCTGTTCTGGGAAAAATAGCCTAAAATACTTCAGATTGGAAAAGAAGCAGAAAAAGGACTTTGATAGCCGAGTTGTCAAAAACGGACTGAACCGTGAGCACAAAACCAACCAACAACCAACAGTGGGCTAAGCGTGTTGCTGCATCCCTACACTGAACACTCCATCTCCTGCCCTTATGACTCACTGACCATGTTGCTCACAGTGTGACCCTGGAAAAAAGACCTGATGATAAATTCAATGTTTTTTTCCTTCTACAGTAATAGGAGTAATAATTACTGAGCCACTTTGACGATGTACCAGAATAACGACTGAGTGCAAACGTGTTAAACATAAGCTATAAGGTTCACGCAGGGCGGGGGCGTGTCCCTCCTTCACCCTGGTGTCCATTACGGTCTTGAAGCTGCCCCTCCCCCGCCCCAGGCTGCACTTTAACGCAGGTTCCCTACCCCCCCTCTCCATAGACCTGCTGTACTGATGTGAAACGGGGAGGGCTCTTTACTTTACAAGTATCCTATCCAGATGGGGAGATTTGTGTTGGTTCTGTTTCTTCTTTCTTTATTTTTTCCTCTTTTTGTTTGTTTGTTTTTTTTCCCTCTCCACGACACCTTTGACCTAACACCATCCTTTCTTCTGATCAGCTGTGATGAGTAGAAACCCAGTTTGTGTTTATCAGTGTTAAAACATGAGGACGGTGACTTTTTTTTCTGACTCCATTTCAAAGAAAACGTTGAAAGCTTTTCATTTGGAGCTTCTTGTGTGAAAAAAAATAAATAAACAAGCTTTTTTGAGTTTGTGTTTCCTGTGCACTTCTTTTATTTGCAAATCCTTCAACCTTCAGTCATTGGTCACGTTATTGGTACCCCTCGCTTATACCAGGTTGGACCCCATTTTACCTTCAGAGCTGCATTAATGTTTTGTGGCATAGATTCAACAAGGTGCTGGAAACATTCCTAAGAGATTTTGTTCTTGATAGCATCACACAAATGCTGCAGATTTGTCCATGATACTAATCTTGTGTTACATCACATCCCAGAGGTGCACTATTGCACACAAAAAAATAGGGGTATCACTTTTGCACCTTAAGGTACATAAATCATGAATGTACCCTGTAAGGTACAGAAATGGCCCTTAAAGTGGATAAAGGTGGACCTTTGTTAACTTTGAAAGGTACAAAACATTGCTGGCAGCAAAAGGTACATAAGTGTACCTTTATAAGCATGGGGTACAGCCAAGCACGTGTGTGCTCACAAGATCATGATGCAAACAGAGAGGTTAACTGCAATAAAACAATACAACCAGCCACGGATTTACCATCGGGCTGACTGGGCCCGTGCCCGGGGCCCTCCGGCCTGTAGGGGGCCTCATGCCTTTGATTTTACTATATTTTGATATTATATTTTAATTTAAAAAAATAAAGTAATGACACAATTTCTGCTTTAAATTGTGAGAAAATCTGAATTATTTTATATAGGCTATATATATATATATATATATATATGTACATATATGTGTGTGTGTGTGTATATGTATATATATGTGTGTATGTGTATATATATATAGATATATAGATATATTTTTTTATATATATATAAAAATTTTCCCTAACAAGGTAAAGTGAGATCATTTGATTGCACAGAGCAATGTAGACCCTTTGTAACAGATTAAAAGCACATTATAAACAATTTATTGTTTTTAGTCCACAGTGGTCCATATGACAAAAAAAAAACAATTATAGTGGTTTTAAATGTTGCTGTTAGTGACCGATGAGACCTTAGTCTGTTAAGTGCTGTGACTCATGGACTTTCACAGTTGTGATGTAATTTCAGTCTCTGTGTGAAATTCCACATTTAAGACATCAGCGTCTTCTCTGATCACTGTCTCCACTGATCCTTTACTTCCATCTCTCAGTCTGCATTAAGCAGAGGTCAGCGGGGAGGACTGCAGGTGTATCAACTGTCTGTAATATTTGACCAGAGTAAACAAAAGAGAGCAGACAGGAGCCTCCACACGCCTCCTTCACTCTGCTTCAGCTCACCTTAGACCTCAACACACAGACACACACTGAGGAGATGGAGAAGTAATAAGACGAGGAGTGGGTTTCTACAGAAAACCTCTCAGATGAGCGAGGTTAAAGGAGAATCATGGCATGTTGGTGTTTTTCACTCATCTTTCTCCTTGCATCATCCTCAACTGTTCAACTCTGTACCTCACTGACTCAGCAGAAATTACAGCCTGGGATTGATTTGGATAATTGTTTTCAGTATTTAACACCTGAATAATTTAAGGTAAACTATTGATTCTGCAGAAAAAACAACCCAAAGTAGTCCTAACACCCTGCTCCTAAAGGTGTGTGATAAGGGGGGACTTGTTGTTGTCTGCCATCATGAGCTGATGTGCTGACTCACTGCTGTTTGATTCATGCTGCTTCAGGTTTGATTCGTCATGTTGGTGGGCGGAAGTTTTCCACCATTGACCTCTCCACTCCCTCTCAGAACATAAATCAATCAGAGAGGGTTAAAGTGATGCATTTAAATTAATAGATGATGCGTTGCTCTCTTGCAGCTCCTCTTTAGAGCTCGACTTAAGTGAGTAAGAAAGCTGAGTATGAAAGTGTTTTACTCTCACAAAAGTATTTGAAGTTTAACTAAATTAGATTCATTTTAGTACATTTGTGTCTGAAGCCCAGTGAACCACATCATCTGCAAAAAAGCAGAAACTAGGTTATCTAGGTTATCTGCTTCACTGTCCCACGGCCAGGATGGAATCTGCATTGTTTCTTCTGAATCTAAGATTCGACAAGTGGACAGACCCTCTTTGCAGAAGCTTTTCCGGGAAGCCAAGTAGTGTGACACCACACTCTCTTCCAATGGGAAAGGAGAAGACAACAAATTCCTTCTCCAGACTTACAGGTAAGCCTTTCATTAATCCTCAAAGCTATGCTGATGACTTTCATCTAGATGAATGATACAGGACTAATTCTCTTTAACTGTGTTCTAGATATTAATTCTTGGGTGGCAGATAACTTTTTACAGTTCAACCAGGACAAAACTCAGGTTTAGGTCATTGGCACAGGCTCAGAGAGAGAAATTTAACGCAAACCCCACACTGTTTTTTCATTCCTGCCAGTAAGTTAAAAATGGAGGTGTGATATTTGATCCAGACTTACATTTTGAGCCACAAAGCAGAGATATTACAAAAAATATTACTGTTTAAATGTTATCATTAAAAATATTTGCAGTGTTTCAGACTCCCTCTCAAGCCAATGCAGAGAATCTAATTAATGCTTGTATGAACTGATGAATCAATTATTGCAACAACCTTTCTGTATGAATACGTGCAAACACTATTTTTAAACTAGAAAAGCACTCAGAGTGCTAAGTAGCTCAGTTAGGCAGTGGCTTTTCCACAGCCCCTGTAAAAGATACAATTCTGGATCACCAGATCCAGAAGAGTGCCAGGATCCAGACCAAACTAATCACATACATGGAGATTGTTATCCTGTATGAACACAACCAGTTTTTGAAATATGACTTAATATTTTGACTTTATATGAATTATAGAATGTCGTTAATGGGATTTCCAATTATAAAGTTCAATGTTTTTATTTTTTGAGACATCAATCTGGATTGGATCCAGATGAAATTTAAGTTGATGATAGAGATATGGACCCCATATTATCCTGTGAAATTGGAAGCAAATCTGTTAAAAAATTGCAGAGATATGATTTTTTTTAAATTCCAACCAATGTTAACTTATGGGATTTTTGGAAATTTTGGGATGTTTCTGTTTCCAGACAAATACACGTATCACCACCAAAATCTTATCATTTTTAAGTTGGACCATTATCAACATCTTCTGAAAATTACAGCAAAATCCGTCCAGTAGTTTTTGCGTAATCTTGCTACAAAAACAAACAAACAGACAAACAACAAACACCAGCAAAAACATAACATCCTTAGCTAAGGTAATAATGTATGTACAATACTTTGTATGAAAATATAAACAGACAAAGTTTGATTTATTGCGTGTGTTAGTAGAAGTCATAAGAAGTCTTAGCTTTTCTTATTCTATCCCTTTTTGTTCTAATTCTATAAATCGTGAGACAACAGTAGAAGACCATTTCTAAAATGTACTCTGAGCTCTCCTCACATTGCACTTCGCTGAGGCTGATCTGGACTTTACAGTCTTCAGCTGATGGACAGTTTCATTCTGGCTGCAGCTGAACTCAGTAAATTCACGCTTGTACTTTTTCTCTGTTCACTCCCCGCTGATTTTCTGTATTTTCGGCTCATTCATCACAATGACAACTGGAGAGCCCTTCAGAGGGAATGGAAATGTATTTATGACAAAACCACTGAGTGAGCATAAAACGCCCGACCTGTGTTCCTTCAGCTCTGCAGGGTGTGAGACGATGCTGGGACAATTTATTTAAGGTAAAAAAAAAAAAAAAAACAGATTAAAAAAAGTGCAGTTTGTCATATTTGAGGCTTTACAGGAAGGGGGCTGCAGAAGGGTTCACACATTCAGAGAGGTGTTTAACTTGAAGGTAAAATTCAGCACTTTTTCCTTTTGATTATGTTTGAAACTACTACCACAGAACACATCAGAGCAGAAGAAGGCGGAGAGAGCAGCTATTCAAAGAAACGTGCAGGACAAATCTGCAGAGGCAGTAGGTATATGACTTATCCACAGGGGGCTCCAAAATCAATAATAAATGAAAGTTTCTCACAAAAGCCAAGAAACTTTGAACCTCTAGATACAAAGACTTATGTTCTGTTTTATTTCTCTATTATGAAAAGGCATGTTATTTCAAAACTAGTTTATGGTAACTGATTTGAGTTGAAGAAATTAAGCAAGCGGAGGCATGACTGAATGGTAGTTCATCCTGTTACATGCTGTAACTGCAAGTGAGGAACTTTACGACGGGTCTTACACGTTAAAAAAACACCATATGACAGAGTTGATGTTACAGTGAAATAGTTTTATTGCATAATTACTGCATTGCATTTCATGTTCTCTATCATTAACAAATAGATGCTACGTTCACTATGAGTGCACGCAGCTGCAATATGTCAACCTCTGCGTCGTATTGGGAGAGGCAAAACCGCCCTGTGGGCCAGTTCAAGCAGACAGGACCTGTAGTTTTCCTGCATAAAAAAACACCAATATTGACATTAACAAAATTTGATGGATTATTTTGTAAAATGCTCAAGTTGATGTTCATGTATGCTTTGATGGTAAATATAACTGAGACCCCAAAAAACATTTGATATTTAAATAGTAATACACAGCAACCTAAAGTGATTCTGCTGTTAAATAACAGTTGTACTCCATGACACAAGATTTGACATCTGTATCCAAATCTAATAATCTGTCTGTCTAAATAACTAAATCAAAGTTTTCAACAGGGGTTAGGGTCAGAGTTCAGGGTCGTAACACCATAATAATCCTGATTTCTTTTGTGTATATTTTACATTGGAACACATGTAGTCATCTGTCAATTATGGTCAAAGTATCAGGTTTAATGTTATATATATATATATATATATATATATATATATATATATATATATATATATATATATATACATATATACATACATACATACATATATATATACACATATACATAAATATACATACATATATACATATACATACACACACATATATATATATACACACATACACATATATATGTATATATTATATACATATATGTATATATATATTTTATATTTACATACATACATATACATATATATATATATAAATATAAATATATATATATATACCCACACAAAAGACTGACTTTTAGTTTTACAATTTAAATCTCAGACTCTGTGGTTTTTCTTTTCCAATTTGTCCTGTGACAGTCATTATCATAACTAATATGAATTTATCCATAATGCATAATAAACTGTTTAATCAAAATCAGTTTAATGTTAATATAAGCACTTTTTATTCAGAAAACAGACAGTTTCCTGTCAACTTATACACTGTATGGCCCACAGGGCACTTTTGCCTCTCCCAATATGGCACCAACATCAACATACAGGGTTATTCAAAAAGAATGAATTGATTTCATCACGCAATATTTTATTAGGGAAAAGCAATAGAAAACTCCAGCCAAGTCACAAGTATTCTACTCACAATCAACTTTTATTTCCTGCCTTACAAGAGTTCAATGTGGCCACCACCTGCAGCACGGGCAACATCAATGCGATAAGAGAATTCCTCCAGTGTATCAGCATATCACAATCCACTGAGTTGATCGCTGTTGTTACTCGATGTTTAAGGTCATCCAGGTTATTTGGTAGCGGTGGAACATAAATGCGATCTTTTACACATCCCCACAAAAAAAACACTCACGGTGAGGTCTGGAGATCTCTCAGGCAAAGCACAAGGAGCAAGGTCTTGGGCCCCTTCCGACCAATCCATTGCTGGGAACGACACGACCACAGCGCCCCTGTGGCAGCCATTCAAAACTCAGAAAACTCCTCTTTCAAATGGTCACTGACTTATTCCATGACGATGCTTGAGAACTAAAGCAATGCGTCATGAAATCGGTTCATTCTTTTTGAATAACCCTTGTATTATCAAACCAGTCAATGCAGCATCCATCCATGTCTACGTTCTCCATGTCATTAAACCTACATAATGACACATGTTCAATGTACACAAAAACATAGATGAAGTCATTCTCTTTAACTTCCAGACTGAGCATCTAAAAACTATCCTTTACTTATTTTTTATATGCTAAAACTCTCTATCAGCATCTTTTCCAGCTGGCAGAAGCTTTTGTTCATATCTTTCTGAGGCTGTCTGATGCTTTGTATAAAAACATGAACACAGTGAGGTGAAACATGAGTCCGGGTGGTAAAATTGATTCCTCAGAACCTGTTTTCTCCTGAGCAGAGTGTCTTCACCTCTATCTGCTGTTGGCAGAGGGATAATCATTTTTGTTTGACTGTTTATGCTGCAACTGGCTCTTCAAATGTTTCGCAAACATTTCACCGACCGGAGCACACATGCTGTTTGAAATAATCCCAAACGGCAAGAGCCTGTTTATTCCACAGCGAATCACTTTCACTGAACAAAAATGTTTTCTTTGAAACAACAAATGAACCTGCCTGAGGTGAACAAAACATGTTTTCAGGAAATATAATGACGTAACACCGGAGAGATGTAACATTACTAAACTATAGTTATGGCCAACCTATTTTCGACAGTGTTGAATTCTAAAGACTTGTATTGCTGTAAAAAAGTAGG
Organism: Cetoscarus ocellatus; assembly: GCA_037902135.1. Classification (NCBI taxonomy): domain Eukaryota; kingdom Metazoa; phylum Chordata; class Actinopteri; order Labriformes; family Labridae; genus Cetoscarus; species Cetoscarus ocellatus. The sequence goes on along the minus strand of JBAMNC010000164.1, from coordinate 401,740 downwards.
TAACAGGGGGATAATGGCACAAACAATGCAAACAGATGCTATGCAAAGTTGATATCCTAATTAGAAACTTTCACAACTGCATTAATTTGAAAGAAACAGTTTGAAAAATATCTGAATTTCCTTCAAACTGGTGTCAGCGATGCTCTTGTAACATCCAAATACTTCAAAGATACTCAGTTTGTAGTTTATTGAACAGAAGAGCAGAAAATCCTCACCCTGCAGAGGAAGCATTCTTAGAAATGTTTCCCATTTTTCACATTTGGCTTTAAAGAAAAATCTCTGAATCAATATTTTCAGCTCAAACTGTCACAATCTAAAACCATCCTTCGAAGTCTTCACGCTCTGACCTTCACGCAGGATAAAGTGAGCTGTGTGTTAGTGTCTGTGCTGCTGGACTGACGCCTCTGCTCCAGTTTGACGTCACCGCAGGACGGAGCGACACGAGGGGCCGGTGCCTGCAGAGAGCAGCTGGCTTTGAGACTCCAGCGTGGCCCCTGACCTGCTCTCTAAGGGACTAGGGGGGGTCAACTAAACACCAAGCCTTTCATCCAGTGCAGAGGAACACAGGAGCTCAGAGGAGGGACTTCGCCAGCGCCACCATGTGGTCAACGCCGCACGCTACATCCACCACCTGACCTGGCACAGTCACCTGGAGGAGGTCAGAGAAAACAGTGAAGTTTAAGCACAACAACAAAGTTTATCTGACTAATAAATTAATAATTAAACAGAGAAAATCGGAACAATTTCACTTCTGCAGGAAACTTTAACCCTTAATTCGCCATTTTTTAGAAAAGGCTTCAAGTAGGCACGGTGATGTAAATTTAAGAAACCTTAAAGAGAAACACACTGTAGTGAGACTTCAGTTTTCTTAAATTGTTCTTTTTTCCCCAAGTGAACACTTAAAAGGTACATTAGTTCAATGTGCAATGCTGATGCACTTGTAGCTGTTCCCCTTGCAGCAACGGATGACTGTTTGTGCACCACTGGTATGAAAAAATGACATTTTCTGAGAGGGTTCACATGACTTAATATATAGATCTATAAGTTCTAAAGTTACTGATTTTCAAGTTTTGTGAATGAGGAACCATCCTGTATTACCACATAAAGCCCCTGTTGTTATTATTATTGAACTAGAAAAGCACTCAGAGAGCGCAGACCTCCGCCAAGCAGCTTCAGTCCACTTTGGCGAAAATGGTCCTATCTGGCAATCCTTTAAAAAAATTCCTGGATCCAGACGGTGATCTGGATCACCCCCAAAATTTAATCAGTTCTTCCATATCCCATTTCCGACAATTCCTGAAAATTTCATCCAAATCCGTTCAGAACTTTTCAAGTTATTTTGAACACAAACAGACAGACAGACAGACAGATAAATGCCGGCAAAAACATAACCTCCTTGGCGGAGGTAATAAAAACAGCCAGCAGATATCTTTGCACGGCATTTTGAGTGTAAGGACTGACCATTTGTTGTCCTGGGAAGATCATAGTAAACATGTTTCAAAAGATAAAACAAAAACTTGATTTCTCTTGCCAACTTTTGGGGAATGTAGATAATCTCTTTTTTTATTATTATTTTTGTGAACCTCTGTGACCCTTTGTACTTTCTACTACTTTAAATCAAAACTGATGCACCAAATAAAAACCTGCTCACACTGTGTCACCAACCACTCCTGGAATGGTCAAAAAGCCCTAAAAAAAACAACTTCAAGACTCTTCTGCCTCTTTTTTTCCGTTAATAAACAATAAGGAATGTGTACTGTTCACTTGTTGCATGTGAACCTTGATTTAAAAAAGGATAAGTGAGACCAAGCTTGAAACTTGATGTTCTTTTTCCTCAAACTTGGCTTCATGTTGGACTCTGTGTTTGTGTGATTGAACCAGTGTCGTCTTACTCTCCATGGGAAGTACTGGTCTTCTTTCTTCCCGATGCCTAAACATCCTCTCACATTCTTCCCCCAAACGAAGAGCTCGCCTCGATCTGCAGAGAAACCATCAAACATCGTGGTCATGCTGAGAGGCTGAACACACGCTGAGGTTCAGAGCAGGGCAGCTGAAGTTTAAAATGAGTCAGAGATTTTAAACTGGATCATCTTTGATGCAAGCAGAACAGAAAACTAATTATAACCATGACACTCAATGTTCCAAAACTACAAAATGGTCTTTTAACAGTTGTAAAAATTGAGACTGTACTCCTATCCTTGATCCAAAATGACCTTCTCTCATTAGATGGAGGCCATTTTCAAAACTGCATAATAAACCAGCAATACAAACGGATTTTTTCAAATGTAGTGTGTAGTATGTGAACATTTGGGAAGTTTGCACTGTGCCAGAAATAACAAGCTGTCATACTCCTTGAAAAGTATGAGATCAGTCCACTTTGCATTACTGTTACTCACAATGCAAACCCCGACATGTCAGAGGGTTGAAAAGGCAAACAGCCACAGCATCTACCCATGGCAACAGTCTTAGCATTATTAGCGTTAGCCTTAATCCTAATACATTCATGAAGAGGTAAGGTGAATTAAATCTCAGCAAATTTACATTTTTGGAGTTGTTACACATGTAACACAAGTTAAGCATCTAACAAGTGAATGTTCAGTTGTGAAAATTTTTTTTTCAGTCCATAAATGGAAGTTAATTTAGCAGCAATAGCCAATAAGCTAAGTCATCATAGGGTGACCAGATGCTGTGCTTGTGCACAGAAAGTGACTCAACATGTTCAAAAACATTATTAAATAGTACTTCGCCATTATCCTGGTTCCCTTGTTGCTGTAATGCAATGATTTTTACTACTACTGCTGCTGCTTATACTGCTACAGCAGTGTGATAAGTTAACTTGTCACCATGTTTGCACCAGTTGCTGGTCGATTGTGTCCTCACTCCACACAGACCATTTTAAGGGTCGGTCGGAAGCAAGCCAAGTGGTCTTGGCTCAGTGTAGAGTTTGTACTGAAACAGGGATCAACTGTGGTGTTCATATAAAGTAAAAAAAACGGTACTGAAAACAGAACGCCCACTTGTATCGGAACAAACTCTCCCAAAAGATTGAGCTGTGAAAACGACCGGACTCATAAAGACTGGCTTTAGAGGTCTTTTCAGACAGAGCCAGTGTGATGCTTCTCAGATAAAAACAGACAAAGGGCAGCTTTATTTTTCCCTCAGTGTCATAAACAACTAAATGAACTGACTTAACTGTAAACTCCCTCTCCAGACATTTGCGTCTCACTTTCTGACCTTCAGAGAATATCAGACAGACTTTACTGATGATGAGCTTTTTGTCTCTTATTACTGCTTAAACTGAAAAGGTCAAGGGGATTTTTGGTGATATTTAAAAGTTAGAGAATGCATTGTTAAATTACTCATCGAAATCTCTTGGTCATGGTTTGTCTGGAAAAGTAGACTCTCTAAGAATGACACATTTTCTCACCCGTCACTGCAGCGAAATGGTTGAGTCCACATCTGACCCTGGAGACGGAGACGGAGGGGTTAAACTCTGAGCGTCCAAACAGTGTGGGGGGAATCATCTCCGGGGTGGAAGATTCAGAGAGTTTGGGGCCTTTTCCAAGAATACCATAACCCCAAACAAACACCTCTCCTCTGTCTGAAAGCATCCAGGGACACAGTGTTAGGCTTACACTGACAGAAACAAGAGAAGTTTAATGAAAGAACAATCTCATCTCTATCCATCTAATCACAATATTTTTATAATTATACGTTTGTTTAAAGGGAAAGAATATGACAGCATTAACTGCACTGCTCAAACCCAAAACTTAATGACTTTTGATGCTTATCTTCACATTTTGTTACAGGTTTGCCTTAAAAATATCAGGGTAACCTACACCTGGCCCTTCACAGGAGGAAGTTTCCCTGCAGTTTGCACGTCAGATAAGAGGTAAATCTGGGTGAAAAACATTTTTGCTTGCATTCGCACATGTAGCTCACCCAGGTACATTTTTTGTTGCATTTGTATCTTCTGTTTACACTAGAGCGGTGCCCGGAGTGCCTGAATCCACAAACTTTTGAAACCAGGGTGGAGAGTGAAAAGTTTTGAAAGTTTTTATAAATTTCAGTGATACTTCAGGATGAAAAATCCTGCTGTCTGTGTTTACATATGCAGCTCACTCAGGTTCATTTAGGACAATACCAGGCTTTTCTGAGAGGGTGAATGGGGCTTGAGAGATAAACAAATCACTTAGGATAATCAGGTAGGTAAATTAAACTTCTTGTTCTGCCTTCTACAGCTTTTATATCACACACAATAACACTGTCATCATAAACACTGCACCAAAATAATCCAATAAGAGACTTAAGAGTCTTGTTCAGACATCATTTACAGACAGACACCACTCAGTCAGCTAAAGTTGTAGCATCAGCTGTCATATGACACAAGTATGTGGTTGCTAGCCTTTCAAAAACAAACAAACAAACGGACATCTAAAGTCCTTTTATGAAGGACTGGAGACCGGAAACTGTGATCTGTGATGCCCCCAAGAGGCCATGAGTGGAGCTTCACCTCACACACTGTGGAACAGTGAGTTGAGCTTCTGTAGAAGACATACGTCTACTGCTCTCTATAACTCAAACACACACTGTCCACGTTCAGGGGTGTTTTTCTTGTGCAGACTGACCGTTAAGGATGGCCACTTGTGTCCCCCCACATGCTGCCTGAACAACTTTCCCACAGCCTTTCAGAGGAAGATGACGAGGAGAGTTGATCTGAAACATGAGGATAAAATAAATATACAAAACAAAAGGTGAGACCTGTTGTATGGTTTGATGCAATTTCCCCTTAAATTAATGAACATCATTTACTTTATACTGTATATAGTATTAATTTTCATTTGCAGTACTTGTACTTGCAGTGAAGGACTTATGTTTATCTCTGTATTGAGCAAATAGAGGGCATGCAGTGACGTCACAGTTTGTGCAGCAGACTGACAGATCCACCCGCTGAGTAGCAGACAGCAACATCTAGAAATTGGCACTGGTGGTAAGTAACAGTGAAACACTTAATTTCACCTGAAAAATGCTGTGTTTTTAGTCATTTCCAAAAGGTCTAATCATTTTTGATGATGTTCAGTATGGTAAAGATGAAGATTCTAGTGTGAGCAAATAAACGTTTGGGGTCATAAAGTTACCTTTATAATGCAGCATTAATTTGTTTAACCATAGGAAGAAGCCCTGTAGTGACTACAACTCTGTATCTGTGTGATGCTACTTGTATTCAAAATGATGTCCATGTACTCATGCTTTCTCCTAGCATACATTTTTAGCATCCATTTAACTGTTGTTTCTTCCTGTTAATTTTTGATGTGACACTCAAACTAGTCGGAAACCTTAATTTAATGAGAAAGATGCCAAAATAACATCAACAATTGGCCAAATGGAAGTGGTAAAATCGATGGACTTGGCTATTTTTTTTATCATTTATTGTCAAACCAGCAGTTGTAATCAGACTTCCCTGGGTTTTAGGAAGGCTACAAGCATGAAAACATAATCTGATGTCCTCAGGGCCTCATCATTTAAGACACTGATTTTTTGTTTTATGTGATTTTCTGAAATTTAATGTCTTGATTTTTCGTAAGGGTAAAGTCTAGACAAGTCAAAATGTATTTATATAGCACACTTAGAAACATCTGTTTAACAATCAAACTAAAATGGCCAGATGGGACAAGAAAGTACAAAGGCTGAGGGCGAACAAGATAACATAGCCATAAAATCAACATGATAATAAAACAATCAAAACAGCCCAAAACTTTCTAAAATATGTCAAAATACAATGAAACAGAAGACTCTGGTTTGTTTAATTGAAGGCCATGAAGAAGAAAAGGGTCTTCAGCAGTGACTTGAATGTGATTAGGGACTAGGCAGGCCTTATATGGAGAGAGAGCGAGTACCAAAGCCTGGGAGCAGCCACTGCAAAGGATCGATCTCTACTTCTGAGATATCTGACCTCGGCACCACCAAAAGTAGTTGGTTGGATGACCTGACAGATCTACCTGGAGTGTAGCGGTGAACCATATCAACAAGGTGGCGCAGATGTGATCCATTTAAAACTTTCAAATTAATCGAGAAAATAATTCTAAAATCCTAAAAGATTAATTTTGGAAAGGCCAGAGAAAGACTGGAGGTCATATTCATCATTACCTGAATGCGTGTACGCTCAGTGATATTATACCAGTTGCTGTAAGATCAGGGCTTCATCTTCATTATAAACCTCACATCATTGCTCAAAATATTTTAATAGCATCAATTGAGGATCTGCTCTGCCCTTGGTGAACATTATCAAATAATAGCAGCAAAAACCTTGATTCGTTTCTGCTGAATTTAAGTTTTTGCCTCCCTGTAATTACTGTTTTCAGTTTGTGCTCTTGGCCACTCAGTGCCTGGAATTCCAATGACTGTGGCGTCATGTGCACACCATCTACTTAGTCCAAGACTTGTTTGCAATATGGTGAAATGAACAGACCAGCTTCAAAAAGAGCTTAAACAGCCAGGTTGGATAACTGACAGGTGGAAATAAAACCTCACAGAGCCAACAGACAGGTCTCAGTGCCACACAGGAGCTGATTAAAGTTCCCAAAACATGTCAGTCTGGTCTCCTGTCTCTTGTGGTTTTAAGCCGCCCCTCTCTTCACCTCTGTGAGCTCCCCTCACCTGTGTGGCCTCTGTGACAGAGGCGAGCTGCAGGTATTCAGAGTTTCCCCATCCAAAAAGCTCTCCGTCTGTAGACACAGCCAGGCTGCAGTCTCCGTATGTGCTGATTTGCTTCACCTCCACCCCCACCAGATCCCCTCCCACCTCCACCGGGCTGGAGCTGACATTATGGTGGCCCAGACCTCGAAACAAGGACACAAAACTGAGCAAACCTCAAAAAGTACATTATGAACAATTTGGAAATGTGGAATAATAAAAGGGATAACTTGCATTTGTTCAGACTCTCTCATTCAACATAACATTTAAGTCAAGTCATCGTGATTATCAATTTCTGCTGAATGTGCTTGGAACACAAAAAAAATCTCTCAGTCAACCGTACAAGTATGTGAATAATACATTTAAAAAATACTACAAAGATGCAAATATATAATGTGAAGACATGAATTTAAAATTAATAAGAGGTGTGCATGAATTTGAAATCTTTCTTTATTAACCATTGCATACTAAAGCAACAAATTTGCTGCAATCAGGTGGCAACCTTCACTATTGCAATATTTTATTCTAGTGCCATCTATATTGCAAAACTTTAAGTAAAAAGTACTACATAAGACAAACATATGCTTTAATTTGAATATAATAATTTACTCTGTATTCTAAATCCTGTTCTTCATAGGCAGAGTCAGTGGTAGCTTATTGAGCCAAAGCTCTAAACATTAATCAAATGGCCTTTATTAGTGTAATTATGACCCTGTGTAAGTCTGACCTTTAATTTTGTAGCCGAACAGACAAAGTCTTCAGAGTAACATGCTTTAGAGCATATGACCAACACTGCATGTCCAGCAATGTGCAATTGTGAACAACTGTGCATGATTACACCATAATAGTGGTAGAAAAACAATACATTATTCAGTTTTTTTAGAATGAAAAAGCCTTTATGGCTGTATTACCACAAAGCCTGCCTGGTGACACCATTTATCAGACAGCCTTAGGTCCTGTCTCAACTTGGCCTCTTTCTCTGTTGTCAGGTTGATCCTTGTGTAGCCAGAGACAGCTTTTTAACATACCTGCCACCGCATATTGAAAGCTTCCTGTCATGTGACCAGTGCAGGAGGAAATAAAAACAACGTGTAAGTTAACACTGACCACTGTGTGAAGCTGTGGCACAGAGTTTGTAATATGTAATTCCCAATAAAATAACACGTTTAAGTCCCATGGAAACAGAAAAATTGAGATAGTAATATTTACCATATAGACAATGGCACTGGAGAATCCTTCTCCTTACACCAATGTCTAGATGAAAATTCAAAAGATATTAGGACATCTTTTGTCCCTATCAGTACCAAGTCCTACCCTTGCTTCTAAGGCAGTTTAAGCCCAATGGCCCATGGAATCAAGCCCAGTGTAGAGCAGAGACAGTAGAATACAGAGTTTTTGACAACATGACACCAGGCAGTGCTGAATTGACCAATTACCACAGAGTAGACTGATCAATCAATACAGCAGACTGGGCCACATGGGAGAGGGAGTATTAAAGGGGTAGGAGCTCTGACAGAGCATCTGAGACTGACAGCTAGATACAGGTCACTCAGTAAATGGAAACTATAGGGACACTCTCTCAAAACTGAATAAGTGAACCTGATTTTAGACAAAGTATGGGCTCTTTAAAAGCAGTATTAATCTGATCAAGCTGACACAAAAGTCACAAATTAGGAGAAGTGAGTTTGGTGCTGGAGCATCATCAGTATAAAATTGTCTCCTGTGGCCAGTGCATCCTGAAGAAAAGTCAGACTTTCAATCCAAAATCAAATATTAACCTGTTAAAAGACATTGTTTGCAACCCAGGCTGTCAAATTCTCTGTGGTATAAAGCAGAGGGAAGACTTTCTTTCCTTCAAGGGGGGGTAGGGGCAGTTTATGTCTGTTTGATGTGACATGTAAGCTATTATAAAGGCCCCACAGTAACCAAACAGCTAAAGTCACCCTGGCTTTGTCCAACACTTTCTAAAGTCTAAAGTCTTTGTTTAATTAAACTTGAATTGACTGTTTCCTTCTTGCAGTTACACTTGAGTGGCCTTTAAAGGAACATGTCTTTGGTGAGGGCGATAACCAAAGAGACAAACATGGCACGACGACTCCACACAAAAGCTCCTCTATAATGTGAATGCAAACAGGAAACCTTTTTTCTCTGTGGCCATCATATGCTAAATTGCATTTCTTATTTGGCTCAATAAAGTAATTTCAATTCAATCACTTGAAACATGCTTTTAAAAATAACTATCTCACAACCCCTCAAAAACACTTATCAAGCCTTCTTTAGGAAAGTACTTGAAATGTCGAGATGTACTGGGAGCTATGTTGCACAAAGAGGAATAATTTAAAGGCCTATAGGATGTATGTTTTTGATTTACACAATAAATGCATTTATTCTAAACATGTGTGGTAAGTGGACGTTCCCATTTATATTTTCATAAAGGCTTTTTCCTCTCTGCTCTGATTGTCTAAAGCAGGAGTTAAAACGTTTGATGAAAGAACACATTTTTCATCAAAAGGCTTTTAAGGTTGAAGAGAGCTGAATGTAGTCTTAAAAAAAAAATCACTCTTCTCTAAAGTGCACTTACCAGTCTGTCCATCTGCCCCCCATCCACACGAGAAGACCTTTCCTGTGTCAGTGAGGAAGAGGCTGTGGTCCTGTCCACATGCCACCTTTAGAGTTGAAATAAGCACGATTAGGCTTATGTGTGAAGAGCATGGATGTGAGATTATTCAAATGGTTGGATTATTCAAAAGGAAAAATACAACAAGTAAAAACCATAAATCATCAGAGCTCAGACAGAGGCCTAACTCACCTGAACAACTTTGCTGCTGAAGCCGTCGATCTTGTGAATGATGTGGCTGCCGCTGTTTGAACACAAAATGGAGAAATAATAAATAAATCACTAAAAATGAAATGATAGCAGAAACAGATGTCACATCCTTATTTTCCATTTTTCCCTTTACTTCCTATTTGTATTTTATGAACATAACTCACTGATGAAACATACTGCAGGCCAATAGCCTTGGGAGAGAGCTACTATAAACTGATTACTTAAACGATCCCCCTATCAATTCCTGCTAATTTGTCTTTGTGGAAAAAGTAGGCCTGCACAGGGTTTTCTGTGGCAACAATGCCGAACACATGGCACTCCTGATATTTCATGCTATGCTCCATAGATGCAATTGCTGGTGTCTCCACCTCCTGAAAAGTACACAGTAAGCGTCTTTTTGACAAAAATATATTTTTAATTCATGTTATCATGACTGCCTCTGATGAGAATGTGACGTCCTCGATTTGCAAAGCATGCAGAGCAAAGTGGAAGTAATTGATAACAGTAATTGATAAGGGAATTTGTAAGAAACAAGAAAAATTATTCTTTGAGGAAGTTGTTATTGATTCTTGACTGGAATTGGTTTTCAATTCCCATCCCTAGTTATAAAATACAAAATGTGGCCAATATATCTGACTTTGCAGAGGTGTGAGGTAGGGGGGACATCTTCCACAAGAGGTTTAAGCTACGCTATTAATCAATAAGTCCTTTGTGGGTAGCTTAGCCTGCCAGCTTCCTTTCCATAATGCGAGGCATAACTCGTAGTCATAGCAACTCTGGCTGTGATGTAACAACATAAGGCCAGCTCTGGCCTTTTGTGAGACTCGACCTGGACGCAGCCTGCCTCAAAATACTGCCATGAGAATGTGAAACGATCCAAAGGAAATATGAAAATATGTAGCTTTTTTTTTTTTTATTTCAACTGAAACGAAACAAAGCAGCTGAGCTGTAGGTGTGAAAACCACCTTAGAGTCACCAATTAACCGAACAAGCATATTTTTTGGTCTATGGAAGGAAGCTCAAATACTTGGAGAAAACCCATACAGTACATGCACAAGGAGAACATGCAAACACCAACGCAGGGAGTCGAACTAACAACCCTCTTGCTGCCAGGCACAGGCATTTACCTGCCGTGCCACCATGCTGCCCAAGATTGCAACGACTTCATAATGCCAAGATCAAAATTATTCATTCATCTATCAGCTGCTCCAGATGTGCAGCCCAAGTCAAAAATAAGATAACAAAATTTAATCCAATAAAAAAAATCAGCCTTCATTATTCCTCTCCTTATGCAGATTAAACCTTAACAAATCAGATTTACCAACTGAAAAAAATATCACATGCATTTAAAATGGCACAGAAGACACTTCATAACTGTCCCTTTATTTAGTATGCATGTATCTATGAATACATATACGAATATTTTCATGATCTTGTATCAAAATAAACCTTGCAGCTTGTGTGATGCTCACTTCTATGTTGTATCACTCAACAACTATCAGAATGACAAAGTAACAGATGGCAACAGCCTTAAACTTGCCTGTTATCACTCAACAGATCATATTTTGATAATTTTAAAGTCGTTTCAGATCCAAATGTCAGGCTAAAAATGAAAGGTGAAACTTGACTTTTAAAACATGCTGTTGCTCAGGATCTTTAGATAAGTAACACCTAAATTTAAGCCTGAAAATGAGCAAAGTTTAATCACTTAAGTAGAAATGCACACCTGTGACTTCGTATCTCTGCTAAAAGTCTTGCCAGTATGTCCATGTAGGTTGTTTTTCTATCAGGGCAATGTAACCTTATGTTCAGTAGCTGGGATCTTAGTTTGAGCTAATCCATTTGACCATAAATGAGGCTGAAATTGTTCTCTGTGATCTGCAAACAGTCCTTTGATAGGAAATAAGGTAAACACGATCTTTATATATTATAGTGAGCAGCAATATCACATGTTTGTATGCGTTTAGTAATTTGTGTCTTACCTGTAAACTTCATCTTCAACTATTTTCCTCCCACACTGTCCGTATGCGTTGTTTCCCATACTGAAAACTGGTAAAGAAAGGCAAATCAAAGAGTGGAAGAGTTTAAATCCATTTGTAGAGCAGAATTTCAAATTCTGAATAAAGCTGCAGAGTTCTGATTTAATCTTCTGATAAACTTATCTATTCATGTGAAATGCAAAGGTGTTATCTTTGTCTTTAAGCTGTTTCATTTAGTCCTGAAAGTCAAAATAAGAGGCCTGCAGGAGTTTCTAAAAGATAGGAACAAAACACAATCGTTTTTTTTTCTTTGTTCCCCATCGACTCGAGTAAACATTTGTTCAAGGGGGGAACAGTTTTATTCAGAAATGATGGAATGAGAATCAGAGAAATTACAGCTGAGATTGATTTTAAAGAAGTCATGTGCTGTTAGTTACACAAACTGAATCCTGTAGAGAATTAGTCCCTTAAAATTTCTTTTGAAAATGAAGATAAGCTAAATAAGCTGGACAAACTGTGGGCAAGGGAGGAAACGTGACATGTTTTGTAAACACACCAAATTAAGGAAAAAAAAACTTGTAAGTCAAAGAAATCTATTCCACAGCTCTAGGGGTGGGGATCAAAATCCAATTCCAGTTGAGAATTGATAACAATTCCCTCAAGGAATCAATATCATTAGTCATTTTACTAAACAATTCTCTTATCAATTTCTTCCCCTTAGTTCTGCACACATTATAAATCAAGCAGCTTCACGCTCACAGCGGCAGTCAACAGAAATGACAACAAGGGCGTCAGAAATGTAATCTTGGCAGACGGGAGGCAGAAGTGGCCTACTTTTTAACAAAAAGACACTTATTGCACAACTTTTAGAGCAATAAAGTGGGTAGGACTGTTTATTTTTGTTTGTTTATTTTTCCTTAACTTATAATTCTAGCATTTTTAACATTTAAGTGCAATTTCGTTCACTGGCTGCTCTGTATGACTTTAATTGATCCCCGGGAACAAATAAAGTCTTTTTTAATTGAATTGAAACACCAGTAACTTGCAGAAGCATTTATCTAGGCATGCGGTATAGCATTAAATATCAGGGATGATGTGTTTTGCCACTGAAAACCTGTGATAGCCGACTTTTACCCACAGAAAATCCACAGGAATTGATAAGGGAATAGTTAAAGACTCGGATCCATGAGCAGAATCGCTGATGGCGATGGCAATAGTATCAGCACAATCTTATTAATTCTCATCCATACGCATGTGCACAAAACATGTGCTCCTTACAGAGTAAAACTGGGGTGTATCTATTATGCTCCTGCCACGCAATATCCTTTTCAGAGGAAACTATTTCATTCAGTAAGTTACAAGTACAGAAGAATCCTTGGAGGGTCTTCTGATGACATGAAAGAGCGGTCTAATTATCACTCAGAGCTCAGGAGTTTGGATGTAAAATGTCACAGAATGTGAAATTTGGTGGGTAACTACACAATAGCAGGAGTTCTTTTTTGCCGAACAGCTGTAAACATCACTCTGCCTCTGCCTCTTAACGGCCCCTAGAGATCTACAGCCTTTGACTTGTCTCTGGCTCAGGCGCTGAGAGTGTCTTACCTCCCTCTCTGTCAGTCAGGACCAGAGAGTGAGCACGGCCACAGGCCACCTGGAGCACTCTGGTCTGCTGAGGCTCAACAAGAGGAAGAGCCACCGGGGACGGCTCCAGCACGTAGTCATAGCTCTGATCTGCAGACAAAATGTTTTAATGGGTTTATATGAGGCAAGATGCAAAAACTTCGATATGATGAGCCAGAAAATGTAGATTTTTGGCAAACACAAGGAACTTTAGCTTAAAGTGTTAGGACACATCTTATCTCTAATTTCTGCAAAACAAATTTAATGCCAGAAAAATGTATGAGAACTTGATAACCACAAACATCTAATTTAATAAGCATCTATTTTTCATATTTTTAATGGTTTACTTTCCAATTTAGTACGGTCCTGGAATTAGAGGAGTGGTGTAGGTGTTCAAAACCCCTGACTGCCATGGCTAAATCTCAGTGGTCAGATTTGACCTGGTGTTAACGGCATCTATTTGTGTTTTGTGTGTGTTTGTTTTCCAAGGAGGGTTGACTGAATGTATATGATTCAGTTTTCAAGTTGTATACGTAAATATTAAAGGCCACAAATTCAACAGTTAACATTGGTTCTGCATATTCCCAAAACACATTTTTGATGTTTCCTGGCAGAAAAAAATTCAAAGCACTCAGGTATTGAATTTTGGCATGTTGATAAACCCTCTGTTTCAGCCCTTCTCAGAACATGCTTTTTTAGTGTAAATCCTCATGAATTGTGTCTCCAAAGGCCCCTTTCAAGAGGTGGATGTGGTCTCCTCTTTCCAGCTGTGTGCTCTAATTCTTACTGCCCCCCACACAGACATACCTCTCCAATAAAATATAAATAAAGCACTGCGACAGGGCTCTCTGCTGCTGATGTGTTCCACTGGTCCCTGTGTTTGCTTTGGGGAAATGTAGCTTGTAAGGACACTACCGCACTACCTGATCAATAACATAATTTAGCTACTGAAAAGCTATTTAACTGAGAAAACAACAAAACTACCACAAAACAACTTGAAAATGCAATTAAGCTTCTAATAATGCTATTTGTAGTGACGTTACTGCACATCACTGCTAATCCCCTTATGATATCATTAAGGGAAATGTTCCAAACCAACTGTCTGGGAACACATTTTCTGATATGTAGAGCAAGCAACAATGGGAGGGAGGGATTTTTCTCATGTTTGGGGGATTTAAAACCAGCCCATTGATCATACTTCACTATAAAAAGCACTGAAAACTGTATTAGCTTAGTGTGCATGTGCTACTACACAAGCAGCCTGTTGTAGTTGTTCCAGTTCATTTCCTTTTCTTTCCTGACAAAAAACTATTTTTAACTTCTTTTTTGAAGCTAAAAATAGTACTTGTACTGTTTTCTGTGATCATGGGACCATAAATTCAACAAATTTACCAATAGGGATAAACAAATCATTTCTGATTCTGAGTTGATATTTAGAGTACTTATTAGAATTTATACTTACTACGGGATATATGTGAGTTAGTATGATTCTGACTTATTTTCAGACTGCCCCAAGACCTAAAAATTCTATGAACACATGTTTAGATAGCTTGGGAATATTTTTTTTTTCTTTTGGCATAAAATGTGACTGTTTGGAACTGTTAGATCAAAACAATGCTTCAAGACCACAAAAGTCCAGCACAACTTGTTTTTTTTTCTCATTCTCTCACTGGGGAAGTTATTCAAGGTGAAGCACAGCAGAATTTGTGGTTTGTTAAGATGCAGTCTTACGTCGGCTGTGCTGCGTACGTTGGAAGCCCAGCTGAGAGTCCTTGTTTAGGCCCATGCCCCATAGTTTGGTCACATCTTTGGTTGAGGAGGCAATGAGCGTGAAGCCATAACCACAGGCAGCAGAAGAAATCTACAAAGAAGAAGAGCTGACAGTAAGTTTAATGTCATAAAAGTATCAGTGACAAATCCGCACCTTGTAATACTAATATCTTCATTCATACAATATCACTGGGGATAAATGACTGTTGTGTGATTTTTCCAAAGTTTGAGGAAAGAATAAGTAATTTCTTGAAAAACGGGGAAAATATCATACACATATGAACTATGGAAGAGTATAAAATGTCAGCTGACATTAAAACAAAATATTTCAAACAACCATCCCTCTGAGATAGATTTTAATTGGCTTTGTGTTTTGTTTGAGTCAACAATGCTTTTGGTATGAAAACCAGGTAACTGACAAAAAGTATAAAGGTCAATTTCCCCAAAGAAGCATGTTTTTAGATACATTATAATATTAGTTGCGATACAGATTAGAGTAGTGATCATTACTATTGCTTTTTTAAATTAATGTGATGCAGCAAAATACAAAACAGGATCACGAGTATTGCTACAGCAGCACTACCACCTCAGCAACTAGAGCAGGGATGGGCCAATAGTAAGACTTTATTAATGATCAAAAAGTGGAATTAAAGACAAATCAGACTACCTTTTTAGTGCAGTTACAGTGATATCTACTTTTTTTGCAGTTTATTTTTTCATTTTTTTTAATGAACATGTGGGCTGCATTGAGTGAGAGGGAGGACTGCATGTGGCCCCCAGGTCGCACTTGCCAATCCCTGATCTAGAGGAAACACACTTAATTCCACTACAAAATGATGTAAAACTTAATTACTTAAGTCAAAATAGAAATGTAAAATTAGGACTGCCATTGTCATGAAATAACACTTTACAGTGACAATAAAATTAACTGCATCCTGTGTTTTCAAGGGCCCAGCAAAAAAAAGGCTCTGTTATAAATTAATGACAAACAATGCTTCTATCACCTGTCCTGCCGTCTCCAGCCTGTAAGGAGTGAGCTGGTGCTTTCTGGGTTTCTTTCTGCCGCTGTCTGGAACCACAAAGCTTGGGATACCTAGAGCACCAGTGAAGCTGAAACCCCAAACAAACACTTTGTGGTTGGGCTTTCTGTGCTGGCCGACATACTGAAAGACTGGACTGCTGTTCTTCTCTTGAGGTTTGGGTGCTTTACTCAGTGTCGCATAGCTGCAAGCTTGGAGCCCTGTGGTTATGTGGCGAGGGCACAGACGCACACATGGAAGAGCCATTCTGTAAAACAGAAAGAGGATACAGAAGTGTTATGAACAGAAGGTAATTGTTTAAGTTTGTCTTTGTTTTGAGGCAGAATATGCTTAATGGTAACTATACTATACAGCAACTACAAATACTATAGCTTTTTTGCACAATTACTTTTGTTTGAAGGCCTTTAAGTGAATTATTTCTCCAGTAATGACATTATAAGATTTTTTTTGCATTTATAATCTATGAACTCTGGCTGTCATTACATCACAGCCAGAGCTGCCATGACTGCCCCCCATCTCTACTGGGCAAACCCTAACTGTCGACCCTCACTGTTCAGCTTTTGCCCCCTGATAAGCTTATCTAAACTTTTTTCTTTCATGAGTTCCTTCACTGAATCTTAGTAGAGAACACTGAGTTCTATACTATAAATAAAGGTTATAGTATAAATAAAACTTGACCGACTTTTTAGAGGTGTTTTTAAAAAAGCAGTTTTGCCTGATCTTGCATTGCTTTGGCAGAAACACAAATACACATTCTATAAGATAAAAAATAATTAGAGAGTGGCAATTTAAATAACTAAACTTGTTTTTTTATTCCCTTCTGATTAACTGGATTGAGTCAGCGAGGCGTGATACAGTGCTATAGCATTGAAGGTCAAAATTGTTACGTCAAACCCCATTTAAAAGTCATATAGGTGAGAGTATTTCGGTTTTGTTCACAATCAGACAAAAAAATCTGTCATACAACAAACTTCGAAGATTTATAATGGCACATATGTTTATTCGGCGACCAGTTTACAACTAATGGACAATATATTGTCTGCATATGTCGCCTTTTAGATGCCTTAATACGTTTATGTTGGCTAACGGAGATTGAGACTGTGAAACCCTCATGTAAATTCAAGTTTTCCTAAAATTAAGATTATCTAGGAGATCTAATAGACGCCGAATGGGAAAACACTTAGAGTTAATTGTTTTTGGTTATGAAAACCGTTATCATAAAGGTTTAACTGTGACATTTTTCAAGCCAGCGTTAAATGAGTCACATTTCAAAGGGAGCTTCGTCTCGCTATATCTTCAATATAAAGCGCCAGCCTCTGAACACAGCCTACCTTTTTCCCAGTTTAGACCCGGGTTTTGTAGTATACTTTTCCCGCTACACAGAAACGAGATTTTGACCAGCTTGTATCATGTGTATCTATGACACTGCGGCATGTTTGTTTACCTTTGACTCAGGAAGTGGAAAAAAAAAAAAATCTATATTTCTTCTTCTTCTCTCGATTTATGGCGGATCGTTAACAGCTGTGAGATCTCTACCGCCATCCACTGGACAAGAGTGTGTAGCATCATGTCATGTTCCACTAGGAGTTCTTGCTGTCAGCCTTATGTAAGACATAAATAGGTGCCTTCCTTGTTGGATCCCCCTCTGCTTCTCCCTCTGTTTCTAATATTCCTGTCAGATTCCACTTACACCCTGCTGATCTGATATTTGCCTGCAATATAACTACAATAGGCCTACTTGTGCTTCTTTTCTTTGTTGGATTTTGACAGCAACTAGCATCCATGAATTTGTACAACTGCCATCTCTTAGGCTCAATCCTCACTCCCTTTCTTCTTGATTACAGTCTCATGTGTAGTCCAGTCATTTTTAAACACCTTTCTTACATCTATAGTCTACATCTACCTCATTCCCAGGATACTCCAACTATAGTTTGTACTTTTCTAAGCTTTTGTAAATTGTTCATCAGCTCTTGCCTTTGTATTTTCTGAATGATGTTAAAATATGCTCCAACATCTCTGTCTCATTGTTCTGACTGAATTGCCCTGTTTGATGCTTTCCTATAATATGCAATGTCCTATTCAAATTGCTCTATCCTATCCTCAGTCTCGTTATCATGATCTGTTCTTTTTGATTTGTTACCATATTCATTGATGCCCCCACCATGTTTTGTATTGAGTACAAATGCCTGCCTTAAATTTCATTATCCCATTGCTGCCAGTTCTTGTTAGCACCTCTTCACATCATGCTTTTTCCTTCTGACTTTGCTCATTTGAAGTTGATTGCCACTGATGCACTCGTAACTGCATCTTTTGCAGTTTTGTCTGCTCTTTCCTCTCCCTCCAGTAACTCCTAAATGTGGTGGCATCTAGATGAGAGTGATTTCCTTCCCTTTTCTTATTTCCCTTATGTATTTTAAGCATATTTCACACAGCAGCTCCTGATGATTCTTAGCTGTCCCCGTCTTAATGCTTGTTAGTTCGGATAGGCCTACAGAGTCCCTACTTACCACTCAATCACCATTAATATTGCAAATAACTCTACTCAAGATATTCTTACAGAGACCAAACTTGAGGCTTGGCACAATTGCTGCTGCTCCTTTTATCTGTGTGGAGATCTTTTGATCCATCAGTATAAAACTTGAAGCTACTGGTATTAACATAAGGCTGAAAAAAAAAAACACCCCAGCCTTTGGTGTTTCGTCCAGTTAACCCCCATGACACCAACTAGAGGTTAGCCAGTGAACTCTGGTGTCACAGAGGTGCGTGCTATTGCAAGAAAGAGATGGGCAAAGCTCGCTCGCTGCTAGTTAGATTAGCTCAAAAACTGGCAGTCTATGAGTATTGCTAGCCTGCCTCTTCCTACAGTCATCAGATAAACTCTTCAGCAACTCTAAACGGTCCTGTGTGCTTTTTATGTCTTGATTTTTTTTTACAGAGTTGTGTTACGTTATCTTCTGCTATGATTGTATTATTATCTTCTACGAAAAACAGAGGCTTTGATTTGTTGACCTACTTCCATGGTGGTTTGCGCTACAGATCTGACGATCGCAAATGAGTCAAGTCTTTGGAACAGCTCTTTAAAGTGAACCATGAGAACGGATTCGCAGTTTTGAGTGAGCTATTCGTATGCAAGCCATTCTTAAATTTGCAGGCAATTTGCATTTAAGAATTGCTAGCAAATGAACGCAAACCACCGCAGAAGTAGGTCAACAAATCTGAGCCGCTGTTTACCACTAGAAGAAAATAATATGACGATAGTAGAAGATAACATGTAAAATAACGCAAAGATGGTTCACAACAAGCACACAGGACTGTTTAGAGTTGCTGAAGAGTTCTGATGACAGTGCAGAGGCAGGCTAACACTTCCCACAGACTCTCAGCGTTTGAGCTAAGCTAACTAGCGGTGGGTAGCTTTGCCTGTGACTGCAGCACAGTTGAAAGAATGGTGTCTATCTGTTTGTCATGGACTCGGGAGTGAGGCAAGACAGGGAAAAAAAAAAAAGTTGGCGTATCCTTTTAACAGAACTGTCATGATACATTTGAGGTCCAGAAAGTGTGGTTTTCATGGATGCAACATGTTAACACCATCAATAAGACCTTTACCTTTTTATCTATTCTTGAACTGCTTTTTTCCCATTGTCCCATCCATTGATCCATTTTTGGATCTGAACGGACCAAATCATGTTAGTCCTTGCTTGAACTCTGAGTGACTGACCAATAATCTACTTTTGTGTCAGATTAGAGTAACTCTGAAGTGGGTTAATGCTGCAGGACAGTCAGGTGAGATGCTGACCTTCATTTCACAGCTAATTAACCTGCTGTAGTGGATGCCTGAGGACAAATGCACATGAACAAACATGTTTTAGACTTGAAATGAAACGTTAACAAGCTGAGGGAAGTTCTGTTTCCTTCATTCAAACACAACTCTGATGTCAACAAATCCACAGGAAATTTGTCATTACTATATTTTAAGATGACAGTCTTTCATAAAATATTTAGATAAGGCTGGCCTGTTTATGATTTCTGTTTTCATACAGACAAACTTTACTGAGGCTAAAAGATGTGCCTCAAAATATCTGTATCAATACGAAGTTCATAAGGCAAAGTTTATGAAAGAATCAAATTAACATCCATTTTCCCACCTTTTATCTGCTTTAGACACGTCAACCTGCATTGAACACAGCAAAATTGACCCAGAGAACGTAAATTCACCCAAATTTTGATGGTTTCTGAAGGTTGGTCCACATGATGCGTGAATAGGCCTTTTTGTATGAGGGAAGCAGATTAAGTATAGCCTTGTAAATAGTGACAGTCTTCAAGTGGCCAATTAGGGCCAGCCAACTTGATCATATAGAGTAAAATGATGAGTTTGCACCTTGAGATTTGTTACGAACCTTAAAAAAACAAAGATTGAAAACATTGAGAAGTTCAATGCATACATGAAACGTTACCATCACCACACAGAGGTATAAAAGCAATGGCAAGAAAATCCTTTTCTTTCAGCAAAAGAAAAGCAAGACTTATTTCTGAAGTAAAAGTCCAGTCACAGCTTCAACGTCTTTACAAGTTGCTCAATATGAAGCTTAAAAGACAGAGAATCATCAATCAAAACCCCCAAGATATTAATTAGAAGGTATAGAAAATCAATCACATCACCCTGAGACATGACAGCAGCATGCAGGACCTTTAATTTAAGCTTGAAAACATCATCAGTTTTGCCTTCTAGAGTTGATTTAAACTCACGCTGACATTAAGATGAACTCATTCCACCCCTTTGGACAAGACCCCGCTGAACATATGGAGGTAGCACAGGTAACATATAGGGGGTTCCTTAATCCAAGTCCAAGCCCACTCCTCCCTTAAATCTATAGATTAAGAAGTCTCTCTTCACCGCATGTCTTCACCATAGCCTCAAGACACAACGTACAGAATCTTGTTACATGATTTAATTATGTCAGCCATTTTTTACTTTGAGTCATCTTCATAAATCCTACTGTAGTTTTGTCTTTGTTGTTTCACGAAGGTCAAGTTAAAAAAAATAAATAAATAAAAATACTTAATATTAATAGAAGTTGTTTAAACAGCACATTATTATGAATTGATTTAAATGGTCTAGGGGCCAGCAACAATAGATTTTGTCTAACCTAAAAACAGTTACCAAGTCTTTAAGGACTTTATTAAGAGTCACCTCCTGTAACGGGCAGGGCTTGTTAAATGGTCAATTTGGGGATTTTTAGGCAAAAGCAAACCAAAAAGCAGCACTGGATGTCAATTGTAAATCCACATGCCACAGCAACACTATGGTTGGAGATGCCAGGTGAGGGGCATTATGGGTATTATTGTCCATAATGATTAATAGCATTACTTTATTGTGACATTCATTCAAATGCCATAATGAGCCCTGATGCTGGACAAAACCACAAACAGATGGACCACAAACCAAGGACTGTATTATTTTGGGGACCGTGGTATTTCTTGTCAGCTCTGCCCCTGTATAGAGAGAACTGGCATGGAAAATTGGGCTATACATTGCTGCAGATGGGGCCTAGAATTCTGCATAATTTATTGAATTTTAGTGGGAAAAAAAAGCTGGAAAGCAACACTGTGGGGATTGGAGACTGTACTGAATGCAATCTCAAAACTTTTCTGTTGTAAAACTCATACATTTTGGCACTTCCACACTGCAGAGCCCATGTGTCCCTCTGCCTGGAGCAAAGTAGAACCAAAACAAAGGGCCTGATCTACTAAGATCCCAAATAACGAGTGCTAAATTGTGTGTGCAAACTAAAAAGCTGCACGTTCTATTAGAGGGCGTGTTGCAGGTGATCTACTATGACTGCTTGCCCAATTGATAACAGGTGCAAAAGTGGTGTGGACCGGCCTATTTAAATGAGGATTTTGCATATGCTACCAGCTGACACCATGGAGAGTTTGGGAGAGCAGAGTGGCCATAAACGCAAAATGAAGTTTGATGCTCTCAAAACTTGCATTTCTGGATAGACGATATATCTCCACTATTTTTATTTCTGAGCAGAGGTTGTGGTAACCTTTTTTCGCTGTTTGTCATTATCGCAAAACAGAGAGGGTTTACTTTACGTTGTGTCTGCATGATTATCAATCAATCAATCAATTAGTCAGCCTTTATTTCTATAGTGCCAATTCATAACAAGTGTTATCTCAAGACACTTTACATGATGGCACACTGGATCGTCTCTCTTTTTCCAGTCCTTCATAATGACAGACAGCCTCCAAAGCTTTCTGTCATTCATCAAAAATTCTGTAAATGACAGAAAATATTTGGTTACTGCCATTTTAGATGGTCCAAACATGTTGACACGCACACAGAAGATTCTCTCTGTCCATCGTCAGTCCTCTGTGCGTAAAGCTGTGCCAGTTTTTGCACCTGCCTTTCAAACGTGCTAAATATAGACACAAAGACACAGAGCGCAATCAGTTTCGGGTTTGATAAATCATATTGTGGGTGCTAAATGATTGCTGGATGTATATATTTGTACATATATGTATATGTGTATTTTATATTTGTATATATGTATCTATGAATATATGTGTATTCATAAAATGAAGAGTTTTATGCTCTATTGTAAAGTGTCTTGAGATAACACTTGTTATGAATTGGCGCTATACAAATAAAGATTGATTGATTGATTGATTGACATTTGCATCTCCTCCTCCCGGTGTTTTGCATGTTCTGATAATCTGCATGTCTTCTGCACATTCATGAAGGCAAACATGCTAAATGGATTGCGCATACAACTGTATTTTGCTCATTTGACAGACACAATCCTTGCTGCACATAGTTAGTAGATCAGCATTGCGTGAGCTATCAAGTTTGCACATGTTTTTATACACGCAAACCTTTAGTAGATCAGGCCCAAAGAGGTTTGTATCTTGAGACGGTAAAGCACTGTAAATGCATTATGTACTTTGTATCACCCCAATAGTGATTGTGGTTTGTTTTTTCTCAAATATACAAGCAGATGAAATAAGCCAACGTCGTCCTTTTCTTGTGGTCTTGCTATGTTGCTAAATGTGACATCAGCATGAATGTAACAGTGAGGTAATACTGTTTCTCCATCTGTAGATATCCACCTGCTGCTCATAGCTCAAAACCATACCATAGAAGAAGAAAGGGGCTGAGTGAGAAGGAGCTTATTTGCATTTAAAGAGACACACACAACAAAATTGAGCTTTGTGATAAAAGCAATTGGAGGCTGCAGAGTCAAAATCCTTGTCTGATGATTGATCCATAATATTTGACCAAAGCTTGATGATTTATTTAAACGACAGAAGAGTGTTAAAGGCTGGAAAAGCGGGGCAATGTGTCACCTTTGACTGAATAATGCTTAAAAGTCCCCGTTTTGATCAAGCTCCTTATGGTGTTTTCTTTGTTAAGCTTATCAAAACTGCATTGAGGAGAGAAAACACAGCAACTCTCCTCCTTTAAACGAGTTAAATTTGAGTTTGGTGTTATTTGAGAGTGTCACAGCTGCTGCCTGCTCTCACCCGTCCTGTCTAAAAGCAGGTATCTGCAGAGACCGTAATCCTTTAAGAGGATCAGGTCTGAGGTCCAGAGGGAGCGGATAAAGATCCACTAACTGTCTATAGTAGCCTGCACATGGCGTTTTTCTGTCATCTTGACAGATTGGACATGTGTCATTTAGAAATGAGCTGAGCTTCAGGCATTTGGTGGAGTTTTTATGTTTTTATGGAGCATCAACAGTGATGGAGGACGATGAGTGAATACTGGGGTTGTTGCCTTCATGTTCCCTGAGTCTGAGGACAGCTGAGAGGACCACGGGTTAAGGTAAGTTTCTGATAACACAGAATTAAAGCAACTCTGATGTGACACTAACAAGTTCACACAGGACCCATGAAGAATTTTAAACCAACCCTTTATAGTGTTTATTGAATTTCACTTTAGCACCTGAGTTATTTATGCCAAATAAACATGGGGTGGTACCAAACTTAACCCTTGAGATCCTGCTCTAAAATTTGGGGTTCCTGTATAGGGCACCAAGAGCAACCATAAATGTCTGTTTCTGTAGTTCTTATCGCTGAGAGTTTACAGGAAATGTAATGACATGTGAATAACAAGAGAAGTATAAAATGTTTTAATAAACACCTATTTTTAACTTTATTGACATTACACAGACTTTCAGAAAAATATTTTCATGACCCAGTTTATAACAAATGCTAGTTTACCACTCTGACAAAATAGGCACTTTATTAATTTAGAGTTTTATTTTTTTCCTCTCATGTCATTATTGGATGGAGGCATAGTGGAGGTAGCATCAGAGACTAAGGTGACAGAGTCAAGAAGAAATGCAGGAAAGGGCACAGGCCTGATGTGAACCCACGACGGCAGCATCAAGTTGTCAGCCTCTCTGTACATGAGGCATGCTATGTTATGATCATCATGCCATCATTGTTATGATTTTTTCAGCATTTTTATTGGGACCAAACAATTAATCCCAATGTCAGTAGAGCTGCAATATGGCTCACTGCAATATTCAAATTACAGGAGGTGAAATACTTCTTTAAGGTCAAATAAGTGTCAAAATGCCACTTTAATTCAGATAATTTGCAGCAGAGGTGTTCTGGCCTTCAGTCACACAGATGAAAAAATAAATGGTATTTGTTGATAACGAAATGGAAATAAAGTATTTCATTTATCATATGAATGACATGTTAATTATCATTTTGATATCATTTTAAATCAAAGGAGAATACAGAGCTAAAATCATTATTCCCTTTTTTATTACAAAAGTATAAAACACTCAATATTGATCAAAATAACTGGGATTCAGTACTTTTCCCGAATCATTGGCTCAAATTTATATGGTGAAACTAAAGGTGGTCAGAGAAAACAAACCTTTGCCAGGGCATTTAGTAGCTGATTGTTGGTGAAACTGTTTGAAATTGCCCTATCTCGCAATGTTAACGAAAGTCCTGGATCCAGATTTGGATCACCATCATAATCATATGATCAGCATTCCAAGAAAACTGAATCAGGATCATTTGATAACTTTTGGAGTTGTCATGCTCTCAATAAGGTGATAACAGGAGAAAATAGCACTGACTGCATCACAAAAATACTCTGACTTTTCAGAATTGAATCTATTAAATCTGCCTCTCATTAAAATGACACTAGCTTTGCAGGTAAGCCATGACCCGGCTAAACTGTTTTGGAAAGTATATTGTTGAAAGTTTTTGACCCTTATAATATGTTTTTACGGGTTTAAATCACATGCTTATTAGTTCTCTGGTACTATAATATGTTTATAATTCATATGGCCTCCAAAAGTTCCTGCTCGACCTAGAAAAGAGTGATAAGAGTGAATTTACATTTCTGATTTTCTGGTTTTAGGAGGATGTAAAAGACTTCACTCTCTAAAAACATGGACAACTTGTGTTTTTAAGCATTTCATACCACAGCTCAGAGGTAGAAAAGGTCTACTCAGGCTTATTCAAATTTAATACATTTATTAATAAGACATTGATTTAAAATATGGTCTATCAAACAGCTGAGCTGGGAGTGACAGGTGCTCTTTTGTTTTGAGCTGGAATAAACACATTTAAAATCTCATTTTAAGCATATTATAAATTGTATATATTGAAAAAAATTACATCTACCTAATTCATTTTGCACTATTTTCTACCATTTTCTACTTTACTTTATTACTCCTGACTCCTTTTTTTATTCTAATTATATGTTGATTGTGTTTTCAGCAAATAACCAAGTCAAATTCCTTGTTTATATAAAGGTACTTGGCAACAAACACAAATTCTTGATTCTTATCCAATCAGCATTATGACACAGGCAAGTGTTATTTAATATGCAGTAGCTGGCGACAACCCTCTCCTGCCAAAACATTTGCATATAACTTGTCCTTCAAGAAGGATACAGAAAATATTTAGACTTAAATATTTACTAATCAAAAAAGAATCCAAATGCATTTTAGAGCACTGATTGTAAATGAAAAATAGCAATGAATTAAGAAGTTTAATGCCAAAAAATAAGTTTAAAGGTTGCAATATGAAGTGAACGACAGGTGTCTGCAATTATTGGATTAAATGTATATGTGTATACAAATATGATTTATTAGTTTGACCATAAAAAAAATCATCCAAATAGTTAAAGCTAAGATAGCCAAGAATTTTCATTAAATATAGATCAACAAATCTGGTTGACATTGAGTAAAATTAACCCATTACGTGTCAGGCCATTTTTGATTTCAAACAAAATAATTAGCGAGATCAATTTTCAAAATTTGTCTCTTATTTTGTCTTAGTAGTTTTGCTTTACTAAAATGAGCCGTCCTTTTAGAGACCACAACCATTTTAAAATGTTCTCACTGATTTAATTTTGAAATTTTTAACATCAAATACAAAGTCTGGTGGTGAAAATACAAATAAAATAAACTAGACTGTTATATTTTAGAAGCTAGTTTAGTTGTGCAGCATCTTGTCATCCTCAGGTGTACAATATGATTTGAATATAATATATATTAAATATCAATAGAATACATAAAAATATCATTTCAAAAAATGAATAATAAAAGTGGAAAACATAAAAGGTAGGCTTCATTCTTTAAAAAAAACCCTTCATTTAAATTTTACTGAAGTTATAATATGTGTGCCTTTCAAAAAAGACCAGTCCTCAGCCATAGACTGAAGCCTGAAAAATAAAGCTCAGAATTGAGATATAAATATTGAACATAAAGAAAAAAGTAAACTTTTTGTATGATGTTCATAATTATATTACTATGTAGAAATTGTATTGTTGTGATATTAATTATTATTTGAATCCAGACTTAACTTAAAATGTCACGTCTATTAATCTCATGCTATCTTTAATACTATGTATATATTTTTTTTAATAATATTTTAATCCAAAACTAAAAATACACAAAAAAACGTAAAAAAAATATCTGTCAGAATGTAATCATGTGCTATATGAAGGTACAGATATTCCAATCATTCCCACAGGTGCAGCCATGGCAGTGCTGCAGGTGATCTGCAGCCTGATTGGCTGGTTCTCTCTCTACCTGTTGTTCTGCCGGTTGTTTCCTCATCGAGGGTCTGAGTGGAACTGTCGACTCGTCACTCTGTCTCATGGGATCTTCATAGTGCTGCTGACGGCGTATGTCATCTTCATAGATGGACCCTGGCCCCTCACACATGCAGGTCTGTAGCATAGTCATGAGTCATTTACACAGGAAGTGTCAAGGTGTTCAGATGCAAATTTGAATAAATCATACTGACTTGGCAACTTTTTATGCAAATCAGGTGTGCATTCATTAGAGGATATGATCTATTACAGAGGCTTTATCGACCTAGACTACAAGGTCATTGACTAAGTGACATGAATGGGCTATAAATAAAGATTGTTTCTATCATTAGTAACCTCATGTCCACTATTAGGGTTAAAGGAGCTTGTAAAACACACCTGACACTGTTGAATAAAGTGTTCAGGAAGGAGACCGTAACATCCATCTATTATATATACTGCTTACCTCTTTTGGAGCCTAAAGCAGCTGTCATTGGATAAGAAGGAAGTGCACCAATTTAGTCACAGGGCTGACATAGAAACAGACAACCAGTCACACTTACATGCAATCTAGTCACTAATAAACTGAACAAGCATGCTCTTGATCTGTGGAGGAAACTGGAGTACTCAGAGAGAGAAAATGAAAACTCAACACAGAGGTCCTGACTAAGGTATGAGCTGCAAACCGCCTTCTGTGAAGCAGTGGTGCTACTTACTGCTCCACTGTGCAGCCCAAGCAACATTACAGCAATAAACAATATTAAAGTGGTTGTTTTAGATCATACATAAACATCGTTGTGGCAATGGTTGGAACATCACCTCAGTATTAATGTTCATTTTACCAGAAAGCCCAAATCAATCAAGACAAAGATGAATTAAATTAAGCAATAAATGAATCATCCAAGCCTCAGTCTGGACTTGAAACTATGAAAGTTATTGACAATTTGTCTTTGTAAGTAAATGGGTGAGGTGCCTTTTTGGGGAAAGTGGCCCTTTGTCCTCTAGGCTTGCTGTTTGAATATTGAAACTAGCTGCAGATAAACCTGGTGAAATTGCAAATGACAGCTTTATATGGCATTCATTAAGTAACATCACTCTAAGTTCAGCAGCGCCAACCTCAAGACCAACGCTTAAATCAATTATGGAGAACATTCACAATCTTTTAACAATTTGTCAGGGGCCTACGGGAGATGTCATTCTCCACCAGCACAACATTTCTCTCCACTTTAAATACATCACCCTGTGCTGAGTATAGCAAAATTGACATAGAGAGCTTACTTTCACCAAAATTTTGATGATTTCTCAACGTTGGTCAATGCCACCTAATATTCGTTAATGTGTGAATGGGCCGTTGCAAAGTTTTTGTAGTCTTCAAGTGTAAGGTTGACATAAGTCTGCATTTTGTTTGTGAAATGATCAAAAAATGTTTTTCTCTGTTTGATCTGTTTCATTAAAGCTACTTTGCTAAGTTTATAAAAGATGGCTGACACTGACGACATGATTGGTATGAATGATACCTGTGCTCAAATTAACTGAATTCTGCACCCTTTTTCTTATTTAACAAAAGTATTAATAAGTTTTAGTTTATCATATAAAAGTATTTTTTTTATCTGAAGTTTGCCTAAATGTTTTGGATCCAGACGACTTTATCTATTCTAAAGGGCAATTCAGTTTTTTCCAGTCTACCGGAGCCATACTTCTGTTTTTGCAAACAAACAGCAGACAGGAGTATGTCGGAAACAGCAATAGTCAGTACACTGCCAGGGTGCTTACTGGCATGTTGTCACCGTCCTGAGACCCCACTGAGTAATGAAACACACAAAGACTTTAAAGTCTTTAGAAGATGCAAAATAATTGAAAGACCATGGATCACAATTGTTTTTAAAGAGTTTGCCAAACTAGCCTACAAACAATCACTTTTTCTGTTTACCACTGATAACAATAGTTAGCAAGTAAAAAGATGGTTAGCAAGCTGTTGGCTCAAATACACTGGAATACCGTGGCTGATGTGTGTGCCAGCACTGTTTTTTTTTCGGTTGGTACTTTTCCATTTGTAGTATCTGTCAGCTCAGCTCAACCCTACATGGTTTGGATACTACCTGCTTTGTTTTCCATTTCAGTATAAACTTTGATCAGAGTTGTCATAGCATGGCTCTCCACAAAACTACAGTGACATCCTCACTTAAAAATGAGTAATAGAGGCGATAGAGTTGCCACCCCCACCCCAAGTTTTTATGCTTGTTGTCACAGTGAGGAAAAGCAGCAAAGCAACATAATATATATACCAGAGGACAATTTAGGAAGACATACAGCATAACAGAACCGACAACAAGAGGTGTTTCATTTCTTTGTTGGATATTTTTAACTCGTGGTGATACTCTGATCATTCAGTAGTCAGCAGTGTCCACGTCACATTTTGGTCTCAGCTGGAACCTGCCTGGAGGTGACATGATTTTCTGTGCAAGTGACCTGGTTTGATCTCTTAATGGAAAACAAGACAACAGGATAAAGAAGAGTCGGATGGTTGATACCATGTCGTGGAAAAGTGCATTAATTTGTGTAGACGTTATGGCTGCGTCTCAGTCCTGTCTCTCCTAATAAACTATACCTCAATTTAGAGTTTCGGTAGAAAGTTTTGGAAGAACAACCAATATCCCCATAAGTGACCTGATTCATAACACAATTTAGCTGAAAAAAGTTCAGAACTAGAGCATTCTGTACAAACAAGGGCGGGTTTCTCCTTAGAGGTGGCAAACAGCATTAACTTTGAAAGACACAAATGGAAAGAGTAATCAAGCTATGAATTAGCAGTTAAAGGAAATTTTCTGTGGGCCACAATCTAAATAACGATACTTAAGTGAAGCAACCAATTTGAACCCAGTATAGACATTTTGTGAACCCACATGACCAGCTTTGTTTCTTTCTAACCCCCAGGTACTGAAAACACTGTGCTGCAGACCCTCTCCCTGTCCGTCTGCCTCGGGTACTTCCTCTTTGATATGGGCTGGTGTATATGCAACAGAACCGAGGGTCCCATCATGATGACTCACCACGCAGCAAGCATCGTGGGCATCGTGCTGGGTCTGCTCATGGGGGTGTCAGGCTGTGAAATCTGTGCCGTTATCTTTGGCAGCGAGATCACCAACCCCCTGCTTCAGACCCGCTGGTTCATCCGACAGTTGGGCCTGTACGAGAGCCTGCTGGGGGACGCTGTGGATCTACTTTTCATCTTTTTGTTTGCCACCGTTCGAGTGGGAGTGGGTGCAGCGCTGTTCTACTGTGAGCTCACCTCTCCAAGGACGTCTCTGATAATGAAGCTGGGTGGTGTGGTGATGTATGGACTCGCCGTGGTGTTCATGGTGGACATATCTAAGTTTTGTTACAAGAAGAGTAAGGCCAAGTATAAGAAGTGGCAAGAGAACCACAAACTAAAAGAGACTAACACAGCCAAACTAGATGGACTTCCTGACAAGATCAACTAAAGGAAATCATTACAAAGACTGTTGAAGTTCTACTTGTGAAGATGAAGCTAATGTGATGCCTCTCAGATATGCGTATAACCTCAAAGCAGGATCATTACCCAAACTAAATGAGACACTTGTGTCAAACTACTCAGGTTTCCCTATAAAACAAAGATGAAACAGAACAATCATTATGTCTGCGTGATGTTTTTGAAAAATGTTGAATTATTAGATGCACTAACACGAGGTCCAGTTGCCCCAAATCCTTCTAAGCATTACTTAGGGGCCATCTACACGGAGACAAATTCAGGCATATCCACACATAGTTTTAGTTGTATTAGTATTTCGTCCACACGGATACAGTGTTTTGGGTGATTGAAAACACACATTTTTGGAAACGAGTCCCAGGGTGGATACATTTAAAAATACTTGCTGAGCGTTTCTGGGTGGACAACAAATATTGGTAGCTTTAGAAATGATGATGTCATAGATCTACCTTTCCTTTAGACAACCTTTTCCAACAAAAGCAATGGCGGAATACAGTGTCACATTTGTGCTGCAGAAGCTAAAGTGAGCTTGTTATGACCTTAACAGCAAAATCTCCTGCTCTTCTACAACCACTGTTAACAACAAGGGGACACCGAGAACAGCGTACGCCACTGTTTTTTCACAATCCCCATGATGTATGCACATGCTCCATGTCTTCTTTTCTGGTTTTGGTGTTTGTCTGCAGCAGGGCCACTTACAGGCCTGGCATACGTACTACAGCATTTTCAGTGTTTTCATGTGGACGGACACATTTACTGAAATGATGCTGTCTTTACAGAGAACATTTTCAGTACAAAACATTTTTGTCTCCATGTGGATAGGGCCTTAAACAAAATGACCCCTGATGGCCTGCACTCACTGCTCCAGTGCGAGGTCATGGCTTTGCAATCTTACAACAAGAGTGTACAAGTCCTCATTTTAAAGCAGCACAAAGCCACTGCGATGCAAGAGTGAGTGTCTTTACAGCAATAGTTATCACTTATACAGTCGGCATCATGTCACAGGGGGGTAGGTTACAGGCAATCCTTTCCCCCAGCTTGCAGTACTTGGACAGTGCAGATTTTAACCCTTGCACATCACTGGATTTACTACCTCTGGGGACTCTCGGCCAAAAGTGTACATGCACAAAATACTGCCATAAAGTTGTAATACATCAAATATTTTTTTCAGCTGTTTTTCACAGTAATATCTTAAACCACTCTAGGTTTCTGTTTTTAAGGCAGAGTTCTGCACAACACCACCAAATAGTTAATAATTTAAAGGATTTTAACCCTTTAAATGCCAGTTTGAATACATGTTACCACTTGTTTTATTAAAAAACATGAAAATAGATATTTTTTATAATGAATGGAAAGGGGTTTGCTGGAGATAAGATTCTTAGATTTGTCAAAAAGTAGCAGCAACACTGATTTCATCACATTAGTATTTTTTTTTTTTAACTGTGTGTTAGATTTGATCATTTCCCCCTCTGAGGACCCTCAAGCCAAAAATGGACACTTAAAAAAACAAACCTGCTGTAAACTCATCATGAGTCAATACGTTTTTCTGCATAAATCTTTTAAACCATTTCAGCTCTGCTCAAAACTACCAGATGTTAAATCATTTTCAGGATTTTAACCTTTTATATGTCAGGTTGAATACATGTTGCCACTTGTATTAAAAGAAAAATGTCTGAGTGACAAGAGAACTCATCAGACTCTCCACTCTTTTCTCTATTGTCAGCCATTTTTTTTAATCTTACCTCAAAAGTAATACTTGTGTCCACATATGGTCTATTATTTCAAATCTATATATGCGATTGTTGATAAAGTTTTATGTAAAAATAAAGATTTTGTGTCAAATAAAGTTTTTTTTGTTAAAAAATGAAATAAAGAATTGTGGAAGGAAGTCTCAGTTTTTTAATTGGCTCATTGTAACCAAAACCTTTATTTGTGAATTATTTTGTTTCATATTCACCATTTTACTGATCATGGGACACTTTAAAGGATCATCTTTGATCAGACTAGGGGGCCCTAATGGGTGTATAAACCCATTTATTCTGATTTACACTATATAAACTATTCAAATTGGTGTTTATTTCACACTGCAATGTAGTAGTTTTTTGTGTGGGTTCCAGAAGGAGCTCAACTCTTCTTAGGTATAAGTGGCAAGTGGTAAGAACCCACTGCTCTAAGGGGTACTGTGGATAAGATACCTAATATGTGGAGTCTTGACACTGATGGTAGCGATAGAGGGATGCGATGTCAGATGAGGCAATGGATCTCTGATGAGCTTGCCGTTGACATGGGTGAGATGTTTAGAGGTGACAGAAGAGGACGGGTGGTAGCACAAATCACACTGAAACAACATACTGACTATAGAATAAAGGAGAATGGATGTTAAGATATGACAGCAGCAGGATGATAAGAAGGTCGAGATTCTGGTTTGTTCAGTGATTGAAAGCCCAATCAGGCATAACATTATGACCACTGACAGGTGGTCCTGTTTGTGGGTGGGATGCGTTAGGTAGCAAGTGAACATTTTGTCCTTAAAGTCGATGTGTTAGCAGCAGAAAAAATGGGCAAGTGTAAGGACATGAGCGAGTTTCACAAGGGCCAAAATGTGATGGCTCAATGACTTGGCCAAAGCATCTCCAAAATGGTCAAAACCGTCACTGTTCCTTCCTTGGACCAAAAGTGGTCCGAAAAAGGAACAGTGGTGAAGCAGCAACTGGGTCATGGGCGGCCAGTGCTCATTAATGCACGTGGGGAATGAAGGCTGGCCAATTTAGTCCAATTCAACAAACCACTGTTGCTCAAGAAGTTAATGTTGATCATGAT
The DNA here is from genome assembly GCA_037902135.1 of Cetoscarus ocellatus. NCBI lineage: Eukaryota > Metazoa > Chordata > Actinopteri > Labriformes > Labridae > Cetoscarus > Cetoscarus ocellatus. Next base: position 368,412 of record JBAMNC010000164.1, on the reverse strand, counting down.
AGAAAGGTGTCAGAATACACAGAGCATCAGTTTGTTGTTTATGGGCCCGTACAGGCGCAGGGCCCATAAGGCGCAGTCATAACATTATATCTGATTGGTCTATAATGGTTAATTAATGAAGGAGGAAAACCACAAGGAGTGACCCTATTTTATGCTGATGCCCTTCAACACAGCTATCAGATTAAAAGAGACACACAAACTCCTCCACTACTGTGATGACTTATGAAAAAGAGCTATTACTACAACAGTGCACATGTAATACAATATAACTCTTAATAAATCAACCATAAAACAGACTCATGTTGTCTGGATTTTAAACCTTTTTTATTAGTTTGTGTTAAAATATTACATAACTGCACGGTGTAAAAACAAACACAAACCTTTGATACAGTCATATTTGTACATTATACTCATTTACATTTAAATCAGCCCATAAAACTCTGTTCAATTTCTCCTTTGAGTTCATCCTCTTTTCTTTTTATCTGAAAAAGCATTTTGCCTTCTGTGCAGTCATGAGGCCGCTGAGTGTTTCAGTCCAACCATAACAAGTGAATCTTTTTAGCTTGTGCCTTAAATAACAGGATAAACTCTGTACACAAAGAAGATAGAGATATTTATGGAAAAATGCAAAAGATCTTGAAGGAAGTCATGATATTTCATCCAAATATTAAGAAAATATTTTAGTAAATGATGAACAAATAGGTGAAAATGGCACTCTTGTTAGTTTATAATATTACTGTTTTTTATGAAAATCAGTGAAAGTAAGAATAAAAGGACAAAGAATTGTATGATTTCATTAAACCAGATAAATGTACATATGAAAACACTATGAAGCGCCTGTAGAATACATTAGAAAACCAGCAGCAGTTCAATGCAATGTTTAAAAGTCTATTTACAACTGCAGATACCAAAGATTTGGAACATTAAGAGAGCAGGTTTTTGTATTTGCAAAATCGGTCTTATCTCTGAGCTATGTAGATTCATAAAACACTGAAATGATACTGGGTTTTTTCCTTTCTCTGGTCATTTTTTCAGAATAATTTACATTTTGACAAATATAATTTCAAACAGTTGTTCTTGTCTAGTTTCTTTGCCAAATTATGCCACATTCAAGTGCTAAAAAACCTCTATAATCTAATTAAAGGACTACACAGAGCTTCAACAGTGTTTCATCGTAGTCATATGTTCTTTGAAATAAAAGATTAAAAAATTGAGGGCGACCGTTTGTCTGTTTTCTCTAAAAACTTGTAAATAGTCCCAAAAGAGTTTATGTTAAATTCAGGAAATAAACATTAGCAAGAAATAAGATATAACATGTGCTTACAATTACAGCCATTTTTAAAATTTCTGGTGCACAAACAACTTGTAGCTGTGAGGATTGTTTGCTTGTTATGACTAATAGAACAATTTTGTCTTTGCATTGAATTTGTGGATCGATTCAGGGCATTGTTAGCCTAGCTTAGCATCATTACTGAAAGAAGTGGCTAGCCTGAATGTTCTAAAATCATACTGGGCAGTAACTAGTTACTTGTAATATATCACTGTAATAATGACTTTTTTCAACAACTATTACTGTGAGGGATTACTAAATCAGTGATATAGGCACAGTTAAATCAAGTAGTACTTGATTACAGAGTTATTTTTTGTCCTTGGTGCTGTTATTAATGGTGATGTGTACACAACATGCTGAGCTAAAAAGTTCAGCTGATCACAGAGGAAAAGATTGACCGATACCTTCTCATACATTCTCGTGTAACGCCCTTTTAAAACTGTTGATAATTTTTTTTAAGAGGGAAAAATCTTAAATAAATTCAAAATGAATTCATTCATTTCTTTCAATACCACTGAATAACTTCAGTACTAAGTAATGTTATCTAAATAAAAGTGACTCAAGTGATAACATAATTTATTACAAATCCTGAAGAACTTGCTGTTACTTGCCAGGTTACTGCATGACAAATTTTGAGTCTATTTTAATGCATTTCAGTTTGTTACCTTAAATTTGTTTCTTCAACATTCAAAATTGCAAGGGAAACTTAACTTCACTCAAAAGGTAAGGTATTATAGTTTTATGCTGATAATATTTGGTGTTCAAGGAATATTTCATGGAAATATCAAAGGCATTTTGTTGAAGCCAACAGCTGGTTTTAGAGGACATTTCTTCTACAACAACATGACAAGCATAGATTATTACATTTTGCAGGACATGGGACCTTTAATATACTGTATAATCACTGAGCATAACCAGGGATGGAATCAAAAAGCAATTCCAGTTAAGAATTGATAACAACTCTCTCAAATAATCAATATCGCCTTTATGCTGATCAATTCCCTTATCAATTCCATCAACTCAGTTCTGCATGTCATGCAAATTAAAGATGTCACACATTCAACAGAGGCAGTAAGCAGAAATGATAACAAAGATACACAAAAAGTCATCATGGCAGACAAGAATTAGTGGTGATTAGAACTGTGTTTCTTCAAGTGATGCTAAATGTTCGTTTAAGGGGTGGAAACAATAGCAGCTTGCAAAAGCATTCATCTTTGTAGAATGGCACTGAAAATCATTGTTGCCACTGAAAACCGGTACACCACACAAACAATCTACATCAATCGACAAGGGAATTGTTGAAAAAAATCTCATCGATAAGCAGAATTAGTAATGGGCATCAATAAAATCTTATCAACGGCATAACCCAAGACCTTTAAAAAAATTGTGTTTAATGACTAAAACAAACATAAAACAACCCGTAGGAGTTAGGGGTTCGTCTTGGGAAAATGTAAGTTATTTCTCATAAATTCTATTTTGATGCTAAACAGGGCCAAAGACAATCAATTACCCATTATCAATATAAAATATAAGAAACATATTTTGAACCTTTAAGCCTATTGCTTGAATTTGCAAGTAGTCTTTAACATCACAACATAATCACTGTGATGAGAGGAGATTTACGCATAGAAGTTTACTTTTCAGTGCAGTAACACAGCAGGGCGTCAACCGCAATGTCCGACTATGTAGCATTCAGGGCAGGAAACACACAAACCTGCTGTTGTCAAACTTACAGCAGTGAGTGCTGAACAAGATAATCCATCTTCTAAATCCTCAGAGTTCTCCTGCACACAGTCGTAATGTCTCTTCATTTCCTCACATCTCTGTAGCACTTGTGGACTATGAAAAAATGGAAGTCCTTTAAAATGTATATCCAGTGTTTAAGATAATTTATGCATTGATAGTAAATATTGTATAACAAAACGAGTCACTGAATGGTCCTCTGTTACTTCCACAGTTTCCTTTTAGAAGAGGCCAGTATTTTTGACATGATGTTGAAGTCTTCTGAAGTGTTCAGTCATTTGGCCTCTCTTTGTGAAGCAGTTTCAGTGTTTAAACAGTTCAGATAAAACTCATGGAGTGACATGAAACTTGGCTATATCACCAAAAAAAAACCTGAAGTCCATGATCACTGAATCCCCTGTGATAAACCTGGAAAATAAAGAAAAATATTTTATGTGGATTTCAAATCAGTTGATTTTTTTTCTTTTTTAACCTGCTTATTCAATTCAATTCAATTCTTCCCAGGGGCCAATTAAAGGCACACAGAGCAGCCAATGAACAAAACTGCACTTAAATGTTAAAAATGCTAAAATTCTAAGTTACGTGAAAAATAAACAAACAAAACAAATAGTCCTACCAATCAAATATATACACAAAAGATATACAAAATAGCACCAGCTTTAACACCAGTGTGACTTGTTTTCCAGAATTTAAGGCTAATTAATGAAACATTAACTCACCATTATTGTTCTCTGAGTCAGTAGGTGGGTCAGCTTGTGTTTGTTTCAGCACGTTGTATTTCATTTCCACGTCCTGGAAGCAGAAATTCAAACCATTGTTGAAATTAAGTGCATAATTTAGGAAAATACACAAATGGCAGATTGAAACTTAAAGTATAAGACGCATGCTTATGGAATACTCCACAGCTTTTAGAGTTCTAATAATATTGAGCGCAGGGATTTTTTTGATTCAAAGAACTTATGCTTGAAGATTTTGTTGGAAAAACCTGAAATACAAACTGGTAGCTTTTTGACACATGCTGAAATCAAATTTGTTTTCCAAAGTCTTTTGAATAAACATTTCTTGAATAGAATACACTACTTTCCAAAGTTGTAAGAGTTGCATTTTTTTGTTCATAATCTGGTTCTTTTTCCGTTAGGCAATGATTTTTATCTTTAGATACCAGCTGGTTTACCCCAAAGTGGGAAAATACTGACAAAGGCCCTGTTTACCAGAAACAGAAAGGTTTTTCCTTTGCGTTTTTAAAAACAATCTGCTTTCAGACGGAGACTCAAGAACGAATGAAAACGCTGTAGCATGCATGCCAGGCCAGTAGATGGTGATGTAGGTTTGCAGGGAAAAGCGGTGTTACAACATGCATACACTTTCCAGCAAAGACAAACTTTTCACAAACAACAATGGCGAGCGGATGCACGAAGACGCAAGAGTTTTTTTGGACAACAAATCTGTCTGGATATTTTAGTCTGGATAACAAACCAAGCACGGCAAGCTGCATACATTTGCTTGGTAGATGGCCGAAGCTGCTGTCGTTGTTGTTGTTCCTGGTATGCGCCCGCAGCCTTCATGTGAAAGAATACTGTGCATGCGGTGACGTCAGCGTTTCACCCTGAAACGTTGAATCTCGTCTACATGGAGCCGAAACAGGTACGTTTTCAAAACTCTCCACTCTGGACCCTGGTTTCAAAAGTTTGCGAATTCAGACACTGTTCTCGTGTAAACAGGATGCGAAAACGCAATGAAAACTCTCCATTTTCGGCTGGTTCGTATTCGTGTAAACGCCACAAAAAATGCACAGTTAGTGTCTGTTTTTGTGGCATATTCTTAAAAAGTTGTTACAGGAGGAAGTTTAGGTCTCAGAACGGAGAGTACACAGAGAGTAAAGGTGGTCCATCATCGGTGAGCAGCACAAAATATAAATGAGATACAGTAAACAGTAGCTTACTTGTCCAGCAGCCTTTCAGGCTGACTTTGTGTTCTCATGTCAACAATTAACACAAAGTCACCATTATCTGGCTTGTGCCATTTATATAATTAAGAATTTCTCTCTTTGAAAACTTATATTTGAGGAAGTGTTGGATTTCTACAAAAAATACATATCATATTATCAGATAATTTAGAAAAATGAATAAATGTAAACATGCCAAAATTTACATACTGAATATTTAAATTCTTTACATTCAATGCTTCAACACTTGAGGTTGAAGCAGCAGTGCATAACAACTTCTAATAATTAAATATTATGTAATTTCCTCGAACTCACTTTTTTTTCTACCCAGAAAAACAAAAAAGCACAAAACAAAAAAGAAATGGGAAGTGCCGTGCCTTTTGTGCAAAAATTTCCTTGGCACACGCTGATCATAAATAACCAATTAGCTGCAGGACAGTATCCTTCCCACTGATGACACTGTATAGCACTTTTCACACATGCAACTTTTACATTTTCTAAAAGAAATCTTGGTTGACCTCTCCAGAAAATACACTGACTTGCTTTACTATGCCTGTCCCCCCAAAAGGAGGGTTCAAAGGTCTTATGCATGTGTGAATGTGGCTTACATGTCTAAAAGGAGCACATATGCTATGACACACGCTGTCATTAACATGTGAAGTACCTTTAGATACTGCAGGTCAGCCTGCAGGAGGCGTAGGTGAGTCATGAGCTGCCTGCTGAGGTTTGGACCGCTGCCGCCTCCTGTCTGCGAGGAGGAGGAGAGCAGTTTACTCATATCGATGCCTACGTCAACTCCTACTCCTCCGTCATCATCAGTGCTGCTCTCCTCCGAGCCTCCAAAATCCAAAACCACAAAACCACCTAGAGGGAGAAGACGAGTGGAAGGGGTTCAAAAACATTGTTTAATATTTTTAAATGAATTAATTTATTAAACTGATTCAAAGCTGTTTCTTTAGGCAAACTCAGAGATGCCCCCTCTTGTTATATCAGAGCCAAAAGGACCTTTTAAATGTGGGAGAAAAATCCAATGTACAAAAATGACTAGATTAACTTCTCCAAATGTCCTCACCATTGCGTTCAGGTGTCTCGGACATTGCTGTGATTCCTGTTGGAAACTGATTGTTGTCTCTCTGAGAACCTGCAGGCTCTTGGCTCTCTTCTGTCGCTGCAGGGGGCCCCTCAGGGCTTCCTGGTAAAGAAACACTCGGCTGACACCCAGGGGCCCCGCTGTCCCTCTTCTCTGTCTCCTCCTCTGTCTCTGCTTCTCTGCTGATCATGTGGTTGAAAAGAGCCTGTTTCAGCATCGCCACTAAGACAGAAAAAAAACAACAGAAATGTCTTCTTTTATGCTCTGCCAAGAAGAGCATGACATTTGAGACTGACATTAAAAAATAGGTGAAATATATTTTCACATTTTTAACAAAATTAATCTCCAAAGGAATTTATATGTTAATATTTTGAATGTGTAAATAGTAAATATATAACAGTAAATAAGTTGTAGACAAATGACCTCACGTCAAGAAAGCAAAACCTCTGCTGGGTTTGTTGATCTCAGCTCTGTATTTACACAGACAGAATGGGGATTCAGACAGGTTGTTTGCTTTTCACTCAGATGCTTGAAGGTGTGTTTTTATGTGAACAGAAACCTCTGCATCCTTTAGCCAGTCAACTATGCAGTGGTACAACTGTGATCCTACTCACGCTGTTGTGTTGTCGTCATTGTTTCTTGAGTCATAAGCATCTTTACTTGATTTGTTTGAAAACCTGCTAAGAAAGTTGCATAGTACACATTTAACATGTCACCCACATGTCCTGAGAGCCTCTTCGCCTTTAGACAAGGGCAAATCAAATGTGTCCTGTTCTTGGTTTTCGTTCGCCTCGCCCTGATGTGACTCCTCCTCCTGAAAAGGCAGTCCATCTGCCAGCTGCCCATCCAGGAAAGCCTCCAGCTCTGCTTCATCTATCTCTTCATCAGCCTCCTCCTCCTGTCTGTCTGCCGAGGCCAGCTCCTCTTCCTCGTCCTCTGATTTCATACCATCAAACGGGTTGGTGCTTGATGGAGGCTGAATGTCCGGAGAAGAGGCACTGTCTTTGTCCGGGATACACGGAGACGAAAGATCTGATGGTATGAATTTGAAAACAGCATTTTAATACAACAAATGACTAATTATGTTTTTGTCAATCGAAAATAAATGATGGGAAATTTGGAACACTCTACTATTATTACATTTGTTTTATCATCACAATCAAATTTAATGCTTTACTTTGCATTTTTAAATCTGTGATAATGTGCGTTGTAAACTAGAGGTGCTCAGATTGCACTGGAGGCCGCCCAGCTGACAATGCACGTACCCCTGATCCAGACCGAGGTCAAGAATTAAAAAATCTAGATCTGGATCTGGATCCAAAATAACTAGTTCTGGAGCCACGTGATGTTCATCATGTGCATCAGTTTTTAAAAGCACTTCCGAGATTCTAAACTGACTAATAAGTGAGAAAACTGTCCAATCTCGAGAACTTTTTAAGTCATCTTCCTTACAGACAGACAAAAAAACAAATGGACAGATGTCAGCAGAAATCATTTCTTTATTTTTGGTGACAGCTCACTTATGATCATAAAACCTTCATACCTCTAACTACCCCAGATCCAGCTGTACTCTTAGTCAGTCTGAGACATTCTGTTACAGCTCCCCCTCCCTTAAGACCCCCCTTCCCCACATGGGCCTAGTCTGCTGGGATTGGTGACAGGTAATTGGTCAGCTCAGCCCTGCTGTTGTTGTCCACATGTTGTCAACAACTCTGCATTTATTCTAACATCTATGCTCTGCACTGGGCTTGCAACCTGAGCCAATGGGCTTTAAGTAATGACGAAACAGTTTTATGACGTCACACTGATAGGCCTATTTCAGAGAGGGGACAAGCTGTTCTGAGCAAGATTTTTGTCTTGTGCACAGAAGTGCATTATCACACGGAGGAGACATGTTACACACACTGACAGGCATGTAAAACTAGAAAAAACAGAATATGGTTTCTTTAAAGTTCAGTAGTATTGATGTTGAAATTAATTACTATTTCAATCGTAAATTTGATCACAATCTGTAATTTATGTTATATTCTTTTTAATTTTGGCAAAAAAATGTAACTAGGGTTGCTATTATACCACAGTTTTAAACTTGATATAAAAAAGAAAACAGCTCATCAACATACTGGTGCAATCTAGACAAATTTGGAGGGATTAAATTGCCTTTTTTAACACCTGTCTTGTAATTTAGATGTTGTCTTTTGACACTTCTCCATTTTTTGATTTTGTGTTTTCAGAAAAAAAAATCACTTTGCTGAGTGGCTGTCTTTTATTTCTAATATGTACAAAAACTTTAAGAATTTGTTCATAAATGTAACAGTCAAGAGGAAAACCATCACAATAGAAAAGACAACATTTTTGTTCTGTAAATGACTTAACAAATGACTTGATAAAATTAGTTATTAATCCTTTTTGTCACTCAAAGAATCCAGCTCAAAGTCAAAATATTTCAACTTGAATAAAAACTCACACAAACAAAGCTATGTTACCTGGAGAGCTAATGTTTCCATCTGAGGAGCCTGTGGGATCTTTGGTTTGTTTGATGATCTCAATGGCATCTTGTTCAGCTCTGGAATAAACACACAGTCATGAGAAGCTTCTTTAAAATAAGATCAATCCTGGAGAAGGAGCTGTGTTCGCAGACTCACTCAGTCCGAGCTGCAGGTTTGTCTCTGTGGTGAGGTTTGGCCTTCATGGCTTCAGCACACTGCGTGATCAGACACTGCCACCTGGATGGATGCAGGTACAACAGTATGGTAAGATGTAAGCTTGTCAAAAAAAACACACTTTGATCATTTTCTTAAATTCTGTATTTTTTAAATCACTGTAATAAAAATAAGAGTTTATTCACATACCAGAAAGATTGTTACTAAAACTACAATGGCAAGGATTTTTTTTAATCTATATATTTTTAAAGATTATTACCATGTTCTTACTTGATTTGAAAACACAAATAGATATAATAACTGCCTTGAGTTAAATATTTGAATAACATTTAAAAAATAAACACATTTTTGACAATAGAGACAAGACAAACTATGTTTAAGTTTACAAAATAAGACAGCCTTTAAGAACTTACTGTAAATGTGTTGTCATATATTTAGTTATGTTTCCTGGACCTGCATTTTTGCACTGCAGGTTGACTATAAAAAGGGAAGATTTTTTTCTGTGACAATTTATTACCTTATTTTATATTTAGACTTGGTATCAAGACAGGTATTGAATGTCAAATTTCTTTACTGATATTGCGTCGAAGTTTACAATTCTGGTATCGTGACAACTTTCGAAATAAGTCACTGGAAACAGTTGACATCATTTTTGTGGTTTAAGACTTACGTTCTCTGATCGGACACCGTCTGAGCCATCAGCTCGTAGATCTGAGCCCCATTATCTGACATGGACAGCACGAAGAAAGACCTGTTGTCTGAAGAACACAAAGGTGTAAATGATGACACTTACACATACACACTTATTACTTGATTATAAACAATAAAAATTCAATCGCATCGTGCTATGTAACCACAGAAAAGACTCAGTGGATAAAATAACACTGTGTCACTATCAAGCACGGGACCCGAGCACATCTGGTGAGTCTCACTCTGCACAGTGTCCTCTTGGATTCAGAACCTTCCCGTGATTTGCTTTGAATGACATGTGCTAATTAAAGAAACAACAACCACGCCCACAAAGTCCTGAGAATTCAGCCATACTGTAAAATAAGCTGTTTAGAACAGAGGTGGTTTTCATCACTCATACTTTCAAAGATGCTAAATGGCACAGTGAACTTTGATATTCTATTAAAATGTTAAAAAATCAAGTCATGTGAACAGGGCCTTTAAGCTCTGATGTTGACATTAAAATAAAATATATGGAGTGACAAAACAGGAAAGGTATGAAACAACTGATATTTTGTTCAAATGAAAGCACAATGGATAACTTTAGGAGTTACAACACGTCCTGCATGACTGTGAGTAACACATTTTATTGTGATCCTTCAGCAAATGATGTGAAATGTTACTCAAAACTATAATCCTCAAAAAAAAGATTTGGTCGAATAATAATCCCCTTTAATAATACCTCTATATTATATCGTTGGAAAGCCTGATTAGTCACCTTCACGAGATACAACTTGTTAAGATTGTGCATTTATGGATTGAGCAACACAGCTAACCGTGTGGGGAAAAAAAACTCAAAAAAATGTGCCAAAATTCCCTGTAACTGGAAGAAAGCCCACGGCTCCTCAGTGAAGCAAGGGTGAGGAACCGGTCCTTTTGAGGTGTTTTCTTCCTGGGACGCCCACTTTGCAGTCTGTCTTTGACTTCACCAGTCTAACAGAACTTGGACCTAAGTTTGGGAAAGCACCAGAGCTGACACCACATATATGCCATTATTTGTACCAGAACAGGATCTTCCAGTTGCAGGGGATTTTGGCATGTTTTATGGGGGTGCTACCCCCATGTTTAGCGGTGTTCCTCACTCCACAAATTCACAATCCTTACAAGTTGTACCTAATTGTAAAAGTGACTGATCAGGCTTTCTAACAGTATAAAATGCAATACCAACATACCAAAATAATGTTGTCAAAAGTTTTTTGTAAGTATATTTTCTGGTAAAAAAAAAAAACTACTTTAGGGCTGAAAATATGTGCAAAATTGAACTACTATAGCTAGAAGGATTCTTCAAACTTAAATTCTTAAATTGGTAGACCTTAGTTTTTGAAAAACCCCTCAAGCACTGGAGTTTGAATAATGATAATAACAATAATAATACCTTTATTTATATAGCACTTTCTCAACCAGACAAAGTGTTACACAGAACATCAAATAAAACAAACTAGGCTAATTGAAGCATCAAAATCACAAGATAAACATGATCAATAAAAGAAGCACAGGATAAAACAGTTGGTTACAAATTTATAAATAAGAGCAGATAAAAGTGAATAAAAATAAGGTAGAGTAAGGCAGAACATCGTAAGATTAACCTGGTAGTCTTTAGGAAAATGCCCTTCTGTAAAAATGTTTTTCAAGTCAAGATTTTTCACTGTCACTGGCATATTTAAGTCTTTACCAATAACATAATAAGATGGAAAGAGTTCCTGGTGTCAAACTTCTATTCTTTTACTAAGACAACAAGGTTGGACATCATAAAAAATGAAGTGAGGCTCTTACCAGTTGCTACAGGTCGAACCAGCACAGTGTTGAGTTTGATGATGGGACTGAAGATGTTTTTGGTGTCTGTTGCGCTGGCTGGATTTTTGCCGTGAAATTTGAGGACCAGACGCTCGTCCTGTTTCTGCAGCAGAACCAGAATGTCCTCCAGCAGTAGTGCGTACAGCTCTGAGAGAACAGTGAGGTATATACTTATAAAAAACACATGCATGAATAAATTAGGCAGGTGCTGTCAATAAGTTATTTTTCTTTAAGCTGTGTTGAAATTCACTGAAGTTTCACAGAAATGTTCTTTCACTCTTGTGCTGTCTTCATATTTTTTATACTCTCATTACCCAAAGGGTCAAAATAACCCACTTTTACTTAACTCCTAAAAGAAAGAAGCTCAATTGAACTTTGAACTCAAAAACTTACTCTTGGAATATCTATTTACCTTCACCAAGGAGGTTATGTTTTTGCCGGTGTATGTTTGTTTGTTTGTCTGTTTATTTGTCTGTTTGTTAGCAAGATTACGCAAAAACTACTGGATAGATTTTGCTGAAATTTTCAGAAGATGTTGGTAATGGCCCAACTTGTTTTTGCTCAATAACTGTCTAACTAATAATGATATCAACATGATTCTGAGTGCTAGTGTGGGTTTTCAGGGTCAAGGAATCATATTATGATAGTAACTTTATTATGGAACTGTTGCTCATAGATGTACCAGCAATACGTGAGCTGCCTTGGAGGGGGTTTGCACTCTCCGAGCGCTTTCTAGTTCATGAAGAATTTGTTCAAAATTTTGATCAATTTAATCAATTTAGTTACACATTTAAACAGGACACGTGACACCTTTAAATCTAGGTTAATTTATAATGGGATAACACAAAAGCAAGAACTTCTTTACATCATCTACAGCAGAACAAAAACTGAATTTGCAGCTCTTTAACTAAATTAATATAAACGGACAACTGATGGAGTACATTTAAAACTCAATCACTAGTTGTTGCATAGTTGTAAGTTATGATTGTATAAAATTCCAAGGCATGCCTGGACTGACCCCAAGGCACACCAGTGTGCCCTGCCACACCATTTGAGAACCATTTGCAAAATAAAGTAGCAGAAAAGTGCAGAAATCAGCATCGAGTGCATTTTAGAGCCGCACAATGTAAGATTCTGGCTTTCTGCTCTCTAGTGGCCTCTGTGGTCATTGGGTGTAATTGCACTTTCGTAAAACAGAGCCCCTCACACCAACGTGCATTTGTTGACACACAGATGGAGGAGAAGCGAGCCGACAGGACGTCACGAGAGACAAATAAACCATGTGGACTGATGAGGTACAGTCTGATCATGTTTCTTTTAGAACAAATAATCATGTACTTACAAGTCCAACAAGAACAGGGCCAAATCGGCATCAGGTCGGACATCCCTCCCTGTCTTTCAGCTCATGCCAGCGAGTAAACACCAGGCCTATGTTTATCCTTGTCCGGGTATTTAGCTTGTTAGTTTCCCGTTTTCTTTTTTTCATCTCCTCCGATAAAACTTTTCTTTTCTTCGGATTTTTTGCTTCTTCCGCCATGATAACAACTCTACATTTAGCTTTCTTCTTCTTGTTTAATGACGGGTGGCATCCAACATCAGAGGAGCATTACCGCAACCTACTATGCAGGCGTGTGAGCCGGAGGTCCCTATTTCCATTAGGAAAATAAGTGCATATTTACTTTAAACTAAATTCTGTTCATTAAATCTGTTTTAAATTTTCAAAAACTGCTTTATATTCTCCTTTTCCCAACGTTTAGCTTTCACCTCGAGGGGGAAGTAAATCAGTCAAAGCAGTAAAGTTTGTAGTTTTTTAGTGTGGAAGTGTTCCTACCATCCACATCGAAGTTACATATTGCCAGTGAAGGTGATACAGACCCCCTCAGACCATGACAGAGGTGTCATTCAACCTGTTGTAAGGTGATGTACCATCATAATGACTCTAGAAATATTATATTTGGGTGGAAAAAACTACATAGTGTTGGTTTAAAGGAAGCTGACAAACTTTCTATATGCAAATAGTAATAGAGTTTCTTTTATTTACCCTGCAATAAGGATTTCAACCACAAGAACTCATCAACTCCTATTTTTCAACCATTGCTCCCACCAAAATAAAGTAAAACCAACAAGAGAATAAAAAATATTGTTGATGCCAAAAAAATTAACAATGAACAATAAGATGAGCATGGGTCATCTTTAAACTCAACACAGCATGAGGGTTATGAGGGCATCATAAATCCAGTGGCGATTGTGCATTTGCTGCAGCAGCTCCTAAACTCTGCAACATTATCATATTATTATTAAATCAAAGCTAGCATTTTACCAATTGTCTTCTCTTTGTTGACTTTCCAGGAGAGCGGTCCTTCACGCACCATTTTTCTCCTTGTCAGGTCCAGACTCTACAGCAAAAGAATCAATCATTTATGACCATTTTCCATCAATAGAATTGAGGTCAATAGTAAGTGGGGACAGCAAATTGTTGGACAAAAGGGTTATCTTTGTACCTTCAGCTCAAGGATCATGGGGTTTTCACTCTGTTTGAGGGATGAGATGTCCAATCTTCTCTGATACTCTATCAGCCTCTGTGGAGACAGAAAAAGACAAATGTAATAGTGCATTTATTTTGATCTACAGCATTAATTAACTTAACAATGATTACATTATCTGTACCTGTTTGTTTTCAGCTTCTTTGACAGCCTGGTTGACATGGTTAAGGATCTTTTTACAACATTCAGCAGCTTTTTTCACCTTCTCTCTCTCCTCTCCATCTTCTGTGGGAGGATAACCAACAATAACCAACAGATGATTAACAATCTCCAGCTTGTAAACCTCCACTGTGAATCATTAACTGAATGAAAAATATCAAAGATCAGCCCTTACCTGTGTATTTGGCAATGTTATCCAGCAGCAGTGGGTACTTTGTGACTCTCTGCATCTCTACAGGAATGATGTCTTTAAGCTGCAGCCTGCGACACAAGCGGTTACTCTCAGCCTCCTGAAGAAGAAATATGGAGGATCAGTTAAATTAAGATACTATGAAATTATCTTATTGCAGTTTTATCCTGCTCTCTTCCTATTTCAAACTGTAAAAAGAAAACTGGCTGGCAATATGCTTGTGTTTTATGACATAACGTATTAAGTATCAGCTGCCAGGGATTCTTTGCAGGTTGTGAACATCCTAATCTCTCCTGTATTTGGCATTATAATCCCTTAAATAAAAATGCATCCTCTCTTTTCCACTGTTACTTTATATCCATGTTTGCATGGATAATTAGTCATCTATTGTTGAATATCTTTGCATTATCTCAAGAGCTCCGCTTGAGGACAATGTTAAAGTTTTTTTTTTATATTATTTTGTTCATGATCTGTCAACCAAATAAAAGAGATCTGGATTGGGAAGGGAAATTGTGAATATCATTTTACAAGTAGCTGAGAGTCAAATAATGAGCAAGTTAAAAAAAATCACTTAAATAATCTGCATTGAATTTGGACAAGTGTCACTGAGCTTTCTGAATTAATTGAATAAATTCTAATTTTCTTCTCAAAATGATTAAAGATCATCTTAATCAAAGTTTTCTGACCTGCATGAATAAGGTGAACCTCTGGTCTTTCTTTTTTCTGCTCTTGATGAACTCCAGAGCAGATGGTTGGTTACTGCAGAAAGTTCCCACGGCTCTTTTAATCTTCTCCTCTTCATCACCACTGAACTGAAATCAACACACAAACAAGAACTAAATACATATGAGTATAACATGCAGATCAAATTTTTACCCAAAGAAACTTAGATACATGAAACAATTTAAACATCGAATATTCATCAGCCTTGAACTTTTCACTCAGACACTGCATATAAAGATCTCAACATCAGTGAGTAAAAACATTAAAAATGTGATGGTTTGGCACATTTAGATATACTTCATTGATAGCTTTTGGCTTAGAAAAGACACTAAATGCACACAAAATTCATTCTTAGTTTCTAACTGAAAAATGATAGTATGGTCTTACCCATGCCAGGAGATCATCAGCAATCTGACCAATCACAGATGTCTCGCTCCTTTTCCTGATAGAAGTCATCTGCTCCGTCACAGAAACTGCAGAGAAAAGTTCATAGACAGTCATAAAAAAGGTAAGTATGTCTTTAAGTGGCTAAACACAGTTTAAAGAGGGTTTCTTGAGTCTTCAAAAATCAAAGTATATGAGCTCTACAGTCAAAGCATTTACAGGTGGTGCTTTATTTGTGCCATGTATAGTTGGGCGAGGAAGTCATGAAAATGTTTGATTTAACTTTTTACACATTACTCTTTAAAAAGTTATGTTATTACTTTATTTATCACTTTGTACCCAAAGTAATTGCTTTACCAAAGTCACACATTTCTTTTCCTTTCTCCAAAAACTGATCTAGAACAGCTTAAAAAAGGTTTAAAACAGATGACAGCGTACTTGTTCTGACACATGTGGCTTAGCATTGTCCAGTTGTAATAAGCAGGGATGTTCCTCGCGTTGCTTGGATGGCAGCAAATGTTTCAAAACCTGTATGTATCTTTCAGCATTAATGATGCCTTTACAGATTTGCAAGTTACCCATGCCACGGGCACTAACACCTCCATGCCATCTCAGATGCTGGTGCTTGAACTTTGTGCAGACAACAATCTGGATGGTCATAGAATTTTTTTGGATTCTTTGAATCTTTTGATGACTTCATGGAATTTTGATGATGAAATCCCTTTCACTGAAATTTTTCTTTGAGAAAATGTTTCTTAAGCTGTTGGATTTTTTTTGCTCATGCAGTTGTTCACAAAGTGGGGAACCTTGCCCCATCGCTGTTTGGGATGCTTCTTTTATACCCAATCATGATACTCAACTGTTTCTAGTTAATCTGTTTACCTGTAGAATGTCCTAAAATGTGTTTTTGGAGGATTCCTCAACTTTTTTTTAAGAACGTGTTGCAGGCATCAAATTTAAAATAAGTGAATATTTTCAAAGATAAGTTTGTCAGTTTTAACATTAACATTATGTATTCAATTGAATATAGGTCAAAAAGGATTAGCAAATCAGCGTAATCTGTTTTTATTTACATTTGCACAATGTTCCCACTTCATTGGAATTGGTGTTTGTCATATTAATGCATATATTATAGTCACAGTAGTGGTTGTTAAAAAATAACTAAAATATTGCCCAACACTGGCCATGGAGTAGCTACATTTTACTCATTTGGGTAACAAAACATACAAATAGCTTTCACCCTGGGAAGTGGAGGAAAAACATTGGAGCACCAACTCCAAATGAACTCCAAATTGCTGTTAAATTAAGTGTTTATATGACATTAAAAAATGTTTTTTGTCCTTGTTTTTAGGTGTTGACATTACCATGCAATTGAATGATTTCCTCCAGGTTAATAAAGATGTGCTTCAGGTCTTCTGGAGGGAGGATAGCCTCTCTGTTTAGCCTCTGATAGAAAACAGAGTCCAACACCTTCAACATCCGCAGGTGAGCACGCTCAGTGTAGAACAGTTCTGAGGACAGACAGACACAAGTAATGTAATGAATGAGGCTACCAATACTTACATTACTTTTAGAGTTTCTTTTTCCTTTTTTTAATCTGACTCACCATTGATGACTTCCTGCCGTTTGATCTCCTGTGGTGTTAAACTGGCCAGGACTCCTCTGCTGACCAAACTTTGCCAATTCAGAGGGTCTTCTTCCCCTCCCTCCACCTCTCCTCCAAGGTCATCTTCACTCTGAGTGTCAGCTGAACCCACAGCACACTGAACATCCATCCTACGGAGAGGATGAGAGGGACAGACACTGCTTAGACAAGACAATCATCTAATGCAATTACAATTTTTACTGCAGACAAACTGTGCTCCACATTGTCTCCAAATGTGATGATTAATAGTCCTGTAATATTTACAGATGTCGAGCTGAAATGATTGATGCAACCATTCAAGGCAGTTAAAGGCACCTTGCTGAACTCACTGGCCTTTTCTATTCTTTACATGGATCTACAATATCAAAAACCACCTACAGCTTCATCAATCAAGTTTTGACAAAAATGAATACCTGAAAGCATCTTGGTCCTCTTCCTGTAACTGCTCCAGATTAGAGGGGCTGAAGTCAAACTGTGTGCTGACTGGAGTTACAGCACCATCCTGGTGGTCTCCAGACTGCAGGCCCTCACTCAGTCTGGACTGAAGGCAGAATGGAGACACATCTGAAAAGAGAATACAGGCATCATGAGATCTCATAGTGAAATCAGGGCTGTCCTGTTCTTCACTCTGTTTATGCCACATAATTATCCAAGTGTTTCGTTTCCATTTAGCAGTCTTTAAAACACCTCAGTATCCAGAGGTACACTCCATTATGAAATAACCTCATGTGTCAGCCCCCGTTTTTAATCTTTTCTGTTATCATACAGCTTTTCCATCTTCTAGTCTCGGTGTTTGTCTCTTCCTGTCCACTTCTTCAGTAAACAGACTAACTTCAAATTAAACAGACTGCGATCAGTAGAGTGATATGAATCGAGTCCTTCAGAGTTTGTTAAAGGGTCTGCATCTCAGTGGATTTCAGACCACTGCTATGTGTAACTGACAAGTTACAAGCAAAAAATCAAAGAGATTATTTGGTGAATTTTAACACCACACAGAGGAGCAGCCTTAAAGAGGCAGAGTTTTAAAAGACAAGCGTCACTTACAAAAGAAGCAGTATTTAACTGGAGTTTCTAAAGAGGATAATTCAGTATTTTGTCCTGTTCTTGGATCCAAATTTGTAGCAAAGACAATAAAGAGGAAGATCTTACTGGAGTCTGATTCGTGTCCGCTTGTATCTGAAGGTGGACCGGTGGGTGAACTGTGCGTTGGTGAGATGGTTGAGGGCAGGGATAAGATGCTGGTGTCTGAACTCTCACTGAGCTGACTTCCACGAGTCCGTCCTGAGTTAGAGGAGGGTGAGTCAGACTGCTCGGGGATACCAAAGGTTGGCTGAGGGAGCTGCTTTGGTGAACGCTGCTTGTTTATTTCCACCGCCTTACCGACTGCAGACAAACAGATAACCAGCAGAGTAATACATTTTAAAAGAGCAGAAGGAGAAAATAAAAATCATGTTATGACAAAATTCAGTTTGTACAAATGCTGCTCTTTCCTATAATCAGTTAAAATGGTTAGAATCAAACATCTGTTGCTCTTGATAGGGTCTCTCGGGGATATTTTATTCACCAGTTTCCCCTCTTCTCAATGGGAGTAATTAGAGGGTTTTAACAAACAAACAATAACAACCAGATTGTTTTTCTTACCTGAAGTTGAATCCACTCTGCTTAGACGTCGTGGAGGTCCAAGGATGTTGGGAAACCGAGGCTTTTTTACCTTCACCTCGTCACCATCCTTCTCAGGCTTGATGCTCTTCTGTTTGCGCAAAAAATGACAAAACTTTAGTTCTGAAATATTTACTTTAAAAGGCAAAATAAGCCTTTGTTTTACATATATCAAGGATAAATTAAATGAAAAGCATTCTAGAGGAAGCTGGGATCTTAACATTTTGAGCTTCATGGAGGATATTGGATCTGTCTGCCATATTGTGAAAGTATCATAAAGAAACAAGATCTTGTTTACTGTAAAAGTATTGATCCATAGTGCCATTTAGTTATATTCATGAAAACAACATACATTAAGTTTTTGTGTTTGTGTTACAAGTACAGATGCACTGTTTTAAGAGCATAAAAAAGTCAGCAATCATACACATCTATTGATTTCTAGACTTAGATCATCAGCTAAAGTTAAATGATGTGAGATTGCAGTAGAGGCATAGAAAATTCTGTACAGATCTACAGAGGGTTGGTGACAACAACCTCTATGGTCGGTGCAGATTTCTCGTGAATGAATGTGTCATAAAAATTTCATTCCAAACTTTAAGTGTTAATAAACTTGAGATCAGACCTTAATCTTAGGCAGGAAGTTGATGCGAGCTCGTTTATGTTCGAGGCCACGTGGCTCCTTCACTTTCACCCCGAGGTGCTTCATGTAGGTGAGAATCACATACTGCATTGTTTGGCTGCAGAATAAAACAAACACATAGAACAGGGTATGATGTAAGGAAAGACAGAGCAAAATATCAAGAAGATCTAGTCAGGACTTTGAAAAATCATACAGTACTTAAAAGACTATTGATAGTAAAAAAAAAAAAAAAAAAATTCCACAAGCTCCAAAAACTGTAGGGGCGAAATGATTCAAAGCAGGAGTAAACAACATTTTTCAGCCTGAGAGCTTCTAAAAAGATGAGGAGTATTACGGGCTCCGGCTTGTTTGATTAAATGTTTCTAAGTAATTTAAGTTTGTATTGTTAACCAAACAATAATCAATATTATGCATTTAATGGACTAATATGATAGTGTATATTTACTTTTTACTTTAAATGGTTCCTCACAAAAAGTCCTACTCAATGAATAATATGCAAACATTGTACTACATGCATCTACATGCATCTGTTCAGCTTAACTGATATGTAGAGGCATGGCATCAGTGCACCAATGTTAATGTTGACCCCACACAGGTCAATTGAAAAAAAAAAGATAACTTTGAAATGCAATGTACAAGTCACATTTGTTTTTTGTTTTTTTTACTGACATGAGTATGATTAATTTGAAAAACGTAAAAAATAAAAAATGGCATGATGGTAACTTGTACAATTTTTAGAATATTCAAGCAGGCACCTCAAAGGCTTCCTGCTGGTCACCAAGTGCTTACACATACTGAGTTGGCTACCCCTAATTTAAAGGATATCGTACTTGAGGTGTTTTTTTTTTTGGGGGGGGGGGGGGGGTGTTTAGTTAGCCATGTACCATTTCTAAAAAGAAGATTTATCAAATTGCAGATTTTATTCCTGGCAGCTTTGCAGAAAAGGATCCTGAAGATTTAACACAATAAACTATCAGGCCGTAACACAACATTAGCTTAATAAATCCAACACCACATTCAGGATTAAGCAACAATGATATAAACAGTAATTATTATTAACATTAACATCAATAATTATAATCATTACAAAATATTCTGCACAATGATTGGAATACCTGAAGTTATGGTATAGTAAGAACATTTTACTTTTCATAACTTTTGATCTCATTGTTTTTAAGGCTTTTAGTGAGATTCTGTTGTGACAGTTTTAATAATGGTGCTTTTCTGAAATATGTCCAATACTCAAAAATACCCCAGTGGCTTATTTATTCACAGCTTATTTAAAGTTGTAAAAGACCTTACAAAATGTGGTTTCTCAGCTACATGCTAGTTCCGTATATTGACAAAGGGACTGGAAAAGTTAGAGTTATACTCAGATTACATGAGTAAAGTCTTATGTGAAGGGCCGACAGTGCCTACCCAAATTATTCAGTAAAACTGAAATTAAAATTAGAGAACTAATAGAACTCATTAGTCCCACCCTAAGTTTTTGTTGCATGTACTACTAAGATTTACACAGAAAGTGAAACAGATTGACATTTCTACATTACCACTTCTCCTCTTCTGCGGGCTGTGACGTCAACCTGCAACAGACCATTCAAGATGAGCAAACACACAATCATACAAAGGAAATAGGAACTGATTGTACTCGTGTTCGTGTCTTTGTGTTTATGTGTGGTAAGAGACTCACAGGATGTCCTCTATCTTTGACAGGATGTGTTCAGCACAGGAGCACTCCTTCTCCAAGGCCTGTTGATTTTCTCCTCGCTCCGAGTCCAGCTTTGACAGCTCGTCTTCAGCCAGAGTCAGACCCATGCTGCGCTTCTGTCTGCACACGTGTGCACATTAAAAACAGTGTTGAGAGATAGCGTACCCAGATACTGCCTTTTTAAAGTCCTTTTCAGCATAAAACACAAAAAACTGTCCAAAAGATTATAATGTCGTATAAATCTTACCTGAAATCTTCAAGGTTCTTATGCAGGTCTGGCAAGAGTGCATCCTGTAAGGTCTGAGTGTACTGTTTGCAGACGTCCTCGGGTATTAGCTCCAGCCTTCTCTTCTCTGTGCAGACACACACATAAACAGCACCAGATTGTCTAATCCCAACCACTAACCCTTACAAGTTAAAAATAACAAACGCAAATCTTTTTAAGAGACAGACTTCAACCTCATGTGCCATAAATCAACCTAAAACTGATTTCAAAAGATACCTTAAGTATTTTTAAGATAAATGACTAAATGTAATATTTTAACAGCAGTTTAGATCAGTTTTTTCAAGAGATGTGGTTCTTGTGATTGTCTTTTTATCACTTACCCAGTTCTGTTGTAATAGCCTCTGGCACTGGTACTTTAAGATTCTGGGAAATAACATGAGAGGAGGAGGCTATTAAAACAAGAATTGAACCAAATTACTGTAAAAGACAAAAACGTGGTCACACAGGAGGAACTGATGAACAGAATTTATTGACATACTGCGGTTCGATCCATGAAGAGTGAGTGGAATTCAATGAAGAATCGACGGCTCTCTTTGGAGCTGGTTTGCTTGTGCATTTCAGCGTAGAGGTAACACAGCTAAAAGAGGCAAGGGTGAAAAGGAAACAAAGAAGAACATTTTATTGCTTACAGTGGGAAGAATCTAGCAATGTTGTAGGGTCAGGGCCTTTCTGTGTGGAGTTTGCATGTTCTCCCTTGGCATGCATGGGTTCTCCTTCAGACCAGGTAAGTGTGCAGGTAAGTGTGTGAATGGTTGTCTGTCTCTCTAGATGGCCCCGCAATTGGCTGGCAACAGGTCTAAGGTGTATCCCTCCTCTTGCTCAATGTCAGTTGGGATAAGATACTTGGCTCCAGTCCCTCGTGACCCCCAAAAAAGAAAGTGTATAGCTTTTATAAGACATAAACAAGTCTCTCCGATCATTATAATCTTGAACTATTGAAAAGATTTAGGTCTTCAGAGGAAAGGAATGGACCTGGGGGTGGCCACAAAGAGGGAAAACTATTGGCTGGCTTTAAGAAAATAAAAAATATCAACCACATGAGCCAAAATGAAAGTAAGCAAAATAACGCCAGAATGAAATAAAGAGATAATTTGTTTTTTGGTGCAATTGGTCCACATAATGCCAGAAAATGAAAAAAAAAAAAAGGTTAAAAAAATAATAATAATAATAATATGGCTAATATGCATAAAACTACAGATCTTAACCAGTGATATTTATATGAGATGAATTTGTAAAATGTAGTGTTTATCCCAGTGACAGAAATAAGTGAAATAGAGAGAGTCAAATGGCTAAATGCCTGCTGCCAAACAGTGTTAGGAGGATGAAGTACAATACAAAAACACATAACCTGCCTATCATTTTAAATGTATATAAATGCAACTTAATGCTACCAACTGGATCCTAGACCCATTAAAACTTGCAATGTAAAGTTGTTGTGTTGCTGGCTCAAATTTCCTGTCCCATAAGCTTAAATTCTGCTGGTCTCAGTGCTAGATTCAACACTGGAGTACATTTTTTGACTAAACAGACTGCAAACTGGGGGACAAAACTTTCTATAAGACGATGACAGAGCAGCAGAAACAGCAAAAGCTGCAGCAGTAGCAGCAGACGAGTCTACAAGTGGGCATATTTGTTAACCACCCAAATGTGCGCATGCACTTCAATCTCAAGTGATCCAGTCAGTGAATACAGGCTTTTATTTCTATTTGGCAATCGCACATTTTCAATAAATATCTGCTGACAATGATCTGGTCTTGATCAATTGGTTATGTCTAGTCTGCATACATACCAAAGACACAGGGTCAAACTGTGAGACAACATGATGAAGGAAGACTGCCAGGTGAGCCGGCCGAGACTTCAACAAATCCAAACTCTGGAAAGAGCTACACTGTCCATTTATCTGACAGAAAGAGTGATTTGCTTATTATAAGATTGCATATATACACATATATACACATACATGCTGTATATATACATAAAACATCCACAGAAATATGATGCCTTTGTTAAAATTTCTGCAATTCATTAGGTACCTGCTCTTGTGGAGGATCAAAGTATTCATCTTCAGCTCCAATGATCTGGGGGTGGAGGAGGTAGGGTGGGCTACTCACAATGCACTGGGCACTGGATTCCTGTGTGAGATATTGGTGTATTTACATGTGTTTCAAGACAAAACTTTACTTTATACTTTATTTCAGACCCAAATGTATCAGCCCAAAAAGCATAAGAAATGTAAGTGTTACTACAACATTGTCACTGCTTTGCATGGATAGAATCACAGTTGTTATAGTTTGACCCTAAATATTCTGGCTGATTATTTTGAGCTTAAGCAATGGTCCTCTGTTGTGATTTATTTTACTGTTTGTATCAATAAGTTTTTTCTTGGTATTTTGCACAAAAAATGAAATGTTTTCTTTAGATTATGTCCAGGTTACTTAGAAAACACGAGGGAATTAATTAATGTTTGAATTTCCAGACTAAAAGTGTGTGAGAAAATAAATTACTGTGTCAGGGGTCTCCTCTGTGTCAGGTGATGAACAGAAGTGGAGTCCATCTCTGCGGCTGATGTCGGGGCTTTGGCAGGGCGTTTC
Organism: Cetoscarus ocellatus; assembly: GCA_037902135.1. NCBI lineage: Eukaryota > Metazoa > Chordata > Actinopteri > Labriformes > Labridae > Cetoscarus > Cetoscarus ocellatus. The sequence continues at coordinate 344,593 of JBAMNC010000164.1, read as the reverse complement.
TCTTTTACCAGGATTCTCTGGGAAGGGGCTGCTGTAGATCTAATACACACAAACAGAAGCACACACATTATTACACACACCTAACAACACAACACTTAAGCCAAATTGATTGTTTAGTCTAGTGCTGAATGCTGGGAAATCCCCCTGAGATTGAAAAGAAGGCCCAATTCATCCCTATTTATAGAAGTTGAGATAAAACAGATCGTTATTACAAAGGAGTCTGTGCCAGCAGACCTTTCAGACAAACTTCCTGATGTTTGAAATTCCAAACGTTTGTTATCAACACTACATGGTCAAAAACAGCACCTGTTGGATGATTTATTTTCTATAGAGCAGCACTTAACAGTATAAAACTATCAAATCAGTCACTTTTTTATTGTTCTTGTTCAACAAAAAGCTATAATTATGAATAACGGGGTCCTACATTTGCCAATTCGGCCTTGAGGCAATGAGATCGAAGCTTATGTTATCATTGTGACCAAAGTTGCACCACCCTGCCCTACTCAAAGTAGCCTTGGGAAATATAGCATTAGAAGATAAAATGTGCCTAAACTGACAAATATAAATATGAAATAAAGAAGAAAGTACCAAAATCTATTTTCCCATGATAAATCATTTAAAGCAGCTGCAACCAAACCACAACAACACCCTCGACAAAACAGAGTGCTGTTGGGTAACGTGGTTGACCACACTGAGGGTTGCAGCCTGTCATTATACCCACAGAGTTGTTGTTGGTCGAGAGCCCGTCATTACTGCTGTCAGCCAGCGAGGCCAGGGTCTGTTCCCTCACAGGAGGCCCACCGTCCCCCTCCTCAGACGCCGTGGCTCCGTCCTGAAACACAAACGTACAGATCTGTGTCACCTTTGATCAGCTATAATTATGACAGATCCTGTAAAGAGGCTGCAGTGACCTTAGATAATGTGATGTTTAAAGAAGTGACAGAGAGAGGAGGATTAGGTTCAACTTCAGAGAAAAAAATGTCCTTCGACGTGTCACCGACAACATTTATTACATAACACCACATTTAAGCTGACCCAGGCAGACAGCAGTTGTAGTTTAAGACCTAAAATATCACCATGACTACAAGAGGGGGGTATAAGGTAAAAGAAATATAAGATGATCTGGCAGAATAAAACCTGCATGTCAGAATGTTTTGATCATATGAGAGTTTGAGTCAGGCCTGAGAAGGAACAAACACGGGAGATTTGTATTTTTCTTCAGTTTGAGACAAAAAAAATTCAAAATGCAGAAATACATGCCAAGAAATAAAATTGAACTTTTGAGAAAAGTGTTGAAATGCAATTTCATGAAGGGAGTTCAAATGTAGACAAAAAAAGCCAAAAAAAAAACAGTTAAAATCCAATACAGTGGTACAAAGATTATGAATTTCTGTGGGCGAACACAGAAGTTAGCATCTCGCTGTTTCTCTCGACTTAAAGCCAATGGGATTTTTCACTGTGCTCTTGGATAACTGCTGATAATTAGTAACCTTGTGCAGAAGCTGGATTCAATGTGACAAAAAGCGTGACAACAGCAGGAAGTGACTGTTTAGACAGAGCTTGGCATAGAGGCTAACAGATTCAGTAGCATGTTTTATCAGATCTGGACGGCATTTTTTTTAGCAAGTGAAAAACAAGTAAGAGCAGAAGGATATTTCTGCTCATCTTTCAACATGTTTTGACAAGAGTTTGTTTCACAAAGTGACTCACGTTCTGTAGCGCAGTAGCGCCTGCCTACTACATTATCTGATTGGCCCATAATAAATGCGACTGACAGGATTTTTACCCAATCACCTGCTGGATATGCTTTTTGAAAGGTTCTGCCCATTCCTAAATACTTATAGGCTCTTTTCCAGATGGACTAGTGAAATATATTAAATGGTCCATTTGGTGTGCCAGGTTAGATAATAAGGTCTGTAGTGAACAAAAAGGGAGGGAGGGCCTTTCTGTGTGGAATTTTTATGTTTCCCAAAGCCATGGTTTTCTTTGAGGTAATCCGGTGTCCTCCCATAGACCAACAACATGCTTGTTTAGTAGCTGGTGACTCTAAATTGCCCTTTAGTCTGAGTATGTGAATATTTATCTGTCCCTACAGTAATTATCAGCCTTGGCTGGCAACAAGACCAGGGCGAACCCTGCCTGTTGCCCAAAATCTAGCCCCCTCAGACCCTGAAAGTTTCACTTTGTAAATTATGGATGGATTATTATATTTTTCTACATACCTGTACTGATGATTTGCTGATCTGTTCCTGCAGCAGAGTAATGTCCTTTTTGACCTCTTGGATCTCCTTCAGTAGTTTAGGCCGAGGATTCCTGCTGTACTCCTCCTCCTTTACCTTTAACACAAAGACATCCCAAATAAGTTAACTTTAATTACCAAGAATAAGAAAATACAATGATTATACGTGTATGTAATTACAGATTTTTTAAAAAATTTGGTTATGGATCAAATGTGTCCAAGTCAAAGGTGCGAAGATGTATTGGCAGTCAGAAAATACTTACTATCTGAACTGATGGCAGCACTTTGAGTAATAATATGCTGTTCCTTAAGAATGGCTGTGTCCAAGGTTATACACTAATAAGCTTAAATACGTATACATAATTATATTTACATGTATACACACAATATTTCCTTGCATTTATACATACCTGCAGGTCCTGTTGCTCCTTGGTTAGCATCTTCTGCAGGATGTCTGCCTTCTGGCTGTTTGGGGTTTTGTTCTCATCCTAAAAAATAATTCAAGAGTAAATACTAAGTCAGCCTGCTAACAGAAAGCCTGAGGAAATGCAACAGTGAATGACAATTTCTCCAAAACCAACATGTTATAACAGGGAGTCTTAAGGTCTGCACAGTGAGAAAAGGGAAGTGATACAAACAGTGAATAATTAAATATAGGAAGTTCAACTGGCTTTATTGAACACAAAAAAAGTTTGTTTTATCTTTTAGAAGCACTAACAATTCAAGGTCTCTGTGTTTTAATGCTATATGTATGAGGACAAAGAGGGAAAAAAATGCATTTTCACAACAAGGTTTTTAATGAACAAAGTGTTGGGTACAGTTTGCTGTTCAGAGTTAAATAAGGACAGACAGTTGACACAGTGCAGCAGCATTATTGGAGTCAGGCCTTATCAAAAATAATGAGCAGCATGGGCTTACGCAGACAGATAAGCTGCTGATATCATGAATCTTGGAGTTAGAAATAAAATAATTTTGAAGTGAAGTTTCAGGTCACTGTTGATTTCCTGCAGCTAAATATAGACATAGAACAGGTTTAATATCATAGTCAACAAAAAAATGTCGCTCCTACACCTTCATGCTATTTTAATGTATTGTGGGTGTAGTCTTAGACATCAGATGAAAATGGTTATTGTTGTTTGGCTTTTTAAAGTTTCAGTGAAGTTTTAGTTAAATAGACTTAAACATTTAGTTCAGGTCAAGCCCTTCCAGTATTTGAGCTGAAAATTAAAACTAACTGAATAATCCAAATTGCAAAATGAATATAACTGTGTTTTACTCATATAGAGGGTATGTACATGATGTCACAATCAGTGCAGGTGAGTGGAATTCCAGGCATGAGGGGCAAGAGGCACAGATTGAGAACAACACTTAAGGTCTGAAATTAAACAAATTAAACAAATGATATTAAAACAGATAAGTCCATAGATTTTATCACAAATTGGTAAAAATAAATACATTAATATGGCTCCCATTTGGCCAATTATTGTCATTATTTTCACATATTTTTCATGAAATGAAGGTTTCTGACCAAGTTGGGTACCCCATTAAAAACTAGAAGAGCTCAGAGTGTGCAAAACCTCCGCCAAGGTATTTACAACACTGTGGGGGGAGTGATTGTGAAAAATGTAGAATTTTTTATCTTGCACTGTTAAATTATCCTTGAAAAAACTGCTGGATGCACAACCGCATTTGGATTACCATCAAAATTTAACCCCCTCTCCCTTGTACCATGACCAACATTCCCTGAAAATGTCCTCCAAATCCATTGAGAACATGGTGAGTTATTACTACTCTATCTCACAGTGTTGCCAACTCCTTGAAAAACATTACTGGATCTGAATCCACATTTGGATCACCCCCAAAATATAATCCATTGGTCACTGGCCAATTTTTGACCTATCCTTAAATTTCATTAAATTCTTTTAACAGCTATTAGAGTTATCCTGTTAAAAAAAGAAAAACTAACTAACAAACAAAGTGAAAAATGCCAGCAAAAACATAACCTCCTTGGTGGAGGTAGTAGACAGAGGGAAACAAACAGTTAAGCTAATGGGAGCCAGCTCTTTTTGTTATGTCCCGTCTCTTTAGCTAATCTGTGGTCACTTGTACCTTGTCAAGAGTTTTCTCAGTGAAGGAACTTTTTCTGGGATCAGATAATCTGCCAATTTGTATTCTCAGTTTAAGGTCAAATAACATGCTTTCTTTGTTAATTTACTTTCACTTTCTGGTGTTGTATACCATGAAAACCACCACGTGGTAAATTGCCTTATATTTATATTTTGTAAAATTAATAAAACTATGACAAAAATTAAGGATTCCTACTTATTACCTAAATACAGCAATACAATACTGTTGTCCTTATTTGTGTTTGCAAATATGTTCTTTTTTTCATGATGATTTCTTGGTTTTGAAAATTTAATCAGACACAAGGGACCTGTTACCTGACATTTATATCATCTGAGCACTCTTATAATTTGGCAAGAGCTACATTTCTTGTCATGGACCCAATGTCTAATCAAACAAACTTTTCACGTAATCCTTAAAGAAATAGATAAATAAGTCACTCCACTTTATCCTTACCCCATCAGGGAGAAAGGAGCTGACTGGTTCTTGAGGGCTGCAGGTATCAGGGCTGTGTTGCTGCCCACCTGTCAGAGCAGGTGAGTGGGGTGCAGAAAGAGTTGAGGGTGTGCTGACCTCTGCTCCCTCCTCACCCTCATCGTCGTCCTCCTCTTCCTCCCCCAGGGGGATCTGAGGGAGCCCAGGTGGCCTACCCAGCACCGTGAGGGCTACATAAGAACCGGCTGCAGGAGAAGAGTCATGGGAAAGGAATGATGGGAGGATGAGGAGACAGAAAAATGCTGACACGTCAAAACATCCAAACCACCATGGAGAGGTGATCATTGAAAGCAGCTGAAAGAGATGGCTCCGTTGGGACAATATTTCACCACATAAGAGAAGTGGAAAGAAGAAAATTATACCAAAATATCTTGCATTTGTTATGAATTACGTTTTTTTCCAAGCCAGCTACAAACATTGTACATGGGAAAGCCCCGTTCATCCCGTCACAGTTACATCTTAATATCTATTTACCACAAAAAACCTACATATTTTTGAGCCAGAGCACGACACATTTGTGGAAGGCTTGTTTGTTTGAATGACAGGTGTCCTGACAAAGCACAGAAAGCTAAAATAAGATTTTTAAGGGTTTTAAAACCAAGAAATGACAACCAAAGCTCCAGATATTAAAGAGCCCATATTAAACCTTAAATCAGGTTCATATATTTGTTTTTGGTGACTACTAGAGTTTGTTCACAATCACTAATGTTCAGAAACTTCTAATTTTAATATACAGAGTACCCTGATCCAGCTGTATTCTCTATGTGTCTGAGATGCTCTGTTAGAGCTCCTGTCCCTTTAAAGGTCCCTCCCCCATGTGGGCCCAGTACGCTCTGATTGGTTGACTTGTCTACTGTTAACTGGTCAATTCAGCACCGGCTACTGCAAACCAATGGGCTAAAACTGATGACCTACCACTAAAAACACAAAAACATTGGTTTGATACTAAAAAATAACTGAAATATCTGATAAAAATGTTATGGGTACTATTCAATAAAGTAACCTTAAAGTAGTTAAACTGCAGTCTAAAAATAACCTCCTGAAAGTTTTTCACTGTAGTAAAAACACATTAGTAAAACAACTTCCTTTTTCTTTTTTCTTTTTTTTTATTCAAGTGCCCATTACTATTCCCACAGAAATTCATAGAAGGCTAGTTAATCTTAACTAGAAATATCACTTTTAACATTTTATTTGTACACATCTGGGTGTAAAATCCCCCAGCATACAATAAGGATATACTGAAATGAAACTTCAATTCATAAACTATATTTTTAAAGACTAATCTGAATCTAAAATCTAACAAGCTGTGCTATAGCTGTAATAAAAACACCATGCAGTTAAGAACAGTAAAAGTAGGCTTCCTTAAGCCTGTGCTTTGTTAATTCATGCTTACATTTTTCATCCACTTCATCGGGAAACAGCCAAATCAATGAGTGCTACATTATTAAGCTGATCTAACAAATCTAAAAAGTGGAGACCTGTCTAAAAAGTGATTCATTTTGCACTGCCTGGAAGTAGCTGTTGCTGTGTTGTATCACCTGTGGTGTTCCTCCTCAAGCTATAGCAAGGCACACAAGAGTTTTTCTCTGTTTGCAGATAACTCTCATAAATTATTATTCCCTGTATTCCACTCAGTCTTAATAAAGTTCTGCAAACAAAGGGCAAATACAAACACGTTCAAGCAATGCATGTTAATGTTCGCTTTTAAAGCAACCCAATACATCATGACTTCGACCTTGGCTGTCACCAGTGTGGAGGCAATGTGAAGTCTCTGTTGTGTAGAGATGGTGGGATACATTAACCAGACATCCCGTAGTTTATGTAATAAAAGTCAAAATAAGCACACTGAATATAATATCACTGTTGCACTAAAGGATAAATGTAAAATTGCAAGTCATCAATAAAATAGCTTCTTGATTTTCTTTTCCATTTTCTTTGAAAATAAGAACTATTAAAAATGTGAAAATGATGGAAATCTGCTGAGGCAACTGTGAGTTTAATCCCTGCGAAGATGCTACATTATTGTTTGTCGATAGTCTTTAATAACAAATGCATTTCTGGAAGTGCTAAAAATCTCAAGACACACAAACCACAAAATTTTTCCCTTACTCCCGAATCTTTCCTTTTTCACGTGGCTCTCAAATAATAATAAGGATCAGGCTGCATCACTGTCATGCAGACACTCGCAGTCACTGTCTGCTAAAGTCACTGTTTGCTCTGCATGTCCACTCCTGTCTTTTACTCATCCCCAAAGTGTTTGTGGACTGTGACAGAGCTCTCTGCTGCTGCACTGCTGCTCCATGTCTTTGCCATAAGGAAATGTAGCTTGTTGGGATGCTTTCGCACTACTTGATCTATAAAATGACGAAGCTACTGAAAAACTTTTCAAGTCAGAATACGACTCAACCACAAAGCTATCGGAAAATGTAACTAAGATACTAATAATGCCATTTGTTGATGTTTGTTGTGATGTTATCACCAAGCGCTGTTAAAAATAAAATGACAAAAATTCAGCTGTGAAACAGTATACTGAGATAAATGAAATAAGCATACTTACATTTAATAAGCTTTACAACTTCTATGTGGTTTGAATGTGTAACCAAGGTCCCATTGACCTGTCAGAAAACAAAGAGAGGGATTCTTCATATTTGAGCCACCTGATTTTTCTGTCATTTCTGTTATCTAATTATCAGATGAAAATAACATCTCTTACTCTAATACAATTTTCTTGTTATTTGCTGTGGTTAGCTGTATTTGCTGCTCTTGGTGTGCTTCAAAGTTTTATGCAAAAATATCAAGTCAGTGTGAAAATGTAAAGCACTGTGGGCCAATCATAATAATAAAAATAATAATTCAACAAAGCAATCAAGCAAAACAAAGGGAAGCCCTGCTAATTCCAACAAACTGGGAAGAAAAACATGCAAAAGCAAAAATACGAGAATGAATGCAAATAAAAGTATTGCACATCATTAAAGAGGGAGTTCAAATAATGAGGCATTAATTGAGAAGGTCATAAAATAAATCGATTCTGGGCTCAAACCTACAACCTTCTGAAAACCGCCAGAGCGCAACATTAAACTATGCCACTGATGTTTTGTGCATTCAGACACACACTTCACACCATCAAAATTGGGCCCTTCTTGTATATTATGATAAAGATGTATTGAACCAACATTAAAAAACTGTAAAAAAAAAAAAAAAAAAAAAAAAAAAAAAAGATTGTTACTTTCAAACAAGACCAGTTTTAGTTTCCGAGCCTTAAAGAAAAATAAAATGATCAGGGCTCACCTTAATAATCCTATCTCCTGTCTGAACACCTGCTCGCATAGCAGCTCCATCTGTAACACAAAGCAAAATCCTCGATCAGACAGTCACTCTTACAAGTGTTTTGAGACTGTGTTTTAATGTGTCTGTGCTTGTGTGTTCATGTTTGAAAATCTTTATGAGGACCAGTCAAAGTTTTCACCTTTGTTTTGCAAGGATATCTGTGTATGGGGGACACTGATCAGTTCCTTCAATTTTAAGGGCCATTAAAGGTTAATTGTGGATGAAAACCTAAGCTGGCTTTAGGGCTGGGGTACAACAGAAATGCTTACTAAAGTTAAAGCTTATGTCATACATCCTATAAATAAGAGTCCTCAGAAGGACAGGAAAGTCAGTCTTCAGTGTGTTCCTGTGCATGAACCTTACCTTCTTTAACCAGCTGCACAAACACAGGATTGTCTCCGCTAACAGTCAGCCCAAAACCATTTTCATCTCGCTGGATGATCACACATCGCTGCACAAGACCTGTCATACACAAACACAGCAACACAGCTTTTTACTAAGAAGTTCTTTCATTGTTTTTTTAAGGGAAGAAAAGGCAAGAGGAACAACAGAAGTGATCTACTTTCATGTGAAAATAAGTGTTTCAAAACAGAGAAGTAGTCCCTACAATAGTTGTTACATGATGTTAGAAATCCTGATGAATCATTATTTATTTTGCATTTCCTCTATTCCAAAACAAGATTTTCAAACAAACTTCTCACTTTTATGTGCTTTACTATACGTTTTAGTTATGTAATTAAGTATAAGTTATGTAAATGTGTAAGGAAAGGATCTAATTAAGGAAGTTCAGACCCATACTGCTTCACTTTTTCCTAAAAGATGATTCCTGTACAACATCTCTGCTGCAGTCACTAATGGGAAAAATCTGCACACAGGATGTGACAAATCAAGACACTGGAACGGAAAAGGTTTAAAATAGAAGCCTGCTCTCATTGCAAATAACTGGACTCAACAACAAGCAAATGCGTTTGAGTATTGTCCATTTTGAACAACTTGCATGGCTACAAATTCAGACTTAAATTGTATAGCTGGGCAATCAATCAAGTTTTACTCTCATTTACAATTACTGCCTTCTACAGTTACGACTTTTCCCATTATTATTAGCATTATTTTTAGGTATTTGTATTTTACAAGTATATGGATTGCACATTTACTGTTCAAAATGACAGTGTGAAAGGTTTATACATTCAATGAAAGCTTTATACATTCAATGAAAGCATGTAGCGCTTGTTTTGAAATGAGTAAGAAATCATTTTTCACAATGGTTATCTCAATATCTATTAAAATATTCATGATTATGATTTCTTACTTAATCAAGCAGCCCTATTACATGGCCTAAAGAATATACAGTTTTAAAAAGAGGGAGCAAACAACAAGCAAACTCACTCGCGTACATACATTTATACAGTACTTCATAAAGCAAAGGAGTCATATGGTGTAAACAAGCACCAAAAGAACTTACCAAAAAAAGGTAATACTTGCCCAAGATCCATTAAAGATGCATGTACATCATAATACCACTAAAAAAGCAGTACACATAAAGGGTTTTTTCCTGTCGATCAAAGGGAACATTCTTTTGTTCCAGGGACCATTCAGTACATCACTTGACCATATAGGGCACAGTTTGCCAAGCTGCACCCATTTTAGACTGTAGCCTTTACTATAACTAGTGCCTCCATTTTTAAGCACAGCTGAGTCATTCATACTGATACCCAAAAACTGCCTGCTCACTAACAACCTCCTACTTGATAAATAAAACTCTTTCCTTCCTGTAGTCACAGAGGGAGTTTTGCCTCAGTCTGGTATTCCTTTTCCTTCCCTTGAGTGGATAATTGGTTGTCTTCTGGCCTCTATGAAGGAGTCTCAGAGGGTGAAGAAAAGGGCAGGAAGGATTAATGTCCACCCCGTAGCCATGACAACCTCCTAAACAACTTGTTCCTGAGTGCTGACTACACCCTGGCCATATTTGTCCTCTTCTACTGTACACCAAATACCGTGGCACTGTATTACCTTACAGTTTATATAAAGAAAACAAAATGGAAGGTGGGGTATAGAGATTAGCATTGTTAATAATTCCAAGAGTAAATTTAAGCTACACTAGAGCTAAAAATGTAAATATTAAGTCTTAATTTTAATCTAAACCAGTCAAGTCTGAAGAGAGATAGTTAATGAACTGTTTCATAAAACACACAGAATTCCCAATTTGAAGATACCACTTCAATCAATCTGTAAAAACTCTTTCTGTGAATTACATACAACTGATCAAACTTACAGGTGATTGATTTTTCTTCTTTGAGAGTATAAGCTTTAAAATTTAGTCCTTATTTAAAGATTTATCACTGTTTATTTTTTTTTCTTTAAATGTAATTTTTTCATCCTGCTTCGTTTATTGCAGAATTTTTGTGGTGAAAAGTGTCAGCACAGCAATAAACAAACTTACAATATTTCAATTAGTGCTGCACAGACTGTAAAATTCAATCCCATACATACATTTAAAGACATAACATTTTAAGTGCCGTACTTTTAACAGTGTTTTTCCAATGACCTCTTTTGGCATAATTCTTCCAAAATGCTAACATTTTCTCTCCTGTTTGGTCATGTCAGTTTGTCCAACAGGTCATTTTCACGACTCTATAAAAAGGAATAATCTCTCATCAGTAATCAGTGGTAAGATGTGCTGATGTCAGCGATAAATTGGTATGCATATCTATAACAGATGTCTGTTCACTCCACATTAATTCTGGATTTTTACAAAAAGAATTGATATCTGCCAATGCTGGTGTGAGCCGATGCTAATGTGCATCCCTGAATATATTTGCCTAACAAAACAGATGCTTTATAAAATTTGTGAATGATTTAAAAATATCACTTTATCTTAATGAACGATGTGGGGAAAAGCAAGCAACAAAACTGAAGAGCTAAATTAAATATGAGTGTTTTTCTTACCAGTGGGGTCAAACTCGTGTTTGAGGGACACAGTGGATTTTTCATTCTTGGGTTTCTTGTCTGAGGGGTCCTTGTTGAGAATGTTTGGGGTCCTGAAGAAAACAAATAGAGAGAGAGAAAAATACATTAGAAATGTCCCAACTTTCTGCATAAAACATCTTAGAAAATACATTTTAATTCAGTGAAGGGTTAAATTAGTAAATATTTCCATGATTTCTGTATGTGACCCATATAAGTGTTATGATTATAGAAGAGTACCATTCCTTAGGCCAGAACTCTAAACAAGAAAGTAAACAGACAAAAGAAAAAACATTTGATGACAGTAGACTTTCAAAACACCTGTTATCTACATGGTAAAATACCCAACGCCGCTGGAACATAAAGAGGTATGTTCCTGCCACTGCCACAGTACAGTAGGTGGTGATGTGCATGAAGTTAGTAAACAGTTCACCAAAAAGATGATGAAAAAGAAGCATCCATGGTATTGTGAGGTTTACAGTAAACGGTTGCATAGTGTGGTGTGGGAATGAGTCCAAAAACACAAGCATTTCTGATCATTTTCAATAAACAACAATTTATACACCATAGTTACAGCCATGAGGACCAACTTGATCAAGTCATTTAATTATGATGAAATTCTCAAACAAGAGATTACAGCATGACATTATACATTGGAAATATTGTAACTTCTTCTGTTGAACTGCCATGTTGTAGTTCCATAATACAAAACCCAAAACCAGTGAAGTTGGCACGTTGTGTAAATCGTAAATAAAAACAGAATACAATGATTCGCAAATCCCTTTCAACCTATGTTCAATTGAATACACAGCAAAGACAAGATACTTAACGTTTGAACTGGTAAACTGTGTTATTTTTTGCAAATATTAGCTCATTTTGAATTTGATGCTTGCAACATGTTTCAAAAAAGCTGGCACAAGTGGCAAAAAAGACTGAGAAAGTTGAGGAATGCTCATCAAACACTTATTTGGAACATCCCACAGGTGAACAGGCTAATTGAGAACAGGTGGGTGCCATGATTGGGTATAAAAGCAGCTTCCCTGAAATGGTCAGTCATTCACAAACAAGGATGGGGCGAGGGTCACCACTTTGTGAACAAATGCGTGAGCAAATTGTCGAACAGTTTAAGAACAACATTTCTCAACGAGCTATTGCAAGGAATTTAGGGATTTCATCATCTACGGTCCATAATATCATCAAAAGGTTCAGAGAATCTGGAGAAATTACTGCACGTAAGCGGCAAGGCCGAAAACCAACATTGAACGCCTGTGACCTTCAATCCCTCAGGCGGTACTGCATCAAAAACCGGCATCACTGTGTAAAGGATATCACCACATGGGCTCAGGAACACTTCAGAAAACCACTGTCAGTAACTACAGTTCGTCGCTACATCTGTAAGTGCAAGTTAAAACTCTACTATGCAAAGCGAAAGCCATTTATCAACAACACCCAGAAACGCCACCGGCTTCGCTGGGCCTGAGCTCATCTAAGATGGACTGATGCAAAGTGGAAAAGTGTTCTGTGGTCTGACTAGTCCACATTTCAAATTGTTTTTGGAAAGTGTGGTCGTCGTGTCCTCCGGACCAAAGAGGAAAAGAACCAGCCGGACTGTTATAGGCGCAAAGTTCAAAAGCCAGCATCTGTGATGGTATGGGGGTGTATTAGTGCCCAAGGCATGGGTAACTTACACATCTGTGAAGGCACCATTAATGCTGATAGGTACATACAGGTTTTGGAGCAACATATGTTGCCATCCAAGCAACGTCTTTTTCATGGACGCCCCTGCTTATTTCAGCAAGACAATTCCAAGCCACATTCTGCACGTGTTACAACAGCGTGGCTTCGTAGTAAAAGAGTGCAGGGTACTAGACTGGCCTGCCTGTAGTCCAGACCTGTCCCCCACTGAAAATGTGTGGCGCATTATGAAGCGTAAAATACAACAACGGACACCCCGGACTGTTGAACAACTTAAGCTGTACATCAAGCAAGAATGGGAAAGAATTCCACCCGAAAAGCTTCAAAAATTGGTCTCCTCAGTTCCCAAATGTTTACTGAGTGTTGTTAAAAGGAAAGGCGATGTAATAAAGTGGTAAAAATGCCCCTGTGCCAACTTTTTTGCAATGTGTTGCTGCCATTAAATTCTAAGTTGATGATTATTTGCAAAAGAAAATAAAGTTTCTCAGTTCAAACATTAAATATCTTGTCTTTGCAGTGTATTCAATTGAATATAAGTTGAAAAGGATTTGCAAATCATTGTATTCTGTTTTTATTTACGATTTACACAACGTGCCAACTTCACTGGTTTTGGGTTTTGTACTTTAAAAATAGCTTTTAACTCTTAAGCTTAAGATTAAAACAACATGAAAGCTGCATTTATTTGTCAAGAAAAAGCAAGTAAGTTTTACTATTATTTGTTTGTCACAGATCTTATTATCAGCACTGATCCAAGAACATTTTCTGTTGAAGAAAAAAAAACATAAAAATCTCATACAGAACATGGACCTTACTTCAGGCATTTATCCCAAAAACCCAACAAATCCCACAGACTTTGACAACTACAAACCAGAACCAAGATAACTTGAAAAGTTATGGACAGATTTGGATGAAATTTTCAGGAAATGTGTGGAATGGGATAAGGAAGAAATGATTCGATTTTGGATTCTTTAACATTGTCAGATAGGACCATTTTCACCAAAGTGGACTGAAGCTGCTTGGCCGAGGTCTTCGCTCTCTGAGTGCTTTTCTAGTTATTACCGCCGGTTATGTTTTTGCCGGCGTTTATCTGTCTGCCTGTTTGTTCGTTTGTGTTCAAAATAACTTGAAAAGTTCTGAACGGATGAGGATGAAATTTTCAGGAATTGTCGGAAATGGGATATGGAAGAACTGAGTAAATTTTGGGGGTGATCCAGATCACCGTCTGGATCCAGGAATTTTTAAAAGGATTCTTTAACATTGCCAGATAGGACCATTTTCACCAAAGTGGACCGAAGCTGCTTGGCGGAGATCTGCGCTCTCTGAGTGCTTTTCTAGTCTACAGAATCTTTTCAACTCCCATCTCTAACCAGGTCTTCCTGACACTGTTTGCTCCTTGCTGCCTCTTGTTTAGTTTTTGGGTATTTGTACTTTGTTCCCCATAAAACATAATAACTTGATATAATACAGTTTCAAGAGTAATAAAGTGCTCTATCTTCATTAAAAAGGACGAAGCCATTAAGGTCTAACATTAATAATATTAGGATAACCTCAAAAGACTCCATACTCCCTCTTTCTGGGTATTCATCTGCCTAATTAAAACACACATCCCTCCTGGGAGGTGGACCTGATGGCGGTGCTTCATATATTAATAGCAGACGTTCCCATCTTAGTATCCCCCCTGCAGCTCCTCCTACTCGTTCCACCAGAGGGAGTTTTGTTTGTGCTGCTGTTCCTCCCTCGGACAATGGGGGCCCTGGGATTTTAACAATGGCTCCCACGTCAGAGCCAACTTACTACACTGCGGCTCTGTGGGACAGATTCCCGGAAACGGAGACAAGGGGTCTTTGGATGGGCTCCAGTTTCCTGAATGTGGGAGAAGGCTGGGAAAGAACCAGAGGAAAGGAGGAGGAGGAGGAGGAGGAGGAGCACAAGTGTGTGTGCAGGGAGACAGAAGACAGGGCTAAGGAAATTTACGCTAAGACCTCAGACTGTTTGAACAAACCTGTGTAAACTAATGTCATGGTGTGGAGAAAAGCTGATTAATGAAATTTTGGAATATCAGGTTTAGTCTAGAAGAGGACAGAAAGACATGAATACTTGGTGTAGTAGTGTGTCCTTGTAAAAATCAAGAGTTGAAATTGTTTCTAGACAAAAACAACATTGTCATTCTTCCAGACAAAAGTGTGATATCATTTTGACCAAAAGGGGATAATTGTAGTAGCCCTGTTGTGTTTTCCGAGATTGTTAGGCCCACTTTGGGAGCCTCCTTGCTGTGGTAAGAGGAGATTAGCAGTTGATAAGACATGGCGAGACAGGGACAGATTGCATCCTGCTCAGTGGGTGGTAACTAAGTCAGGTCTGTTGGATAAGAGAGGGGGGTTTCTGTTTCAATTATTTAAAGCATGTTGAGGAGTTGTTAAGTTAAGCTAAGGTCTGGCTGCAAATATAAAGATTTTTAAAATCTAAATGGGTGATGTGCAGATTAGGGACTCCAGTGAAATGATGTGTTAAAGAATAATAAAGAAAAAATGTGTTGCATTATTTTATTATTTCAAACACTGCAGTGAGCTCTAGAGTCATTTCTGTTCATCTGGTTTTACCTCCACATAAAAACATCCAAATAGCTGTGACGAAACAAGAGGGAGCATTTCTGTTTATCTAGATCTTATATCTAAAAATAGAGACAACAATTACAGTTTTACTTTTTTATTTGTTATTGACAATGGGGCCTGGACTTTAAAACATTAAATCACGTCAGTATTTATTCACAGACTCATGACAGGCATACAGGCTTTTCCTAAAGTGTGTGTTTTTCAATTAATATTTGCCCATCACAACTTATTAGGCTACAAACCAACAATCCCTGAAGCCTGCAGTATTTCACCCTGATGTCTATGAGAGCAGAACAAGATGCCTGTAAATTGTGTTGCTGGCATCAAATTCAAAATGAGTGACTATTTGCAAAACTACGCAAAGTTTATCAGTTTGGACATTAAAAATCTTGTCTTTGTAGTGTGTTCAATCGATTACAGGTGGAAAAGATTTTCTAATTGTATTCTGTTTATAACTTCATTGGATTTGGGGTTAGTACTTTTCAGGAGAATGTGGACCACTGCAATGTGTTACTGACAAATTCAAATCAAGTTCTTTTAACAGTCATGTTGCAAAACTAAAAAGGGTGTAATATATTTAGGTAAATCCAAGCCATGTGTTAGTGTACTCTACAACTCAGACTGTATGTTGATCAGTGAGCTGCAGGTGGAAGGGTACACAGGCTGTGTCGAGTAGCTAAATAGCCTAATGCCTGAACTGAGCAACTTGGAAGTGAAAAGTAAGATGTTGTAAATAAAGTGTTAATATATGTAATCATTATATGATTTCTAAGGCTTGCTTTTTCCCACAGTTCCTTTAACTGTCAACTTTTTCTGCACAGATAGAGAGCTGAGCATTGTGACTGTGGCTAATGTTTATGCTAATTCCGTATACCTCATATAACTCCACTTAAAAATCCCAAACTATCCCTACAAAAAAAAATTGCCCATTCTTAAAATTTTGACACAATGCATATTAAAATGATAAACCTAAATTATATAATGATAAATGGAATTTAAAAAATACCAATACTTAATAAAACTTCAGATCTCCACTTTTCAGTTACATTTTATTTATCAAACGCTTCAGTGAGAAGAAGTAGGAGAGCCCAAGGCATCACTATATATTTGTGCAACGGAGACAGTATGTCGTAGTTGTATGCAAGTTTTGACAGAGGAAAACAGGAAATTCTACTTAATTTGGTACCAATGATGTCTATTTTGGTTGCAGTGATAACACTTGAACTACCACATGGCAGTGTTGTGCCTCAAGGCATACTGCCTGAGAGGGGATGTAAAGTATGGCCCTTTTCCACCAGCCTGTCTTGGCCCTACTCTACTCTACTCTACTCGGCTCTACTCGGTTTGCATTGCGTTTCCACCGGCACAGTAGCCCCTAAAACAAACCAGTTTTAGTACCTACTCTGCTCTGGTTCTAAGCGAGCTGAGTCGACACTAAAAGGTGACGTCGACCGACTACCGGCTACTGATTGGTCAGAGAATGTCATCACCGATGGGTCATGAGTGCAATGCCCAAAACAGGACTGCAGTACATACACTTTGCTACTTTATGGCAATAACTTGCTGCCATCACAATGTTAAACACGGGACTTTATCATTACGAGCTACCTAACAAGCTAGCGGTAGCTTCCATTAGCTTACCCTCATACGTCTTTTCTTTGCAGCCCGATTGCTCTCGTCCTCGACTTCAAACTGTTGTATAGCTTCAGAAACTCTCCTGTACTTCTCAAGGGTATTTCTTCTCGCCGCCTGCAGCCTTCTTCTGCTTTCCTCTTTGTAACAAAAAGCCACAGACCGAGCAGCAAGTATACTATTGCCTCCAAGTCCTCCTTTGTTTTGGTTGTTGTGTTGCACTCAAAATGACATGAACGCAGTGTCGCCCAGCTGTTTCGCGGCGCCCCCGCCCCCGCTGGGCAGGGGACCAGGCTGGTGGAAAAGCAGGCCAAAGTGAGTAGAGTAGAGCTGGGTAGAGTCGGGGAAAGCCGAGCCGAGTAGAGTAGGGCTAATGGAAAAGGGCCAGTAGTGGAACATATGTAATCAGTTTTCTGTCAAGACAGAAAGGACATTTGTTTTAGGTTTTGCCCCAAATTCCTCTCAAGGTTGTTTCACGCTGGATGGGTGTGGCTGATGGGTGTGTCACCTTCGGCTCACTACAATTTCTAACCAGCTGAGTGTACATGCTTCATTTTGGCTGAATCTCCTTGCTGCCACAGCTCTGTTGCTCAATACATTACACCTCAGTAAACAGCCTCAACAGAAAGTTTTACAAGAACAGCAATCTATCTCCAAACATTTGACTTGATACATTTGACTTTGGCCAATTTTGAGATCTTAACTCTTCCTGGTTTTACCAAAAGGTCACTTGGAAAGTTGTTTGAAGTCACTACTACTTGCAGTTTGGGCTGTCATCGAAGTTCTTTCAAGGCAGCATGCATATTAAATCTCACCAAAGGAAACGTGTTTACAACCATGGGAAAAGTGAACTGGCACCAACATTAAAGGGAACCATTAATTGACTTATTGTATTAACGTCGCTGGCCTGGGATTCATATCCGCGGGTTAACTTGTTCAGACTTTCTTCGCTTCCTCCAGCCCAGTTATCAAAGCAGAACAGAAAAAAAAAGAACAAGCAGCAATCAAGTCTTGCCTCAGAAGCCAAAAATACCAGACAATTCCTCTGGGATGATAACAGCTAAGGAGTCAGTGTGAAAACCCACTGAGAGAGAAGCTTTAACTCCAAAAATAGTTCTGACGTTTATTATGAGAGGGGCCAGTCATATTACTGGAACAAAACCACACAACCTCCTCATTTACAGAACTATGTTTAAGTTTCCTGAATGACTGATATCTGCATTTCAGGGTCATATAAGGCAACACAGATTCATGCACAGGAACATTGGTTACATGACTTAAAACACTGTATCTGTGTCCATGCTTTCCTCAAAAACAGCTTATTCAGTTACAACCTATTTGTGACAATTCAATTTTACCAATAAGTTCATGTTGTTACTTGTTGGTTTCTAAATTAATGCACCACTTTAGAACCCTAATAAACATTACAACAGCACCAAGGCTTGAGAAATTCTTGCAACTTGTCCTTGCATTCTTGTTTGAGTCTGCTGCTTTCATAAGTAGAACTTATACAGTATAACTATACAGAATATATTTGACTAGTGTATCCGGGTAACAGCCCACAGAAAGTGTCTGGGATGACAGAACCATACAAAAGCACATCCTGCAGGTACCATCCACTAAAATACACTAATCATAATTCCGTTAAACTAATTATCTTTTTAGCTTTCATATACCATAAGTTGTACTTCATTACCCCATTGAAATGTGTAAGCTTAATTAGCTCAAGTCTGATCTGCTCATTACCAAACCTCATGAAGAGCCAAATCAGTAATGTGCTGCTATGTGTTTTAATACTTCCAGACTTTCCAAACCTGCCTGTTGTCCAAAACACTGAGTCAAAAACTTTCTCAACAGAACATAACAATAGCTTAGTGGTTATCGGCTGGAACTCACAGAACTGCCCTCAATGAGTTGCAAATGTGCTCGTAGAAAAAAAAATAGTTGCAAAAATTCAGAGATTTAACAAAGACCTTAGCAGACATGCATCCATCTGTTAGCTGATCTCCATTTTTCCTCGATAACAAGAACATTTGGTTGCTTCCTCTGGATTTTTAATTTATTCATCTTCTTATCTTGTAATAAACAAAAACTGAAATGTACAAAACACACATTTTATCACTGGTAAATTAAGGTAAATTGGTGGTCACTAATTACGCAAATGTACTTTAAATGTTTTTTTACAAATGTGTCCATGCCTGTCTATAATATAAAGTAAAAAAAAAAAACAATCATGGGCAGCAGGTGGCCCTACTTTGGACACCTCTGATTTACACTAAAACAGCCTGCTCTGAGGAGGGCTGAAACAGAGGGGTTTATAGACAGGCCAAAATCCAACATCTAAGTGGATTCATAGGCAAGTAACTTAAAAAAAAATGTTTTTTGGGATATCTTGGACCAGTATAAACTTGTGAAAAGAGTAAAACATAAGTACTTTAAATGGGTTTTCTCTGAGAGGTTGTAAAACAGTACAGTTGTTAGCTCTGTTGCCTAAGCAACAAGGTTTTTGTTTTGAATTCCAGACAAACAGAGTATTCCTGTGTGAAGTCTGTATGTTTTCACCTGTGGGTTCTTTGAGCTAAATAAAAAAGACTGTGACGTTTACAAGTGATCGGGCTTTTCCATTTGTGATATCTGTCAACTCAACTCTATATGCTCAGTGTAATTTTCCATTACAGTTTATAATTTGATACTACATCCTTAACATGGGCAGGGTCGTCACAGCATGGCTCCGCAAAACCATCATGACACACTAACAACAACAGAGGAGGAAATCAAAATGGACGGAAAAGCACAGCTTACTCTCTGTTTGGTTTTACCAGCATGTCACAATAAGAAGACAAGTTTTCCTTTAGTGGTTGGGCAGCAAAACAACACACTTTAAAAAGCACAGGGGAATTTGGGAAGTCATCCAGCACAGTGCAGGCAACAGGAGGCATTTAATTTCTGTGTTGGATGCTCTTATCTTGTTGTAGTGATAGTCTGACCACTCAGGAGCTAGCAGTGTCTCCACTTCACATTTACTTATGGCTCAGCTTAGTTATGACACCTTTCGAACCTCACTGGAATGATGGCAAAACCTGTACCATGTACTCTGTCAATCGTTCAAGGAACCAGATTAATCAAACTGAGTCCAGTTCAATCAAGCCAAAACCACAGAACACAAACACGAGACCCACCCGCCCCATTACCCCAACTGAGACAAGTGGTTTTGAAAATGGCTTAACAGATGTTTTACTATGTCTCTTTGTTCTATCTGTTCTATCTTAAGTCCAAAAGGCAATCATTTGATAAGTTGAGAATTCGGGAAATTTTGGCCTTGAATTCCCACGGAGTTGGGGAATTTACAATTACTGTTGCAATCATTCACTGTGTCATTATTTTAGGGGCCACCAGTATCACCCCAAGAAGTTTTTCAAAGGGTTTGCGAGATAAGGCAATTAAATATCTCTGATGAGTACACCAAAATGAAAGTTCATTTATTTACTTCTGGATGCATTTGTTTTAATGGTGATGAACTGATTGTAAAAATATCTGGGCTGGTGCTAAAACCGATGTTTATATCAGCAATTATCCAGTAACGATGCCAATGCAGATGTTGGTTTGGGTATTGAAAACTGGTTCCAAGTTTCAAAGCCCAGTTCATACTGCCGTTTCAAGGCATAATATTTATGCTCATGTGACGTTTTGCCTCCACTGTGAATATCCTGGAGATGGAATGGGAGAATGAGTTGACCCTCTCTTTGCTCCCTCTCTAGAGGTAGTAACAGAGGCGTGATATTGGAGAGAGGGAATCACTCAAGCTCGGCAAGAGAAAGGACCAACGCCAGTGACTGTCTTAGTCTTTGTGTGTATGTGGCGGCACTTGCCGTGTTGTGCGCATCCAAGCCATACTGCAGCATGAATCGGCACAGATGGCCTCATGGATTAATGTGAATGTCTCGAGTTATAAATATAACGAAGCCTTACGTTTGGTGTATTTTGCAAAGGCACTGTGAATTGGGCCCAAGATTTGAGGAGTCCATAAGGGACACCGCTTCCTGTAAATCAAAAAACTTACATCTGGATATCCATGGTAGTATTCATAGCTTTTAAAATGGATTCACATTGCCATGTTACAAAAGTGTGTAATCTGAAGTTGCTTAAAGAAAAAATGACAGCAGAAACACCATAAAACACATCTGATTTTATATTTTTGTGTATTTTTCAGTTAGTTAATTAAACTTTTTTGGGAAAAACAAATTATTTGTGTCCATATGTCTTAAGATAAGGGCAGTGTTTCTGGACAGGCTGATTTTAATTCTCAAATTATTTATTAATATTCATATTCAAAATATTAATAATAACTTATTCTACCAAAAATATTGAATCAGAATTCAGAATCCTTAGCAACCAAAATGAATAAGTAGAACCAAAATGAGAAGAGGATTCGACAAAAACTTAAGGGTACCCAACTCTGTAGAGATGTTTTTCTAATTACTACTGCTGATGTAACTTTCCCACAGTGCTTGTACTTTCTCTCATGTTTAATTACTAAAACAGATCTAAGTTTGTCAAATAAGAAACTGCTTCTCCAAATCAGCATTTGTCTGTGCTTGATACCAGCACTTAACTGATATGATACAGCAAATAAACATTTGAAACTGGTATCTGTTGGCAGTGCATTCATTTGCTAATGGAGCCAATACCAACGTTAATGTATTAATTTAAGCATCTGTGCATCCCTATATTCAGTTGTTCTTCACCTTAAAAACACACATTTGATTTTAAAGAACACATGTACACAAACTGAGCCAGTATGAAACTATAGAAAAGGTCAAAATACTGAAAATAAACCTGTAACATCACAGTTGTACTTGCTACTTTCATTGTTCTCTAAACAGTAATAAAGATTTAAATGCTGAGAAATTGGCTTGATTTAATTTATGGAAATATTGCTTGCACCCTAAACAGCTATCCCCCTCTTCAGCCTTTGCTATTTTTTATACAGTATGTGACCCTTTACCTTCTTAAACATAATGATCACAAAACTCATACACAACATAAAAGCAATCAGTGCTAAAAAAAATAATGGCCACTCTGCTGCTGTTATTATATTTTTTCTAGCATGTCAACTTCTGTGTAGATAACATAATCATGCCAAATCAAGTGTATGACTGCTGCTGGAGGGTCACCAAACTAAACAGTGACACAGTCATTAAGGGACACAGAGAAACCTCAACACTGGAGTTTTACAGTAATGGACCATTCACCTGTCGGATCTGGGGTGGGCCAACGGGGTGCCAATTTATATTCCAAGGGTGACAAACTGAAGCAGAGTTAAGTGTTCAAGGGTAGAAGAATGTTGAAAACTAATAGACGATGGGAGCTCTAGTAGAGTAAACAAACATTTAATGTTTTGAAAGATTGAAAAAAAGGTCAACACTGGAGCTACAATTCACAGAGTGAGGATGTATCTGCTCCTCAGCACTCATCCAATAAATGTTAATAGGATAAATCAGCAGTGATGAAGGTTAGACAGTAACGTCAGTGGCTAATGATGGGCCTATCATAATTCATATTTTGATGTCTGCTCCAGTGATGACTCATTGCACATTTACATCTGAGATCACTCGGCTCACACCACAAATATCCAAATGTAATGGCAGCTTGTGAAGTCACAAGAATGATCTAATGAATAGCTATGTAGGCTGGAGGGCGAAGAATAAAACTGAACTGCTAACACAACACTACCTCACAAAAACAGTTGAATATGAATATGAATATAAATAAAGCTTGGATGAGATGCTGAAAAGAGGTCGCTGATAACTTCACAACACACATTACACATTCATGTTTGAAAGCTCAGAGCAACTTTTTATGGTCTGATTATGCCTGATTTATTAAGTAAAAAAACTGTAAACTCATCTACTAGCCACTATATGGTTGAATATGTAACAAACTTCTCAGACACAGTTTCAAGTCTGAATCATCAGTAAACATCTGTAATTTTCACAGCTCAGCATGAATGAATATTTATGTTTTATCTGCCTGCTCTCCAGTCACTTTGTCAGAGTAAAACAGAGTAAAATGTAAAAATATTGCATCTTTTAAACCTTCAGGTTCATCCATTGTTCCCAATCAGAAGATGATCAGGTCCTTGATCTGCTCGATGTGACAAAACACACAGTTTGTGCTCAGCTGTCCAGATGTTCTCCATGCGCACAGCTGTAGTGTAATTTTAGATTGGGTTGGTCCAAATCTTTTTCTGAGGTGAATAGAGAGGATAAAGTCACTATTTGGAACTTATCTTACAGGATAATCAGTTCAAACAAGTAGACCAGACCATTAGATAAACATGCCTTTGCAGCCTTTGTTGGACGGGGGAATCAGGTCAAAAATTAGATTGTCTTGTAGTGAGTGCCCCGCTTTAGCCATGAGTGTGACTTTTTGGCTCAATTCCCTTGTTTGGTCCTGGTTTGATCCAGAGCGTGCTCTTACCTAAGGGTTCATCTGAGTATTTGGGCTACCCCAAACCAAGCATACATCAGACGGACTGGAAACATATCCTATGGATTTGTGGCACAAGCTGATACATGTTGGTGTAATTGTTAATATTTTATATACCTATGAAATAAAGCCACTTTATATCTTAAAAGCCATTTTGAGCCCCTGGTTCTGGAAAATTTGCGCCCACTTTTTTGGGTTTTAAATTTTCCTTGTTTTATTTGAAGTTCTTTACTGATTTGGATGACAAGGGACAAGTGATTATATTTTGATCATGATACAAATCTGGATGTGGATCCGGGGATTTTTTCAAGGATTTGTTAACAGAATGAAGGGCAGTTTTCCACATTTTTGACAATAACTCATCCAACAATAATGGGGGGGCTTTGTTCTCTCTGAGCACTTCTAGTTATGTATATAAATGTACAAAATGTCTTTGTTGTGGTCCCCATTGCCATTGTAGTGGGCGCCTGTACTACAGGTATGGGAATTTACAAGCAGAAGGAGAACTAACAAGTAAGCATTTGAGCATACTAAGTTAAGGAATTAATTTGCCTAGATATGGTCAATTAGCACATTTATATCATATTTAGCTGACAGTGCTTAAGTAATAATTTATATAACTGGTTACTTTTCTTATGTGAATTTAAACGGACTGTCTAATGAGGGTTCAACGTTGTTGTGAAGGCTGCACATACACTTTGGGTGGCAACATCCACATCCGTCCCGATAAAAGAAAAAGTTCATAGGAAAAGCTGTGACACAAAAGAATCTTGATATGTATGCTTGATAATGTATTAGGTGGTTTAAATGTTCTGTATACAGTAGCAGGATAGCAGGTTTGTCTGGTTGGTATCCATCTTACATTGATGTGTCACCAGCTGCAGAGTGTTTCGGTGGCCGGGTGGCCTTCGACAGACATTGTTTTACAGTGATGTCACACTTCCCGTCAGAGGGTAGAGAGAGGGGCGGTGGAAGGTCGGCAGGCGGGAAAAACACAGATCAGCAAAACTGAGTGACAAAGAGCAAAAGAGCTGGTACGCGACCAGGGTGCATTCGGGTTTATGACACAGCTACACCAAAACAACCCCCCCCAATCCAGTCTTAAATCTACTATGTTAGGCTATTATTCAAAACAATAGAAAAAGCTAATTTAGGAGAGCAGAAAGAAACCACCATTACATCACAAAGAGTAAAGACAGAGGAATACATTAAGAAGTTGAACAGGACTAAATGAATCCTCAATATTTTGTTAGAGCAAATAAAAAACACTTTGAATTCTTGGTACACTCCTCTTGGCAGCCACTCTGACTTCCCTACAAGAACTCTGGGGACCAAATTTGCATTCATTTGTGTCTGAATGTAATTAAGCCTGATTTACTATGCCAGAAACTCCTTGGTAAATTCAGTAAATGGGATCAAGGAAAAGCAATTGCTTTCAACCTAAACTCACTCTATGACAGGAGGGAAAGTTCAGTTTTTTAAGGTTTATGTCGAGGTCAGAATACAAACATTTATTCCTGTTGTGATTGATGTCAGACTAGATGAGCATAGAGCAATCAAACTCTGCAGTCTCATAGATGCCAGACATGACAGACTACACATTTGTCCCTGACGACACATTATGACCAGCACTGAGACACTTGGAGGAGGGCCACCACATAAGACAGCCAACAACTACACTAACATTATAAAAATATACTTCTAATCATACCTCAACATGTGATGACAAATGATATGTGAGCCTAATGCTAAATGCTAGCAGTCATTGTAGTTCTTCTTTGGCACGTTTAATCCTTATCATTGCTCATTTACAGAAAAGTGCTGCAGAATTCTGTCATTATTACACCTCAAGAAGTTAACATCATTCCACTGGGATGTTAATTGACAGTACCATATGGAGGCAAGCAAAAGAGATACAAAGCATTTGTTTCACACAAAGGCAGACACACACATACTCACAAAACTATGCTCCCCTGCTGGGTCTGCATACTGCCCTGTAAACAATTTTTGGTCTCCATTGTGACAGCATTCACAATGGAGGCTAAACGTCATAGAGATGTAAATATTACATTTTATTCCACAGGACTATTGCCTTAAAAGTTATCTGTGCCGTTTAAGTGGAAAATAAAGGGACACTAAGTTGTAGCTAATGTGAACTCATCTTTTCTCATCACAATTCAAACTGCTTTTGCAATGATAAGCAATGTTATTGCACATCGCATGCGTATTCTCATATCATGCAGGCCTACATCACAACACATTCAACACAGGACACATTTGGCATTGCATAAATTCTATGCCATGTAGTTCTTTAGTGACAAATCTGAGCATGTACAGTTATGTCAAAACAAAAAAAGGGGATAAATAAGCTTACTAGACAACAAATTAAAGATACATTTCTGTGCATATGAGACCAGTGTGTTTGAATTGCACTTGTGTGTGTCTGTATGGGAGACACATTTTCTATAACATGTTTTACTTTGCTAATTATCTGCCTTTAAATGTGACTGCTGCCTCATGATCTGGTCATACTGGTCCTGAAAACAGAAAGTTATTCTGTTTTCAGTTTGCTTTAACCATGCTCATCTTTTATGTCAATTCTGTAGCTTATCTCTAACGTGACAAAGTGATTTCCTTTTATTACTCTGACACCATACTTGATTTTGAAAGTTAGAACTGAAGCTTGAACTTAATAAAAAAAGGGCTCTGTTGCTGGGTAACATCAGTGCCGGCTTCACCTGTGGTTTGGTCATCTCCTGGACATAGTTAAGAGGTTTCTTAGTGAGAGGAATTTAATGTTAGACTTCCCCCAACATCAGTGATGTTTTATAGGCTGGATGTGAAATCCTCAGCATGAGACATGTTCTCCTGTCTGCAGAGCCTCCAGGGAGGGACTCACGCCACCCTCTTTACGGCATACTGCATACAGGTTGTTTGAGGGCAGTGGTGTCCAAACTTTTTTCACCAAGGGCATCATATGGAGGAAAAATAAAGATGACTGGCCACTTTGATACACTTTGTCTTAAGTGTATGTAAGTTCATAGAGTGAGGCTTAAATGTGCTGAGTAAGTGAATATTCTTGACGTCGTACGAAACCTCATATCAGTAAAACCACTCTTCACAGCAATTGTGCACGGGGAGCTAATGGCCAAAAAAGGTCTTGTTTTCATATTCTGAGTATCCCTGATCCACCTCTACTCTCATTCTGTCATTCTGTTTGAGACTTTCTGTTGAAAATCCTGTCAAAAGCTGCTTTAGGCAGCTACTAGTGCTTTGAACATGAGGAGTGGGAGAATTCAGAGGCGGCAGATTCTTCGTCTTGTTCATAGAAGTGCTCCACCACATGAGAGAAAACACACTAAATGGCATACAAAACTAAAAAAAAGCATAATATGGGCTCTTTACACTAATGTGCCAATGGCCTGTCCACAAACCCCCAGTTGCTTGCTTCATCTTTCAGGAAATGTGTGCTTAAAAAGTCAATTTGAAATTTTCTCCAAATGATGTTGTTAGGGTTTATGCTGCCACGTCAGCCGTTTGTTCATCCCACAGCAAGCAGATGGAACACACATAGGCACTACAGCTGTCAATTTATACTCAATATTAAAATATCTGTTTGAACTTGGGGGTTCAAATTCCTATATGAACTGTGCCTGCACTCTCGGCGCTCTCACTCGACCATCCATTCACTAATACAGTTCTCTTGACTTCAACAATTACTGAAGTGCATTTTGAGAAAATGGAGGACAGGCATAGCCACTCTGAGTGGACAATTAAGACACCAAACCATCTGAGGAGGGCTGTGTGGAAGTATTTTGGGTTCTACACTGCTGAATACAAAATGAAAAACAAAGAACAGGCTGTTTGTCAAATTATATACAAAGCAGCTGGCTTACTCCTGATCCACAACAAGTCTGCAGGGCTCATTTTATAGGGTTTTCATCCAGGCGCTGTGGTGGAGGAGGACGCACCACAGTCCAGCGGCACTTTGTCAAGTGTTTGGCCCCATGTGACTACGTCTTTTTCAGTAGTCCCCTTGCTAGGGGCACAGAAAGAGGTCATTTCGGGTAAGATTGCAAGATCAATATACAAGGTTATGCGGCCCATTGGTGTGGTTTTGGGAGAGGAAATTGAATATATTGGAAAATTAGCATGTGTCTTTGAAAACTGTTAGATTTAGATTTAGATTTTGGAGAAAAATGAAAGCTGTAATTAGCACAGAAAACAGAGCACAGTGCTGTAAATGTGAAGCCACACCCACTTCAGAAGAGGGACATGGTAAGACACAGCTTTTTGAGATTTACACTGAAACAGCCTGTTCTAAACAGGACTGAAAGAGAGGGGTTTATGGGCACATTAACAATATCTAAGTGGATTTTTTTGCAAGACACTTAAAAAAAGGTATTTTTAGGGAGGCCTGAGAGTGGTTTAATCTGTTGAAAAAGAGAATAAGACAAGCCTTCTGACACTCACTAAGAGACTATTTTTGTTTCCTTTAAAAGTTTACTGCTTTACAATCAATTTTTCCTGTGTGCTTCAGTTTGTATGTTGCAGGGCTATACCTTATCATGATTCTGTCTACTTTTACAGTTGTTGGAAATATTTCATTCAAATGTCCAATATATCAATCAATCAATCAATTATTTGCATAGTGCCAGTTCATAACAAGTGTTATCTCAATATAGGCTCCATATACATAATATCTAAATAATTCACAGCTATGCCATATCACTCAACAATTTAACTGAAGTTGTGAAATAAAGATCTGTGAAGCACATTTTCCTTCTAAATTCATTCTTCAAGTTCTTGTCTGCTGTGCATGTGTGTCATCCTTTCCACTTCTACAGCCTGTTAGGGTTTTAAACTGAATACAGTTTCCATGAGGATTTTTCAGCAGGAACAAAACAGAGGAGTCTGTTCTTGTAAAAAGCAGTGAAGCTCGCTCCTCACTGCAGGCTGAAGGTCAGAAAATCAAATGACTTTGTTTGACTTTCCGAGGTAGTCATGTGTGCCTTTGTTTTGGCGCTTCCTCAGAGGAAAGTCCTGATTACTCTGAGTAAAAATACACAAGTGACTTATGAGGGGTGGAATCTGAGAAGCTGAAAGTTAACCATTAAACTAGCAAAAACAATTCACTCCATACAGAGGTGTGTAAGGTTTCTAACAATGGCAGGTAGATACGGACCAAAAATACAACCCAACATATTTTGCTTTATGACGATACATGTTAAAAAGATGATATTTCTGTATATAAACAAATACTAAATGGTTGTCAAAAACGAACTTCACTTTGATTCTTGCAAAGGCAATTAAAGACCATTTTTAGATGCTAAAATCTTTCTAACTTAAACCAGCACCCTTGAAATGTCAGTAACAGGGACACGTAAGATATGCTATCACACTCTTAACTGCTTAACTGCTTGTTAACGCAAATAGCCAATTAGCAACTCACATGAGAACAGCTCAGTGCATTAAGGCATTTTGACACGGTCAAGATGATCTGCTAGACTTTCAACTAAGCAGAATGATGAAGAAAAGTGATTCAAGCGACTGAGCATGGCATGAGTCAGACTGGTTGGTCCAATTATTTCAGAAACTGCTGATCAACTGAGCTTTATTACACACAAGCATCTCTCAACCACAACACAGAGTGGTTCAAAAACGACAAAATAGGATATTTTTTGTCAATTTAATCAATGATTGGTATGCTAGGTTTTTAAATCTGTCAGTGAGTTTCACACCATAAAGTTAGGAGGGCTTACTGAATAAAGAAATACAATAAAACATTTTAGGATCTAAGAATACCCAGAAGTTGCTCAAATAAAGTAAATATTACTTTACTGCTTTACTTAACTGAATTATCCTTCTTAGTTCTGTTGGACCTGAGAGCAGCCTTTGGCACAGTGGATCACACAATTCTTTTAAACAGACACCAAACCTTCATTGGCATGTCTGGCACTGTTTTTAACTGATTCAAAACATAGCTCAATGGTAGGAAATAGGTCCTACACTTTTAATCTCTACATGTTGCCCTGAGTAGACGTCATCAGGAGACACGACTAACATTCACAGCTATGTGGATGACACACAGCTTTACATGGCCTTGTCTCCTGATGATACAGGGCCCACTGATGTTCTTTTTAACTGTATTTTAGATTTTCAGTCCTGGATGGCAGACAACTTTTTACAGCTCAACCAGGACAAAATTCAGATTTTGGTCATATGTACTGGTCGACAAAGAGTGAAACTGAAGAACAAACTCCAAGCACTGTCCTTTAATTCTTGCAAACAAGTGAAAAATTTGGGTGTTACCTGATCTAAACCTAAGTTTTGAGCTACACATACAAGATGTTACCAAAGTGGCATTTTATCATTTAAAGAACATCTCCAGAGTGCGCCAGTTTCTCTCTCGAGCTAATGCAGAGACTCTTATATCACCTGTAGAATTGATTACTGCAATGCCCTTCTTTCTGGTCTTCCTAAAATGAACATTTCACAGCTTCAGCTCCTTCAAAACTCAGCTGTGCACATGCTGATGAAGATTAAAAAGAGAGCCCACATCACACCAATTTTAAAATCTCTGCACTGGCTACCTGTATCTTTTAGAATAGATAAAGTTTTTTTCATTGGTTTTTAAATCCTTTAAGGGTCTTGGTCCTTCCTATTTAACTGATTTGCTGTACCATATGAGCCCAGTAGAGCCCTCAGGACTTCAGGTAGTGGTCTTTTAACTATTCCCAAAGTAAAAACCAAAACATGTGGTGAAGCGTTGTTTCAATATTATGGCCCCCATCTGTAGAACAGACTACCTGCAGACCTGAGAGAAGCACCTACTGTTCACATTTTTAAAAGCAAACTCAATACCTACCTTTTAGTCTCGCTTTTAGCTGATTTTTGTTTTATTCTCTTAATCTGCATTATATGTGTTTTACTCCATTTTAGTTTCAGAGTTACTATTTTGTGTTTTATCATTTCTTATTTATTTTCTTTTGTCTGTTTGTGTTTTTTATTTCTGTTTTATTTTAATCAACTTTTAACACTTTATTACCGTTGTTATATCTTATCACGGTTTCATCAGCTTTGTCTCCTGTGTTTTCTCATTTTTAATTCAAGATAGCATTTCCTCAGTCATCCGTGGCTGTTTGAAGAGTCCTCAGTGTCTCTGTTGCTATGTTTACATGAGAGCTTTAATTCCCCATTAATTCAGAATAAAACTTACATCCTCTTTAAAAGGATTAAAAATGACCTTGTAAACACCTAATTCTGAATGAAAATGACCATTCCTAGTTAAACTTAATTCTGAAGTAGGTGGCTGGTTTATTCTGATTTTAAATCCGAATTGAATAATTCCTCGATCATGTATACGTTCATTACACTTTAAATTAATTCCAGTCGTTCTGCGTGTGCTTGTTCCCTTGAAGCAAGCGTTGGACTCGAGCCAAGACAATTTACTTAATTAGAGCCTTAGAAGATTTGGAAATAATGAAGAGTGGATGGACGTAAGCATAAAAATGCGGACCTTTGTAAAGTTGAAGCATCCAAGTTGGATGAGCTTTCCCTGACAGAGACACGCTGGAGACTCTGAACTGGAGTTTGTTTTCTTTCAGTATACGTAAATACGTCACGTTCGCCCCCTGTCCAATCAGAACCATTCTCAAACCCCAGACCTTGAGCGGAATTGAATAAAGGTGAATAAATGTGTTTTTTATGTAAACCTAAATTCGGAATTACTATTAAATTATATATTAGGCTATTAAAGTTTGATTGATTGATTGATTGATTTCTACTTCAAATCTTTATGGTCACTTTACTTGTCATTAAACAGATTCTTGACTGTAAAAAATAGTCAAAAGTCACCGCAGAATGTTATGGCAACTTTTAAATATAACTTTGGCGACATAAAACGGCCCCATTTACAATAACTCATAAGAGTATGTGCTTCCTTATGCCTTTCTGCTTATATGGTGGTGGGGCTCAATATGTTATCCTATCATGGGGCCGGTAGCTCCTTGTGGTGTCCCTGGCTGTAAGATTTAACTGAAAAAGGTGGGGGGCCTCTTTTGTCAGACACAGTGGCCTTTGGGGGCCACTATTACACAATATGATGCACCCCCTGCCCCCTGCTGGCTGAGAAGACAGGCTTCTAAGTAACACTTAAGACCAATTAGCTTTACTTTTCAATCAGGACAAATATCGAGCCTTTGCTATGTCCCTATTTGGATTTCTTACACCAAACTCATCAGCCGAACAACACTAATGAAACAGTCAATTTGAACTTAATACCGACTTAAGCCCATGCACAATAAACTCAAAACAATTAGAAGTGCTAATGTGAATAAGAAACGCATCTTCCACAATACGGCTTACATTTACAAGCTATATAACTCATAATTTTCCAGAAATAAGACTAAAGATTGGTAATATTTCTTGAGCCATCAGCCGCCGTCTCCCAATACTGCAACTAAAGAGATGGCAAACGGGTGTCAAAAGCTACATGTATATATAAACAGAGGCATATTTTCCTATGTATTGTATCACCGAAGTGATAAGAGCATTTCCCTCCATGAAAAACTACATGTAAACACGTGATACTTTGCATGGTATTCCCCCAATAGGCAGGTAGGTTTAAATTAGTTCCATTTTCAATAAGGTTTGGCAGGGCATATGTTGTTGTCTTCACATGATTAAAACAAGTACAAAAATATTTTACCATCAGAAAGTATGATTAATGGCTGACATACAAAACATTTTTGAATAACACGTTATTCGAACAGGAGGATATTGTTACAAAATGAGCCTTCTTTTACCTGTCAGTGAGTGTTGACTGTGCGCCACTCATTGGGCTTCCCTGAAGACTTTCCGACGACTTCACCCGAGTAACATTTTCACCATCGCATTAGACTGTTTATTCAATTAAAACAGCCCTTTAATTTTGACTCCTCTGTGTCTGACCATTTCCAGAATCTTCGACACGTTTTATTCTCGACATGCAGAGCCTACAACTCCGTTATTCTTCTGGGAGTGTCGACTGGAGAGTCCCAAAATCCACTTTTATTCATCCCGAGCGGCGCTGCTGAGTTGAAATCCACAGTTGCATTCGATTCAAGCGTCCGTCGGACAAAATGTGAACTTCTGCAATAACCTAAGACTTGCTTTGATTATGTTTTTTGATTATTATTTCAGCGCCCACTGAATACCTGTAGATTCAATGTGACAAAATCTCTATTTTACCCTGGGAAATACTTCCATGATGACACTTTAGTCTATTCCTGTTTTTTCGGGAAAGAATTGCGTCAAACTTTGGCCGATCTGTCCTTTTTATTTCCGTCCTACGGAGCCCAGTTTGTCCCGTCTGACTTGCTTTGGAAGCGCTGCAGTTTTCGCAGCATCCTCTTCCAGGTCTGCTCGCTTTAATCCGACCTCATTTGTAGTTTAGTCTTGGGTTTTTGGCTTCACAGTGTGATGCATATGGAAAAAAGGAAGCGCTTGGCCCCCTACCCAAACTCCTCGCTCCCCAAAAGAGCAAAAAGAGGAGAAAAACCCACCTTCCATTGTGTTGCGTTCAGGGGCATCTCGTAATTCGCTAAACTTACTGATTAAATACTTGTCGTATATTATTGTATCTCTGAAAAAAAAAGAATGGATGATTAAGACTTAAAACAGATGCAAACTTCGTTTAAACTGAAATAATTTCCAAAATGTAAGGCGGCATTTAAAATTGTTAGAATGAGCTTAGGAAGTTAGAGATACATCTAAACGCATCATCATGTTATCCTTATACATTCCCTCGGAGGATATACAATCAAATCAATTTTAGATGTAAAACTTCATGTAGAGAAAGACACTGTTAAAAAGAAAAAAATAGAAGATAGTCTAGGGGGTGCTTTGATTAATATAAAAATAAATAAGATATTAGCTAATAAATATTAATTTGGTGATAAGCAACACTGGTAATAAGAAGGCCACTCTGTTACAAATGCTTGTGTTCCCGTGTGGGGGATATCGTAACAATTTAACTTGTTTAACTAAACTGGTCAAAGTAGTCTGTCCTTGTAAGGTTAAGTCTATTGATAGCTTTATTAATTTAAGGTGCATTTTTTTATTCTTTTATCAAAAGGTGACAAGCGTAGCTCTAAAAATATGAGAGCTATGAGGGAAAATGTGAAAAGGGTTTTGCAATTACCCCATTCCCTCTTTCAATAGAGAGGAGAATAGAAGGCTTTATCCGAAAAATTGTAGCAGAGTAGTTACCTTGAAGGGATTTACTTAAGACAAACAGGTTTGAGTAAAAGAAGCAATGTTTTGTGGGGGGAAATGTCAGTTTTTAGCTTAGGTCCACACCAGGAATGTACTGGGATAGAAAATTGGCGCTGGATGCAAACATCAAGAGGCTGTAATATTATAGTGCATGCTTTGCGTGTGACACCACACATTTGCTTATTTCATGCAGAGTAGTATTCTTGAAATATGTAATGTCATGCAATTTCAGCACCACTTCACTGCGATCCAAAACAATCTCTGGAAACATGTAAAAAAAACTGCTGGACATAATTGAGTCGTTGCACTTCTTTTTTGGTTTGTAACTTCTATACTGTCATATAAATAATTTTTGTGTATCATGATAAATATGAGGGCGGCACAGTGACGCAGAAGGTATTGCACGTGCCTTGCAGCAAGAAGGTTACTGGTTAGAGTCCCATGTTGGTCAGGGCCTTTCTGTGTGTCTACATGTTCTCCCTGTGCATGCTTGAGTTCTCTCTGGCCACTTTAGTTTCCTCCCACAGATCAAAAACATGCTCATTAGGTTGATTGGTGACTCCAAATTGCCCTTAGGTATGAGTGTGAGTGTGAATGGTTGTCTGTCCCTCGATGTGACCCTACGATTGGCTGGCGACCGATTCAGAGTGTACCCTGCTTGATACCCCTTGGCACAATGTCAAGAAAAACAGAGTAGGGAATAAACTCAAAATATTTACATATAGTCAGGTATTGAAGTAGAAATCATTAAAATATAAATAGCTTAAACTTAATTTATGTGTATGAATTTCAAAGAAATGAATGTGGTGAATAAGTAGATTAAAAGAAGAACCTTGGCCAATGTTATGTACAGATCAGGGGTTGACAATTGGCAGCCTTGAAGCCACATTCTGCCCCGACCTCTCAAACTGACCCAAGTCAATTTTAGTTCAATTAAAAACTATACATATATAAAATAAACATGACAAAAATGTGGAAAATTGTGAAAAGGAATTCAACAATTTATATAACCACACCATGCACAGAGACCAAGAGCACTGTCCTCAATAAATGTAAAATTTGTCTACATTTCTGGTATTTCCTTCTAATTTTTAAATACTTGTTTCGTGTTTGTTTATTTCTTCAATGAAATTATAAATAAATGTGAGCACTGGAGTAGGTTTATTTTCACTGCCAGTCAATTCAGCAGCTTCATATGTTTCTACATGCACACTTTTCCTCAGCATGGCCCCAAGCTTTCTCATCCTTCTTCCCAAGACAAAACAGAGAGTAATCTTGAAGCAAGACATTGGGACAGATCGGCTACAGTGGTGCCACGACCCAGATCAACACTGCTTTAGGCTGGTCTGTCATCCTGGAGACTGGACCTGTGGATGAACTTAAGTTTGGTTACCTGAGGTGGCTGTCACCAATTTTATAGTGATCTGTGTGTTTAAGATACAGTTTAAATAACATACATAATTACAAAAGAGAAAAGAGTGACATTTCATTTTTTTAAGACTTATATGAAGTTGCTGTGCTTCAGTTATTTTATTTTGCACAGGTATGTGAGCTTTCTATTCACGTTTTTGCTCTCATTTACTATTGTTTTATCACAAGGAATATTGTATTTTTGATATTGCATTATATGTCATTATATATCAATGTTCACTGTTATTATTTTTTTTATAAACATACTAAAATTGTCATTCTTGACTGAGAAACATTTAGGCCAGGTTTTGTTAATACAGAAATGTAACACTAATTAGAATCACACTGACAAGTATAATATTTTCATTTGATGTTTTTAGGTCAATGACGTGACACAAATTTTTTCCCATGGTTTAGTTAAATTTAAGAAGGTTAAAATTTTAAAATAAATTCACAAATTACTTGAATACATTCTCTTTTTTGAAGACATAGTTTAAAATTTTTGGATTTTATCCATTTTGAGAGAAGGGATAATGGTAAAAATGTTTATGTGGTGTAACCATAAAAACTTGGTACCAAATATTTCAACTTGTTCAAAAAAGGTGAAATTCTCAGTAAAACACATTACCAACTAGTTTGGCATAATCTTACATTTGTCTTGTTTAACAATGAATAAAATAAATGGAACACCACTGTTCTGAATATTATGGCGAATTTGGGGAATTTGTGGACTATAAAAATTGTCAACGAGGAAGAACCAACATTCAAGGTGCCATTTTGTTTATTTTTGTAGGAGGATCATGTGGCAGGAAATGATTGCACTAAGAGGGACCCCTGATTAACCTAACTGCTGCATGCCAAGGCTAGCTCTCTTTGAAATCTTGATAATTTGACCTTTTTAGGGTATGGTCAGGTGTGCTTAGGGTTACATTTCAAATGGTATGACCTTAGAAAACCATGTATAATTCATAATAACTGTAAAAAATAAGTATTTATTTAAAAAAATGTGTTTGAAATCTTCACATCAAGGCCATGTGCCTACACAGGTATCCATCATAATGCCTGTTATATTTGAATTTAATTCAATTGTCGAATGATGTAACCTGATACACCATTTGATGTTGGCAAATATCAGAAGTTTTTGATGCTTATTAAAGAAGTAATGCAAACTCATTCATTTTGTGGAGCTATTTTTAAGTGTTAAGTGTTATATTTCTTAGATAAAGTTGTGATTTATCCACAACTGTATTATCAAATCTCTAGAAGGTTAGGATGAAATCATTATTCTGCATGGTTTTATTATTTTTGCTTTAATACATATTAAATACGTAATTAATACATATTTGTATTCCATTCACTTTCAACTGTAAGCTCTTTATAAAAGAATATAATTAATTTCATATATGTAGCAGCAGCGAATTAACGATGACAGTGTTGAAAGTAAACAGCAGCTTTAAAAAGACATGAAACTCCAACTACATGTTAAATGTTTGTCAAGGTTAAAAATTTAGATCTGTAAAATTACATGTATTAAATTTCTATTGTTTCATGATTATTGCAATATAATAGAGCCTCTTTTCCCCCACTAGATGGCATTATTAAGCAAGGAAAAGGTGGCTCGACGTAGAGCACGAGTCTATGCAGATCAAACAGCAAGGACAATTCAATAATTCTTTAATTAATTAAAAGAAAACACCCAATTCTTGTTGCTGGTGTTTTTTCTTTATTGAAAATAATAAAAAGCACAAGTTCAATTGACTTTGTTGACTGTCATGCTTGATTTTTAGTGCGAGTTTCTTCTTGAAAAGCAACATGATGGTGTGGTATAACTGTTTTTGTCAGTTCAAAATAAAGGTGATAAAAACAGAAAACTATATATCGAACCTACATTTAAAATAAAATATGATACATTAAAGTGTTTCATGCGCCCATGATGAATAAAAAACACTATATGTCATTTTAATATCTTTTTACAGCACCAATGTGGTGCAGTAGAGCGCGGAGTGACGTAGACCAGTAATCCCTCTGACGCAGTTTATCATCCGACCGCAGGCTGGCAGACTAAACCGGAACAGAAACCCTATCTGTTTGTACCCATACTTACGTCACTTCCTCCTCCTGACTCGTCTTTGGCGGTATCGACATTTCGAATTTCGTTCCACGTTTGTCCGATAAAACATGGCTAAACTGAGCAACGAAACCAAGCAGCGCCTTAAGCAGCAGTTCTAGTGTGGACAGTTTGTCATCCGGTGGGGCTTCATCCCCACCGTGCTGTATCTCGGTCAGTATCTGAAAACAAAGAGTTAAAGACAGAAAGCGTGCTTAGCTAGCGTTAGCCTGCTAGCTTGGCACCGGCGTTAGCATCAACATGTTGGGTCGTTGTAGCTTTAGATAAGTAAATCAAAACTGTGAAGGTGACATCGTTAATCTTCAGTGAATATCTATTTTCTGAATGAACTTTACCCCTGTTTCCTTAGCTTTTACGTCACGCTTGCGTTAGCCTTTGTTGGATTCAGTGACGGTCCCACGCTGCTAAAGTGAAGAGTGCTGTCGTCTTCTTGTTGGCTTGTCTCTCGCTGTTTTTTTGTTGAAGTTAAACGGAACAAAGGCAGTGTTCATGTAGCTGATCTAGCTTGGTTTCTGTAAGTGTGGTCATTTTTGTTGTTAATTGATATTTTTGATGTTGTAGAGCGTTCATGTGGCTGGATTGGTGTGTGTTTTGTGAGACAAGAGTAGGGAAGTATCAGATCAATGGTGGCTTACAGGCATGTCAGTTTAGATGCAGAAAACAGCAACAGTTCGCTAAAGATTTAACAAGGCAGTGTCCATGTAGCTGATCTATGTTGGTGTGACACAGCACACAGGTTTTAGGGGTGAAAAGGGACTGTGTTGTTAGTTGTTTGACTGTAGTTCAGGGTCTGTTACAGTAAATATCAAACAGCCCACTTCTCTGAACAGGTTGAGGTGTTTGGCACACGTGTCAGAAGCAGCACATGATCACTGCTGGTATTGGTAGAAGACCAGGTTAAGAGCCCTTGTGCATCCCGCCAGCATCCAAACATCTTCTGGTTAAGACCATGATGTTGTTGGTAGAATTGTGCTCACGAGTACATGTTTAGACATGGCCAAAGTGGCTACACTGAGGCATGGCTAGGGACACGCTCAGGGCCAAGTCAAAGTCTCGCCTGACGCCACAAAGCAGTTTGATCACTTCCTCACCTGTCATTGTCTGCCCTCAGCTTGGTTTCTGTGAGTGTGGTGTTCTTGTTGGCTTGTCTCACGCTGTTTTTTTTGTTGAAGTTAAACGGAACAAAGGCAGTGTTCATGTAGCTGATCTAGCTTGGTTTCTGTGAGTGTGGTCATTTTTGTTGTTCATTGTTTTTTTATGTTGTAGAGTGTTCATGTGGCTGGATTGGTGTGTGTTTTGTGAGACAAGAGTAGGGAAGTATTGGATCAATGGTGGCTTACAGGCATGTCAGTATAGATCCAGAAAACAGCAACAATTTGCTAAAGATTTAATAAGGCAGTGTCCATGTAGCTGATCTATGTTGGTGTGACATAGCACACAGGTTTCAGGAGTGAAAAGGGATTTTCTTCACGTGCATTAGTTTCTGACGATGTTGGTTGGAAGATTAACTGTAGTTCTAATAAATCAACTTTTTAATTCAAGGTTAGAATCAAAGAAGGAGAACAAGCCTCAGCTCATGAAGGCATAAATAAAAGAAACTAAATATAGAGTTTAATTATCTTTATGAAAAATATGGCTGACTAAAAGGCACAAAATACGCCACAAAGCACTTTGATCACTTCCAAACCTGTCCGTGTCTGCCCCGAGCGTGGTTTCTCTACATGTGGTCATTTCTGTCATTGATATTTTTGATGTGGGTGAGACACAGCACACATTTTTTATGAGTGAAAAAGAAATTTCTTTGAATTTTGGCATTAAAACTTTTTACTTGAATTGTAAAACTAAATCTCTCAAGTCCTCAAGGTAACTCTTCACATTTTTCCCCCTCCAGTTGCTATACCCTCTCGATTGTTCCACTTTTTGAACAGAAGTAATTTGGTCCAAATCGATTTGAACGAACAAGACCAGATAGAACATCAGAGACAACATCACTGAAACATATGAATAATTAATCAGGCCAAGATCTTTTTTTTAATCTTTTTTTAATCAATCATAATCTTACTTTCCTAGTCCGTTTAAACAGAGAGAGCTTTATTCTCGTATTATTAAAAGAAAAAAAATCATCTTGTGATGGGCTGGAAATCTGAGGGTCAGAATTTGCAGGAAGTGCATTTCTGAAACTTTTTTCTCTGGTTTTGAATGAGTTTGCAGGATGAGGTCCAGGTTTCCTTTGTGCCTGCACTTTTTTGTTCCCTCATGTTTCCACTGAATTTCTATGTAAGTGGGAGATCATCTTGATAAAATGTCCTCACCACTGAGAAAATTCATTAAGATGGCACACTGTTTTTTACATATTATGGAGAAATTTGATGTATTTACATTATTTTTGAGGCTGGTTGGAGAAATAGTTTATTGTATACTGACACCATGGTTTCCTATCACTTTAATTTATTCATATAAATTTCACATTGTTTTGTGCTATCATGTTGCACAAAACAATGGGGACTGCAGCTGAACGTAAAGAAAGTCTTAATTTGAAAGTCTCTGACCGGATGTTACAGGTGCTGTAGTGCCTCTGTGCAGTGTGGAGAACAATGTCTCGTTTGGGCTTGGAGAAAACCCCTCACGTATCACATGTGTGGATAGCCCTGAGACGACTCGACAAAAATGGTTTGTATGTTTCTAACTTTTGTTGAGTTTATTGTCCGTGAAAACATTATTTTCTGTCATGATGTACGCGGTCTGTGCGTCTGTATCCATGGTGACAGCGTCGGCTCCGTAGAAAATAAACCTGTTCCAGTTGTAAAAAGCCTTCGACTTCTGTCTCAGCCCTCCACATGACACAATGTAGAGCGTAATCTTGTAAGAAGACAGAGTGTCAGGCCAGACTGACTGCATGCTTAAAAGTAATTTGCATTAATCTGGCCACAGAAGAAAAGTAAAATATAGTGAAGTATGTCCCTGTGAGCTGCCCGAGTCTCCACACCCCCATACAGTAGGTGGCATCAGTGCAGCTGAGCTCCTCCCGCCGCAGAGAGGCAGCAGTGTGCCTGTCTGTGAGCGGAGCCACGAAGAAGAACCTCATCCATCCATCCATCCACTCATCCATCTGGAGGCCAGCCGCGGCTAGTTAGCAGTAAACGTAAACACTGGGTGATTCCTGCGGAGATCTTACTGTCTTTGCATTTTACCTTTTCTGTTCTTCACTGGAGACAAGTGCAAGCTGCAGCGCTGCAGTTGGACGTCTGATTGGTCCGCCATGATGGTGTCTATTTTGGACACTCGGAGGCCTTGAGGCTGTCTTGCTAACCGACGGTAAGGCTCAAAGAAACACATAGCTGATTGGCTAAGCTAACTTTATTAATTCCGGTTTTTTTCTGTGCAGTGAAACAAAATGTAAGATGCGCTCTTGTCTCGAAGTCTGTGCTGGAAATGTTTCAGAAATATTTCAGCGGTGTTTCCGTTTTTTGCCGATTTTGGACGGAGTAAACTGACGCACACAGCCTCCAGAATATGACCCACAAGATCAACATCTAAACTCATCTTTTATTGTTCTATGATGTTTGATCCAGATGAACTAACGCTAGTTTGTCACCGTGAGGGAAGCCGGTGTTTTTTTCCAGTGAACAGTGTTAATTACAGATCATAGAAATTCAACAAAAGTCCACTTTTGTCTGTGATTGGCCTTGTACGCCCACCATGTTTGGTCGAGAAGAGGCCTAGTGGTGGGCGGTGCTGGTCAATGTAAACACTCTGGAAAGTCAGAACTTTACGATAGAAGCATCTGCGGAACAAGACATCTGAGTTTGACATTATCTTTTTACCTCTGATGGCAGTGTTGATTCAGGTGCCTGATCACTGTCCCCTGTTTTTATTCTTATGATACTTCTTATCCCTCTTCCACCGTTGAGAAAAAAAACAGACACAAAGCACATCATTAAGAGCATCTCGTCTGCAATAGTTTGCTATGATATATGGCCAACAACAGCGTTACCATGATGACGCCTTCATAGAAATGAGTGGAGAAGGATCTCCAAAAACAATAATTGTCCAAGCCCTGTCACTTTGTTAAGCCCATCCACAAAATTCATTTTTGCTTCATAACATGCACAAACGTTTCTGCTATTGTTTTCTGATTCAGTTTTTCAGTATCACTGTCAAAGTTTGGCCTAAATATTTGGTCTCCCTCCAGCCTTAATAATGGTGGTCGATGGAACTTCTACTGAAGAAAGTGTGACATTTTCAGTCAGAGCACGCCTGAAGTTGTGCTATGTTCCAGTTGATCTCGGAAGTCGGACAGGCCAAGTTGCAAATTGGATACGTAGCTGGGAAGATCCCCTTTGATCAGAATTTCCTACTTGGAAGCTAGATGATCTTCAGCTCTCCTGACTTTACCAGCTTGTAGCTAAAACGCGTTTAAGTGGTATGTGATGTAATTCAACTTCCATGCTCGAGTTCTGAGGTTAATGGGACACACTGTTAAGCGTCACACACATAAAAAGACCAAATACCTGTCTCAACCACAAATCCTGCCCTAGAAAAATGAATTACCAATTAAATAAAGCCAGACCTGTCCTGCTTCTGTTTGTGAACTAAAACAGATATATTTACGTTTTCCCATAAGAAGCTCAAATGTAGAGTCTACAGCACCAAACTGTCCATTTACCCCCATTCAGTCTCTGAAACTCTGAGTTTGTTGATTTTAAAGACTTTTATCTTATTTATTCACCCTTCTAAGTTTATGCTTTGTTTAAATAACTCTGATCAAATATTATATTGTTATGCATATTACATTGTAGGCCCACAATACTGAATAAAAGAAGATACAAAATCACAGTACTCCACCCTGCCTATGTATACTGGTATAACATGCTGTATTCTGTTATTCCCCTGTGTTGAAGCACGTATCTTATTGCCAGATTATTGTCAGTGCACCCCTTGTATATTTGCACATTCTTTGCTTTGAATTCCTCAATTCAACTCATGAAATTGGCACAGCTTTGGCTAAGTAATAAATTATTTGTCTGCTCTTTGAACAGACGATGATTCAGCTGGAGAAACCAGTGCTGCCTGGTACCATGCCAGTGGTATGGCCTACCATCCTTGACCTGGGCAGGGATGAGTGCAAAAGAATTCTCAGAAAACTGGGTAAGTCAATGAAACACTAACTCAAGACGGCCAGTGGATCAGCAGATCGTGCACAGTTATATCATTTAACTGAATGTGGGCAAGAATTGTGATCTGGTCTATATATCCATATTATTTTTTACGCGTTTCACTGATCACGGAAAAAATATTGAGGTACACACTCTGGATTTAATGTTTGCCTTGTAAATTAAGTGTTTTAAAAAGAAAGCACTGACTTGGAAAAGATCACTGAGCATTGAGGCTGCCTGCTTTGCTTTATCACCTGGTTAATGCAGATGTTTCTGGTGTTGCTTGGGTTTTTGTTTTACAGAGCTGGAGGCGTACGCTGGAGTTATCAGTGCCCTGCGAGCACAGGGAGACCTCACAAAGGACAAGAAGGATCTGCTGGGAGAGCTGACTAAAATCTTAGGGTACATATTCATTTTCCATTTCTTTATTTGTTAGAGAAACAAACACTTGTGTTTGTTGATGAAAATGTTGCCATCTTGTCTTCTTAGTATTTCAACTGAGCGCCATCGTGCTGAAGTCCGTAGAGCTGTCAATGATGAACGCCTCACCACCATTGCATATCAGTAAGTGTAGGACTTTCTTTGTCAAGCATACGTATATCTTATATATATGTTTTTACTATATTTTCACAGCTTGTTGCAGAGAGCTTTGAAGTGATTCTAACCTTACTTGGCCTGATTTCAGAATTACAGATATTTTCTCTGTATATGCTGCGAGTAAGTCATATCTGAATCTTGAATTATTGTGATTTACATAAAAGGTAAAAAACAACTTTATTACAAAAAAGACATTCAAAATGTTATTAAAACAACAAATAAGACTTGAAATTGGAACAATATCTGTAATGGCAGATAATTGCCTCAAAATTTGATGATTGTCACTTGCAGATATACAAATTTTTGCTGATATTTGGACATGATGTTTTTACCACACATATTTCTCATATATTGGTTGTAAAATCAGCAGATTGTGTAAATGTCCCATAATTGTTTACCTTGTTATTACTGAGTGCCCACTTTTTTATAGTAAAAGTGTAATTTATTAAAGAATAAAGTGTTTTTCCTTGTTTCACATCCATTTCTGACACAAATAGACTGTCACCATGAAATAAACAGGAGGGTTTTAGTTAAATGGAAGCTTTGTTCTCTTGGCAAAATGTATCAATATTGGTATCTGTGATAATACTTTTGAAAATATAATCATGTTGGATATCTGCAAAAATCCAATTTTGTGCGTGCCTATTTAATAGTTTTAGAAATGTGTGTTTAATTGAAAGTAAAATGTTCTCTTTTACAGCATGTCGGGCCCAAACAGCTCGTCTGAATGGTCCATTGAAGGACGTCGGCTGGTTCCCTTGATGCCAAGGCTGGTCCCTCAGACAGTTTTCACTGTGGCTGCCAACGCTGTAGCCAGCGCCACAGCCAATCAGAATGCTTCTCTTCCTCTGCCAGCTGAGACTGGAAACAAAGAAGGTGGGTCAGCATCTTGTCATAGTGAGGAGAAAGTGCTCTGAAACAGGTAACATTTTTACTAGTGTGTTTAATCTCCTCTTTGCAGTTGTTGTCTGTTACTCCTACACAAGCACCACCTCAACCTCCACCAGCGCCACAG
Source organism: Cetoscarus ocellatus (assembly GCA_037902135.1). NCBI lineage: Eukaryota > Metazoa > Chordata > Actinopteri > Labriformes > Labridae > Cetoscarus > Cetoscarus ocellatus. Next base: position 300,453 of record JBAMNC010000164.1, on the reverse strand, counting down.
CGACCAGTGGCCCCATCGGAGCAACCGTGAAGTCACCAAGACCACCCAGTCCTTCGTCAAACGTGGTTGTGCTGCCCAGCGGGAGCACTGTTTATGTTAAAAGTGAGTGTCATTACTATGGTATCAATCTAAAATCTAGCTAATTTTTGGCCTTAAGATTACAGGAAGTTGGGAGGGGTGTGTAGTAATGAAATATCAACACCTTTCAGTAGCTATTTAGATTATAAAACATAACCTTGCATGTTATTTGTTGTAAAAAAAATATTGTTGTGTAAGCTAGAATAATCTGAATTTGAACTGATATACAATCAAGACGACATATAAGCCAAGACTATAGTCTCAGAATGTTAAGGCAAGGCATTCAAGGACAAAAATGTAAACAACTAAAAATATGATCAGGGGCAGAGAAAGAGCACTGATAATCATAACTGCAGTGTGCGCTAACGATCCAGAAGGGGGTGCAGTAGGACTTTTTACTATTACCAAGCAACCATCAATTGTGTCAAGAAATGAATGTGAGGAATTCCTCCCACAACTAAGACTTCATCATACGTTTGTATTAAAAACAAAGAAATTGTAGGCATAACATATCTTGTCAATCAGGTTTGAATTTTGTGAGAATAAGGGATTAATAGAAACAGGAATTTGAGTGAGATCCACAGATTCAAAAGAATTAAGTGGGAAATTTTTTTTTATTCTGAGCTTTCAGTTGATACTGAAAATCAGGTGAACATGTTTGTATAAGGAAGTGACAAACATTAGACATTCCTATCCTCTGAAATGCGAGTGTTTACTTTCTTCTTTTTTTTGGTAGCAACATAAAATCTTCTGAACAAAGCACAGTGTTCAAACAAAGCATAACATTACCCCTGGTTAACAGCGGTTAGATTATAACATTAACAAAATTAAATTATTGCAATTATAAGCAATCATGAGCACTTGTTCATGAGTTGGTTTCACATCTGTAACCACGCCAACCACAGATACTGGCAGTCATGGGTTGTCAGTCAGCTCGGTCACTTATGAAATTTTGGCGGCAGTTGTATCGTCCTAGTATTGTTTGAAGCAACGTCATAGTTAAAACCAGCAAACGTTAAGCAACGTCTGCTTCAGTAAGGCTCTCACGTAACAGGAATAGTTTGGGTTTCTTTCCGTGGGCACCTTTTAATGTTATAAATCACCCGGTGTCTGTACCCAGCTACCTTCCCTCAGGGGCAGAGCAGGCCAGTGCTTTATGGGATTTGAGCAACCCCACTTCAAAAGTCCCAAACTATTCCTTTATCAGAAGTGATAACATTGAACAGTTTGACATTACACCAAGAAGAAGATGACATTTCAAACCAAAACAGAGTTTCTGAAAATCTTGACCCAGGCAGGAATTTCCAGAAATGTGTTTTTATTGACCTAAAATGCCATCAATATGTTTGCCTTGACCACGCTTATACCAATACTGATTATACCTGAGTTAGACTGTTAAAAATAAGGCTATAAATTAATACAGCTTGTATATTTTTTTCCCTGGTTTTCTATAAATATTGTGATAATATTGTTATTGTGAAATTTTTTGGTCGCCATTATTGTGCAGTGAAAATCTGATATCCGACAGCCCTGGTGCAGATACTCAAATTTACCTTAAGTGCTTTTGTCCTCCACTAGGTTAAAACTAAATTACTTCTGTTTGAACGAAAGTATTTTTAGGGCCAAAAGTGTCAGCTGAAATGTTTTTTCCGTGGCACAATTTAATGCTGTGTATTGCCTAGTGTCTGTACCCAGCTACCTGTACCGAACTATTCCTTTATCAGAAGTGGTAACATTGAACAGTTTGACATTACACCAAGAAGAAGCTGGCATTTCAAACCAAAACAGAGTTTCTGAAAATCTTGACCCAGGAATTTCCAAAAATGTGTTTTTATTGACCTAAAATGCCATCAATATGTTTGTCTCGGTGACGTTGTTAATACCAATACTGATTATCCCTGAGTTAGCAGGAATTTCCCAAAATATGTGTTTTTATTGACATAAAGTGCTTTCTGGTGTGGACAAAAAACCAAAATGAACAAACAAAGCTGTATTTCAATTGTACATACTTATATGTTGACATAACCTTGTACAACAATCGAAGTTTCCATCCCTTTCTTCCTCACAGGTGTGAGCTGCTCTGATGAAGATGAGAAGCCTCGCAAGAGGAGGCGCACCAACTCGTCCAGCTCATCACCAGTGATGCTGAAAGAGGTGACCAAAGTGCCCCCTCAGGTGTCAAAGAACATCACTGTGCCTGTGAGCGGCAGCCCTAAGATGAGCAACATCATGCAGAGCATCGCCAACTCACTGCCCCCCCACCTGTCCCCCGTCAAGATCACCTTCACAAAGCCCACCATCCAGACCACCAACACCACCACGCAGAAGGTGAAAGAAACCTATAACTTCATGACACCCTTTACAGATTTACACAAATATATCAGGATTCAAATTCCTTAATTCTTCATTCAGGTGATCATCGTGACAACTTCTCCCAGCTCAAACTTTGTCCCAAACATCCTGTCCAAGTCTCACAACAACGCAGCTCTTTCCAAGCTGGGCTCTTCCTCCATCCTGACTACGCCCACCCAGAAACAGACCGTGGTGTTCCCTGCCAGCTCGAGCCCGTCCTCTAACACCATCGCAGTGACCACAGTCGTCTCCTCCACCCCGTCAGTAGTAATGTCGACAGTGGCAACAGGTAGGTTTTTCTTCGATAAAAGTAAGACTCTCACAAGAGACTTTAAGCATCTATATAAAATCAGGTAGTTACGGGCCAAAAGGGCCGGGATTATTTTTTACTGTGGTTTAATTTAAAAGCTTGATTTAACAAAATAAGCCCTCAGTTGAGGTTATGTGGATTATAAAAATGACTGTGTTCTTTCTCATTATCTGTTGGTCTTGTCTAGGCAATGTTCAGACCTCCACCAACCCCTGAGAAAAAACTGTGATCAACTTAAGTACTTTAGTAAAGAGTAGACCCATATTCCACTACAAGTGAAACTTGCCCTCTCAAATTATAACTTGAGTAAAGGTGCTGAAGTACTTGCCTTTGTCCCTCCTTCTATCCATCCATTATCTCTAACACTTAGACCTAATTTCATCATGTGGAAAGTAGGGACAAGTTAGGAATATATCCAGTCACAGCTACTTTGGTTGTGTGGAAAGGTTGGATGAGTTAAGAAATCACAACTGTCTTAGCTTTGTGATGGCTGGATCTAAGTGTAAAACATGACTTCAGAAATTCAAGGAAACTTTAAAAAATGCCTTGCACTTTTTACTTCATATTTTAGTCAACTAAATTTACAGTTGATTTCGTCGACTAAAATGATGTGAAATTTCATCGACTAAAACTAGACTAAAATTAAAACAATTTAGATGACTAAATTTTGACTAAAACTAAAAGATATTTAGGCAAAAGACCATAACTAAAACTAAACTAAAAAGTGCTGTCAAAATTAACACTGAATCCTGTCAGTGCATTATACAAATAGGCTCACAGTCTCTCTGTCTTTCTTGACCTTCTTTCAGGTGCTGCTTCAGCAGGAGTAAAGGTGGCCACGGCCCGGCTTCCTTCTCCTAAAACCCTGGTGGGTTCACCTGCTCAGATCCTGGCCCAATTCCCCAAACAGCCATCGCCCAAACAGCTACAGCAGAGCTCACCTTTGGGTGCTGCTGGTGTCAGCACATCACAGACCAGCAGCTGTTCACCTGGATCCAAGCCCACCATCCAGATCAAACAAGAGTCTGGTAAGCCTGCTTAAGAAGATATATATAGAAAACATTATTTTGTATATCAAAACTCTTCTGTGTCAACTTTAATATGAACTTTTAGTGTTAAAATGCCTTGATTCTTAAGGTCATAGTTAATCTCTAACTATCTTTACGTTTTCTCTTCAGCTAGTTTTTTCTTCTATCAGTCTGTAATGTTTGTCTGAGTACTTGTTAACATTTTATATGTTTTGTTTTCATCTCTGTACCATCTAACCCCATACAGTATTTTCCATTTTTTTGTATTTGTCTCTTTCTCTCTCACTGTTCCACGTTTTATGTCCTTCAGTCTTTCATTTTTCATTTACTCATTCCTTTTTTTAAATTAACTTTTGTTTTATTCCAGGATGTCATTGTAAAAACTTATAAAACTTAATGGCCAAGAAGGTTTTATTACAGGATATTTTTTTTTTTTTATCATTTTTTTGTCTATTTATTGTTCTCAAAGTATTTGCCTCAACAATTAAACATTTAGGGACTGTCAAAGTCTTTCAAAGTACAAATGATCAAAATTACAGATCGATTTTCTTTATGTAGGTGTTTACCTGAAGAAGATTTATGTGAATATGACGCAAAAGATGACACTTTTTTTGTTTCCACAGGAGTGAAGATAATCACTCAGCAGGTTCAGCCGAGCAAAATTCTGCCCAAGCCATCATCAGTGGCTCTGTCTAGCAGCAGCTCGTCCCCCATCATGGTCGTCAGTAGCAACGGAGCCATCATGACAACCAAACTGGTCACTCAGCCTACAGGTGAGACATCCTTAGACTCAAATTAAATGTCAAGCACTTTCTCTTAGATGTAGATATTAGCAAAAATGTTGTAAACGAAGCGGATATCTATTTTGATCTGGTTTAAGAGGCAGTTTCATACTGGCTTAATTATACTGTGGTGCTAGCAATACATGAGTGATTTCAATTTGGTGAGCATGTTGTCAAGTTAGAGCTTTCAGACTGCCAGCTTGAGCCGCACCCCTGGCACGCATCTAACACGGCAAAATTTATGAGAATAGGAGGCAAGCTTAATTTTTTTGTAAGCTACATGTGTGTTGGCCAAAACAAAGAGAAAAATGAATATTTACTTTAATCCAGGTGGTAGGCATGGCCACAGCGGTAGAATGTGTCACAGAAAGACATAAGAAACCCTCCAACTACTCTTCCTGTCTGTGCCTCTCAATGTAGAAGGACAGACAAGTAAAAGCTCAGTTAACCTCTTTTGTGTAGAATCCTCCCTTCATACAAAAGGCATTTATTCTTCAGGTTGCCCAGGTGAGTTATTCAGTGAATCAGATTCCTTGTGGGGAGATTTATTGTGGTTCTTCTTAAGCTTTCCATAGTGGCTTATTATTGGATTGATATTTACAGAGAAATAGAGCTGTGACAGCAGGGAGATGCAGCCACAAGGTAGCACACACAGATTTGGGTTTGAAAGCCATAATGTCTCAAGCTAGTGCTGGCACGTGCGTCTGTGTGAAACTGTCGTTATACTTTAATGCATGCTGATGCCTTGAGAATTTCACTATAAGATGTTAACACATTGTTTGTTAGCAGCTAGCCAGGCCACCTACACCAGGCCGACTGTCAGCCCAGGTATCGGTGCCAGAATCACAGCCTCTAGCGGAGGGACCACCTATGTTAAAACCACCAGTGGCAATATTATCACAGTGGTGCCAAAGTCTTTGGCTACTCTGGGCGGGAAGATCATCAGCAGTAACATCGTCTCTGGTAAGTTTGTGGCTGTCATTTTCAAGATTGAATAAATTTTGCAGACTTTTTAACATTAGATCAACTGGTGTAAATGTTTTTAACTCTCCTGCAGGAACAACCACCAAGATAACCACCATTCCCATGACCTCCAAACCAAACGTGATAGTGGTTCAGAAGACGACAGGGAAAGGGGCGACCATCCAGGGTCTGCCTGGCAAGAACGTTGTCACTACGCTTTTAAATGCTGGGGTCAGTGAAATTCCCTTTGTGGTTTTTTTCTGTGGCTGAAGACACATTTTTTAAAATTTCTCTAAATCCTTCCCAAACTCTAGGCTTGAAACCAAGATTGTTTAAGGTCACATATAATGCAAAGTACACTTTTTTTTTTTTTTTTTTACGCAAAACTTTCTCTTTTTTTCTGAAAATGTGTGCTCAAGCGGTACGCTTAAGATTAATCCACTCGTGACATTATAGGGCATGGGTAACAAATCCAATCACAGAAGGGGCCAAAGTTTAAAATACAGTCTAAGATGCAGACAGAACAGGATCAACATTTACTCAACAGTCTAACTGACTTTGTTTATTGATTTGAAAAGTATATGTACTTGTGAAAAAACCTTAAAGTCATTGTAAAAGCACTGATCGGTGCATTCATCTGCTGACCACTGATCAGAGTGATATTAAAGAAATGGGAGGAGGAGTTGGTGCACAGCCCTGCATGGCAGCTGTTGCAGTTTATTGTGGGAGTTGTAGTATAAGTGGTGGGAGTGCTATTTAACTGAGGGCCATTATAACAATAGAAAAATTAAATTCTCTTGCCTTATTTTATCCTGGGCCAGATTGGGCCTGCGGGCCTTGAGTTTGACATATCTGATATAGGGGATATGTCACCTCTCCCAGATGGCAGGCACCTCCTCAGCCAGGTTTTTGTTTGCCCCACAGCCGGCTTCAGTGGAAGAAACATGTCAAGGCATTAGGGGTGTGAATTGTAAGCATCTGATGGTGTAATAAGTATCATTATACATGGGTGATGATACAATATTTCACGATGTATTGTGATATTGACAGGGCAATGATCACTTTTTTTCACTTTAAAAAATGTATAGCAATAAAAATCCACAGCTTTATTTTCATAAAATTTGCAGTTTCTAATAAGTGTTATTAATATAAAACATTGTCCCTGTAACGTGGAACAACTTTATTGTGTGCCCCAGTGACAGAAATAATATCTAGAAAAGAACCAGAGAGGCAGGAAGTCATATGGCAGAGTGTCTGCTGTCAACTAATGGCCGGAGGCTACACTAAAATAAAAAACAAATGTCCTGAATTTTTATAAATGATTGAATAACACATATTGAACAGAAAATATTGAGACAGTAATGTGCCTCTAAATATGGCAGTATATTGATAAACTAAGATATAATTTAGTTCAGTTTGTTTTAGCTTCCAAATTCTCCTCTGTAATATTTACCAGACATCCTTTGATTCTGTTCTGCTGTACTGGTCAAAAGAAGATAAACAAACCTCACTTACTATGACAATTATAAGTAGATGACAACTAAAAAGAGATACAGTGTCTATTTAATTTCAGACCACTTCTCTCACTGTTGTAAAGAATAAAAGACCTCAAAATGTGTGTAATACAGATAGTAGACATGGAATCCACAGTGTATTTATTTATTTTTGGGGGTCAGGTCCTTAATTGGATGCAATTTGTGTGTCTGTTTTATGTCTGAATGTTTGCTTCTTATGTTGTTGACTAAACTGTTGATTAAGTCCTTGGTTAACTTCTGCCTGTTTATGTGAAGTAAATGTGAAAGCCTAAGAAAATGTCAGTCTGTGTCTCCTGAAGCCCAAAATGCTGTTGTCTTGATTTTGTCCCCAACATAAGTGTCCACACTCCTCAAGAATGACTTATGCTTTGTTCTTCATGCTAATTATAAATCGGTTGTATCTAGGACCATGGCTTGAGTTTTTAGCCTTGCCTCTGTATAGTTGACTCTGCTGTGGTGGTAAACTGTCCTCTGGTGTTACTCAGGGTGAAAAGGGCCTGCAGGCTGTTCAGGGGACCAAACCAGCAATCATCACCACCTCCAGACCGATCACCAAGATGATAGTTACCCAGCCTAAAGGCATGAGCTCTGGATCCCAGACCACCGCCACCAAAATCATCCCAACCAAGATTGTCTATGGCCAGCAGGGAAAGACTCAGGTGATACATGTTTCTCTCTAAGTTTATGAGCTGTCTCCCTTTGTTTAGACAGTACCTCCTTCTTCTTACTTTTAGGCACTTTGATTCTCAGAAAGTCCAGGCTTATCTTGGCTTTAATGCACAAAGTTAAAATCAGTTGACCCCAGTGAAACACAGGGTAGTAAGTTTATCATATGACTGTGCAAAAACATCAAGTGAATCATCATATGACCATTTTAGATATTAATCAACCACAAGGATTTTTCTAATATCTGTTGCACATTTTTTTTCTGTTACATAACAAAAGTTTCCTGGAAGTGTTTAACTCTATCTAAAACAGGAACAAAGCAAACGTTTCAGACTTTTCACAAATCAAATTGGTTTTCTCCTGAGTTTTTTATTTAGTTATTAATCTATTAAATCCTGAATGGACATTTTATAAAGAAGTCAGATTTAATGAAAAGAGAAAACTTCATCAGCTTCAAGTGTAGAAGGAAATTTCTGTCACCAGGCTGACCACCAGTGAATGCAGGGGCCATATTAGTGACCATTCCTCTTAGTTCATTCAATTCCACTGTCCACAGCAAAAAAAAAAATGGAGTTTAATTAAATGTGCAAACTCTAATGCCAATGATGTTGGGTCGTTGTACAAAACATAAATAAAAACAAAATACAATGATTTGGAAATTCTTTTCAACCTCTATACTTTTGAAAACACTACAAAGACAAGATATTTAATGTTCAATCTGATAAATTGTATTGTTTTTTTCCAAATAGCATCATTTTGAATTTGTTGCCTGCAACATGTTGATGGTAGTATCATACAGACTTTTGTCATAGATAGTCAAGAAAACAAAAACAGCTTTGATTTCCACTGTACAACACACAAATGGCAGCATGACATATTTTAAGTCTTGTGATTGCGATGTGAAAATGATATACTTTTCAGCTACTGCAGAGTACTGATTGGTCAGAATCTCACCACAAATGAATATCCGACAGAAATGAAACATGTCCCATCACCTCCTCTCTGCTTTTAACAGTATGTTGTTGGTTCCTTTGCAATTGTCTGTGGAACATAACTTGTTTCATTGCTACGACAAAAGCCATAGACTGAGAGCCAACTCTACACTCACCCCTACTTCCCCCTTTGTTTTTCAGATGTCACGATAGTTTGCCAATGCCATGCAGTGACGACCTCTCTCCGTGTGCTTGTCGTGTAGTGCACTTATGGCAGTGTCCTTAAGTGCTTTAAAACAATAATTCAATCTATAAAATATATTTTGCCATTATTGCTGAGGTGTGAAATGTTGACATGACATGAAACCAACTAACTCTAGTTAACTTGGTCTTGTGTGTTTGTTTGTTAATGAAGCTTTATTTAGTATTTTCTGTTTTCTAGCAGGTGTTAAAAAGTGGCCAACGCTCTTACCTGTTGTAAGGAAGACGTTTGCAGAATTAAAAACAGTAACTGCTGTTGGTGCTCTTTCGGTTCCTGGGGACTTTTTAACATCTGTTTTAAAAAGAAAAACAAGAAAGGATTGGTTCTTTAGAAATTCAAATTAATGTAAATACACCAGGCGTGGGATGTGAAAATGTTAGTCATAATTTAGAAAAATCACCCTCTGAAAGAGAGTAACAGCCTGACTCTTCCCCAGCATACCTTTAAAATCTATTAGGGGAATTTGAATATTTTACAAAGGTGTTTTGATATATTCTGAGAGGGTAAATCCCTGCCTTATTTCCAGGTGATTTTTGCTGTTTTAATGTGCAAAGTCTCAGAGCATTGATTGTTCTTGATAGTCAAATTGTGTCCTTATCTGTATCAAAACAAATGCAAATAATTCATATTTGCTGCATCATTCATTATGAGTTTGTCACATTGTCCATATCAAAGTGCCACCACGGTCTAATTTTAGCATGACGTCAGTTTCTGTTCTCTTTTTCTGGTTAGTCATGTATTCAGAGTACAGTGCTACACTATTCAACGCCCACAGTGATGAAACTGTGTTGGTGTTAACCTCAAACCAGATCAGCTAAAAATAGAGACAGCCAATCTGAAAATCACGTCACAACTAGAATAAAAATTTGACACCAGTGTTTTGACTTTCCAGTCAAGCTGCTCTCAAGAAGACAAAAAAATCGTAACAGGGTAAAATATTCACTCACCAGCCACTTTATTGGGTACACGTTAAACAAACTACTACCACAGAGGAGACCTGTCACCCAACCAGAGCAACTAATCAGGACTGGGCCCATGTGAGAAATGGAGTCTTAAAGAGTCGAGAGCTCTAACAGGGCATCTCAGACAGAGAGAGAATACAGCTAGATCAGGGCACTCAGTATATGAAAACTATAAGCTTTTTTGAACATCGGTGATTGTGAACACTTTTTAGCAGTCATCATAAATGAGTCAAGGTTGATTGTGAGCTCTTTAAGCATGTAATACATTTTATAACTCTGTACATATTATGCACTACCTGATAAATCAGAAACAGGAAGTCCACAGGAGTTGGTCACACTTTGAAACTGACGGTTTATGATAAAGATTTAGTGCAAAAATACATCAACGCTTTCATTTTAGTCATTTAATACAGAACAAATTATTAATTTTAATTTGTATATTAGGGTCCCGTATTCATTCAGTCAACACAATGAGCTTATGTAAATCACAACTCACTGAATGTAGAAAATACATTTTGCTGATATTTAAACCCTTTTTAATCTATCCAGATAAATTGCTATTCTGTACTTATATATATAATATTAAACAGTTAAACTAAAACATCTATGTGGCTGGCTCATCAAACTCCATCATGATGCTTTTAAACAAAACAGAAAAGTGTACTCAAAATACTCTAGTATTTTAAATGAAGAATTTTTCTACTTTTACTTGAGTAAGTTTGTGGAGTATTATTTGTACTTTGCTCAACTAAGATTTTATGAATATAACTGTGCTTTTACTTTATTACAACATTTATGTACTCTTTCAATGTTTGAAACAGTTTCAGGAAATCAATTGGACTTCATTTGATTGACTTTCAGGAATCCCTTGCATTAAAACAATGTTTTCTTGGTTTTGTTCCAGGTCCTCATCAAGCCTAAGCCAGTCTTCCAGACAGCGTTAGTTGAACAGACCAGACAGCTGGTCACTGAGACTCTGCAGCAGGTGACCCGCTCGGCTGACATCATACAGGGTCAGACTCCAGGACAGGACAGCTCTGTGAAGGATGAGACTGGCAGCTCAGTTGGCGAGGCCTGCCACAGTGGTGGACAGGGTAAAAGGCTCTCCCTCCATTTTCTCATTGCACAGGGACAGGTCAAACTACTAACCCTAACTCTTCAAATCTGTGAGTTTTTAGTATGGGAATTTAGGGGTGTAACAATACCAGAGTTTCAAATACAACAAAGAAATAGAAGTCTTAGGCACACAATATTTAATGTTATGTTTTTATTAAAGAAAAAGCCTAGGTAAATGTCTGCACATTGTCTAAATAGCACCAAAGTAACATTTTTGGTTCCAAAACAGTGCTAACATATTTGTACAACTGAGGCAGGTCTTGCTCTCCAAATTCTGACTGAGGATAGAAGTTTTTTTTTTAAAAAGGTTTTGTTTTGTTTTGTTTTTTTACACTTGTTAGTAGGAATGCAACAATTCTCGATAAAATATTGAACTGTTCAGTACAACATTCACAGTTTTCCTGCCCTTTTCTCTCCATATTTGCTGCGTTTGAACCTAAGAGTCAGAGCACAGTGGCAGCTGAACTCCTGTTGCGAGAAGCAACTCGCCAAAGTTAAGCCCAGATATTACACCACTGCTTTGAGAGAAGAAGCAGCAATATGCACCCACACTTGTAGCATGAGGGACCCCATCATTCTTCTAATCTGTGGTTAAGTAGGGGAAAAGATAGTTCAGCAATTGCCAAACCTGAAAATCAGTAATGTTTAGGCTTATCAATACAGCAATGGGGCCTCGTGGGCCGCTTTACATAACATTACATCAGTTTTTAAACCACTGACACACAAACATCCTTAAGGTTTTGCGGGGGGACATAAACTCCAAGCACATTGGCATTGTGCATTCAAACAGTAAGCTAGACAAACGCATGAGAAATACAGAAAAATGTCGAAGATTATATTGATTTAAAATGATTGAAATTATGATCAAAATTCAGCAAACCTGAAGGGGACCTCAGATGAGGTAAAAACAGCCTCTAACCCTTAAAAACAGTCTCCCACATTGTTCTCTCATTCCTCAGAGCCTCAGCCTGTAGTGCACATGGTTTCCTCCAGAGAGCAGGATTGGACAGAGCAGGAAGTATCCGTGGAGTCCAGCCCCACCATTATCTACCAGGAGCTGTCTGCCGGGGAATCCCAGTCGGCAACCTCAACCATAAAGGCTCTGCTGGAGCTGCAGCAGACAACAGGTGAGCCTTTATGTCAAAGAAGTGCAGCATATTTAATCAGTCAAGGCAGGAGGAAGTAAAAGAGCAAACATGCCAGGCAACAACAAGAAACTACAGGCCCATTGTGATTTTTTCCCCCTGAGGTTTCTCATTCATAATAAGTCCTTTAGGGTGCAAACCTGCAGAACTGGGTTGATGAGTTGACAGACAGAAGAAGATTGACACTGTGTATGTGTTGTTTTTACAGTCAGTCATGAAAATCAGAGCAAATATAAAAACCTTGATATTCTGCTTCGATGGTAAATCCCCTACGATACCAAGTGCAGAGCAGTTCAACAGGTCCATTAATCTATGAATGAGTAATTGTTACTGTGTTCCATCCAAACACCTCATGGGCACATGGGGAAAACAAAAAGTTGTACAGTGAGTCAAACAGAGAACCAGTCCTTTGTTTTCAAAACAGAACATATCAGGGCTGCACAGTATCAGTAAGACTTGGCATATATATATTTCATACTGCAATTTAGGCTTCAACTGCACCCTGTTGCTTTTATGCCTCTGTACAGGGTCCGTACGTTCTGAAAAAACCTGGAAAAGTCATGGAATTTGAAAATGTCATTTTCCAGGCCTGGAAAAGTTTTGGAAACATATAACATATGTGTGTGTGTGTGAACACACACACACATACACACACACACATATATATATATATATATATATATATACACACACACACACACACACACACACACATATATTCTGTTATATTCATTTACTATTATTTATTTTACTGGGGGAACATGATTTATATAGATAACACTGGCTACAAACTTATTATGCAGTCAGTATTTTGGTTTCTTAATGCAAAAAACGTCTTTATAAAACAAATAGATTTATTTCCCTGTTTATAGTGCGTTGATATATTGTGATGTATTGTCATCCATGTATTAGGAAAAGTATTATGTATCCAGATTTTGCCCATAATGTGTAATACAAGATTACTTCATTATTATTTCAATCTTTGGGTCTTGTTCAGCTGTTTTGTATTCATCATACTTAACAAGATGGCTCCCATTCTGGATTCTGTTCCCATTTTAGTCTGATTTTGGTGAGAGCCCAACATTTACAAGTAGAACTGAGTAATATCTTGTGCAGGATTTTTCATCTTATCCCAATATATACTCCATTGTCATCATTAGGTTTTGATTGATAAAATATCATAGATGTGAATTTAGTCTTGTTTTATTGATGACTAAAATACTCCTCAGTTTTGAAACTTGGTAAAGTGCAGTTAAGTATAAAACAAGGTCCTACAGGTAAAGAAGTTACTTAAACTAGTTATCTGACCATTTGAAGGTTTATCACAGGCTTTTATTTTCAACAAATTGTGGTTTGATTGTTTCTGTTTGTAGGATAAAGTGATTGTGCTGCACAGTAACTGAATGTTTTACTTTAAATACTCAGAAGGTACTAATAACGTCTATGAAACTCAACACTTCCTGTCCCTCATGTGCCTCACATTAAGAGCCTTTCAGTGGTTTAGAGGGCACAGGTCTCCTCTTTTACTGGTAGCCATTTATTTAAAACACCTGCAGGAAGTTTTGAGTGTCACTAGTAGCTTAACATCAACAACAAAAGGTCTGAAATTGAAGCCATTTGGAATTCATCAGTAAGTTATTTAAGTGCAACCTTTGACCTTTGCTTTGTGATCTGATCTTTGTGCTGCTTGATGGCTAAAAAGAAGTCAAAGTCTGTTAAAAATAGCTGTTAAAGAAAGAGTTAATGGCTGATCTGATTGGTTCCTTGTGATTAAATTTGTTTATTTCTCCCTGCAGTGAAGGAGAAGGGAGAGTCCAAACCCAGACATCACACCATTGACCTGAGTCAGATGGCCGTCCCCATCCAGCTGGCTCAGGAGAAGAAGCCAAGCCCAGAGTCCCCGAAACCCTCCACCTCTGAGGCTGAACCCAGCACGGCCACAGAGTACGTCCCACCAGGTATGACGCCAAGAGATGCACCGATTGTTAAAACACAGACTGAAACAATGTTAAAAATAACAACTCCCACACTACTGATATTTTCTCTCTAATTTGACAAAGACAACCGATCAAACTTTCCAATGTGTCACCTCTTAAAAAAAAGAAACATCCTGACTGAGATAGGGTTGGCATGATACCAGAATTGTTAACTTGGATACAATATCAGTTAAGAAATTTGATACCTGTTTAGATAACACAATAAAAAAAATAATAATAAAATGATACTCATTGATTTGTTTTTCATTAACAGCTTGCAGTGCAAAAATTGCAGCTCTAGATAAAAGTAACTGTACAAAAATGACATTAAATAAGTATCAAGGTATCCAGGTTCCTATTTTTACAACCTTAAGCTAAATCAGCAGATAGGTTTCTAGATTTCAGTATTAGATTAATGTTACACAAAAGATAAACCTCAGCTATTGCCATTAGTTCAATAGTTTCAGATGGGCTGATGTCTGTAAACAGAGCCAATGTTTGCAGATACCAACTTTAACTGATACATTCATGCAGTCGTGTTTTATGGACGTGTGTTTAAACATCAATACTGACAAGTCTCTTATACAATGTAGAAATGCTTTATTTGACTTATGGGGTAATAAATGAATAACTGCCCCAACAAATGTAGGTAAACATTAAATGCCCTCCCCCTTAAAAACTTGAACACAGTGAAGAAAATACTTGAATGAAATGCTTAAAACGTCATTGTTCAACGTGTGGTGAGTGTATATTTTTGCACCCCCTTTGGACAAAGTATCAGTGTTTTTTATTTGCTGGCCTTATAGGTAATGTAATCCCCTCCTTTAATAACACAGCTGGTATTCCCCCTCTCAGGTAAACTGAGCCGCCTGGCTGTGTCCACAGACGACGATGACGTGGTCATGTCCTCCACTCAGCAGCTGGTGAAGCCTTTTAAGAGCAGCATCAGCCAGGTTACGGTGGTAACCAAAGCTGCTGGTGTTGCCTCAGTAGCCACAGCATTGCCCGTCAGCCAAATGGTGAGGTCACTTCAGACAACAACCTAACTACCCCAGATAAAGTGTTGGATCTTATTTACATAGAGTTCTGCTTTTTAAGTCAGTTTTAGGTCACATACATTCACCAATAAGAAAACTAAAGGGTTTGGATAGGTAGCGGTAGATATGTATTTATGTATGCTGAAGAATAACATGCCTGTTTGTTTGCTTAGCGCAGTGATCACTAACTGGTAGCCTCCCACAGCTTCTCATCATCAGATTAAGAAAATGTTAGGGGGGATTTTTTGTGGTATTAAGGGTATGTTTTTGTTGTTAAATCTCTGTAACTATCAATGAAAGCCCCCAAAACACTTGGGATTGATACAGTATTATCAGCAATGACTCCATGTTTGATCTGATTTACAGAAATACATCTGTTAGTCATTTTTAGCCAACATTCAACCAGGAGATTGAGTAAATGGATTAAAACCCAGTGACGGAGAACGTAACGGCTCAAGAGAAGTAGCCAAAATACTGTAACTGTCTCATCTGGCTGGAAGCAGTATGGGTGATAAGGACTGATCTCCTTTTGAAAGGCTAAAACATACAAACTGTTTGGACAAAAGAAAATATTAAAGAATATTTTTCAATCAATGTTGAAATCAGCCCCCATAAAGTATTTCAAAAAAGAAATGAAACGGCCCTTGTACAAATGTAGTTGGAGACCTCTGGTATGGAGGAGATGCACTGATGTCACAATATGTGATGCATTCCAGGAGGTTGTTGGGATGATGTATTGGACCTGAGTATAATTGGTGGTTTGTGGTGATCACAGCTTCAAAATATGCTTCTTAGAAAAACTGAGTACCACAACCCAGTGATGAAAATCCACAGTGAGCTCTGGCAGTTTTTTTTAAAGAGGCTAATTTTTCTTGAGGCAAAACATAGTCTCTTTTAACTGTTAAAAGATTTGCTATTAGCTGTAATTAGCTTTTAAAAATGAGCCCAAGTTGTGTGAAATAACCCTTTAAACAAACAGCAGGTTGTTTTTGAGAGACACAAATGGCGTTTTACGAAACAATTTAATCGTTACATATTTTCACATACACAGACCCGTGCAAAAGCAGGTGTGAAACATGCAGTAAAATAAGAACGCTTTCAGAAAAAGGAATGTCAGGATTTTTTCCCAAAATGTATTTACATCCATTTTTCATTTAGAACTCAAAAACAATGAACTTACATACAGTAAAATCAATGTGCCATAGGGCATCCAAAGAAAAAAAAGCAAATGCAATTAAACAAGTTTAATATTATTATTATTATTATTATTATTATCATTATTATTAATAGTAATAATGATGATAATAATAATAATAATAATAATAATAATAATAATAATAATATAAAACAAAGAGTAAAAAAAATAAAAACCCTACTGTTATAGTTAAAATAATCAGATTCATAGAATATTTTACCAGAAATTAAATACATTAACAAAATAAATAAGTGAACAAATAAATTATGTTTATTGTTGGCGCTTCTGGTGAGGGTTGGGTACTGGTGAGGGTTTATAATATTTCAATTCTTATCCTGATTCTGCTTATCAACTCTCAACAGTTTCTCATTACAATCCCATATCATATGGAGATTAAATGATAATGACTTTGTAGAACTAGAAAAACACTCAGAGAGCACAGACCTCCCCAAAGGTGATCCGGATCAGTCCCAAAATTTAATCAGTTCTTCCATCTCCCATTTCCAACAATTCCTGAAAATTTCATCCAAATCCTTTCTGAACTTTTCAAGTTATTTTCAACACAAACAAACAAACAGACAGACAGACATATAAACGCCAGCAAAAACATAACCTCCTTGGCGGAGGTAATAAATATCTGCCTGCTGTTGGCGTTCTTTAGATCTCAATGACAAACTGTCGGCTGTTACACAGACTTATCGTTGCTATCCTTTATGTACAGACAAATATTAATCTTTTTAAAGATAAAAGACTGCAACTAATAATAAACAAAACTAATTTAATCAAATGATAACATAAAAATACATAATCCATATTTAAAAACTGTTATTTCTCATATTATCTATGTTGTTAATTATTCTGTTAGCAATTTCAGATTAAACTCGATGATGAACTGATAATATGAAACCAAGTTTTAGTCTGTTGATGTTACTTTAGATATCTAAAAATCATTATGTGTTTTGCTCTGACAACTCTGTTGTCAGTGTCAAAGAAGCTTGAATTCCTTCACAATAAATCGTATCACGCTCTGTCTTAAGTGGACGGAGTTCGTAACTCACCAAAAGTTGTGCATTTCCTCATTTATGCTGCGTTAAAGGAAGTGCTTCATCATTTCGTTTTTGCTGCAGTGCCTGTACAGTGTCGTCACCGCACCGACGAGCTGTCTTCCACCTTTTAGTGCAGTTTGGCAGGCTTTCCACTGAAATGTTCCTTCATGATATTCATCTCAAAACATTTGTATATGCGCTACGTCACACACAACATATGCTACGGCACCACAGCAGGTCCTTAAACATACATTTAACTTATATAGAAGGCAGTATCTTCCCAGTTAGGAACTGAGAAGCAGAAGTGAAACACATGTCCTAATTGGTTGCGTAAATCTTGGTAATTTAGAGAACTGGTTTTTAGTATCTAATTCCACTGCTGGTTGAAGGACACATTGGCTTTGAGATGTATCAAAGCAGTGCCAGAATGAAGCAGCTTGGTAGTGAAAAGTAAGTTGTTGTAAATGTGTTGAATACAGTGTTCAGTCACCCTACATTGCTTTGTGGCTATTTTCTACCTTAAACCTTTACATTTTGCAGGATCTGTCCAGCCTAGCTTTGTGACAGCTCTTCTTGTACAGACGCAGAGCAGGTCTATGTCGCTGTGGCTAATGTTTAAGCTAGCGCCTTGTACCTCATACAGCCCCAATTCAAAAGTCCTAAACTATCCCTTTTAAGGTGCTGTGTTGTAATTGGCTGATTTCACAGAGATGTGAGAAACAGCTAGATTTATTCCTGATCAGTTTTTTCACACACATGACGTGTACGAATATTTACTCAGATGCTGTCAGCCTCTTGGGGGGAAAAACTCATTAACATCTCCACCTATTCTTCTGTGTTCCAGCCCTCTGACAGTCAGAGTAAATCCCAGACGTTGTTGGAGGTTGCAGAGATGGAGGGCGACACTTTAGACCCTCAGACTGGTTTATTTTACCGCTCCAGCCAATCAGCCCCAGAGCCTTTAAAGCAGACCCCTCACTCCGCAGCTCAGCCTTCTCCCGTGAGCCAGCCCGAGCCCGAGCCGAGCCGACACAGCTCCGCCCCCACCCAGCCTCCACCTCCCCCTCCTCCTCAGCTTCAGAGCAAACCTCAGATCAGCCAGCCCTCTTCTTCCTCCTCTACGTTCCCCTCCACTCCTCCTCCCATCAAGAAACTCCCAAAGCTGCATGTGCAGACGCCACCCAAACCCCAGGTTTTAACGCAGAGCCCCAAAGACAGACCTGCCGTCTCTCCGGTCTCTACAGCAGTTAAAGTGACGAGCCCGGGAACACCAACCAAGCCCCTGGTGACGCCGCAGCTCCCAAAGCTCCAGCAAGCACCCACATCACACCACAGACCCATGCACACACCCATGTCCCACCCTCCTCCACTCCAGGCGCACCACCCAGTCAGCACAGAGAAGACCTCTTCCAGCCAGGTGAGGGTTTACACCAACAGTCTGATTCAATGGAAACATCTGATGTCATCATTGTGTGTGGAAGTGCTGGGGGTTTTCCTGCTGGTTTATCAAACACACTAAACCTGTTATGCTGAGATAACTGCAGACTGAGAAGCAGCAAATGATCTTTTTATAGCTGTATTAGTGCAGACTGCTTTACTGCCGCTTTGTCATGGTAGCTATGACAGTTTCTAACACATCAGGGGCTTTTGTCACAGACCAGTGTTAATTTTGTTGAATAATTATTTTGGTCATAGTTTTTCGTCAACAACCTTTTTTCCCCTGATGAAAACTAGGCAGTATCTAATAAAAACAAGTGCACATGGACAAAAACTTAAACTGAATTAACTGACATTTTCGTCAACAAATAAAAACTAGACTAAAATGTTTGATAGAGACTAAATTCAATCAGATCTAATTTGGTCATGTAGAAAGTAGGGACAAGTTAGGAATATATCCAATCACAGCTACTTTGGTTGTGTGGAAAGGTTGGATGAGTTGAGAGAGAGACATCCAATCACAACTGCCTTAGCTTCATGGTGGCGGGATATGTTGGGAGCGATCCAATCAGTATTGGTTGTCAATTCTGGTATTGTAACTGAGATGCTCTGCCAGGTAGCCTAAATAAAGGTGACTGCATTTCACACAAAAGTTAAATTTGTTTCTGTTAATTTATAAATTCAAACTCTACTAGCATCCAGTAAAGGGTTATTAGATGTTTCATTTTATCCAAGTGTAAAACATGACTTCAGAAATTCAAGGAAACATAAAAAATGCCTTTCCCTTTACACTTCATAGTCGACTAAATTTACAGTAGATTTTGTGACTTGTTGTGAAATTTTATCAACTAAAACTAGACTAAAATTAAAACAATTTGGATGACTAAATTATGACTAAACCTAAAAGAAATTTTAGGCAACTGTTACTATGCAGTCAAATCATCTAAAAGCAACAGCATTTTGTAAGAGAAAAAAAAAACAACCACATAGAAAATATGAGCTCAGTCTTGCTCCCGAGGTAAACATAAAGCGGTCTATGCTTATGGACAGTATTTCACATAAAGTGAACATGCTTCTTAACATTTCTATCAGTAATATTGTTTTATTTTTAGGCCATGACCTCACGTAAGCTGGTATTTTTGAAAATGCATTTTGTCTCTCTGATATCAATTTTAGAAAAACTCCTGCCATGAGAAAGTTTTAAGAGACTCTGTTTGAGGCGTCCTGGTGTGGACAGCATTTTGGGGATGTAAAACCTCACACAAGGGCTGGGTTATTTGACGTAAAATAAAAACCACAATTTTTTCCACAAAACTCAATTTTTAATTTAAATTGATATTTTTCCTCTAAAAAAATAAAACACCCCAAGCGACACAAAAATTATATGAATCAAGTTTTGCCTTTATGTTGTCAAAATATGTTCCAAAACTAGACAGACTTTCCCTTTTAATAGGTAAAATGCGTGCTGTAATTTTGTCATAAAATATCGATTATGTACACGGAAGGCTGAGCTATTTTCACAATATATCAACATGGAGCTTTCTGTTCAAAATATAATCTCATTTAAAGAACAAAAACAGGCTTCACCGTGTGCTTGTGCAAAACCTGAAAAGGCCTACTACCATGAAAACTGTACAATTTCAGTAATTACATTTTTAAATATTGCAACTACCTATGATTGGAGTAGAAGTAAGTTGAGAAAATAATCTCAATTTTTCATTTTTAAATCTTCTGCAGAAAAATAATTCAAATTAATTTAAATGATACATTGCCCAGCCCTCGCTCACACTCTGCACCCATTTCTCCTCTGTGTGACATAATGAGCCCAATTCACACTGCTGTTTCAAGCCATAATATTTACGCCTCTGTGACACTTTGCTTCCGCTGTGGATGTTGTCGAGAACGAATGGGGGAGGGGAGTTGATGTTCTCTTTACTCTGTAGTAACAGAGGCATGTCAGACGGGAGACGACAAAAGATAGGACTAATGTGAACCTTTTTAGCTGGATGTGACGCAGCACGTGATGTTTTATGACTTGTTACTAATGTGAGAAAAAAAGGAGACAAGTCGAGCAAACTACATGTTTTTTAATTTTCGGAGAGCTGCAGTGAGCACAGACAAGATGTCTGTCTTTTGTTTGAGTCTGCACCATAAACAAAATCACTACAGGCTGCCATCCTAGATTTGATTCCCCCATGCTGTCACTTATTTTGGGCATCACTCTTTTGACGATGAAGCTCCCCTGGTGCATGTGCCTCAGTTATCAACCCCCTTTGGTTCTGCAGTGCTGTAACCACTGTGAATTTTACGCCATGGCAGTACTAATACGAATCTCACAATGCACAATGACAGCGGAACATCAGCACGGTACATTTGCGCAAATGTAGAGTTAAAAGAGTGATGGATGAGACACAGCATTATTGATCTACGAGTGACCATGTTGACTGGTGACCCATGGCTGCCCTTTGTCCATGGGAGCTGTAATTGAAAATGCAAAGAGAACCCGTAAATACTTATTTCATAGCAGGATCTGATCAGGCTCATCAGATATAGTTACCTCTACCCAGGAGGTTATGCTTTTGGCCTGTTCGTTTGTTTGTTTGTTAGCAAGATTACACAAAAACTACTGGACAGGTTTGGTGAAATTTTCAGGAGATGTTGGTAATGGCCCAACTTAGAAATGATTCGATTTTGGTGGTGATATAGATAACCGCCATTAGTGAACATTCGTTCTTGCATAATAACTGTCTAACTAATAACGTTATCAACATGATTTTGAGTGCTAGGTGTTGGTTTTCAGGGTCAAGGAATCATATTATGATGGCAACTTTATCATGGAAATATTGCTTATAGATGTAACAGCAATATGTGAGCTACCTTGGCAGAGGTTTGTGCTCTGAGTGATTTCTAGTTAAAAATAGCCTGCTTGCAACAGTCACTGAAAGTGACAAGATTGATTTGAAAGTGGAACAACTTGTAAATAGACCTTTTGAAAAGTACCTTGCATGTCACAGACATTGTGACACGCTAACGTGCTAATAATAATGAGCACCACTCTACAGTTTTTTTATCATATGGAAACCCAAAGTTTTACATGAGGTTTTGTAATGAGATGAGGATCAGTAAAATTTGTCTTCTTTAAAATGTCAACCTTGTGGGGGTCTTGTACACAACAAACTAGAGGGCTTTAGAGCCGCAGTACAACAGCAAAAGTGATGTGATGCGCATGTCTAGCAGTGAAGGTTTAGCAGATGGCACTGTGATTCTACTCGCTGAAGGGTGGAGTAGAGAAGGTACAGCAGTCTGTACCTGTATTAACAGTATTCAGCAGATGCATTAAGGCGATTACGGGTAATGGAGAGCCCAGTCAGACATTGAAAAAACTCTAAATGTTGTTTTATTGTATTTGATGGCTTAACCTCTGGATATCTTCAGGTCCAAAACGGTTTTCCACAGGGCTCAGTTTTGGGACCACTTTTATTTACTCTGTATATTAACAGTATCTGTCACAATGTTCCCAATGCTAATTTTCATTTATATGCGGACAATACTGTTATTTATTGCATGGCCCCCACACAGAATCGAGCCCTTTGTCTTCTGCAGGAGGCCTTTGATATTGTGCGGGAAAATCTGAGGAACCTAAAGTTGGTTTTGAATTCTGAAACACAAAGCTGATGACGTTCACGAACTCGAAACAGAAGTCACGGAACCTGCCATCTATTGTTACAGCTCAGGGTGATGTGATTGTGTCTGTATCTTCTTATAAATACCTTGGGTTTGTGATTGATGATTCTCTGTTGTTTAAGTTTCAATTGAGCAGCTTGTAAAGAAGCTAAGGCTGCGGCTGGGTTTTTACTTCAGAAATAAGTCTTGTTTTTCTTTTGTAGCAAAAAAACGTCTTGTTGCTGCTACTTTCATGCATCTGATTGACTATGGTGATGTATTACATATGCATGCTTCTTCTCAATGCCTTAAATCATTGGATACTGTTTATCAAGGAGCTCTAAGGTTCATAACAAATTTCAAGGCTCTAACACATCATTATACTCTGTATGAGCGAGTTGGGTGGCCATCTCT
The DNA here is from genome assembly GCA_037902135.1 of Cetoscarus ocellatus. NCBI lineage: Eukaryota > Metazoa > Chordata > Actinopteri > Labriformes > Labridae > Cetoscarus > Cetoscarus ocellatus. The sequence continues at coordinate 277,554 of JBAMNC010000164.1, read as the reverse complement.
TACCATCCGTAGACTGAATCATTGGCACATCCTGATTTACAAGGCTATACTTGGCCTGCTTCCATCATACATGAGTAACTGCATTCATGTGAAAAGTTCTGGAAGCTACAGTCTTCGTTCTGTGACTCAGTCACAAAATCTTCTCTTGCTATCTGTCCCTAACGTTCGTCTTGAAATGGGTAAAAGAAGCTTCAAATATGCTGCTCCTGCCGACTTTAATCTGCTACAAGAAAAACTGTGTCTTGGAGAGCTGGTCTCCTTAAATTTTTTTAAATGCAGATTAAAGGCTTTAGAGGAAGGTGAAGTAGGCTGTAAATGCTTTGACTGAAAATTTTCTGCTCTGTGACCCTGACTCAACTGGTTGATTTGTCTGTATCTGTGTCTGCAATTGTTTTATGTCTGTAACTTTGTAAATGTGCTGCTGCCTGTCTTGGCTAGGACATTCCTGTAAATGAGATTTTTAATCTCAATGAGGTTCCTCTGGTTAAATAAAGTTTCTATTGTCACTTAAATTTTTTCCACAGCAGCCGATCATCACACAGAGTGCTACAGTCACAAAGATCACCTTTGGCAGCTCCCATCATCCATCGCCGGTGTTCAGCAGCGGTGAGGCCGCAGCCAAATTGATCCCAGAGTCCAGCTCAGGGCCTTCAGGAGAAAAATCGTCAGTGTCAGACATCCTGAAGATCTCCATGATGGAGGCGGAGATTGACCCCAGCACAGAGCCCATGGTGGTGGATTCCTCCAGCGACTGCGGCCCTCTGGGAAAAGCTCTGGGGGTCCAGGCTGTGTCCGGGACGCTGGACTCAGGCCAGTTCATCAGCAGCTCGGGGACCTCCATGCATCATTCCCACACGAAGCCGCAGCAGTTCAGCTGCATGCCGACCCTAGCTGCACAGAGGAGCAAAGAGGACCTCGAGGTCATTGAGGTAAAAAATGTAGATGCTAGAAAATCACAGAGTTCAAGTTACTCACTGAGGTTTAACAGCAACACAGTTTTAACTCTGATATTACATGGTTGTTTGCATTTTCATCAGGACTCAGTAAACATGTTCATAGCAAAAACGTGTTTTCATGAAACAGTAAAACTCACACAGAGATATTCTGTTTAAAAAAAAACAAAAAACAAAACAAAAAGCTCCAAACTAATCCTCCTTTGACTTTTCCTGGGAACATTTAAACAGAACAGTCATGCCTCAAACACAATAGATGTGTATGGGCGATGTGTATGCTAGCCAAGGCTCCTGATGCTATGGCTTTCAGACCAGGCACTCGTGTGCCCTGTTATTGCTGTGTCTCCCTCCTTCCACAGACTCTTCTCTCTCCATGTGTTTCACCTCATCACAGAAGTCCCGCTTACACGACAACGAAAACGGCAGAAAATGGAGAGTTTTCATTGCATTTTGGCCAGCCATGTACACGAGAACGGTGCCTGTAGTGCTTGAATCTGCAAACTTTTGAAAACCAGGGTCCAGAGTGAAAGGTTTTGAAAACGTTTTCATTTCTGTGTCCGTGCAGATGAGATTCAGCGTTTCCAGAGAAAACGCTGACGTGCTGCACATGCGCAGTACTCTCACATAAAGGCTGGGCGTGCGTCCCATGAACAACAGCAACAGCTTCGGCCGTCTACCGAGCAACATGTGTGCTGCTTACTGTGCTCGGTTTGTTATCCAGACAAAAATATCCAGACAGATTTGTTGTCTAGACAAGAAAGTCCTGCGTCTTTGTGAGTCCACTAGCCATTGTTGTTTGTGAAAACTTTGTCTTCACCAGAAAGCATACTGGTGTTTTAACACCGCTGTTTCACTACAAACCTACATCGCCAACTGCTGGCCTGGCATGCATGCTACAGCGTTTTCACTCGTGTTCTCGTATCCGTCTGAACGCAGAGCACTTTTAAAAATGCAACGGAAAAACCTTTCCATTTCTGGTGACAACGTTGTCGTGTAAACAGGACCAGAGTTTAAGTCCAGGAAGAACCCTAGTGAATATCGCCACAAGTGATCTGATTTATTGAATAACTGATATAAGAAAATCTCAGAAAAAAACAACACAAACAAGAGAAGTTCTCTGCAGGCTAACATAGCCTTTACTTTGAAAGGCACAGAAAGAAAGTTTGAATGCATTGAATTATCCGCTAAAACAAGGTGGATATGGCTCTCTAGTAGGGCTGTCACTTTCCCCAAAAATCTAATTTGAAGGGTTTCTAACATAGACACATTTCCATTAGACTTTACTGTTTACATGCCCCGTTGCCACACCGGTGGGCCACATGTCCTTGTATATCAGTCTTGCTATCTGCTGTGATGGCTTTTTCCTGCACCTCTGAATTAAGCCCAGCCTTTAAATGCAGGTGTATTTATCCTCTTTTTTTTATCACTTTCACCTCTGCTTTTACAAAGCTTTACTTTTCCATATCAGGATTTAATTAGTGTAAAAACCTCCCATGTAATCCAGTGTCCTCAGTTGACCGCAGTCAGCACCAGCAAGTGTTAAAAGCCTTGTCTTCATGCACTGAGTTTGTTTAGTTTTATATCATTAGTCCTGTCAAACACTGATAAATATTATTTATAAATGTTCTTGTAGTTTTGGCCTCCTCTCTTAGATCTCAGTCCATTTTTTTGTCAAGCTTAGCCTGATATGCAGAGTGCAACCAGTAGTCATGGCAAAATTTACTTTGGCACTAGGAGGAGCAGGTTGTGGTGTATTGATGCAAGACAGCCCTGCCTTTGTTTGTGGTTTGGATCATTTACTAATACTGCAGTATGATGATGAAACGATTCTGAGAAAACACTGCGTTATTTCCTTTTAATTTTTATTTCTACTATGTTCACAAAGCTGACTGAAAACTAAGATGTGTGTCTGACATGTGCAGGTGATCCCTCAGTACTCAATTCTGCCAGACTCCAGCCAATCCAACGTGGTGGTGGAGCCTAGCGGCTTCCTGGAGATCACAAACTACACCAGCCAGCAGCTGGAGGAGGACAGCCCCATGGAGCAGGAAGTGGACAGCAGCAACGACGAGGCTGCAGCAGCCAGCCCCTCTGAGCAACCGTGAACACGCCACGCTGGTGGAGACACCTGAGGCAGCACATTAGACTTAAGACATGCAGACTCGTGATGTGGGCTCAGACTAAGACCTACTTGTGTTTTTTAAAAGAGCAAGAAGCTTTTTGTTTTTCCATGTAAATATCAGTTTGTTTATTTTGAGCCCTTCTTGCTCCCCAGGACTAAGGCACATGTGTTTTCTATTGCCAGTGCTTTGTTAAAAATGAGTGAGTGAGGTGAAAAGGATTCAGAGCAGCCTCAGATATTTGGAAAGCAGCCACTCCAAACAAACAGGATTTAATTATTCATGTTTATTAATGTTACTTTACGGACTTTGCAAGAAAGTCACAAATCAATGAAACTCGTTAGTTGGATTTTTTGGCTCTGAGCTCTATTTCAGAAACAAACAGCTGGATTCAACCTCTGGAGGCATTTATTTTTAATTATCCAGAGTTTCAAATACCTGTTTCCTATTAGTGGTTTTGGACTTTTCAGATTTTTGTACAGTGACTCCTGCTGACAGTCTTCTTCTTTTGATGGCCTGCAGGTTAAAACACTCGCCGTACAGTATTTCCTTCAACAGAGGGGCACCTCTGCAGCAGTAAAATCTCCTAAAAGACTTTGGGGATTTTGGTTTTCAGAGGAAAGTACAGAGGGGTTGCAGACTGGATTGCTGTGTGGAACATAAAGCAGAAACTGAGGCAAGTCCTGAAGGACGGATCAAGTTCAACACACAGACTGTGTTACTACTTTGTACCTGATGTAATGTAAAAGGAAGTGTACATTTTTGTAAGATATATTCTGGAGGTCAAAAAGTTGAAGTGAGAATTTCTCTAAGTATGGCTTTGCTTGTTGCATAGTGTGTTTTAAACTATGCATTTATTTTATACGTTTTTGAACTAGATGACTAGTTGAGAGAAATTGTTTAATCTGCACAATAAATCAGCGAGTTGAACATGTTGTGTTTTTATTGTTTGTTAAAAATGAACATTTGGATTCAGAGTACAATGCAGTGTTTATCCATCCATCCATCCATCCAGCCATCAGTCCATCCAATTCTAATCATCCAGGAGCCGGGCAACAGAAAACCCACCGATCAGGAGCCCCTTCTCATAGCCACTGTGCTTAAGCTTCTTCAGTTAGGCAAGCTAGAGCTTTGGCCTAGTCTTTTTATTAAGGTATAATTACTTTGTGAGCTTTATTTTGTTACTTTTGCATAGTTGAAATGTATGTGTGCAGTGTCTGCTGTGCAACATAAGATCCACACATTGAAACACAAGTATTTTTTTTATTACCTCAGTTACAAGAAAAGATGCAATGCATGGAGTGTTACTCAGGTGTGGGCAACTATGAGAAGATGTTTAAAGTTTACCCGAAAAAAAGTCTCCCTCTGGTGCTCCTAGGTGTAGGGATCCAATATAAAGCAAATTGAAAAGGTCTGAGGCATTCAGAGGGGTTAGTAGGGAAAAAAATGACCACTGTGGTAGTTTGAGGTAGAAACTCAGTACTCAGAACTCTCGTGTTTTGTGGTATCACTTTATTACTAAAACTAAAGAAAATTATAAACAAATTTAGAAAAGTCTGGGTCCTACAGCCGCCAGTGTTTATTTTTACCTCCACAAAAGTGGTTTAGTTTTCATCAGAGTCTTTCTGTGTGTTTGTCTGTTAACAAGATTAAGCAAAAACTACTGGATGGATTTACATGAAAATTTTACTCGGTGTGGTTTGGTCCAAGGAAGAAGCCAATACACTTTGGTGCTGATCGGATCCAGATTGACATCACAAAAAAACATTGAAGTTTGTAACGGCAAATCCCATTCATTTACGGCAATATGGGAATTGTAGTTTATTTGCAAACTGACGTCTAGTTTTTCAAGCCTATGTCACTACATTTCCCAGCTTCCCTTGCAATGCCAGGGGAGTTCTCCATGCCGCTCCATCTGCTGTCTCTCCTCTGTCTCCAGCATTGTCCCACCCACAGCACCATCCGATTGGTTTCACGCTCTGTTTACACGCAGACCCACAGCACGCCGAACAGCCAATCAGCACTGAAAGCTGTGCATGCAGTTCTGCTCACAGACAGCGGAGAGGAGGAAACGTTTTGCTAATGGAGAAAGCCCGGCGCTGTTCCTGGAGCCTTGGTTTCTAAGATAAATTAAGGCAGCAGACTTTTCTGAAATTTTAATAAACATCCCAGTCCTCTACAACTCACAACTACTAGTAGCATTACTGTTGGTACATTAACATTATAGAAACAAACGCAGCAGCTCTGCTCGCTCACAGTCCCTCCAGACGTGCCTGTTAATCACTCAAAACAAGGTTGCTGATACTGTCAATACGGAAATAGTTGGTCATAGCAGAAGTCTGTGTGTGTGTGAGTGTAAAAACCTAACCCACAAATTCCACATAGAGCGAACGGGCCGCACACTGAAGCGCCATGGTTTTGCTGCGACCGACAGGCGACATCGCCCACTGGAGGTGCCGCGGCGCACAACACCAACATCTGGACAAGCGGCAGCAAATTGGTTCAGTCAACAAATTACAAGACCCACTACTGACTAGGTCACTGTATTGGATGATATTTATATCAACAATAATCACACTTGTTGCACATTGATATTTTTTATTCCACAATGTGTATAAAATAAATGTAGGACTATAATGTTTGGTGGAAATCACAATTTATGGGTGGAACTGCTTGGCAGAGGTCTGCGCTCTCAGACTGCTTTTCTAGTACATAAAAATATAGTTTTTAAAATCTGAGAAGAGTCAAAATGACCACCTTGGTAGTTCTAACGTTAAACCAACCCAGCAGCTGTTGATCTACTGAGTGCTGCCAGTAGTGAAACACAGCAAGATCGGCACAGACAAATTAACACAATCAGAGTTAATTACAACACTTTTTATGTGTCTTTATGGGTCCACATCACAAAGTGTTGTTCACTCTTTTTGAAGATTTGGTGCTTTAACTCTCATGAATTGTAGTTGTTGACTCTTTCTGGGGTTAAAATTTAAAACTTTATGACATTAACGGTGTAACTTTTGATCAACACTATTGTGTAGTGTTAGGAATGCATGCTCAGAGAATGTTATCACAGGAAGTGTTAACTTTATATTAACACTGCGAAATTTAAACGCTGTATTTATTTACTCTTTATTAATGGGGAAGTGAGCTGAAATAAAAATACTATGTGTGGTTTGAGCACTTAATACTTAAAAAAATGTGAACATTTTCATGACATGAGCTTTTGGCATCTGCTGGTACTTGTCCATAATGGGGGACGGGAGTGATGAGTTACTCAGCATGTTCAGCTTCAAAATGAGAGTTCAAAATTAAGAATCATACAGTGACACCTTTGGATTTGATTTACTGAAACATCATTTTTACACTTGTTTATGGCACTGACTCCTTTTTAAGTGAGTAAATTTTTTTTAGATGTTTGACTCCATCAGAGTATAATTAACTGCACGCACCACATTTTTAACTCTTCTGAATTTGCTGTGTAGAAGTCATAGTAATACTATCTTAAACAAAAAAATTGTCAAGATCCTCTTAATACTATTATCGATAATAATTAGAGGACATTGGAACTTAAAGAGGTAAAACTGAAGCATAGTTACATTTAAACATAGTATTTTTCCTTTTGTATATAACCTGTGACTTTCTCTTGACTTGTTCCCTATTAAATGAACTCTTGAGCTGAAACATTAAGGCTCTGGAAGAAAAACAGGTAAAGGTTTTACAGTTTTATGAGACAGTTTTGGCCTCATACAGTCATTATAGACCCACTTACTTTGGGCCTGAAATTGCCTCCGTCAGCCAAAAACGTTCAGGAATTTATGGTTTCTCCTACTGGCAGATATGAAAACATATTTATTGTGTTATAACAACCATTTGAGCCAAGTTTAAATGTTTATTGGACACTGGCGTGGTGTTCGAGGTTTTTCTGTTGGCTCTGCTCTCCTGTAAAAAGTTTTAATTCATGGTCCTGCTTAGAGTCCAGCTCCACTCGGGCTCTTATTCTCATGTTGAAAGTGATCCTCGGGGCTCCTGGCGGCTCAGATCCAGCATGCAGCATCTGATTGGTTGGCCTGGACCAAAAGACATGTGGCTCTGTTTAGGAGCATGCTGACTTACCATCCTTCAGCCCTGCTCCCCTGTTTGGATATTGTAACCAAAGTCTCAAAGGAGAGCACAGTTTACTCTGCTGACTCACCTGAGAGAAGATACAGCAAGAACCAGCCCCAAGTAACTGAAAAACTGTTCAGTCCCAGGGGTGGTTTTAGAAATACAGAGGCCCCAGACAGAGACCCGTATGAGGCCCCTCACAATGAAGCTAAAAAACAACTCTGCTGTGTGTGTGACTGTCATATTGAAGCTTTTTTAGGAGTGTATAGCTCAGCACCTTAATGATCCTTCAGCAGTGTACACGCTATCTTCAGCTCAGATCCCTGCTTCCGACTTAAGTCAGCAAAGGTGGTCCTAAAGATTATCGTACCTGATTATCCTGTGGTCATGACAGGAAAGCAGCACCTTTGCTGGCAGGAGGATGAATAGGACCTATGTCACATCACACAAAAGTTGTAAACACAAGGACTTTGTCAAGAAAAAGTAAAAAGCTCACAGCCCAGTTTACACAACAACGTCACAGAAAGGTTTTTCCTTTGCTTTCACATGGATCCGCAACTGAAAACGCGGTAGCGTGCATGCTAGGTCAGTAGTTGGATGTAAGCTTGTAGTGTCCTTGGCAAATATAACAAATGTGTCTCCACTAGTCAGAGTATTGACACAGCAAATCCACATTTTGTTGGTGAAGCGATAACAAACATAGCGCAGTTAGCAGCACACATGTTACTCAGGAGTCGGCCATAGCTTTTGTTGTCCCTAGGTCCGCGCACAACCTTTATCTGGAAGAGTACTGCGCATGTGCCACGCGTCACTGTTTTCCCTGACAACAGACATTCCTGTTTACACGGAGACAACAACAAAAACTTTATCAAAACCTTTCACCCTGGAAGCTGGATTCAAAAGTTTGCTGATTCAGACACTCGCAGCACCATTCTCGTGTAAATGGAAAGTGCAAAGGCAATGAAAACTGCCTGTTTTCAGCTGTTTTCATTGTTGCATAAACGGTAGCATAGTTTTACCCTAAAAATGAGGTATTTACAAGGCACCATTCACTGCTATGTAATGCTAAGTGTCCATACCTGGCTATCTCCTCTTGGGAGCACAGCAGGCAAGTTCCTTTATCGGCAAATATATTTATTTGTGCCATGGGTCTCAAGCAAACTGTACACCAAGAGCCTGAACTGTCCCTTTAATGTAGTGAATAAACAGGGACCAACAAAGCAGGAGCTTGAAGACGTCTTTTCATCTGTTATTATTTGAAGGAACATAGAAAGGTTTATAAAAGACTCAGAGTGTAACAAAGAAACTTTGCTCTATGTCTGCCATTTAACAGGGCAGCATTCTTTTAACTTTATCCTAATTTTTTTTGTCTGTTACTCAGAGTGAGCTCAGGCTGAGTCTTTTAGGCATAGCTTTAAAATTTGTCACTGATTGCCCTAGAAAGTTATGACCTAAGACGAAGGGGGATTTTTATTTCTAACAGCCAGATGTGATGCATGATGCTTCACACTGTTTAAGGAGCCACAGTGTTTTTCATTGGAATTCCATGAATAAAAGTAATTAAGGACTTTTGTTTAGTCACTACGGATAAAACCACAACCTTCAGCTTTAAATGAGATTGATTATAAGAGCCTCACTCAATGTAAGGTTTATGTCACAGCTGCCCTAAATTAACAGCATTTTTAATTACAAAAATCTTTTTTTTATGTTTCTGTAACGGTTAATACACCAGTACGTAGAAACTCTTAACCCAAATTATATTTTTATTGCTAAAATAGAATTATTTTTGTTACACATGAATTTTTAAATTACTGTTTTTCCAAAACAGTACAAAAAATAGTAAAGCACAGATTTGTGATTTCAGGTTCAGGTGCTGGGAAGAGAGATGAAACTTCTCAATTTGTCCTGAGCTGAAAATGTTTAGTAACACCAAGTATTTTTGACTGTACGCTTTCATTGTGAAAGTAGAGGCTTACTTCAAAAGAACTTCTAACAGTGAAGTATTTGTAAAATATTTCCCCCTTTACTTTTATTTAGGTAATAATTTGACAAATTTTTACTTGTATTCAGTGAATACGTGCACAGGACTCGTGATAGTGTTGTGTGCTTCGTCCCTCAACGGGAATATCAGTCCTTTAAATTTATGTTACTAAAGGGAAATACGCTCAGGCAGGTCACCTTTGACCTTTCCCATGCTCCTCAGAAATAAACTAGGGTTTGCCCCGTGCAGCGGCTGCACTAGGATCACTGTTGATGAATAATAGGATACTGTCTGTGCTCAGTTTGCTCATCAGCGATCCTGGAGAACACGGAGCGAGGCACAGCCAGACACACAAACACTCACAGGTCAACACACACATCCATCTTCACTGAGACTCCCAAAGACAGTTTGTTGACATGAAACAGATGGAAATATGTCTGAATCATCATCTCTCACACATTTTACATGAGTATTGTCTGGTAGGACTCAGGAATCCCATGATGATCATCTCAACAGAGTGCTGCAGTAATTAAAACATGAACCTTAATCAGGATTTTAGCAACTCTGGTCCCGTTCTCTCAAAGTCTATGAGGTTTTTTGATGTATTCCAGGTTAGAACAAGGGTGCAACCAGAAATTTTGGACCCCATGGAAAGATATCAAAGTGGGCCCCACCACTACAGCTTAAAGGGATATGCCAACTTTGTGTGTGTGTGTGTGTCTTGCCCCTCTCCTGAGTCCATGACAAGCAGGTAGACACCATTCTTTTGACTGTGTGTTCAGTAACAAGAAAGAGACAGGGAGAGCTCACCCACCGCTAATTGGCTTAAGCTCAAACACTGAGAGTCAATGGGAAGTGTTAGCCTGCCTCTGCCTACAGTCATCAGATAAACTCTTCAGCAACTCGGGCCTGTGTGCTTGTTGTGACTCATTTTTTTACTGCGTTATGTTACGTTATCTTCTACTATCATCATATTATCTTCTTCTTCTCATAAACAGAGGCTTTGTTTTGTTGATCTACTCCACTGTGGTTTGTGCAAGAGATGTGACGTTTGCGAATGAGTTGAGTCTTTTGAACAGCTGTTTTAAGTGAATGATGAGAACTGATTCGCAGTTGTGAGTGAGCCGTTCGTTTGCGAGCCACTCTTAAATTTGCAGGCAATTTGCATTTAAGAACGGCTCACCAACACTTCCCTTTGACTCCCAGTGTTTGAGCTAAGCTAATTAGCGGAGGGTGAGCTTTGCCTGTTGCTTTCTTGTTACTGCACGCAAAGTCAAAGGAATGGTGTCTATCTGCTTGTCATGGACTCGGGAGACACGAAAAGAAAAAAAAGTTGGCGTATCCCTTTAAACCATTGATGGCATGATCGATTAAACCACTCATCTATTATGTAATTAAAAGGAAAATTTTAACAACTAAAATTTAGTGTTGAAAGACCACTTGATTCACTGAGAAACTTGCACCTAGCTTTTTCACTACAGAAATTTTTTACAGACTTTTGTTCAACGTAACAGCTGAGCAAAAATTTGGAAAAAGTCATGACAGCTCCATTGCAGTTTAAAATGTTTTATTAATAAATTACTCTCTATGGTCTTGGGAACATTTTAAATAAGTGCTTGAAATCTGTTCACCCTATCACAGATTTCAAGCTTTTAGTCCATTAATTTATTTACATTTAAGCACCTAATAATAATCAGCAGTTCAGAGGTCATAATATAAGGGATTTTTTCCTCAGTACTAACAATAAAATGAAAATTTTGAAAGTGTGTTTTTTTATTTATTTATATAGGGGGAAGTTTAAATTAATGAGTAAATGAAACCTTTATTGCCCCTAAGGGCATCTGAGGAACATAAAAACACAAACTACAATAAAAATTAAACAACCACAGGACAGCATAGATAGCATGAAACAATTTGTCAAGATAATTAAAAAAGTAAATTTTTAATAAGATGAATAAATAAACTACATCATTAAAGCGTCATGTGATTCCATGTCAGCCAGATCATGTGTCAGGGTCTATAAAATTGCAGTGTGCAAAGTTAATGTTGTGAGATCAGAGCTTATTAAGCAGCTGGTATAAAGGATATGATGCCTCTTTTTTAGTCCTGATCCTCACCGCTCACAACGCCATGGATCTGTTGTGATTTTGTTTGCCAAAGTCATTGTGTATAGGTCTGTCAGTTAAGAAATGCTGCACAATTGTTCCTCAGTTATCTTTGTACCTATTTTAAAAATCTTGTGAAATTTGCTCTTATTTTTAGGGACGATGCCCCTCCACAGCACTGACTGAAAAAGATTAACACACTTTGGATTGAGCTTTTGTGTGACACTTTTAGCATGGTGCTGTCCACGTTAAAGCTCATCAGTGTCCTTAAGAACTGAAGTCGCTCGCACTAGTGCAGTGGTTCTAAATTTTTCCTGTCGTGTCCCCCCTCCACCACCACCACCTAAATAGTACCTTAAAGGGCAAAATTAGGATTATTTCTTAATATATCCAAAGGTGAATAGTAATTTCTTCATTAATCAATAGTGTCCAAATACAGAAATCAGCAGTATTTCTTTGCCCTTGTTAAATAAGTTATAATTACTATTGCAACTACCATTCTATTGAAGCAAGATAAAGAACAGAATAGAATATCATTTACTGTCATTGTCACAAGTAATCTAGTAGTAAACTAGTGTCACTAGTTATAGAAATATAGAAGCAGTTTGTTGAAAAGTTAAAATAAGCATAAGCACACATACACACGTTCATACTGATTGCACAATTCCCATTATTGCACCCCCCTTTACATTCTGGCTGTATTGAGTTTAGCTATTGCTGTAGGATAGAAGCTGTTGTTGAATATAAGCATAATGTTGTGCTGTATTTGTTTGCAAATATTCCTAAGCACCCTCAAGAAGTGCAGTCTCTACTGGGCCTTTTTCAGCAGCTCAGAGTTGTTGACGCTTCAGGTCAGGTCCTCCTCGATGTTGATTCCTAAGAAGTGGAAATCAGCCATCCTCTCCACACAGTCCCCGCTGATGAACAGTGGTGGAATGTTCATTTTCTTTTTCCTACAGTCACTTATCATCTCCTTGTTCTTGGAGATGTTGAGGAGCAAGTTGTTCAAAAACAAAGTGTCAATTCAGATACTTCATTCCTTCAAGATGCAAAAAGAAGTTTAAAGTTCAGGGTCACAGTTTTAAGTTCTAACATTTATTTTTTTTCAAATCAATCATCAACCAATGAAAGTCAACAGAAACCTGTTCTCACAGCCCATATCGATTTTTACATAAATACCATCTTTGACGTGGCAAGTAGCCAATCACTGCGCAGAAATTTGGTTATGCACAAGTGGTGGCCAATCAATGGGCCCATGCCCCAGTTTGGCCGCACCCTGACCCTGGCAAGTCACGCCCCCCTGGGATGTGGCCATGCCACGAGATTTGAGAAACACTGCATTAGTTTTAGCATTCCCTGTCAATTTGTTTTTAGTTATTGTATCCAGATACTTGTACTCATATGCAATTTCAATGGCTGAATTGTTCATTATCACAGGAGAAAATGATCCAGATCTTCTAAAATAATCAAATTGTTTAGTTTTCTTTGTATTTTAAATCAATGAGTTATCAATACATCAGTTGTAAAAGTGATTAATCTCAGCTCTGTAACTGCTCATAATATTTTTATAATTTGAAAAGCCTGGTTAGGGAAACATCATGAGCAAAGTGAATCAATGTCCATTTCTCATGGTTACTGATGCAGTCACTGGAATACAATGTGAACAACAGTAGTAAAAGGACGTAACCCTGTGGCACCCTAGTGCTAATTAAAGATGACTGTTTTCTATTCATTTTAACAGACTTTTCCTGTTGGAAAATAAGTTAAATATCCTCCAAATGAGGGTTTGGCTACTCGGACTGTGGCAGACGAGAAATCAGCAAAAATACACACACAAGATGACAGTGTTGACAACCACAGAGCCCTCATGCATGTGTTCTGCCACCCTTTGTGTGTTTTTGTACTGAAATTTATAATTTAATGTATAATAATATTAAAAACTCAATGTGTTGACGTCCTTTCAGGCCCCTGTTTGTCATAACCTGACACGCCAGACGGAGAGTTTCATTTCCGCCATGGAAATTTTTCACTAGTCCATCTGGAGAAGAGCCCATGGAAAATGTATTCAGAGGGCAGAACCTTCAAAAACAATTGAAGCTGGTGACTGGACAATCGGTCTGCCAGACACATTCATCACAGACCAATCCATATCAAGCCACATTATGATGTAGCAGCTAGACCCTGTTGTTAGATGTTAGCTTAAACTACATTTCAGTCCTTAGACTATCGTCTTACATTAAATTATACAACAAAGACGTATCATTTACCACTTATATGTGACATGAACCTGGTCAATGACAATCCCCACCAAGTTCTCCAAGTAAACTTCTGAGGAGAGCATATTTCACCAGGTATCGTTGAGTAACCCACGACTCCGGGCTACCACTGACTAACTGGCATCGTCCGCATGGCATTTCCGCATCTCTCCCAGTTCCCTAGCAGTTATCCCCAGCTCCCCAGCTTCTCTTAATTGGACGTCCAAAACAATAAAAAAACATGATTTTCTGTAAGAAACGCTTTAAGTAACATTCTTTGCTCCTCTTTTAAAGAAGAAATAAAGTCAGTTTCTGATAAAACCGCTGATATTGCTGCATCCACAGAGACCGCTTCAGAAGGCACCATTGTTTTCAAACATGCAGTCACTTCCCGCTGTCGTCACGTCTTCAGTTTCCGCTTCTCCCCCCTGAATGGGCCGTCCAGCTTTTGGCTGTGAAGACACAGGAGACTGGAGCTTGGCAAGATGGATCTTAGTAATTTCAGACAATGAATCAGGCAGGTCCATCTGCACTGCGAGGTTATGTTTGTCATGGGCCCTTAGAACTTTTTTTTCTCCTTCCGGCACCCCTGCTTAGATGTCAGAAATAAGTAATGTGCTTTTTTATACCTATAAGTAAATCTACATTATTGCTGTCCCCCACTGGTTATTTTTGAGGAGATATGCATTAAGTTTTCTGTTGTTGTATCTTCAGTTTTTGACCACTAAACAGCTGCTTTCATAAAAGACTAAAACATTGATGCTGCAGTAAAATGAAAACAGGATGCACTCTCAGGACAATGCTATCACACATCCTGCATCTGCTGTTTCTGAAAAATAAATGGATGAAGAGGTAGTTTTACTTTCTTTTGAGGTCCGTCCAGGAACATCATGCCAGAGCGTCCAGGTTGAGTCCATTTGGAGTCTGCTTGTTTGTTTTATAAGCAGGTCAAGATGTGGGGCATATGGCTGTGAGATAATCACATTATCATGCCAGATTTCACTCTTTTATAGTCCTCACACATGCTGGAGGGTTTATTTATTCATGTGATGTGAGGCTGCCATTAACCTCAAAGAGAGGAGAAAACTAAAGATTTCTGTGCCTGAGGTTTGAGAATATTTCTCTCTGAAGGTAACCTGAATGTTTGAAGGAGGGGTTCTTCTTAATGTCAAACAGATCTGTTGAAAGAGGAAGCAAATATACAAAGGGAAAGGATAAAATGTTTTCTCACTGAGTAGCTAGCTTCAAGGTAGCTCAAGAGACAGATGATCGATCTAGACTTAACATAAAAAAATCTCATCATGTTCTAAGGAGCTTACCGTGATGTTTCTACAGTTATCCTTGCCGTTTTCAGTCATTACTTATTACTAATTTGGCGAGAGAAAGGGTACACCCAGGACTGGTCACCAGCCAATCAAAGGAATGACTTACACAGCAAATATGTATAGTCAAATCAACATGACCAGAGTTGATTTTAATACCTCTAAAGTGATTTAACTCTTTTTGGAGACTTTGTACACTAATACAGATATGAGGACCCCCCTGAAAATGAGATGCTGTATCTCAAGGGGCTAACTTCTAATAAGTTTGTATTCAGCAGAGGCAAATATGATGAAGACAAGTATATAATTGGCCCATGAATCTACTAGCTTTGGTTTTTACCTCAGTCCACTTGTCTCTGCCCACCTCCCTGCCTTCGCCCATGCAACCAACACAGCGTAGTGTGGATGGCTGTTCATCATGAGACTGGGATCCACACTGGAGATTTCCTACAGCTAGACAGAGGTTTTTTCTAAAAAGCTGTATGATTGTAGTGATAAGATTTTTCATGAGATCATCTTGTGTCCTCTGTGAGCATACTTTCGAGTATTTTTCTGATTGATTCCTCTTGTGTTTAGACCTGCTTCCTAATCTTTTGTTCCCAAGTTTGCCTGTCGATTTTTGTACCTCTGCCTGATCATTTTTTGACCACCTGTGAACCAAACCTTTTTGGGTCAGTGCAGTGACAGACTGTGGCCTCCGCTGCTGTTGTAAAGTCTGATGGCGGTGGGCACAAAGGAGCGCCTGAAACGCTCAGTTCTGCTTCTGGGGGGGATGATGCGCTGGCTGAAGGAGCTTCCCATGTCCCACAGCTCGTCGTGGAGAGGGTGAGAGGGGTTGTCCAGGATCGACGTGATTTTGTCCTTGATCCTCCTCTCAGCCACAGTCTGTAAAGTGTCCAATTGAAGGCCCACCACAGAACGGGCCTTCTTCACCAGTTTGTTGAGCCTGTTGACCTCACCAGTCTTGATGCCGCCCCACCAGCACACTACAGCAAACCTTAAAGGTAGTGAGGGTGTCTGCCTCCCGAACCGTGGTCGGTAAATGGTTCCAGAGAAGAAGAGCCTGATTACTGAAGGCTCTACCTCCCATACCACCTCTAGAGACTGATGGGTACATGGTGAAAACCCATGCATGCAAAGGGAGAACACACAGAAAGGTCTCAACCAGCCAGGGAGTCAATCCAGCAACCTTCTTTCTGTGAGGCAACAGTTCAACCTGTAGCACCACCACGCAGCCCGGTTTGTTTTAAACAGCAGAAATAGTCTAAGTGATTTTTATCGTCCAATCAGAAAATACCTGGTCATTGTGTTTACAGACATATAAACATATAAACAAGTGCAAGCACTGCACCACAACTCAGAGGCACCCATGAACATATAAGTAGAAACTGTATGAGCTTGTGTAGCATAAACTTGAGGACAGCATTGAAGCATTGTCGATAATTAAGACATTTAACTAAAATATCCAGGTGTGGTTGTGGAAAATAAAGCTCCTCCTTTCTAACAAGCACATTTTTGTTTTTGTTTACCTCAGGTGTATGTGACAAGTCTGGTTTTCTCCTTTTCTAACTTTCCTGTTATTTCTGTGACCAAATGCCCTTTCACGCCTCATTTTGATTCAATCTTTCTGATCTCGGCATGACTAAACTCTGATAAACACAGGTTCATTCTCAGTCATGACTCACTGCCCAGTCACAGAGACAAGGAAAAGTGGGAGAGGTCTGTTTCCAATTAAGGAACCACAAAAACTTCCAGTAGGCTCCTCTGATCCTATCAGTGCTCATCTCATAAACAAGACAAAAATGAAGGTGGAATTTTACAAAAGACTAAGAGGAGAGGTCTGAAAAGAGGGAACGATGGCTCTCTGCAGGATGGCACAGCTGTGAGGAGCTT
The DNA here is from genome assembly GCA_037902135.1 of Cetoscarus ocellatus. Lineage (NCBI taxonomy): Eukaryota > Metazoa > Chordata > Actinopteri > Labriformes > Labridae > Cetoscarus > Cetoscarus ocellatus. The sequence continues at coordinate 260,821 of JBAMNC010000164.1, read as the reverse complement.
CAGTTTGAAACATGTGTACAGACATCACAGTTTAACCTACTTTTCCCAAAGGACAAGAAGCTCCCACAACTGTCCCTACTACACTTTGACCTGAAGAAGACGTACAGTGCTGGAAAAATAAATCAAGTTAGACTGTTTAGTCTCATCTCATGTTTAAGTGGGTCACATTACTGAAACTAGAAAAAAAACTCAGTTTAAAAACACAGTGAAAAAAACCTGTGACAGATCAAGCCGGGCTTTAACTTCTCATATAACAATATCAGAACTACCAGCTGGTGGTTTTATACCTCAGTGAGATATACAGCTGCAGGTTGTTCTTTATGTTTGAGTGTTTATAATCAGGTCAGAAAAAGAGACAAAACACATTTAGGTTTATTTTATAGGTGTATTTATTTATAAACAATCAGTTGTCCATAATTGACTGTCAGCTGATTGATGATCAGCTGTTACCATCATCACAAACAGACGTCACCTCAACTGATGCTGCAGAGGCAAAGAGGTTTCATGTTTTTTTAATGATCTGTTCTCAGTCCTCTGCCTCATCTCGTGTGACTCCCATTTATCTCTGGCAGTAGAAACATGGGATTCTGCATTAGACATCCATCTTCTTCTGCCTGTCCAGGGCATGGTCACAAAGGCAGCAGACCAAGCAGTTCAACCCAGATGTCCCTCCTCCTTGTTACTTTTTCCAGTTCCTCCTGAGGGATTCCAAGGTGTGCCAAGCCCAGATAGGGTGCATTATCTTTCCAGTAAGTTATGGTTCTGCCTTAGGTCTCCTCCCAATTGGGCATGCCTGATCTCCTCAACTGACTTCAATGTGGAAGAGCTTTACTTTCAGGTCCCTCTCACCTCTCAAAAAGAAAATCCACGGCAAAAGAGCAAAACCAGAGCAAAACATCCAATCTGAAAAGTACTAGGGTGCTCTCTAGTTGTGCACAGAAAAATGCTGAATTAAAAGCCACGCTAAATTAAACCAATTTACAGTATGATGTGGAGGTAGTTCACCCAGAACTTTGAGCACAGACTCACATAAAATCCAACATCAAATGCCTAACTTTTTGTCATGTATACCACCAGGTAGAAATGCCAAATTAAATCAGGTTCCTTATAAAAATGGACTCTATTCACAATCTTAAAGTAGAGTCTTACATGCTAATGCTATGTCTATCTAAGTTGCCCATGGTGCATTCTTGTGTCTGATTCAGCCCATTTATGGACTCTCCCGGCTCCTATGTTGAGTGTGGACAGAAACATTGTCTGGCTGGTACCTGATTGTCATTGACCTGCAGTCTATATTTATATGTTTGGTTCTTCTGAGATTGACCAAATGTTGTTTGTAGTTTTGTAGGGCATGCTTGAACCTGTGACAACACGTTATCCTTTCTTTTCATCAAGGTAATTTTCCAAAAATCTGCAAGGATCTTTTGCCATTGCTCTTCAGAAATAATTGGACATTACTGTCCTCCCTTTTTTCTGATTTGACCCTCACTGCAGGCATGACGTCTGTCTTCTATGCAGTGTTGACTTCGAGTAACCTCAGAGGATTTTCTTCCCACTTTCTTTTTCCCCTTGTAGTCTTTTCCCAGCTGTTTGTTTTCCATATTTTATATTTTGTAGCTGACACCTTTCTTCCTCTTAGGTCTACTGTGTGCTTCCTCCTCTACAATACAGTTTTCTGTACAACAAACAAAATTGTGTGATTTCAAAATTGTGTTGAAACCACACAGCGTAGGTTCGGTTTTAGGAATCTCATTTCAAAAGCTTGTTTCTGTGATGTCATTCTTGGTCATTTCCCAGAGCTCACAGACATAAGTGAAAGTTTGAAGCAATAATTTGAGAGCTTGGCCATCTGCCTTAACTCGCTCTGTGCCACAACAGTGAAGAGTCAGTCAAAAGTCTGCAGCACTGCAGATGCTGCACCAAACCAGTTGTCCACGTCTCGGTCTATATTACCCACTTGCTCATGACCAAGACCCTGCGATTCTAGGACTTCTTTACCTCGGTCAAGGACTTATTATCCACCAGGTTAGAGCAATCCACCTATTTCCTGCAGAGAACCATGGCCTCAGACTTGGAGGTGCTGCCCATTCAGCTGCTGAATGCCCCAACGCCTGCTGCAGGTTCCCACCTGAAAAAGACAACAGAACCTTATCATCTGCAAAATGCAGAAATGAGATTCTGAGGTCTCCAATCAAATGCCTCCTTCCCTTTGGCTGCACCTTGAGATCCTGTCCTTGAAAATTGCAAACAGTATCAGCAACTAGGGGCAACCCTGGTGGAGGCCAACACGCACTGGGAAAGCATCAGACTTTGTACCAAGGATGCGGCACAACTCTTACTTTTGTTTCCCAGGAACTGAACAGCTCTTAGAACTGGCTGAAGCCTCCTTTCCAGCACCATGGATTAGGTCTTCTTGAGAATGCTGAGTATTGTGATTCCCCAGTAATTGGAGCACACTCTCAATGTAGACAAATGAGCTTTAAGTGCAGCTTCAAAGTGGACAATTTGGTCTTTATCCATTGTTGTTTTAATGAAACACAGTATGAAAAGATGAAGGAAAGAAATTCAAAGATACTGCCCATTCAGTGGTTCCAGAGAGCTATGGACTTGTATTATTTTTATAGGGAGAGTTTACAGTACATCAGAATTAGCAGTCCCCAAACTGGGGTCATTTCTTACATAATGCTTATGTAGATCCTCTTGATCTACTTAATCTACTTTTAAACAAACATTACATTCTTCTATATAAACAAAGTCTAGACAGCTCCTGATGTCAAATAAAAGATGTTTACCTTGGGGATTTCTCGTAGCTGTAGAATTTACAGTCAAATAATCAAATCAAACAAGCAAATTTAAGATAACAAGGCAAGGCAACCTTATTTATAGGCCAAAGTTCATAGCTCACTAATTTCAAGGTGCTCTCCAGAGTTTTAAACTTGTGTTGTAGGAGTATTAAAAACAATGAAATATAGCAAAAATTTAGACATTAAAATACACAAATTAGATATACTCAATTAGACATTTACCTATTTTTTCTTGAATTTGATCAAATAATTCTATAAGATTAGTTGAACTAAATAATTACAATAACTGATGTTTGGGATGTTAATTATACACAGTGGTAAAAAAAAAAAAAAAAAAACTTTGCTTATATTGACAGCAATGTAATATGGCATCATCAGGAAACATCAGTAGTATTTTTTATTATTTTAAAGAGCCCATATGTTGCCTTGACTCTGGTTCATATATTCATTTTCTGAGGCACTGACTGGCTGTGGAAACTCATAAGCTCATTCCCTAATACCAGCTGTTGTTGAATTGAAAAACTAAATCACAGGTAACACCATCAACCTGCCTGATTTGGGCTGCAACAGCATGATTCATCAGACTTGACTATAACCTTCAACACTCTAAAGGAATACGTTGTCTAAACTGGGCCTTAGTCTAATAGATCAAAGTTAAGTTTAGGATTTAAGTTGATGGAAATACTAGTTATCTTACACTGTAAAATAGCAACGTTCTTAGCAACGATTTGCTGTCAAGTAACTTTATCATATGGCAGGAGTCGCATATAAAATTCTTCAATGGAGTCCTTAACTCAGGCAATTCCAAAGAAACAACTAGAAAGCAAGATTAGCTCTAGACAATCTATTCAGGTACAAAGGACTAATCTTTCAACATGCCCTGGGTTCACTGGAAGAGCTTAGAAGCAGCTTCCTCGATTGATAACCAAACCTAATACCTGAATGTGGACCTCTGGGTATATCGTGAGCAGGTAATTAAAAACAAACTAAGAAAGCAAGTTGTCTAAAGACTGAGCCCTGTGGAACTCCATAGTGATAATCAGCCAAAGACAAGCACCCTGTTGTTATATCTTGTACACTGTAAGAGCGTGACAATGGCCCCATCCATGTCATTGCATTGTTTGAAAAATTGAACGCTGGTTATTTAAGATATATACTGTATATACTTCCTTGAGTAGTTCAGGGTTTTTAAAAAAGGTGTTGTATGAGGTACATGGTTTTAGCCTGAAGACGCCACAGAAGCTAGAACTTTATGCTGCTGCAGATGGGGCCACCTGTAAACAGGCCACAAAAATGGTAGTGATGGCTTGCTGTATTGAACATATCATTAATAAGAACATATTTTTTCACTATCAAGATGCTTTGTTTTGGCACTTCTTTGGTACATGGTGCAGCCAACGTGTCTTCCATTAGAGGTGTGCTCACCAAAATATGGTCTGACTTTCATTTTGCCTGGTACAGTAATAACACTGCAGTAAAGGTTAGCTATATCAACAAAACTTAAGTAAACTTAATATCATAATAGCTGCGTCTGTCTTTATGCAACGAAACACTCAATTTCAGAGGGATGTTTACTTGGAAGATTAATTTGGCTCATGTTTTAGTCTGATAGTTTGTAAAAGTGTAAATCTGGCCTGTACAAGTATGAATGTTCAGTGCAATAGGGATACTTTGCATGATGAGAGCTGCAGACTGCTGAGGCAGCAATAAAAGCCGCTGGTATCCTCTCTGATCCTGAAACCTCCTGAAGTGATTTTTGGAGTCAAACTCTTACTTCAGGTGGTTTGATGACATTGGCTAACTATTTACACACCTGTATTAACAGGTAATGTGGGTTTCTTGGGTTCTCCAGTCCTCATTGCAATTCCCCCCATATTTCATTCAGACCTGTTGACTCTCCATCTACAGAAGTTTCTCCTGTGCACCCCAGTTTGTATGTACTGAAGTAGTGCCTAAACAAATGCCTGTTTTATCCTGGTGCTCAGTTTTGTTCCAATATTTCACCTTTTTCATGTTTTTTATTATTCCCTCTCTGTGTGCCGGCCTTGTCCAATCACCCCAGCTGTTTCCATTTGTCTTGATTACCCTGTTTAGTCTCTGTGGTCCCTCCTCTTTGTTTGTCTCTCTTCTTTTAGTGAGGAGCATCCCAGCCTATTCTTGTGTGGAACTTTTTGTGTATGACTCCTAACTGATGTTTTGGAATAGATTTTGCCAGGTGATTTGTACATTTGCCTTCTTGTGAGTAAACATAAGTCGATATTTGAAAGCAGAGAAATCAGAGTTTTGTTCTGTCTTGTGTTAAGTTTAAATGTGGCTTGCAAGTTTTTCTAGTGTATACTCCAGTGCAAACAAGTATCCAGAGTTTCCTGATGTCATATTTGCTGCAAATTCTACCCATTTATCCAGCTAAGTAGCAGCTATTTCCTCTTGTAAAGCCTGTAGGCTTTAGCTTGCCAGTGTTCTGCTAGCAGAAGGACATGTTGGCTGTGCTGTGTACTGCAGTAGTGCCAAAACAAAACAGCTTGGTAGTGCAAAAGTAAGTTTTCAAGAAATTTGACAAAGCATATGATCACCTGATGCTTTTTTCTGTCTTGATTCACCTTAAACTCTTTGAATTACACACAGAAGGTGGCCCCATCTGCACCAATATATAGCTCTAGCCTCAGTGCTGCTTCTCCCCATTCAGATGCAGAGTTCATCTCTGTCGCTGTGGCAATCCTTCTGTCTAATGCCGTGCACCACACACTCAAAAAAAAAAAAGATTCTTGGCCCTATTAAAAACTAACTGTATTTTTGGGTACAATTTAACTAAATTGGATCACATTTAAAGTTATTTTAAAATAATGAATAATCACTATGTGCAATTGTTTAAGTTAAACTCTGGTGAAACAATTGAAGGAATCTCGACTTGATAACATTAGTTTGACCTCAAGCATTGTCTAGAAGGGGGAGGTATGTGCATGTGCAAGCACGCAAAGATGTCGTCAGACATACGACTTGCCCATAGACCATACCAAACATGTCAGACTGTTGCGATATTTCCACAGCAGGAAGAGCAGGTTATTTTTCAATCTGTGGAAAGCTTCTAAGGAAATGCAACTCCAATTCAAAAATCTTGAACTATCCCTTTGAGTTAAAATTTATTGTAAAGGGTTTTTTTTGTAATTAAAGGAGCAACAACATCCCCACAGTCAAGACTCTACTTTAATGAAACAAAGCTTAATTCATATTACCAAAGAAACTGATTAAGGTCATTCTGATCATATCTATATTTATTTTTCTCTAAAGTGTAAAAAAAAAAATCCAGTTATTTAGCAAATCAAAGCCTCATATCTCTGAGAATTATTAGAGTTCAAGTTGAACTTGTTTAAACACTTTGTTGTGCTTAAACATCCTCACTGTGATTCAGGATAGAAATAGCTACAACACAAACACTCACTGACATGTTTGTGTAAGTGCCAGACATGGAGATAAAGCTTTCAGACACTATTTTTAAATAAAAATTATGACAAAATATATCTCTAATCCAGAGTTTAGGTGAGCATCTTAGAGATTTTTATTTCTGTTTCCAGCGTGATAAAGGGTTTCTCTCCTGTTTGACCTAAAACAGGACGTCCTGTGGATAACTTCCTGTACCACCCTGTCGGTAAATAATCAACGGTAACTGCTGGTGTTTCTCTCCTGAGAGGAGAAGGGGGGCGGATGATCTGAGTCACTGAGGAGGAAAAGCTTTCATCAGTCTGCTATTGTAAACCTCTTCATAGTGGAGGGCACTTTCTCAGTCTGAAATAGTTAATCTAGATATAAACACATGAGGAAAGGAAGAGCTGAAGTAGAAAGGTCAGAACACTGTCAAATAAAAGGCCTCAGGACTGGCTGGTGTAAAAAACAGCTCTCCTCTCATTATTTCCGTTGTTTCAATTTCAGTGCCCAAACGTGTTCTTGAATATTGTTTTAGTAACACTCTACATACACATACATAGAGGTGCAGAAATTAGTCCAAAAACGTAAAAGAAAGTTGGCATTTTAGCACTTCTGGTTCCCTTGTTCCAAAGTCTGTGGGAATTTAGAACCGATGTTTGGAGAAATATCTGAAAAAAGCTATGTGATGAACACACGTAGTGTTTAACTGTCTTGCTTTTGAAAGTTTTAGTGTCATTGTGTTTTAAAAAGATTGCTGCCAAAGACTGTTGCTGACAAAGACAACAAAAATGTCCTGTGACCCTAATGCAATCATTACCTCTGCCAAGGAAGTCATGTTTTGGCCAGTGCATGTTTGTTTGTTTGTCTGTTTGTTAGCAAGATTACTCAAAAACTACTGGACAGATTTTGCTGAAATTTTCAGGAGATGTTGGTAGTGACCCAACTTAAAAATGATTAGACTTTGGTGGTGATCCAGATAACTGCCATTAGTAAACAATTGTTGTTGCTCAATATCTGTCTAACTAATAATGAGATCAACATGATTCTGAGTGCTACGTGTGGGTTTTCAGGGTCAAGGAATCATATTGTGATGGTAACTTTATCATAGAACTATTGCCTATAGATATAACAGCAATATGTGAGCCATCTCGGAGGAGGTTAGCGCCCTCCAAATGCTTTCTAGTTTCTGATTGCTTTTTAACAAACGATAATATCAACACCATCACTACAGCCATGGCCATCAACTTGATCAGGTCATTCAATTCACAGGAAGTTTTCAATCAAGAGGTTATGGCAGGTAGTTGTACATTTGAAGTGTGACTGATGCTTCAAAGTTGAACTGCCATATTGTAGACCCATAATAGCTTGATAATAGGGGCCATGTACTTGATGTCATGATCTATTTAACTTTTAACCACTCAGAGACAGTTCTACATGCTTTTATTTCATCACGCCTTGACTATTGTAGTTGCTTTTTTACCCGCTGGAGCCAGAAATCAATAGATTGACTCCAGACAGAACTCCACTGCCAGACTTTTAACCAAAACAAGAAAATATGACCACATCGCTCCTGTTTCAGCTTCATTACAATCGCTCCCTGTATGTTTTAGAATTGATTTTAAGATTTTTCTGATTACTTTTACGGCCCTCTATGGTCTCTCTCCAAACTACATCTCTGAAACTTAAGCACCAAATGAGCCGGCATGTACATGGAGATCCTCAGGCAGAGGTCTTCTGGTTGTTCCTCACAGCAGATTAAAAGCTGAAGGGGTCAGGGCATTTTCAGTGAGGGCTCCAAAGCTGTGGAGCGATCTGCCCAGGGAGATCAGGTTGGCTGAGTCACTGAGCTCTTTTAAATCACTTTTATTGCTAAGCCTTTCCTGGTCTATATGAGTTTTATCTTATTGTATTTTAAATTTGTTTTTAGTTATCTAGTAAACCATAAATCTATTTCATTTGAATTACTTTCAGTTTTTAGAATTCCATTTAAAAAATTACATGCCTTTTAGATTTCTTTTAGATCATGTGTTAGCGTTTGGTATTTTTTTATTTTTTTCCTTGCCTATGATTTCATTACCTTCCTATTATATTGTATCCATTATTTTGATTTAATTATTGTTGTCCTTTAAAGCACGGTATTGCTTTAATATTGAAAAGTTTTATATAAATAAAGGTTATTTTTATATTCTAATAACAGACGTTTTTGGTAACATATTTCTTTTAATCTATCAAGATTATGTTTATCACAGACTTTATTTTGAGGAAATAACCAAACACTCATTAAAATATAACACAGACTTTGAGATGATGGAAATGAAAAGTGAGAATTGCTGTGAAATTCAAATAATGGACCCTAGCGGCTCAGCATATGGTACCTTAGATTTTTACTCATTGTAATATTAAAGGTTAGAGTGGTTAAAAGGTTAAAGTGAAGTTCAGTTACAAGGTAATATAACTATCATCCTGACTGGTCCCCATACATTTAATATTTAGTGAAGTCATAAAATTACATTGTGAATTAAGCCACTGGAAGTCACCCTTTTGTTTATTGTTAGCCTCATCTCATGGAGGTAAGTTCATAAATTCCCCATTTCATGTTTAGCCATTCATATTCACCAGTATGAAAGTAAAAGTACAACAGAAAAGAACAGAATGTCATGCGTATTATCAGATTACTGATGTTTTAATTTCCCTTGGAGAGAAAGTTCAGAAGCCACACATACAGTCATTGTGTCAAAAACAATCTTTATTTGCTGTGTTATATGAAACGGTATAACCCAGTGGTAGCCCACAACAATACAGCGCTGTACTGTATCATATATTCATTTGATGAAATAAATACAGAATGCATTTCTGTATATTCCAGAAATCACAGTTATGTTTGTCAGTGTTTTATCCATATTCAGTCCTCAACCTGAAAGTATATTGTGCCCACATGACAAAAACACAGACTTGAAATGTTCAGCTTATAAATAAGTATAAAATCACACATCCTTTGTGTTTAAAGTCAAAAAACAAAATACATTCACACAACAAAAGACATTTTAAGTGCAAACTACATTAAGGGTAAAAGGGATGGCTTGGATTCCATCATAAGAACTGTGTGAACTCACATATACTTCATCATTTGTACTTCATTGCCATGAATAGAGTGTTGTGTTTCATGACATTTTTGTAGTGTTCTGCTCTTTATTTTTATCTTTGAGGAAATAACATATAGTCTTACTCTAAATGTCAGTGTGTAGAAATATTTGACATTGACTTTTTCTTTCTCTTCATGAGATGTTTTTTCAGATAAATGTTCACTCCTCATATGGAATGCTGAAAGTTACATGAGACTGATGCTGTTTGCTGAGCATAACCTAACAAGTGTGGCTATATCAGAAACCAAAAACTTCATAGCTTCTACCACGAGGATGGGCAGCTTTGCTCACCGTGAGGGCCACATTAATTTTGTCCCATTTATCAGAGGGCCATTTAGGTACAAATAGCTAAACAATATATTATATTCGCGTATATGAATAAACTCAATGCAATTGTGTTTGTTATAGCTAAACTGAATTCAATGGACAATTTTTGAATGCAAGTCACAGAGCATTTATAGAGAAGTAATTATAGTTTGTATGGTATATTTTGTAATATTTCTACAACAGCAAGAATATCTTAATATGTTTCTGTTCTTACATTTACAGAAAGGTACATTTTATCACATTTAGGTGCATGTTATGTTGGATCTAGCTATGTGAAGCACACTACTTATATTGAGCATTACTGGCATTGTCCCAGCTGCTTTTTTGTACTCACTTGCACATAACCAACTATGCAGATGGAGAGCAAAAAACATAAATGTGGTCAATCAGACTGAAATGTTGATTTAAAGTAAAAAACATCAGCTATTAAACATCACACAAATGGTTGTTTACTGTACTGGACAAGGTGTGTTACTGACTTTTCTGCCATTGTAAGAATTTGTTCATATAAATGGCTGCAATTTTTCCTGTAAATCTTCAAAGAGGCTTCACTATATACATCTTTTAAAAATATCTTTGTGAGATAAATTAAGAGTTTTTGTTGCTTTTAAAGTTTGTTTATATTGACTGAATTGGATTTTCAGCTCATTACATGACCAGTGTTTTTGCAGCTGGTTTATTAAAAAAAAATGGATTTATTCTGCTGAAAGTATATTTGGTTCTTTTGTCAAGTGGTAAATGTTTAGAAATGTCCTTTTATCAGTAAAAATAATAGAAATGTGTTCTTCATGATAAGCAAAGTCGCCCATCTCTGACACGGTGAAAATAAACCATAAACTAATCTAAGATTAGTTAATTTAGCGATTTGCTGATTCTAGCATTTTATTGAGCCATTGGTATTGTTAATCTCAGTATACAATTCAAGAAAATATTTAAGCATGTCTCCTTAAAATTTCAAATTTTCTTCAACATTGTATTGCTTCATATTAGTCATGAGGTGTTTTAGTGTAGATCTTCCCTGTACATTCAATACATTGGTGATAAACATTTGGCTCAAACCAACAAGGGAACACCCCTGCTTAAAGTTGCAGTTCCTTAAATGGCCGCAAGATCTAAAGACGCATCAAAAAGTCCAAACTTCTTGTTTTATAAACAAGCAAAAAAAAAAACTATTCCAGAAGAAGGTCTTATTTTGTTTGCACTGTGTTCATTCTTGAGATACTATGGCAGCGGTTTTCTTAACTTGGAGTTACTCAGTCTCTTGCTTACCTTTGCTCAATATTTTACAAGCTTTTTATTCTTTTCTTGAGCAAATTGTGACCCCAGAAGCAAAGATAATAATGGTTAACATGATGTATGAGAGATGCCCTCCTGGGGCTCCTTCAGTTTGTGTCACAAACATGTACCAGTTTCAAGCCCAAGTATAAGCCTGGGGGTTGGACAGTTTTTCTTTAACACTAGGTCATGCAAGAACCCATTTTGAGTCTATTCCATGTGATATTTGGGTAAAGTCTTGCAGAGGTACTTTTAAAATACTACCAATGACATTACACTTTCAAGGGCCCTATCATATATCAGGTGCAAAGTGCTATTGCATGCAGCACAGATGGCTTTCCTATTTTCCACCTGACTTGGCTGTCATTTATATGCCTAGTGCAAACATTGTTTGAATAGCAATTGAACATTCACTCCCATTAGCACCCAGTGTGTGTTTGTCTTTAAATGAGGAGTAGTCAGGCACAAAGCTGACACATTCCCAACTTGGAGACATTAAAAAACTACACCTTCAACCACCTAAAACATTGTCTAAGCTCTACAGTCTGTGGCACAGTGTGTTCCTGCTATTTTGAGGACACATTGGACTTTTTTTTTAAGATCTCAAGGCATGGTTACTACTAAGCTTATTTGTAGAAGCACTTCATCCACATGATAGTCTGGTTGGTTTGATTCATGCTGTGCCTAACAAGGCGTATAATCCATCCTCTTTGGACCCTTTCTGACTCTCTGTTTTGATGACAAAAAATAGACTGACAGTCCCCAAATGCTGTGTGCGATGCCCTTTACACCTTCAAAATAGAGCCCCATGTGTTTCATAATATCTCTGGTTTAGGCCCGGAACCTTCCACGAGAAAAAGTCCTAGATCTTTCATGGTCCTGCACCTGGAATGTTCATACGCTTTAGGCATTGAATCTTCAACTGAGTACTTCCTGTTTTTATTCCTTCCTAATTTTGTTTTCCATGCCATCAAAATAAGCCCCCATGTGTTTCTTAAAGTATCTGGTTTAGGCCCAGAACCCCCATGAAAAAGTCCAAAATATAAATCCTTCATGGTCCTCGTCTGGACTTTCATTTACTTTACGCATTAAAGCTTCGGTTGGGCTTTCGTTTCCTTGATTGGCAACACTTTATTAGCAGCCCCAGCACAATCAGCACAAGCAACACTGTCAAAACAACAGCAACAACATAGTTCTGGATGCTCGGTCTCTGACACATTTCCTTGGTCACCTTCCCGATGTTCACCGGCTCTGAATAATCCTCAAGAATACATGTCACAGTCTCAATATCAGGAATGACCAAAGCTGAGCTCTGGACCATGGTCAGGAAGCCCAGGTTACTGCAGCAGCTGAGAGGGTTTGAGCCCATGTAGAGGGTTTTTAACGAGTGCTCCAGAGTGATCATGGTGCTTGGCTCCAGGGTGACCAAGTTGTTGTTCTGCAGGTTTAAGGACTCGATGGATGACTCTTTGTTCCACATTGGCAGCGTGGTCAGCTGATTGGTGGACAGGTCTATGTGTCTGAGACTTCTGAGTGAGGACAGGTCTGTGCTTAGGCTGGATATGTTGTTCTCCCTGAGGAGTAGATGAACCAGGGAGTGCTCCAAACCAGAGAGAGAGTCCTTGTGCATGTCTAATCCTGGGTTCAGGGACAAGTCCAGTAACTTCAGAGGGGTGTTGGTGAAAGCGTTTGAAGGAAGGGTATGCAGATTGTTTCCAGAGAGGTATAAGACTTCCAAATTTGATATGGAAGCGAAAGAGACACATTCTTGCGGATATTTTTGGTCTGAACCACAGATCTCCAGATTGTTCTCCTGGAGGTTAAGGTGTCTGATATTTGGGAGTCTTTGAAATATTTGATAGTCCAAGGTGGTGAGGTCATTCCCTTGCAGAAGTAGCTCCCCCAGTGAAGGCAGGGTGTTCTTCCCAAATGTCAGACTCTGGAGTGAATTATAGCTTAGATTGATGATCTTCACTGTCTGTAAAAGTGCCTCATTAGTGATAGAAAATGAACTAATACAGTTATTGCTCACATTCAAGACCTCCAGTGAGGCCATGCAGTAGAAGAAGGACTGTGGTATGATCTGTAGCTGGTTGTAACTCATGTCCAAGTATCTCAGGTAAAAGAGATAGACAGTCGTGCTTCTGTCAGGACTCATAGTGACGTTGAGGCTGTGGAGTCGGTTTCGAGACACATCTAAATATTGAAGCACGTTGTTTCTCGGTAAAAGAGGGAAGTAGTGCATTTTGTTCTCACTAAGATCAAGAATCTGGAGTCTATATGTGTCTGTAGATCTTGTACTTTGAAAGACCTCCATGCTATTCTTGCTGAGATTGAGGACTTTTAAATTGCACAGGTCAAAGTCTGTGATGCAAGTGATTGAGTTCTTGGACAAATCAAGCTCAGTGAGATTATTCAAGGAGTCAAACGCTCCATCTTCGATCTCCAAGATGACATTATTATGGAGGCTTATTCTCTCAAGCAATGCGGACCCGCTGAAGGTATCTTGTGCTATTTTTGTGATGCTGTTGCTGTTCAGAGAAAGGTTCGTCAAGGATGGGGAATAAGCCAGGAAATAGCTGGACATTCCAGTGTACAGACCGTTGCTCGAAAGATCAAGCGACTCGACAGCTGTAAGAGGCCCGATGTTGATTTTGGAGTGGGCGAAAACATTCAGATGATTCCTGGACAAATCCAAGACTTTGAGGTCCGTCATGTCTTTGAAGAGCCCTGGCTGAATGAAGTGGATCTTGTTGGAATGGAGGTTCAGGTGGTTGAAGCTGGTGTGGTATGCCAGAGTTTCCTGGGTGAGATTCTGAACTTGGTTGAGGGAGAGATCCAGCATTTGGATGCCGTGAGGGAGGTCAAGCGGGGCACTTCGGAGATTTAGATTGCTGCAAAACACATCCATCTGGACCTACGGAAAGAGACAAACACAGAAGTCTGATTATGTCGGCACACTGCCAAATTTCCTAACCATGACACAATACAGAGCAAATGTTTAGAGCGAATGTGGACAGTTGATCTGTGAGTCAGTGTATGTGCAACGTGTTCTTGGCAGCTGAATGATCCTCTGGGGTTAATGATGGTGGGTAACAAAGGGTATTTTTCAACTATTTAATTCAAAACAACAACTGCTAATGGAGATGTAAGATAAATCTACCTCCCTCAATTTAAGATAACAGAAATAAAACAAAGATTTCACAGTTTAAAACCAACACACCTCACTTTTTCACCACCAAACCCACAGTATTCGTCATCCGCACCCCCTTTTCCCACAATAGATTCAATAGTTTAAGTTATTAAGTGAAGTTTGTAATAGAAACCATATGGCCAGAGACCACCTTGTCCAAAAACAGCTCATAAAACTGTCTCCTCCTCTGTTTTCTCAGTGAGCATATTGAGCTTCTTGGCATACTTGTGGTGGCCTGAGAGCGGCATTCCTTGTTAGTTACAAGTAAACAAACACGTTGATTTATTTAAGAACTACTGGAGGGCAAAACATCTTGTATCTGGAGAACAAATCAGGCATTTTCTATATAAAGTAACATCATTAAAGGAGCATGAATCATGATTCCATGTGACTGCAGCGTGAAGCAGAGGTGTTATCAGAGATATAAACACGGTCTGTGTGCAGGGAATCTGCTTACATTCCTAAAAACGTTGAACATTAAGCTGTGTTTACAGCAGCTGATGTACATGTGCTTTGGTTTACATCATGATCAATCATTGTTATGGTGCAACAAACAAGTAAAAGTCAAAAAGATGGGAACCACAGCACCCAGATCTTCTAGTATCTTTATGAGGTTGACAGCACATTAAAGTATTTTAGGTTGTAGAGGTTCAAAAAACCTAGGAGACCACAGACAAAAGGTTAGTTTCAACTGTTTTTAACATTACAATTTTCTAAACTTGTGGTTTTCAAACTTATTTTTCCCAACACAAGTGGTGCAATATCTTACAACTCTTCACAATTTCCTTCATTCCCCCCAATGCCTAATCACATCTGTCAGACAACTGTATTACTTTGAAAAGATTTTCATAAAAATATGCATGGGTTCAATTGAAACTTGCCTTAATTCTATAAATTCAACAACGTACATTTAAACTTGATGGGTTACATTTTTAAAATTATGTGAACTTTTAAACAAAGAGAAAAAACATTTCAGTTCTCTTCACTTACGATTCTGTGAACTGCAAAAGGTTGTGTTTACTCAATTTTTAAAAAGTTCCTTTAAAGTTACAGAATTTGCTGCTATATAATAGAATGTATGCACCCAAATAGTGCAAATGAAATAAATGGCTGTATGGTTTTATTGATATGATTTCGGGTTATACAAATTCCCAAAGCACACCTGGACCTGCCTCAAGGCACATCAGTGTTCCCGCAACAGCATTTAAGAATCAGTGCACACACCAGATTAACTATTTTCATCTACATTTGTCCTTTTTTTTTTTTTTTTTGGACATTTGCAATGGTATTGTTATCGGAAAATAAATTGAAAACAAAAGTTTATAATACCATTTTTTCTTGAAAACTGCATGTAATTCTTGGCCTTTTACATTGAGATCAGTCCCTTTAACACATAGCCTAGGACTTTGATACTTTTTCCTGAGGCTGTCATGTCTTCATATCCGGATTTGACTCCAATATACTTGTTTTCCCTGTTGAAAGTTACCTCAAAATGTCTGAGAGGTGGCTTTCTGTAAAACAGATCATACATGAAGTCATAACCAATTAAATAAAAAACTTTTAATCCCAGGTCTAGGTGGTTGCACCAACAGTTATAAAGACTAAATAGATAAAGAAACACTTTTCTCTCTTCCATTGGTCAATTCATATTTCCAATTTCTCTTCTACCCTTACCTGCCAATACCGATTTCTCTCTCTAAAAAGCTATTATTGGCAGCAAAAATATATTTTTGTACCATATCTTAAAAAAACAGTAAGTCTTTGCTGAAATAAATTATAATTATGTTTATGATGGCTGCCAAGTATGTGGGTGGTAGCATGTAACATCTGGTTGATGACATTTCTAACTCTGCTCACTATAATGAGGGCCTTGAAATAATCAAATTGACACCCCACTACTGAGAAATATCTGGCAATTGGTTGGTTGCTATGAGCTTCAAGTTGAATCACATAAGTGTGGCCTACAATCAGGCTTAAAATCATCTAGTGTGTCAACTAGCATGTACTAATATGGTGGTTCTCAATTGGTGAAATGCAATCAAAATTGGGTTTTAAAGCTATTTTTCATTTTTATTTTTTGTCAACAATGTGTTCCTGGCCAAAAAAAAAAACCCAGAAACAAACATAATGTGTGGTAGAATTTTGGTTGTTTTCTTGAGATTTCATTTACAGATGTGTTACTCTTGTAAAACTGGGATAACAGAACAGGTTTTTCTATGAAAATTAACTGGTTTTTTTTAAGATCATCGCAAAACCAGCAAAATGTGTAAGCTGTGTCATAAAAGAGATAAAACAGCGTGGAAGGGCTTTTCCCACTTTGATTCTCTTTTTGTTGCCCACCCCTAACCAAGTCTGTGAGCCACATTTGGGTCCTGACCCACCAACTGAGAACCGCTTCACCACAGTGTTGCCTTAACAGAGTCCATGAGCAGTCTTTGTAGCAACTATTTCTTATTATGGTTTCCTGTACACAACCCACTGATTCACATTGTATCCACTTAATCAACTCGACTACAAATCTGCTGTTCATTCCCAGGAAAATAAAGTGTGACTTTTCCAGTTTGTAACATCATCAGAGGGAACTCTTTGGCAGACTCAGTGCAAGAAAAGCCAAGACTAAGACATGATTCACAAGGAATTCCACAGAAAGGATCTTCATGCTGATTGACACTTCCAGTTTTTTTCTTTAAAAGAGGCCAGACAATGTTTCATTGTTAAAATATTAAAAGATTAAAGGCAAAGTTCAAGAGCTTAAAACAATGTCTGATCTGCCCTAGTCATAAACTCTGAAATAAACCATCTGCCAGAAAAAAAGAGAAATAAATCAAATTGCTACAGCCGGTTCAAACTGGATGTGGCTGACTAGAGATGCTTTGGTGGCAGTGCCTCAGTCCGTAAAGTCTTTGGTTGGGGACCGGAGGGTGGCCGAATTAAGTCCAGATCGAACTATGTTTGGAAGTTGGTTGTGGTAGCTGAAGAGGTGCCAGCTGACTTCCTCAGCACTGCTGTGATTCCCTTGAGCACAGCACTTAACCCCCAAAGTGCTTGGTAGCACTTCTTCAGGAGCAGCAAGACATCACTCTGACATCTCTCCATGAATCCATGACCATAGGACCTGTTTGTGCATGTGTATTTCAGTGTGTAGCATGTTTCAACAACAAAGTATAAAGAACTGAATTTCCTCATATCAGGTACAAGTTTGTGTGCGTCATTGTGACTGCATCGTCTTGCTGTCACAGCTCTATCGCCCCTTAAATTTCATCCCAAGCAATAAGATTCAATGAAAGCTGAGGAAGAACCACAATAAATGGCCCTTTGAACTACTGACCAGGGAAACCTGCAGAACAAAAGCTTTCTGAATGAAGTCTGAAAAAGTGAAGTCTCTCCACAGAGAAGCTAAACTGAGCTTACTGTAGATTTGAATTTGTTAAAATGGATTCAAAAGTTTATTTTACTAGATTATTCGATTTTTCAGGGAGTGGATAAACTGTCATGTAACAGTTTGACAAGACAGTAAATATACAGTGCTTAACAAATTTTTAGACCTCACGCAATACAACAGAAGCGACCTGCTTGCTGTTAATTTTTGACTTATCAGAGAAGCCAAGTGAGCCGGCTCAAATTTGGGTATGAAAAGGTGAACACAGATTGAAATTTCCTTCCTGTTCAAAATGAATGTCCAATAACAATAACATTAAAAGTTTTTAAATCATTTTTGATAGACTTCTACAATATTTGTGTTTTCTTGTTTTCATAATGATGGTCTAATAGCCTAAATTCGTTAAGCACTGTCTATCTTTATCTGTATCTCTATCCACCACTGAAGTGCGCACCATTATTCTCAATTTTTGGACCTCTTTCTCTAGATTTTGTGTCAGTATTGTCCTCAACATTTAAACTTTTCTCTTTAAATTGATTATCAACATTTTTCTCAACATTATGACTCTTCTTTCTAAAATTTGCATCAGCATTTTCCCTGACATTTTCTAGTTTTCTCTTAAAGTGTATGTAAACATTATTCTTAACATCACAGCAAAACAGCTCAAATATCTGCCTTGTTTTAATATATCTTTCTCCTTCCTGCCTCTAATCCTCTTTTATTAAAGCCTGTGGAGGTCTCATTTTGTCTGCAGTGGGCAACCAATGAACATAAACCCAGAGCAGATGAAAAACATACATATAGCCCAAAGGACTATTTTGACTTGAAATGAGAGGAATATGCTCAGAAGATGCTGAAGATTTAGAAAAATCTGCAATGAAAGGTAGCTTAAACTCCCATTTTAGAGGCTTAACTTACCACTTGGCAGGCTGTGAGGTGGCGGGAAAGGCGTGCGGATGCAGTCACACAGCTGACCAACAGCGGGAAGATCAGCTGGATGGTGGCCATGGTGCTGCAGCAGAGAGGGAGAGTTGAGAGGAGTCAGAGAGCCATAAGTGCAGGAAACATGCTGTAGGTGATACGACATGAAAGGGGAAGGAGGAGGGAGGCAGGCTGACCTAACGTGTGACACGCAGAACGATGACTGAGCTATTTATGACCTGGGATGCAGAAAGGGGCTTTTTGTTAGCTGTAGGCAGTGACATTTCTCTTTAATACTCGATTAAAGAGTAAGCTCAGCTGCTGAACTGGTACTACTGAAGAGCAATGACTAAGCAGAGAGCCTGAACCTGAATTCTGAGGAAATCTGAGAGATCATTGTTTGTAGGTTGGTTTAAGCCAAGTGAGAGATACAGGGTCTGTGATATCCTCAAAAATTCTTGAGTTTCCAAGGTGGGATACGTTTATGGAGTAAAGATAAAGTGCTTGAATTGTTCAATCAATCAACCGATCTTTGTTTGCATCACACCAAATCAGGGGTGTGAGTGAAGATAGAGAGAGATGTAGAAAGGTAGAGGCAGACAGAGACCAAGGGACTAAATTGAGAATTCACGATAGCTATAAATTTATTGGTGCTCTGACCATAAATTTGTCCTCATCATATTTCTGTCTTGGGAGTTTGTATTTATAAGGATTGCCCCTCAAAACATAACATCCGGCATCCAGACCATTAGCACTGTTGCTCCCCAGGGATATGTGCTTTCCCCACTGCTCTTCTCCCTGTATACTAGTAACTGCACCTCAGGAGACTCATCTGTAAACCTCCTGAAGTTTGTGGACAATGCCACCATCATCGTACTTATCCAGAATGGGAACAAGTCTGCAAACAGACGGGAGGTAGAGCATCTGGTCCTCTGGAGTGGTCAAAACCACCTGGAGGCCATACTGCTCAAAACTGTGGAGATGACAGTCGACTTCAGGAGAAGTCCCCCCCACACACACACAATCAAGAACAGTGCTGTTACTACTGTAAACAGATGGGAGGTAGAGCAGTTGGTCCTCTGGAGTGGTCAAAACCTCCTGGAGCTCATCCTGCTCAAAACTGTGGAGATGACAGTGGTTTTCAGGAAAAGTCCCGCCCACAATCCAGAACAGTGCTTTGTCTACTTTGGACACATCCAGTTTTTCTGGGATCCACAGTTTCCTGAGACCTGAAGTGGACACCACTTTACCATCCTGAAAAAGGCCCAGCAGAGACTGTACTTCCTACAACAGCTCAAGAAGTTCGGCCAGCTCCAGGAGCTGCCAATAACTTTCTACCCCGCGATCATCCAGTCTGTCTGACTGTCGGGTTTGGATCCACGACTAAGCAGGACCAACATGGACTGTAGTGGTCGATTAGATCAGTAGAGAAAATCATCTAGACCAAGCTGCCCTCCATTTACGACTGATTAAAGTTGAACATCTCTGCAGACCCCTCACATCCTGGACACAAACTCATCCCCTTAGGTAAGGGAGGTACAGAGCACTGTACGCTAAAACCGGCAGACACTAGAACAGAGCGACAGAACAATCCCTGTGCATAACCTAGAGACACTAAATCAACCAAAGCTGTAATTAAGCTGTACATAAGATTATATCAACTGTTTGAATACAGTCTGTCCACAATCATGTAAATTATTAACCCCCAATCATGCACCTGTGCACTCTGTTTTCATGTAATTTCTGCATCAATGTGCCTGTTTGATAGATGATTTATTACTCACTCCTTAGACATATAAATATCATCCTTCTGAGTCCTGTCCTACAGATCTACTGGTTTTAATCTCCCTTCCTCGTGTAAACCATTCCTGTTCATATCACCATATCTAAAATGTTTACTGCATCATCAGCACTCCTCATCATTGCACGACTGTCTAAGCAGGCTTGTATTTGTTAGCTCTGACCTCTCACTTAATGTTAGCTGTACACAACCTATTTTTATCTTCATTTTAATTTGAAAGGTTAATTCATATTTTTCTGTTCCTCTTTGTATACATATACAGTATCCTCTAGTCTGTGCTTAGGGAGTAAAGTTAACTGGAGTCAAATCTGATTGTAATTTTAGTTGTTTGAACCACATCCCTTTTGAGATAAGAGAGTAAAACGCTATTTGAAGAATATGTATTTGTATGAATGCCTAACCTACCACAGCTGTGAGGTTCCGGAAAAACCTGAAAATGCACCTTGAATATGACATTTAAAAGGGTGTACAAACCCTGAAGATGTTATTGCTTTGTTTTAGACTGTAATGAGTCATTTCTTTACAAGCGCTAAGCTTTGTTATTTTGCACGTGCTCGCTGGAATGTTTCCTGATCAGATCCCTTTAACAAAGAAACACAACAGGCAGCCATTTCAGGGCAGACAATGTGGGAGCAATTAGCATTTTAGTATGGTAAGCACCCAAAAACAGGAAAGAGAGAGGGAAATCTAGCTGAACATTTAGAGGTGCTGTACAGTTGAGCAGGTTTCAAGTTCAGAAATAAACAAGCTTTTTTAATAATACAAGGTTTGTAGGCACAGTATGTAAAATTTGTCTGCCAGGGGGCTTTCAGGTAAACAAACAGCTGATGATGAGTCAAGATGTCCTGTGTATCCTCCACCTGCCTTCACTGGGAAATACTGAAGAGAAACATGTGTTTATGTTTCATGGAAAAGGACAGAAAAACATTTTGAACTTCGTGGTTCAAGCAATAAACTCACAAAGCACTCCGGGATGTTCCATCGTGGGAATCAGGAAGTTCACTTTTTCGAGGCGTTTTTTTTAATTTGCTCATTATGAGAAATTTATCAGTGAAAAAGAATCGTTTGTTTGCCGTGTAGTCAAAACACATCATGGCATGATGATTTTGCTGTTGTTAAAGTGCAACTTCTGAGAGGGCACAAACTCGCTAATGTCAAGGCCTTATGATGTTCACTTTGTAAAGAACAATGGAGCAAGGAACAAATGAACTTTCTCTTGGCTTTCAGCTTCTGGCAGTAGTAGGACTTGATTATTTGACTTTGTTTTTATGTTTTCTGGGTGATATGTTGTTTAATTAAAGAAAATAAAAAAACACAGAGCAATTTTAAAAAGCTTTACTGATGTGAAGCAGATGTCAGCTCTTGTAACTTGGCAAAATTTCATGCACCAGCAAGAAGTGCTCTGAAACTTTGGACAAGAGCACATCCATTGCTCTCTGTGGACACAAAGTTTGCTGCAGGCCAATTAAAATTTGGCCAAGGGAAGCAAGTGGCCCCCAACTATAGTTTGGACACCCCTGCTGTATACTGTAGTATATATTGAACTGTCTATCAGGTGTGACAGGCTACCAATTGAATGCTTTACTCATTCTTAAAAGGACAAGAATCCAGGCAGGGGTTTATTTCAGGAGGATATTTATAATGGGCAGTTAATTTTATTTTCGCAGTTTATTTGTTTCTTTGTTTTCAGTAGTGTGTATACAATATTTTATATGATAAAACACAAAGTCCAGTTATGTCTATTTAATTTCATTCTTGACAATCATTTATAAAGATCTATCTATATCTGTCTATATTTTTTGTCATTTAGTCAGAGTGAGAGTCGCAGGATGGCACTTGGTTTAAGTTTAACTTGAAAGATTTGGGTCGTTTTGAGAGAACAATTTGGGCTTGAGCCTAGCATGCTACCCCCTGGCTCTGCCATGACAGTAAATCATGTTTATCACTGAGCTTTGTTTCAACAGTCAGAAAAAAACATTGTGACTGATGTAAAAGTCAGTCCTCTATTGTGTTCTTACAGCCAAGACGTTTTCATGAATGTCAAAATTTCTGGTATTTTTCCTCAAATGTTTTAGTGTCATGTGTCCTAAATGTTCATAGGGAAAGTGCAGCTTTAGGTCAAATACATTCATTCAGATAAACAACAACTAAACTAAATGCATTGTTTTGTATTATCTGAGGATTTTTTAAGCCTTTTCCCACAAAGAAGTGAGCATTTCCTGTTAGTTTCAGATGTTGTTTGTACTTCCATGAAGACACATTTCCCTGCAAACTTCTCATATGTCTTTTTTTTATGACTTCAAGGGGCCTGGAGAAGCTCCAGACTTTTATTTTATTTTTTAACTAAAAAACAGTCTAGCTCAAATTAGTTATTACTTTTGCCCTACATGAAGCGCGCAGCCTTATGTTTGGGCCCCCATGGCAGGGCCTGACCCTTATAAGCAGTGGGGCTTTCGGGGGGAGATGACAGTTCTAGGGGCCCATGACTGATGGGGCCCCAAAAGATATCAAATCATCATTAAAACTGACTTGTCTCATAGAAAGACTTTCCTCTGTGCATATATATAATTTTAATGACTCATGACCATGTCCAACTTTATCTGAATGTCTTAATATCTGAATCTAAATCAAGCTTCATTCATTCATTCATTCATTCATTCATTCATTCATTCATTTTCAATACTGCTTACCCCTTTTGGGGTCGCAGGGGCCTGGAGCCTATCCCAGCTGTCATTGGGCGAGAGACGGGTTACACCCTGAACTGGTCGCCAGCTGATCTCTCTCTCACCAATCAACCTAATGAGCATGTTTTTGATCTGTGGGAGGAAGCCGGAGTGCCTGGAGAGAACCCACGCATGCACACAGAAATGCCCTGCCCGACCCGGGGATCCAACAGGTGACCTTCTTGCTGCGAGACATGCACTACCCATGAAGCTTTAAATTTACAATAAAAAAAAAACATGCTGAGAAAACATGATGAGATATGAAAAAAAAATCTGTTTTTGTGGGAGCGTTAGGTTGATTATTTTGTAATCTTCTTTGTATGATAAAATGCAAAGTGAATCCCTGTCACCAGTCGATTGCAGGCCCACATGGAGAGACAGACAACCATTCAGGCTCACACTCTTACCTAAGGGCAATTTAGAGTCACCAATCAACCTAATGAGCATGTTTTTGGTCTGTGGGAGGAAGCCGGAGCGCCCGGAGAGAACCCATGCATGCATGGGAAGAACATGCAAACTTCACACAGAAAGGTCCTGCCCGACCTGGGGCCAGTGGCCTTCTTGCTGTGAGGCATGTGCCCCAGCTGCTGCGCCACCATGCCGCCCTTGTTCAGATCATATAAAATGAATCTTCTTTCTGCTCCTTTTCATGTATGATTTGGCTTTGTTTCTTGTTTTGAAGTGCTTTCCTTTTATTGATAACTGAAAAAAACATTTAAAAAAATCTGTATGTGTGGAACATATATCAGAGATGGTAAAAACTTAAGACAGTAAAATGCTGCATCTGAAAAAGTTAAATGGTAGGAAATTATGACAAATAAGTCAAATTAGACATTGTTACTGAATTTTCATTTAATGAGTAAAAATGTCCAAGCCACACCACATGATGATTATCAACACTTGATGTACAAATTAGAGAGCAAAAATCAAATTCAATCTCAAAATATTGCATTGCAGTATTTGTCTTCTGGGACCAGGTTACTCACGGTTCCTGGGGTCAGGACTAAACAGGGTTAGGTAGATTTTGGTTTCCACACTTCTCACCTGTGGAACAAACTACCAGAGAACCTAAGACTCTAAACATCTGAAAACTCTTTCAAAACAAACAAACAAAAAGGTTTAAAAACATTTTTATTTACTACTGTCTTCTCATAATTTCCACTCCTTATTTTCCTTATTCCCCTTCTTTTTTAATCCCCTTTTTAAATAAAAAATATATGTATGTCTTGAAAATATTTATTTTCCAATGCTTTACATGTTATTGTCTTACTTTTGCTCATTTATGTCCTTAATTTTTGTTTTTAACTCTAAATGCACACCCTCCAGCAAACTGCTCACATAAACCAATCTCCCCATCAAACAAAAGTACAGATTTGAACTTGTACCTCACTTTCAGGTGATGATCTTCTTGTCGTCTCCTGACCTCATAGATTTCACATCCTCAGCTCACACCCACTCACTCACAGATCGATAGTGACTGAGCAAACCCAACAAACGTTCCTCTCAGCTGACCCTCCTCATCGCTCGGCTCTCCGGCTGCTGTCCAGCCATCACATCCTGTGAGAATATCCTGCACCCCCATCCCCGTCCTTCCCTCCCTCCCTCCCAGCTTAGGGAAATGCCTTATAAGGGGGTGGGGAAGTTCACTTTTATGCTCCACTTGAAGGAGACACAACCCCCTCTGCTGCCCCCCTAAAATACCCTCTATTAATCCTGAACTTGGAGGATTTCTTCAGGGATAGTTTGGATATTCTCACGCATCAAACTCAGTTGGAATTCAGAGTATTTGAACATTTTTGGGACCAAAGGGCCAAAGGTTCAAAATCTGTGTATATTTTCTGTCTTTGGGACCTTTTATGGGTAAATGTGAGGGAATAAAGAATCTGATGATGCTTCACAGTCAGTTGAAAAATGGTATTACAATCTATCCATGGACTTGTAAAATCCAGTCCATATGTTGGACACATGTGGGTGTGCTGAAAAAGCACACATCCTTTTTGAGACAGTGGGAGTAAGTCTGATCTATCATGTGGCTCAGTCTCTGGTTTACCAAACTGTAAACAAACTAGACTGTAGCTATAATAAATAAAACCAGTTTGCACGGACAGATTATTGAATAAAACAAATGACAGAGTGTATGAATGTCTCTAGATGAGTTAAACTGTTCAACAACAGTCTGTTACAGGAATGTCTCACTTGTAGACAGAGGGCCCTGTTTTAAGGTGTGAAGCATGCTGTCTAAAGGTTCAGCAGTTTGGGGATTTTTAGTCAGTGTATTTGGCTATTTTGACAGTGCAAATCCAGTTGCAGGGCGCTAATAGGATGGATATGTGCCTTAGTTATACGTGAGTGTGTTTTGGATGTAACATAGATCAAACCATTCAGAGTGTCACCTCTTATTCACTTTAAAATGGTACATGCCAGGAGGCTAGAATTTTGCTATGCACACGGTAGAGTCCACTGTTTGGTCTGAATTGTGTCAGGATTATTTAATCCCTCTTTTTGTTGTGCCACTTTATTCAAAGAGCAAACACAGAACACTATATTAAATATGTTAATGCTCTGATTAAAGTTCGTTTTTATTGAAGCATATCATAGAGGTCAAGAAATGATCAAAAAGACAAGTCAAGACACTTCTGTATGAATGTAAAAGCAAAATCTCATCAATCCTTAGAATCTCCAGTTAAAAAAACAACATAACATTTCTATATGTTTATAGACATATTTAATGTACATCAAGTACCTGTTGGCTTTAAACGATTTGTTATTGTATTTTCCCTGATGGAAGAATTGGCTCTGTTCTCCATTGTTGCGCAAAATACACTGGGCATTTTCTGAGTATAATAATCAGTGAAATTCATTAGTGTGTTTACAAATATTGGAAATGCAGGTCAGAGATGCACGAGAATCTTTAGTCGTGCGTATTTTTCTTGTTTCTGGGAGCATTACACATGGAGAAGAGCACAGGACTTGAGGTTTCGACCCTCAACCACAACACTCTCAACCCATCCACTCCTGACCAGATTTCCTCCTCTCGCTTGCTCTATAGCCAGCACAAGCTTGTTTGCCTCCTCCCCTATCTTACGAGCTGCTTGGTTTTTGCTCCGTTCATCAAGTCCCAGAGCTGACAGCAAATGCCAGGCTGATTTGCCTGGGAAGCCCCTGCACCACAGGAAATAACCATGGCTGCCAGCCCTTGTCTTTGCAGTCCTGGAGTAAGAAAATATGATTACTAATTAAAAAACAGGCTCGCTCTGGACACCAGATGACAGCAGTCAATGGCACCACTGAAAGCCTCAAAACTACCCCACTTTTAGGGCAAAACTACATAAAAACCAACACTGGCTCAACTAGACACCATAGTGAGACTCTTAGAGTGTTTTACTTCTCCTTGACAAAGATCCTGTGTTTGGAACTATTTTGTGATGCAACGTATGAGCTACTTTAGTTTTCATTAGTTGACCAGGTCAGAGTGCTGCAGGCAAGGTCAGGTTGTGACCACTGGAGCACAAACTGATATAAATTGAACTCTCTTGAATATTGCAAAGATGGGCCACTCCTCTATTTATCCCAGATGTAAAAACAGGAAAAAGGTATGGTCAAAATTCAGATTTCACTGCATTGTGGCATGTAACACGGGCCCTGGCCAACTTGAGCTTGTTGTTGTTGTTGTCATTGTTTTAAATAGTTATATCAGGACTCACCCCTCTGCAACAACAGAGCATTGTGTTTGCAGTGCCCCATTTTGCCAATCAGGCCTACAAAACACAACTGCAGTTTTAAAGGCTCACCGAAATTTAAGAGCTCTGCTGAAAGGTCGAGGAGAAGCATTGTTACTAAGTCCCACTCAAGACAGCAATAGGCACAAGGGGTTCATGGACACGGGCCCAGACTTCGTGCATCTGCACCACCAGGTAACTTGCAATCTGTCCTGCTCCTCAGTTTCTGCAACAGTTTTTCCACTCCTCTTTCTCTCCATGACTGCACCTGCAAAACCTTTTACCTGTGTGTGCAACAGTTCATAAGGATATCCTCTCATATCCACAACTAACACCATGTTGTCATCACTCAAGTCAAAATCGCCCATTTTCATTTCAGTTTAGTGAAGTTAGAGTTTGTTGTTTCTTCTGGAGATGGATGACCTGAACAGCTGATGAGAGGAAAGCAGCATTTTGTTGGCTGAAAGATACATAACCCCAACGTTAATCACACAAAGGTTCCAAACACAAGGACTTTGTCAAGGAAAAGTAAAAAACTCTAAGAGTCTAACTGTAGCGTCAAGTTAACAGAGTATGTTGTATAGTTTTTACCTTAAAAGTGGGGTTATTATGAGGCTTTCCTGTCACCATGTATGTACTGCCTAGTGTCTGTGTCCAGCTAACATCCCTCTGAGGCAGAGCTGGCCAGTTGCTTTATTGGGACTTATATTTAAAAGTCCCACAGGCCTCGAGCAACCCCACTTCAAAAAACTCAAACTTTAAGATCTAACAAACTAATTTTTATGCAATTAATTTTTAGTTTTCAAGCTTAATTCAGAATTCAGCCCAAATTAAATAGAAAGACTAGACAAGCACTCGGAGAGCGCAGACCTCCACCAAGATACAATACTGGATCACCACGCGCTCCGATATGAGGGCCGAGTCTCTGCTCATGTCTGTCCATGTGGAGAACTTCTCCACTGGCATTGCAAGGGAAGCTGGGTAATGTAGTGACATAGGCTTGGAAAATGTTGACGGGAGTTTGCAAATAAGGAGGAGAAATGATTGGGAGTTGCCATTGTAAAGTTCAATGTTTTTTTGTCCGGATCGGATCCAGATTAAATTGACTGTGATGATAGAGTCATATTACATATATATTACCAAGTAAATTTTGAAGCGAATCCATCGTGATGTCAGACATATGATTTTATTAAATACAGCCCAATGTTAAGTTGTGGGATTTTTCGCAAATTTGGGGATTTTTTTTTGCATCCAGACAAATATGCAGATCACCACCAAAATGTAATGGCTTTTTCCTTGGACCAAACCACACCTCTGGTAAAATGTTCGTGTAAATTTATCCAGTAGTTTATCTTGCTAACAGACAAACAAACAAACAGACAAACAAACACACAGGCAGACCCTGGTGAAAACATAACCTCCTTGCTGGAGGTAATAATGTTCCAGCTCACATTGGTTTGGCAGTTTTTGGCCAAAAAACAAATCACAGGGCTTGATCACCCTCCCTATTCAACTGATCTAGCACCGTATGACTTTTTCCTTTTTCCTAAGATCAGGTCTGTGCTCATAGGAACATGTTTTGAGTCTCTGTCAGAAGTTAAGAAAAGAATGACAGAAGTTCTGAGACAACTGTCTGAGAAGACCTGCTGCACTTCTCTGATCAGAGGAGGACCTGAATGCAGTGGTGTTTTGATGCAGAAAGGGAGCATACTGAAGGAGAAAGAAATTGAAAAATGCTTCCATTCTACAAAATTGTATAACAGCATTAGTCTCAATTTATAACAGCCATACCTCATAGAAATCTTGGTTAAATTGTCAGAAAGGATTAAATAATCGAAATAAAGGAGAATTTGGCCAAACATGCTGCGACAACTGTTCTAATGATTTCATGTCTTTGTCTCCAAACTATTGTCCAGACCTTTAGAAGCCCACCTTCCAGAAGTCTGAGGAAACTATCTAAACTCTTAATAAACCATTGTTTATATGTAGGAAACTGCAAAACAGACAATGGTGTATATCTTTAGTTAATTCCTCTCTTATTTGCTCTCTTTTATAAGTTCATTACTTGGACGAACAAATGTGAATATTGCAGTAAACTCCTAATGATAAAAAGTGTAAATAGTCTCTTACCTGGTCTCCTCTGCAGTGCTGTGTTGTTTGATTCATTGAAGGTTCAGTTTCACATTCATCCTCTCATCCTTTATGTTTATCAGTGGTATCATGTAAACACACACACAGCCTCACATTACTATTAAAACACATGATTCTCACAGCTTCCTCCATGGGGGATTGTCCCCGTTTTTTATTTCACCGGGATTTCCAGACACTTCACTTTCCTTTTCCACCCAACAGTGACACTGAAGGGTGTGTGTTAGTGCGTATTTTGTTGTTTGTTTCCTGGAGGGAGGAGGCGAAATCAGACAAATGTTATTCAAACACATTCCACATTAATTCCATGAAAGAGGAGAGGAGAGGAGAAAAGAGGAGAGGAGCTGATATGATAATGGGATGTGCTCCTTTATTAGATCCTTTCATAGATCAACTCTGCCCCCTGCTGCTCACTCTGACACACTGCAGCATCTGTTGTTATCAGATGTGAAACATGTAGTAAGCTGTGACATAGATGCAACATGCATTTGTATTTACTTATTTATTAGTTAAATTATTTATTTTAAACAATGCACATGAAAATATATATTTAAAAATGGGGGAATTTTAAGTCAAAAAGGACACACAACACATTGGTCCATTTAAATCTTTACGTCACACATGTTGGGGCAGCGTGGTTGGGCAGCAAGGTATTGCACAAGCCTCACAGCAAGAAAAGTTTGAATACCTGTGTTGACCGGGGTCTTTCTGTGTGAAGTTTGCATGTTCTCCCAGTGCCTGCGTGGGCTTCCTCTGGGCACTCCAGTTTCCTCCCACTGACCAAAAACATGCTCAACAGGTCAATTGGTGGCTCTTAATCCCACTTACGTGTGCGTGAGTGGTTGTTTGTCTGTATATGTGGCTCTGTGATTGGCTCAGGGTGTACCCTGCATCTTGCCCAATTTCAGCTTGAGTAGGCTCCAGCCCCCGTGATCCTGAAAAAATTTAGTGGTTTAAATGATGGATGGATGTTGGAATAGCAAGCATTTTCAAGAGACATCGCTGATTGTGGTTAAGCACGAAGGATCTTACATTAAGCTAGCACAGTCTCATTGGCTGAAGAGAGGACGATGCAGTGTCTTCAAAACTGGGAGCTGTACTATTTTCTGAGGCCAAAAACACCTAATAATGAAACCTTCAGAGGAAAATAACCAAGATTCTTAATTACTATGCTACACTAATAAACAATCAAATGATGCACAGAACCGGGAAAACTGCAGCAGGTTTATTTTTCTTTTGTGATCGAAAAAGATGTCAGTCAGGAGGAATTTTGACTCCTTCTGTGAAAAAAGTTCCGTCAACCTGCCGTGTTTACCCCCTGCCAATCATGGCTGAACACAGCAGGTTGAGGTTAAACTGTTTGGAGAAATGTATCTAAAACATTTAAAATGATGAAGGGCAATGCAGATAATATTTTCAGTCGCGTGTCTGAAATCAATGCCTGTCTTGGTTTTGGTACGCCATTTGAACATTTGCCTAAAAACTCTTTTGAACAGGAATATAGCTGCTTTTGCATGTTTTAGCCCTTTAAGATGCAGATTTAATGTTGTCTTTTAGTGGTTGAAAAAATTCAGAAATTCAAGTTGCAATTTCTCACAAAGGAGGTAGTGGCTAGTCCTTAAAGCTGGGGTATGTAACTTAGATAAGACTGCAGTAGAAGCAACTTTACTGCCCCTCCCTTTCATGGTTGTGCTCCTAGCCGCGCCCCCTCCCTTATGCACAGCCAATCCACTGTTTGTGTACCTTAAGCTGCCATTAGCCGTACGCCAATGTAATGCATATACAGCCACAAAAAAGCCATGAAATCACATCCCTTCATAAAATTATCATTACCTGTAAAATCTAAACAACTAAAGCTCATGTAGATACACTCCTGATCAAAATTTTAAGATCAGTTGAAAAATTGCAAGAATTTACATTTGCACTGTTGGATCTTAAGAAGGTTCTAAGTAGAGCTACAAAAAGAAGAAATGGGAGTGAGACAAAAAAAAATTGAGTAAGCATATATTGCAAACAACCATTAAACTTAAACAGGCTGTTCATCAGCTGATCAAAAGTTTAAGGCCACAGCCTTTAAAAGCCACAAATGAATGTGGATTCAATGTCATTTTCTGTCAGGTATTCACACTGTCATGACCTCCTGATGGCAAGAGCAAAAAAGCTTTCCCTCTTTGAACACGGTCAGATTGTTGAGCTGCATAAGCAAGGCCTCTCGCAGCGCACCATTGCTGCTAAGGTTGGACGCAGTAAGACAGTCATTTTAAACTTCTTAGAAGATCCTGAGGGTTATGGAACAAAAAAGTCAAGTGGTAGACCCAGCCAGCAGAATTTCCCCAGCCCTGAGCCGGAGGATCTGATTGGCTGTCTGTCAAGACACGGGATGATCCTTGGCCTAAATTAAGGTTGTTACTGGTACTGGTAGGAGGACAAATGTCTATTCACATATTTTATTTCATTTTAGATGGATTCAGAAACCTAGACAGTAAAAATCACAATTCTGACAACCAATTCTTCTAAACACCTCTAGAGCTTGTACTCATGATGGTGCAAGCCTCAGCGTTGTATATGGGCCATTTATACAGTAAGTATGAGCCGCAACCAACTTGGATAAAAAAATTGGTATTAAACTTCAAGACCTGCACACTGTATATAACAGTAAAGTATTTTGAGCTGTTTCTTAGCTTAGACTAGGGGTGTCCCAACTGATTTTTAATCAAGGTCCACTTACAGAGAAATAAAAGGATGACAGGGCCACTGTATTTTATTCGACTCAAGCTGATTACATTATGAATTTTGGGGAGGCCTATCAGATTTCTGGGGATCGTGGTCAACCATGGCTACCTCTGGATCCAAGCCTGATCAGCAGCAAAAGGGAGTCGGTGATAGTTCATCTTCACATTCAGATACAAAAGATCTGCTTCACTTTATGGAAAAGTTGGGTCTTGGATAGAACTATAACAATATGACTTATAATTCTGACCATATTTCATAGCAGACAGTAAAGAAAATGAACATAATGTATGCTATTTGCTGCCTTAATCCTCTTGTTTCTATAAACCAGCCATGCACAGGCCTTATGTTTTAATGCAGGCTTAATTACCTCCACCAAGGAGGTTATGTTTTTACTGGTGTATGTTTGATTTATTTGTTTGTTAGCAAGATTACACAAAAACTACTGGATAAACTCAATAACTGTCTAACTAGCAATATCAACATGATTCCGAGTGCTAGGTGTGGGTTTTCAGGTTCAAGGAATCATATTATGATGGTAACTTTATCATGGAACTATTGCTTATAGATGTAACAGCAATATGTGAGCTACCTTGGCAGAGGTTTGCACACTCTGAGTGCTTTCTAGGTTCATTTCTGGGCCAATCAATAATAGACAAAGGGCTGCAGCTGAGGCCTGGGCCATAGTTTGGACATCCCTAGCTTGAACAAGCTGACCTTTTGGGGGCCAAATCTGCCTTGAAGATATTCTTCATGGTCATTAAAGAAAAACACAAATGGTCTTCAGAAAAACATTGCAATCTTTTACATTTGATTTTAAAAACATGTAACACAGAGAGCAACATCAGGACAATATGGAATAATAAAAACAGAATCCTCACAGGTGGAGCAAACTCTCAGAACACCCGAAAGATGCATAAAAAGACATGTCCTTTCGCAGCACTTGGGGGCATCTTCACTTCACGTCACTTATTTTCAAATGCTTCGTGTCTGCTGCCACAGTCTGATCATCCTGACAGAAGCGGTCCATTTCCTCCTGATAAACAGAACAAAATAAAGTCCAGCGACAGTCTGAAGTCTCTTTACTGCTCCATGGGCTGAGGGGTAGTGAGTGAGCTGATGAAAGCTTCGTAGTGCTGCGGGTGGCAGCGTTTGTACTCATTTATTTTTCTCTTGATCTGTTTCGGTGTGTCCTGATAGTAGTTCTTCTCATCTCTGGCCATCGCCTGCAAGGAGAAGGTGTGAAACATGAATTAATCAATTCACTAACACTTCTTCCCTTGAAGAGTGATGCACTACATATCTGTGTCTCTGATTGACTGATTCTGTACAGGTTTGTCTAATTTGTTCATATTTGATGCTGTTCCCTCTTTTAAGATATAGATATCAGATAATGCCCATGCTTTTATACTCAAAAAGGACTGTAGCCCAGTTTGATGTTGCAGAATTTATCGGTAACTGTAGCTCGACTTTACTGAGCATGCAGATGTGCAGACTGACCACCGAGTGCACAGCTTACCACACAAAGTAACAAGTGGAAACAAATTAGGGATGTTCCCAGGAAGATCATTTCAAATCTGGCTTCACTCAAGTTTAATCAAATTTATATGTCTGGTCCAAGCACACTCAGAAAACTCAGATGAAATTGTAATTAATTAATCATATTAAGCCAAAAATAGGTACAGAACAGTACTGGCATGAGACTGTTTGCTTCATAATTGGGGCACTACTGAACCATACAGTCAGGGAGACAGGCAAATAACAGGAGCCCAACAGAAGAATTTCTCTTACACGAACAGCAGAGTCACATTAAGCAGAGCGTCCACCTCATGTAAATCAGTTTGTGTGTTTACGTATTCCCTCCTCTGCAAGTTTGTCTATGAATTAAAGCATTATAAATCTGTGTGTCTGCTTCACAGAGCATTGTTGTCCATCTATAGCTTTGACATGGACTATTTGCAGGAATATGTCAATGTCATTTGACTTCATTCTTGTTTGCTGTAAATATACCAAAAATATTTTAATCTTGACATTTTTTGGCCAAGATAATCATGAGGTGAAAACCTAAGCTGTGTACCGTATTAGTGCCAAACAACCTGGTGTAGTAGTGGAAAAGTAACTTGTTCACAATAAACTAGATATAGCCTGAAATCACCCTATGTTGTTTTTGTGGCTTGTTTTCACCTAAAACGCTTTAATTAATGCAGTGAAGGTGGCCCCATACGCAGCAATATAGCTTCAGCGTTTGTGCTGACTATTTCTGTACGGATGCAGAGCTGATCTCTGTCACTGTGGCTAATTTTCAGGCAAGTGCGACAACCCCACTGCAAAAATCCCAAGCTATCCCTTTAAGTGATGAAAAACAGTGGGTGCCGATCAGTCCGACAGTTGAGCACTGACTTCTCTCCATTTTCTGGTGTCTTCTTTTCTGTTCTTACCTTGAAGTTGTCTCTGTGTTCTCTGATCATGTGCTGGACGTACTCGATCAGGTCAGAAGATAACGTCTTTGTGTCTTTCTCAGGAAGACTCGCCTCCTCCTGCAGCTCTGCACACAAACATCAGAGCTTATCAGACATCTGGTGTTGCCTGATTCTCCCACCTCCGTTCTGTATTTTGTAAATAATTTCCATAAAACTGATTTGCCCTTTACAACATCAGGTAGAAAAAGTAGTCCAATGTTGTGCTACTCAAGTGAAAGGGTGCGCTCTTTTTTCAACATCCACTGACTGTAATACCTAATTGGCTCATCAGTGCTTTTGCTTCACTTCACTATCAATTGCACACCATTTCTCTGGGAGTCAGTTCATTTGGTCTGATTATAATAAATTTCATGAAACTGAAAGATGCACATTACTTGAAAAGACGAGTATTTGAAATAAAAATGTGAACTTACGGTTGAGGACGTAGGGTTTGGTCACAATGTTGGCAGAAGCTTTAGTCTCTTTGTCTTTACCCAGGACCTGCATGAACAACAGTAATGAAATAAGCCACAGTGATGGATTCTGGGTAAACTGGTCAAATGCATAGTTTGTAGTAATGTTATTTTTCTCCTGATCACCATTCCTTATCTCTTATTGACATGACAGGCACAAAAATATGTTTTTACATGATTGATTAATGCAGAGACAACATAGAGCTCTTCAGGGATCCTTAGAAAAGACAATAAAACCTAAAAACCCCAAAGATTTACAATATAGTTGAAGCAGAAACCACTGCAGCCACTCACACTCTGTTTCTTTATCGGTAGACTCCGGTTTGGATCGAAGGACAGACCCATCTCTTGCAGATTCCTGGCCATGGACTTCCTATCATCCCATGCATTTCGGATCTGGCGACTGACAGAGAGGAAAAATTATACACTGACATAGGTGACATTCAGGTGTCCTTTGCAAAAGAGATCTGTTGATCTCAATGTGACAAACCTGGTTAAATAAAGGTTAAATAAAAATAAAAATGAAATGCAACAGCTACATGGCAGAAGCAGCAACCAATCCAAATATCCAATAAAACAGTGTACACCAAAATAGGATGTCCAATTTTAGCCCTTTAGACAAACACTAGTCTTCTTTATATTAATGTTGGCTGAACAGAAATCAGTTTTTATTCTGTTTTTAGTATTTATCTTTTGTGTTATACAGACTTAGGGCTGATATTTGGTGTACACAACTGCTGATTTAGGGAGGATTCTGTTGGACAAACTGTGATCTAGTGCTGGGCAATTAATTGAGTTTCAAATTGTACAATTACAGCCTCCCACAATTGTGGAATTATTGAGACTGAAATACTCTGCCGACAGAATTTGCTCATGTTTGGTCTTTTAATTTCACACATATTCCCACTTATTGCTTATTATTCACTGTTTAGGGAGATGGCGTTAAGTGCATTTAAGATCAATGATTGCCAGTGGCAAAAACAGTGAGTAACTCAGTTTTATAATGTGATCTCATCTCATCTACCAAAATAACTGCAATTGCAAATTTTGACATAATCAAGCAGCTCTACTGTGGTCTATTTTAGTGATCAAACATGAGAACAACATCTGCACTGTGTGAGAATTATCACAAAAGAGGCATTGAGAAGAACAATGGCATTGGCATCAGCCTGATTTTTAAAATCAGTGCATCACTAATTTCAATCCCTGAACAGAAATTACATGGTTTGAATTGTTGACTCAAAAAAATTAAGCTGCTTCATTTCCATATAAAAATCCACAAGAATCAGTGAAGGGAGTAATAAGGAATTGGATCAGTTGGTAACTTCAATAATGGCACTGATAATTAGAGTAAGGATGTCATAATTACCGGTATAATATATTGGTATTGGCAGATTATAGTTTCAAAAGTAAAATATCGGTATCAAATAATTAACCTTTTTGCAGATGATATTTCAGCAGTGCATATTGGGCATAGGTCGCCATACAGCAAAACCATTATAGTTTACTTCATCATTACTGAATGTCCACCTTTATCAATCAAAAGCATAATTTACTTAAGAATCAAATGTTGTTTTTCTTGCTTTGTTTCTAAC
Source organism: Cetoscarus ocellatus (assembly GCA_037902135.1). Taxonomy (NCBI): domain Eukaryota; kingdom Metazoa; phylum Chordata; class Actinopteri; order Labriformes; family Labridae; genus Cetoscarus; species Cetoscarus ocellatus. Next base: position 224,708 of record JBAMNC010000164.1, on the reverse strand, counting down.
TCAAGCAGACTGTCACCGTGGAATTTAAAAAGTCCATTTTAGTAAAGTGGAGGCTTCGTACCCTTGAACAAAATACTGGTATGGATATCTGGATCAGCAATAATGAGTCCTGAAATATCAGCAAAAATCCAGTATCATGCATCCCTATGTAAAATCTTTAAATCTTTATCACTACTTTAAGCTCAGGTTACACTACTGATTCCTGAAACTACTAACATGAGTACTTAATGTTTATAACTACGAAGTACTCCGTTACAGCAACATAGTACATTTATTTAGTTACTTGCCACCCCTTTATGAAAACGGGGGCATGACTGATAAAGCCTCATGTTTCTTATTTTTTTTACACAATGACAGAATTGTAAGATGTGTAGACATCAGATGCCCATGTCGATACCACTGCAGTGTTGTGTGTTGAGATCTCCTCTGTTTGAATAACATGCACTACAAGCATCCTCTGGTTTTCAAGAGCAAACACACCAACAAATGAAGAGCAACACTTATTATGGCAACCTCTACTTTTCATTTGCTTTTCCTTTCAGTAAGTAGAAAATATGAGATCGATGCCTCTGTGATGTATGATGTTACAAACACATCTCATGTTCACCTCCTTCCCTCACATGTTGTCAACACGCCTGCTGTTAGCCAGCATTAGCTAACAGGCTAACTTACTTCTCTATCCTCGGGTTGTTTTTCTTCATTAACTTTTTCTTCAGCTTCTTCCGGTCCTGGTTGTAGTTGAACTTCTTCCTCCTCTTTGACTGCTTTGTTTTAGGCATGTTTACGGTTTCTGTCCTCTCTGTTTCTACACACAGTGGATGTTTAGTGGTCTAGAGGAAAACGCAACGTGCGATAACAGGAAGTTAAATCTTCTTCTTCTTCTAAGAGCAGTTTGCATCCACATGAGCTGAACTACCGCCACCCTGTGGATTATTGTAGAAGAGACGACTGCAAAAAGATATTAAAGGGATATTTCAGTATTTTTGAAGTTTGGTTATATCAGGTACTTGACAACAGTGAGTGTAGTGGCTGAAAGGGCTTTTGGCAAAACAACCCCTTTAAGGAGAATGAGCTCAGAATACCAGTAAGGTACACTGCTGTTGCATTATTTCATGTAATTGTGGGAGTTTTATGTAAAACAAGCCATTAAATTATGCTGGGTCAGGGTTAGGGTTAGGGTTGTATCATTTGTTGAAAAATTTCAGAGACCTTCATTTTTCCTCTAGGAAGTTTCTCTGTTTGGCACTATTTTACTATGCAGCAAAAGGCTATGTGTTCTTCCATCTGTGCGCTAACTTTACCTGGTCTAATTATAGTTATTTACCTTTGGGCATAAGGTAAAACCACATCAGCAAATCATTTACAACTTTATTCATCAACCAGATAGTATGATGTAGTTTTAATGTCCAACTTCCCATGTCCTTCTATCCACTTTGTGCCTGAATGGCATGCAGTGCTCTGGCACCTGGCAGAGATCAGCTTGATTTAATGTTTGTAATCAGACAGATCCATCTTGCCAAGCTCCAATTTGCGGTTGTGAGCAGCCCAAAGTGGCACAACCCAGTCAGCGTGCTTTAAAGAAAGAAGAGGTGGAAGCAACAAGCAAGACGATGGCAGGAAGTGACTGCTGGTACAGAGATTAGCATAGATGCTAACTGTCTTAGAACCAATTTTATCAGATCTGGACTGCATTTCTTTATTGAATGAAAAACAAATAAAAAACACTACAAACTTTTTTTTAGAAAAGATATTTTTCACTCCACTTCCGACATGTTTTTGGTGACAGTTTGTTTTACGAAGTAGCTTACATTCTGTCTTTTACACCGCAGCAGCAGTGCTCGCCTACTTCATTATCTGATTGGCCCATGATGAATGTAACTGACAGATCAGTCATCCAGTCACCTGCTAGATATGCATTTGAAAGGTGTAAACACTCTCACTGACCAGAACACACACCTTGTGGAATTAAGGGGGTAAACATCAGAGCACAACACTGGAGAAGTAAAGTCACTCCCACTTCCTGAAAAGGGCATGGACAGGCACAGCCAATGAGGATTTACACTTAAACAGCCTGATCTTGACTGAAGCAGAGGGATTTATGGGCATCCCAAAATGTTATATTTGAGTGGATTTTAAGGTAAGAAATTTCTGTTCTGAGGACATCTGGAATCAGAGTAAGATTGCTGAAAATGGATGGAATATCGTACCCTCAGCTATTGTGATTGAAAATAAAGAACAAAAATGATTCAAGATTTTTTTCTAGATTTGCTCCAAAGAAGAAAAAATGAACCCAAAGTGAAAAGCAATGTTGTCAGAGGCAGTGATGAGTCTTTTTCTGCTCACTGATGAGGAGGACAGAGTGACCCAGAGTGCTGAGAGACTAAAATACCTCTACACCAAAACAGAGAAAAAGAACTGACATTCATCAGAGACGAACTGCACCATGGAAGGCATCCTGACGACAGCAGTGTTGAAAAAGAAGTTGCTAAATTGTAAAATATCAAAAGACACATGTTTCACTGAAGTTGATGGCTTTTAACTGAGAATCAGTGTTTGAGAAAACACAATGAGTATGAATATAGATTGACTTCAAATGAAGAGGGTTTTACTGCTAGATATAAGATATAATGATGAAACTAAAAGTTTTGCACAGTGGCTTTATGTTTCCAGGAGGTCTACATTGCCTGGGAGTGAAAGTACGGTAGGGGTCACCTGACCTCTGACCTACCTCTCAAATGTAAACAGTGCTTCCTCAAGTCAAAAAGGACAAATGTGCAAAGTATATCAGAAAATTCATAAAAGCTTTCATGAAATTTTGCTTTAACTAGTAATTAATGACAAGAAAAATCTATGGTCTTGACTTTGACCTATGACCCCAAAATTTCAGTGAAAAGTTGTGCAAAGATTGTGAAAACTTCTACTTTGGTCCTTGAGATATTTCATTCACAAACAAAAGGGGACTACAGTTCTGCTTTACTTTGATCTTTTTATCCCTTCAAGTATTTTTAAGATATCCCACAAACAAGCAAACTATGATAACATGACCCTTTTACCTTGACCTTTGACTTTAAAAATGTAATCAGTGTATACATGAGTCAAAAAGACAACCAAATGATGACTAAGTGGCTCTGTGACCTTAACCATGACCTCTTACTTTTAGGATCCTGCCAGATTGTTCCTGTTTTATGGGAGATATTTGTGCAAAGTTTTTGGGAAAATTCCCATAAGCAAATTTCTTTTGTTTTCAGAAAACTACATTCACACGCAAAGAATACTGTTCAGATTCATGACCTTGACCATTTTAGTGTATTTTTTGGATAAGCATTTAGCAGTATATAATCAAAACCTGGAGTCTTAAGGGAAATTTTAAAATGTGATTTATTGAACTGTAATATTCAACAATCCTGAGATGGAATATCTAAGCAAAAAATAATAAATAAAATATCTTATAATCTTTTTCTTTAGTTACAGTTTTATTACAGTTTTAGGCACGTCAGAATGTGCATAATTTTTCAGTTTAGTTAAACTGACATTTTTTGCTCTTATTGGTGAAAACATAATTTTTGTCTTAGGAGGTTTTGAGGGTCAAGTATTTAGTAATGCTTAATGGAGTGTAGTTAATGCAGTGTGCCCTAAACTAGCTTGTTAGCATCTAATTGAATTTATGCATTTACAGTTTATGTTTTGCTTTATTTTTAACATATAGTGTTTTGTTGTTGTTTTAATCATCATTATTATTTTCATGTTTGTGAAGCACTCTGTGAGCTTCCAGCAGAAACAATCACTGAGTAAAATGATGCTGATCAATAACTCTATCAACCCTTTATGAGCTGCTGTCATCACTCAAAAAAAAACACAGAAAGTCTTGCTTAATGCATCGCGGTGAATTCATTGATCTGTTCAGAGAGTAATGAGCCACAGAGAGCAGCTCTGGAGTCAGTTATTATCGATTACTGGATTTGTTTCAGAACATCAGTAGTGAGAAACTGGATTTCATGTATAGTGTATTGATTCAAGTATTGAGAACTGTGTCCATTTCAAACAAATTATGTCATTGAAGATATTTCTAATGACGATAAAAAGCTCTTCTATGTCAAAGCAGTTAATGACTGTGATTCATAAATGGACATTGGAGGACATTAAATCCTATCAGATGTTTACAACCAACATTATAACCATGAAATTGTTCATCTAGGAAAAAGTCCAGTTTTTGCAGTAAAACATTTTCTCTGAGGTCATCTTTGTCAATGGCACTGTTGAAGTCAGTTTGTATCAGTGCATCTGATGTTAACATGCTGACATTCTCATTATGACATTCTTGGGCCATATTTACATGATAGAAACACTGGCTGCAGATTAGTCTGCTGCAAATTCATACTGTAGTCATAAAGGGATGGACCCAGTACTCAGGGAGGCTGTGGGGTTTAAATGATGCTTGGTTGGCACTAAGGAGCCTAAAATGTGTCATTTCCCCCGCAGCTTAACATCACCACCACCAGCAGCCTGAACCGTTGACACAAGGTAGGATGGATGATGTTTTAATGATGTTTACTCCAAATGCTGACCCTACCATCTGAACATTCCAGCAAAAACGGAGACCCATCAGACCAGGCAACAGCTACTATTATCCAATTTTGATGAGCCTGTGTAAACTGTAGCCTCAGTTTCCTGTTCTTAGCTGACAGGAGTGGTACCTGGAGTGGCCTTTCTGCTTCAAGATTAGACATGGTTCAGAGATGGTCCCGTGCATATCTTGGTTACAACAAGTGCTTCTTAGAGGTACTATTGCCTTTCTATCATCTCAAACCACTCTGGCCATTCTCCTCTGATCTCTGGTATCAACAAGACATTTTTACCTGGATAACTGCATCTCACTGGATATTTTCCCTTATTTGGAGAATTATCTGTAAATCCTAAAGATGGTTGTGTGTGAAAATCCCTGTAGATCAGCAGTTTCTGACAGACCAGCAACCGTGTCACATTTAAAGCCACTTAAATCACCTTTCTTCTCCATTCTGATGCTCGGTTTGAACCTCTGCAGGCTGCCTTGACCTTGTCTATGCCTAAATGCATTGAGTTGCTGCTGTGTGATTGGCTGATTGCTCATTTGTTGAAGAGGTGTACCAGGTAAAGTGACCATTGCATATTGTAACATGACTTTGGCGAAATGCTTTTAAAGCAAGGTTTCAGCACTTTAAAATGTTTTTTTATGGCAGAAATAAAAGGCTGCTTTTGTAAACTGGCTCGGTTGACCTGAGGTCCCAGTATAGCTGCATGTGCCCTGCTGTGATTATCTTTAAAATAAATGAAGATAATTGTATTGCAAATGCCTTTATATCAGGCTATACTGCGAAGGATATTTTAATGCATGGTTAATCTTGAGGAAATACAGATGTTTTAGTGTTTCTCCAGGATCAGCTGAGCTGATTTGTCAAGCTCTAAGGATTACATGCATCTGCAGAGCATTTTCCAATGTATGTGGGCTGGCTGTGTTCAGACTAAAGCCAAACTTTTTGCAATTGTGAGGTAATAATCTTTTTACTTTAGAAAAAAAAACCCAAAGCATTACAAATTCTCTAAACTTACTTGAAACCCTTAAAAAACGTTTTTGGATTGGGAAAAGTGAATGCAATACATCTATGCACATATGACACAGCCTTTACAACTGACCCTGTCATGTTTGTAGTGGTAGCACATTTTATGTGTGGGGACTAACTGGTGGCAGGAAGTTAGCCAGTAGTTTGTGGTCAATTTACGATAAAGAGTTCTGCCCCCTCTGAATGCTTCCCCCAATAAATTATACAGCAAGCTTCATTTTCAAAGCTATAGGGTTATAAAATACCGTATTGGTATTAGCCAGCTTAATTGCTTCTTTAAATGCCAGGTCAATATGGTTGGTTGAATAATTAGCTGGTATTCAATACTCAAAAGGGCTTTAACTAACATTTAATAACGGACAAAAACCTTTTAGTTTTGTTCAATTGCTTTTAATTTGGTTTCTTACAATCTGGGTGATGAATATCCACAGTCAATTGAGTCAACTATATGCCCAAAAGTCTTTTATGCTGATGAAACTTGACGTAAAACATTTTTGGCTCCAAGCAAACGTAGCTAGCAGGAGACAGAGCAAACTGAAGAAGAGGCGGGAATTACGAGCGGAGTGAGACGTTTAACTGTGTTGCACATCTCATGACCTGTATATGATGGAACAACCATTTCATAACAGAGTGAGAGGTCTGCGTTACTTCCCCATCTCTGACGGCTACCTCTGGGCGGAGGGACGGATGGAGGAGGAGAAAGAGGAGGAGGAAGAGCAGAGGAGGGGTGCGGGCTGTTACTGTTCGAGAGCAGAAACGGAGGGCTGAATTTTAACTCCTCGGCTGGGCGGTGGGAGGTGGTGGTGGACGGTGTTGAAGAAGGATAAACCGTGATTGAAGCCGCCGGGGGTGGGGGGGACTCCGTCTGCTGCTGTTCTTGAGACCCCAGACAGCATCAACATGGAGCTGGAGAACATCGTCGCCAACACAGTGCTGCTGAAAGCTCGGGAAGGTAAGGATGGAGATGGCGGTTTGACAGCTCTTCTCACCCGGTAACAGGGCTGGAGATACCCCAGTAGAAGCCGATAGAAACTGCTGATAGACTTGATATTAGCTGGTGATTGAATATTCTGATGATGCGGTTCGTTACGTACACGGTGTTACCTTAAAATCGCGCCATTCTCTTGGTTTGTTGCAACGACCTGCCAAACTCTATTGGGAACTTTACCGATTTGAACTTTTCCGGTCAATCTCTTGATTTACACGTCTGCTTCAACCAATCAAATGTCGACTGCAAATCCATAAGGTATCAGTAGACAGTTCGGCTTGGACGTGTTTACAGTAATTTCCTGTGCTTCGACAGGATCACTCAGGGGTGTGTCCAGATGGGTGTCCAGGGGTGGCATGGACCCCCTTTGAAATCTGATTGCCTTGCCCAGGGGCCACTTCAGCTGTCAAGACAGTGATGGGTTACTTGGTTTATTAAAAGGCAAAACACAAGCTAGAAAAAAAGAACTTAAGCTGTTAAAAGATAGGTTTTTGTGTTTCACTTTAAATGCATAGTTCAGTATTTCTGAATTGGGGTTTATATGAAGTTCATGTCAATAGTAAGTAAAGAAAAGCCACAGTAATTTTGATCAAGAAAATACTGGTGCAGATGTATGTAAAGCATAGTAAGCGTACCTTAGTACACTTACTATGCTATACATTTCTGCCAGCGAGCCTTTCTGTTTGAGCACTACTTCGGCACACTGCATTAGCTTATGTGTCCCTCTGCCTTGAGTGAACAGGAACACCAAAAGAAAGATGGTCTGAATAAAACAAGAGATGCAGAACATTATTGATATGATTTTGGTATAGAGAGGTAAAGCTTAATATTTGTAGATGTAAAAAATTCTGCCAATATTGGTATTTAATAACGACATTGAAGCCTTTTATCTGCATTTAGTTTTGCATATTAATTTTAATTTGAAAATATTGAATTGGAAACAGGTAAACTATGCTTATTTTTACTGTCATGAAAGAGACACAGTTTGCATACAATATAGGAGTTGTCTAAACACAATACTGTCAGCTTTTTAAATATATTGAAAATAAGCTTGGAAATAGGGGGGTATTGGAAATCTGCAAAAACCCAACATTGGGTATCGCTAAATAAAACATAAGTTGCATCCAAGAGGATGACAGGCAGGATGCCGTTCACCTGCTGCAATAATTCTGCTCAGGCACTTTTAAATTGTCAGTACTTATTGAAGCACATACAGTTGTTTTCTGTTGCTACAGAGAATTGTCTGATGAACCATTTACTGAAAGTGTGAGCGTGCTTATTCAGTGTGTTCAGGCCAACACTGCACATCAGACAAGGTGAGGGAAAGAAGGATTAGCTTTATTCCCAAAGCAACAGTAAACATGTCATGTCTTGTCATGATGGCTCTGTCAGCGCAATGGCCACAAGACATATCCAGTAATGTTAAAGATTTCTCTGGCATCCAAAACTTTTGGAACAGTGTGAGGTAGTGTCAGCTCTCAACTGAAAAAAATAAGTATGATTATACATTTTTGTAATTAATTTAGACATTTCAGTTTTCAATCTTCAGATAAATGTAAACATTGTATCTTTGAGCTAAGGAGTTGTCTAGATTGTTGCACCATAGAGTTATATTTTAAAGGTACTTTAAAGTTAGAAATAAGTGCCAGAAAATAAAATAGATTTGAAAATTTACTGTCAGCACTCTAAGTCCATATGAACTGTTTTAATCCCTGTATGTGTGCTCACATACTTTACCCACCCCTTCTTAAGTCAGTTAAAAATGTCTGGTAATGCCTCTAAATCACCACAGTCTTTATAATAACTAAACAAGTAGTAGTGATGCCAAGTGAGCTTGGTTTAATTGAAAAATCAATAAACATATCAGTATTTTTGGGTGCAGAACTGAAGAAGGAATCCCATAGACTTGTAAACAAATATCAGGTTTTGTTGTTTGCAATGTTTTAAAACGGGAGACTCAGATTTCAAAAAATGCACAATTTTTGAATGAGGTTTTGTATGTCTTCATTGGAGGTGAAGTGTGAAGGGTCCGGAAGGGTTTGTAACTGTGAAACGTGTGTGGAGCGACACATCGGGCTTCCCTTGCTGATGTTGCAGCATCGCCCTGACGTTTGCGAAACAGGATGTTGAGGCACAGCTGCTGTTGCTGTACTGGGGCGGCTAAGGGTTGTACATTGTGCTCTGTATTGCTGCGCAATGTTGTTTTGTCATGAAGTCTTGTTGTTGAGATGTTGAGATGGCTTTTATTTACAGTGAAGTGTGGATTCTGGGAGTTTTGCTGTGCTACCTGTGGGCCCTTCAGATCTTGTTAAGTCACTCCAGGTTTATAGGTCAGCTAAATGTCAAAACTGTGAATGCTGCAGAGCAAATGTTACAGCTTTCAAACGCAGCTCAGGCCGTCATACGTACATTACATAACTCAAGAGCTCTTACATATAAATTATAAACAAACAGACTTCTTATAGGAATAGTGGAGGGAACACAAGATTGCAGGACTGGAGGATATGAAAGAGAAAGGTTTTTTTTTTTTTTTTTTTAATTTTGAGCCAAATGGCCATATGGAAATATATGATGTGCATCTTAAAATATAGTCATGGAATTGAAAGGTTTTGTCTGCAATATTATAAGGTTAGAGGTATTTACATGCAAAAGTTGGGATTTAAGTATAGAGTAACTGACCCCTTTTCACAAAAATATCTGATAGCACCAAGGAGAAAGCTTTTCTTTTCAGGCCTGTACAAATATGTGTAACATATTTTTGCTTTCAGTCTCACTCAGAGACTTATAAAGTTTTTTATATTAAACTGATGGCAATGCTGATCATGAATGAAAGCTTATTTATCACAGGATAAATAACTTCCAGAGTGAGTAGTTATTTAATCAGTACCCCTGACATCAGTTGTAGCAAGGAAAAGCAGTGGATGAAATAAAACCAATTCTTCTCTGTCTTACACCTTTATTTTGTGAAGCCTTAGCCTTTAAAGGTCAGTGATATTTTGATGACATACTTACTTTATTCACTGTCTGTTTGGTCAGATTCTCCTTACTTTGTTGAAGCCTTTCATACGCGCACAAACACAGGTCTGCTTGGCCTGCACACAGTGTTCACACATTTTTAGTGTCTTTTTCTTTTATTTTGACAGACATCTAAAACACACAGTGGGTGAAACATTGTGGGTGTTGAGAGTTTAAAAGTGCACCGCTACAGATTTTATGATGTTACATCTCACACATGAGAAACCTCTCTGTTGAAGTTTAAGCACAGAAAAGCAACAGTTCTAAAAATTCTGTGGATTTTACATCTTTATTTATATTTGGCATTCAAATATTATAAATATATTAGTATACAATTTTCAGTCACTTATTAAACTGTGTTTGTGAAGGTTGTGGTGACTGCTTCTCACCTGTGGCTTGAAATCACCAATGACATGGTGGACATTTAAGACTTATAGAGGGGAAAATAAAGTGGATTTAAATGTTTGCAAATCCACTGCTAATGTTTTAATCTGGTCATGTCTTGGACAAGAAAACAGAACTTAGGTTCGTCATATTAATCAGATCTACTGCTCCATTTTGTAAAAGATAAAAGTACAGATTTATGTGGCCCAAACAAACAAGTCAAGCTGACTGACTGCTGCTCAACACTATGCTCTACGATCTGTTAATAAATTGAAACCACATTTCACATTTTTTGTAGAAGTTCTAGGTATAGCACTGGTTAACATTTTGATAACCATATAAATAGTAATAATTAAAGAATAGACAAAGAAGTTGGTGTTGTAGTTTGTGCTATACCCAATGTTTACAACACTGCAACATGTTTTCTTCTGAACCTAAAAATACTCAGTGCATTTTTTCTCCACTAAAGCTGCACAAATAAATGCAAAGCTCTCTTATAGCCAGCATTAGCTTCATCTGACTGCAACAAAAGGTGTAAAATCAGGGCAGGACCATTACCAGGACCTTTTGCTTGATCACGTTAAAAAAATATGTTTTTAATTCAATACAATATCATCAGACTGTTGCAGTGTGTTCACTGTAAAGGTTCATACAGCCATAGTGATAAAATCATCATTAATTGCCCAGCTCTACCTTAGCCATAAACATGAAATTGTCCCATTGTTCCCTTAGTATGTTACCCCCTCTACCCCTCCATTGGTCTTATTCACACATGTAAAACTGAAAATTTCCAGTAAAATTAAGGATAACCTACTAGAACATTCTCTAACATGCTTGTTCACACTTGTCCCTCACAATGGAGGGAAATACCAGCGGGGGCGGCAGGGACATTTCAGGTCAAGTATGGTTGAAACAGGGCTGTCTTTTGAGCTCACTTGTGCAGCTCACATTGGTAAAACAAGGAAATTTCCAGTAGTTTTATGTATGAATGTAATTTATAAACTATTTAGTCAGATACTTTTGTTGCATGTGTTACTGCAGAAGGAAGAGCAAGGTTCATTTTTTTTAAGTATGTTGTGGTCAGTGAGTGTATCACTTGTAGTTGCTCTTACTGTAACTTAATCTTTTAACAGAGCATGAGGCCTGACAGCTTATTTATTTTAGTTAAATCAGGCCACGTTGAACTCAGTAATTGCCAGGTGAAGTCATAGGAAATATTATTTTGATGCAAAAAAAAAACTACACTGATGATAATTACATTGCCCTGTCCAGTATCTCACCTGGAAATATGACAGAATATCTTAAAACCTTTACAGATTCCCCAGCCCTCCTAGATCCTCATGTTATTGTTTTTCCAACAGGACAAAAGGTTGTCAGTGTAATCCTGCAGCCATCTGCAGAGCGACATGCGACGAGTGTCATGATCCGTCACTGAGAGCTTATCTTCTCATTCAGCTTATGTTGTGCCTATAGACAGGACTCAGCTCTGTGTTTACATCCATCTGTGCAGCTGAAGGACCCCTGAGCAAGGCACAGTACATCCCAGCGCCAGGCAGGCCATGACCTTTGACCTCCTGGAAGCTTTGACAAGATGTTCTTTTATCATAATTTTGAGCTCACGTGCCAAACAGACTGACTGAGACTTTGTTTGGCCATGCTATAAAAAGACGCATTTGTTTAAATGCAAACTCTATTCAACCAAACTGTATTCATTTGTTCCTCTCAGGGGCACAAGGGATTTGCATAAGAAGAACTAAAACCTGGCGGTGAAGGTATAGTCGTGAGTCAAGAAGAAAAGGGTCAGGTGTTTTTTTATCAGTGCAATTTATAGAAATCTTACTGGCAGTGGATAAATAAAGGACCCAATGATCTTGGCCTTTCACCTTGTCCCACTCAAATGTAAGGAGTTAATTGTTGAGACTCACAGAGTCCTAGCAAACAATCTTGTACTGATTGATTTGATCTACTATGTTACGGCCAAAACACACACCAATATAACCAAGGCCCATAGTCTTCCTCTTTGTGCCAGGCTTTGCACAAAGAATTTGCATCTTCAGAATAGCAATAAATAGACCTACACACCCCAAACTTCTGTGCGTCATACACTTTAGACCAGGGGTAGCCAACAGGGTGCCCGTGAGCACCTGGTAGCCCGCAGGGAGCCTTGGAGGTGCCCACAGGGACACTCCAAAAAAAAAGAAAGTTACCACCATAGTTAAATTAACCATTTTATAGTTTAAAAGTGTATGCTTTGCAGATAAATCAATACAATCGAAACATAAGAACAGCAAATGTAAGGTGTGCTACATTTTAAAAATGTCTAATGTCTCTTAAACTTTGACCTGTGGGGGGGTCAAAGGTTAATGGCCCACCTTTATCACCGCTGAAGCCAGCTAGAGCCCTTATGGTGCCACTTGTACAGAAAAGAAATCCCTGAAGTGTGGATGTTGTACAGATAGGTTAAGTTTAAAAAATAAATAGATTACTAAAGATGCACATGACTAAATGGTCTCGTATAATTTTTCAATCATAGTAATAATGATTGTGAGGGATCATGGAAAGTAAAAAGCAAACTTACAGTGTAATATGTAACCTACTCAATGCAAATTAATTAGCTGTTCATTATTTTAGAGTAAACTATATGAATTTATGTTACTCTGAAACAATAAATGAAACAAGTAGCCTCTTCAAAACACCTTGTCTTTCGGGTAGCCCCCAGGCTCAAAAAGGTTGGTGACCCCTGCTTTAGACAGTGTGCTTTATGCCATTAAAAAATGACCCAGAGTGTTTTTGAGATGATGTAATCACAAGCAAGAAATGATCATGGGATCTGAGGTCGTTCACCTTGTTCCTCTAAAATGCTCTTAGTTTGTCCCTGAGTTAAGTGGAGATGCCTGCAAACTTTAAAGAGAGAATCTTTGGAGCATTTATAGTTGGGATGCCAAGATCAGGCTCAATTTAAGATAAGATATTCTTTTATTAGTCCCACAGGAGGAAATTCCAAATTCCATTTACTGAGTCAACGTAAATGCATCATATTGTTTCTGACTGGACCTCAAATGCATCACAAAGACAATGTGCTGATAAGCTTTCACCCTGCTGATCTCAGCATTAATTTCAACAGACTTTACTGGATTAATGTTTTTGACTTAAAGACTTAAAGAAAGTGTCGGACATTAATAACAGGGGTGTCTTAATACCAATCAAAGTATCAGATCAAGGCCTATGTCAGCAATTTTAATTAAATGGGGATAATACTTCATACAGATCGTCTCAGCTGATTGTTTACTTCAGTTTTTTACGTTGAGCATGCTTTACAGCAGGCCGTGATGTAGCTGTAGCAGCCCTGTGGCTGACATGTTGACAATGAAGAAATACTTTAATTCAGACAGCGAAATCAGTCCAACAGCAACCTGCAGTGTCTGAAAAACATACAGTTTTATGTGGAAATAGTACTAGAGCTGTTTTTAGTCCAACCATTTTGATACAAAATTTAAAATGAACATGCAACAGAACACTGAACGTTTACTAACGCCGCTAAGGAAAAGGAGAAGTCTGCAGCGCTGAAACAACAAATTTAGGACTTCATAAAGAATAATAACTAGAAAGGCACTCAGAGAACGCCGACCTCTGCCAAGCAGCTCATTTCAGGCAGTGGCTTTTCCACAACCCCTGTAGAAGATACAATGCTGGATCACCAGATCCAGAAGAGTGCCAGGATCCGGACCAAACTCAGCACATACATGGAGGTTGTTATCCTGTATGAACACAAAAGGTTTTGGGAACAAGTTTTTGGATCCATGTTGGATTTCTCAACACTGCATTGCAGAGACTGCTTTACTGGTGCAGAGTTAGTGACAACATACATATGAGGTGATCTTAAACGTGATGTGATGGGTGTGAGTGTCACCATGGACTTTTAGAGCTCTGACATTTTTCCTATTGTCATTGCTGAGTCTCACTGCACACTTGATTCATTCCTCCACTTCAGAGATAAAGGGTGCTGTATTGCGTGCATGTCAGTTTCGGGGGTCTCAGGGGACGGCAGAGAATGTCAAACAGGACATTGAGTAGCTGCTGAGCACACAGGGAATCACCAAGCAACAGGTTCATGTCATTCTGCAAGAAGAATGAAAAAGGCAGTGAATGATATAGGGTTTCAAAGTGTGGGCTGCGCTGCACACTTGCCTAAAACTGACAGTACATGAGGCCTGCTGTCACAACACAGCATCACAGATTCTCTTATAAGTGCAAGAAGGATTAAGGGCCATTTAAGAACTCACAGCAGATCTACTCACATCTAGAGGATAGATTAAAAATTATATCAACAAGTCACTCACCAGTCACATAGAACAGTGAGTAGATTTTTACAGGAGTTTTACAACAGGAAAAAAGCTAGTTGGACTTGATTCAATGGAACTAAATAAGGAAAGCTTAGTTGTTATTATGTTTTCTTAATTTAGTTAATGAACAAAAAACAAACAAAAACAAAAAACAGTGTGCAGCTCTATTGCCTAAGTAAATGTAAATAGCGGATCGAGTCTTGGTATGGGTACATAATCATATTTAGAAAATGGGATCGGGATCAGGGGCCAAAACAGATGATCAGGACATTCCAAGTTAATAAACTGTGAGGAAAGTATTCTATTATCTGAATTCATAAAATATTGAAGCATATGTGTTGGTTTACAAAACAACTACAGGTTGTAAAAAAAATTATCTTCTTTTCAAGGACTAGTTTGTTACTTCATTTCAATATTTTGCTGCAGCATTGGAACAGAACAGAATATACACTTTATTTTTACTAGTATACTATTTAGGTTTAATATTCTGTTGTTGTGACAACCTTACAGCAAATCTAACCATACTTTTAAGGGAACAAACCTCAGCTACATTATATACTTTGGGCATAGGAAAGTTTTTAAAAGTTAGATTGAAAATTGTACCATTTTCACGAAAACATTGATATGATACTTTTTTTGTCATTGGTTGACTTAATTTAATAAATTAAAGGTAAAAAAAAAAAATGTTCCAGCCCTAATGCTAAAAAGACTGTGAAAAATTTCAGCGGTTGTGTTAACTACTGGAGCCCAGAGAATGCAAATTGAACAGCTGCAAATTATGGGAAAAAAATCTTGATTTTTAGATTTAAATCTTCCACAACAAAAAAATTCTAATTAATTTATTAAATCCATATCTCCTACACCCTCAATACAGTTCACTTGAGACAGTAAAGTCAGTATGTAAGAGGCTAATGTTCTCCTTAATGAGATAAAAGGATTAAAAATGGAAATAGATCATTATTAATTCAAATTAAATTGATAGCTCACGAATGTAGAGTACAGCATTATCTCTCACATGATAAACTTTGTAAATGACTTAGTTTTCTTGAGAGCTTGTTTGTTCTTTATTTACTCACACACTCTTGTGTAACTGTACTTTCTATTATATTTCACAAATGTCAAGAAAAATGTAAAAGGTTTACTTTATAAGACGCTCAATGTTCTCCCTGCAAAATAAATGACATAAGTCAATGGGAATGCTGTGCTTTGGAAAAAAAAAAACAGCACGTGTTCTGAAGTTTTTCACCTATTTGTGTTTTACCTCGGCTCCTAGGGAGGGCAGAAAAAACACTCAGGCTGTTTTTATATAAGAGGGGAAACCTGTCAGCATCAGAAATGGGGTCCTTAAGACAAGGACAAGGAAACGCTTGAAGCACTTCATCACCAACTGTGACGAGTGTATTTTAAGGCTGTTATGTAGTTTATCTTACAGGAGCTGCTGTTAAACTTAAAGTAAAGCGATCAGAACAAAGATTCAGAACAGCAGGGAGAAACCTAACCTGACACACCAGATTGACAGTTCAGTGTCTGTTATACAGTAGGAAAATATGTCATGTGCAATATCACTGTTTAAAATTGTCCATCCGTCCATTATCTATACTGCTTACCCCTTTTGGGGTCGCTAGGGGGCTGGGGCCTATCCTAGCCGATGAGAGGCCCTGAGCCGGTCTCCAGTTGATCACAGGGCTGCTTACACTACGTTTACATGAGAGCTTTAATTCCCCTTTAATTCAAAATAAAACTTAAATCCTCTTTAAAAAGATCCAAAATGACCTTGTAAACACCTAATTCCAAATGAAAATGACCATTCCGAATTTAACTAAATTCTGAAGTACAGTAGATGGCTGGTTTATTCTGATTTTAAATCCGAATTGATTAATTCCTCGATCTTGTACATGTTCATTTCCACTTTAAAATTAATTCCAGTTGTTCTGCACATGCTTGTTCCCTTGTCCTGTTGCGAGGACGCACATATTCCGCGCTGATGGGAACAGGATGGCCGCCTGAAGCAAGCGCTGGACTCAAGCTGAGACAATTTATGTAATTAGAGCCTTGGAAGATTTGGAAATAAAAAGAATGAAAAGAGTGGATGGACGTAAGCATGAAAATGCTGACCTTTTTAAAGTTGTGTCCAAGTTGGACAAGGTTTCGACGCTGGAGACGCTGAACTGGAGTTTGTTTTCTTCCAGTAGATGTAAATACATCACGTCCCCCCCATGTCCAATCAGAATCATTCCAAACCCCCAGACCTTAAGCAGAATTGAATAAAGCCATATAAACATGTTTTCCATGTAACCCTCAGTTTGGAATTACTATTTCCATGTAAACGCAAAGGAGAATACTTCAATACCGAATTATTCAATTCTGAATACTTAATTCTGAATTAAAAAAACATCATGTAACCGTGGCCGTAGAGAGACAGACAACCATGATGATAATAATTGCGATAAATAAACAGAAAAGTGAAGTTTAATTTTTAGCTCTAAAGTTTTTATAACTTATTTTCAAATTGAGCCCAAACGCTGATTGTATTATAACTGTGTTTCTGTGCCTGCAGATGCATAAACGGAGTCAGACTCATCTTTCCTCAGTGGTTTGTTTCCTATCGTTCCACTTCATAGCTCTGCTCATGTCTGTGCTCTGCCCTCTGAACCCAGACACGTAACAGAGGTGTTGCAGCTTGTGCAGCTCACAGCAGCAGATCGAGGATTAGTTTACTCTCTCCCCCTGCGGTTTATGTGGGCTACACTAAGTGGAAGAATCTGATTCTGGATCTGTTTTTTTTTTTTTTTTTTTTTTGTATTTTCAGTATAATCCAACATAAAATGTAATGGTATTGTACCATTTTTAAAATGTGGTATCATTTTTTTGACAACCATTTTGGCAGATACTTGTATTTTATGTTTCGCACACTGTCTCAACTGAACTTTAGACCAACCTACTAACAGAGAGGTGGTGGTGAGTAGGTACGTAAAGCCGTCTCACCAATAAGGACACTATGCCGACTTGTAGCGTTGTCAGTCATGACCCTAACCATCTAAAAGTGGAAATCCAAAGTCAAGTAAAAATGGTCGCAACAAAAATAAAATATTTGCCTCGCATAGTGAGAGTCTTTAGATATATTAAGATGACGGAAGTTGTTTGTTGACTCAAGCTGTGAAGATGTGGTTTTGGCAGTAAAAACCGTCTGTCACCCGCACACAATAATTTTCAGGTTTCCTGCAGCCTCAAGCAGACATTCAAGGAACTGCTGCTTTTGGCACTTCTGCACTGGCTTCATTTTTCAGCCCTGGAAGAGCTGCTAGGTAAATCATCTCGATATCTATCTGACCATGCCTTTCTCCAAGGGTACATGGTTTTGGCCCCAGCTCTGTGCTCTAATGCTGACTGTGGCTGCACAGACGTGACTCGACGTGTTCCTTCATCTGGAGCCACCTGTGGGCTGAATAAACACCTGGCTTGAGGGTTTTGGTCTGCCATTTTGGGGAGGTGGTATATCCCATGATGACATCGCCAGGGGGAAGTCTCTCAAACAGACTGTTTAGGCACACATTTTCTGAAAGGTGGAGGAACCAAAGGAGGTAGAGGAGATTTTTTTTTTTTTTTTTTTTGGTCAGAGGGGGGAGGGTTGTAGGCAGACCATGGACACATTATATTAAAAAATGTCTCCAAAGGCTCTTGTGATGATCATTCATCTGTATTTCTGTCATCTGTAAGCTAAATGAAGTCCTATTTTTTAACTTATATTAGGTTTTGTTTAATGAAAAATAGTCACTTATAACATCCATCAGTACCATTAGTTAGAATTTCTCACCATTCGCTTCAGTGTTTGATTATAAAACATCATCTGATTTGAGTTAATACGATTTACCTCGCTATAATAGGCTCTTTCCGCTCTTTTATCTTTTCTATATTTGATCAACAAAAACAGAGAAACTCTACAAAAATGTTCAATATTTGAAAACCAAATTACAGAGCCCAGTTCCTTTGAGGCTGGTTTATATGATTAGGGTTACAGAATAAGATCTTAAATTATAGGATTTAAGTAGAGAGTCCAAAATGTCAGCTATATTTACAGCACAAATTCAACACTACTTGAATCATACTGTGATCTGAATAGTTGATGAGCTCCTTTATTTTGTGCTGGTTTTTGAAAATTCATTTAAAACATCCTTATTTGTTTATTATTATTTCTCAGAATCAGAGTGCCAGTGCCTCTGTCACTTCCTCAATCTCCTGCACTAATGCACAGGCGGACAACAGGATCTCATTTTCTCTCTTATCAATCAGCTTATTCTCTGTAATTCCACAGCTGATTTTATCATCTGTTTCCTGGACACAAACAAAACATCTTGTTGGCATTGTATCTGTGACAGTCGTCCATTTTTACTCTGAAGTCTGAGGAGCATCTGCCTGCTCACATTTGAATACCAAATCCTGAGAGCTGCTGTTGACTCTCTCTGCATAAGAGATGCTCCTGTGTTCACAACAACCCTCTGTTATTACTTCACACAGCAACAGCTTCTGCACTGAGAATATAAAGGTTTGTTTTATCTTAGAGCAAAAGAGAGTTTGTTTAGCTTGATGATGGGATCTGAAGGATGAGCAGCGAGATTTTGCAAGATTATTTGAGTGACAGGACAGAGAAACGGCACCAAAAAAAAGAGCAAAAATAAACCCTAACCCTCAGGGATTATAATTGTAATAGTTATCATGTCATAAAAAATGAATTTTATTTATAACGCAGAAGGAAAGATTATGGAGGAAGAGATTAGTGAAGCCTTTGTCACAGTTCATTTACACAAAAGAGCTGCAACCAATCTCCATCATCATTACACGGCAGGTCATTAACAGTCAGCTTACAGTGCGATACAGCTTTGGGATGCACACGGTGAGCAGGACACTGCGCTCCCGTCCCCTGCTTAGTTGTTTCAAGTTTCTGTGACCCTTAAGGAATCTCAGAGGGTCAGGACTAATCCACTTCTCTGCCAGATATGCTGTTGAAAGGTTCTGCCTATTCCCAAACACTTTCTATAGCGAGGGTGTCCAAACTTTTTACAGCGAGGGCTGTATGGACGACTGGGCCACCTGCCACACTTCACTTTTAGTATATTTAAGTTCACCTTTTAGGGTTTAGGGGTGGGTTGCCACCTGTCAAGGGGCTCTGGGATGGACCGGGCTATCACTGGGTTCACCCCAATTTAGGGTGAGGATGACACTGTGAGAGATGGGAGACACTGGTGGCTTAATTTCACAGTCAGACACAAAACAAGAGTAAACTGCAAGAATGTGCCAAAATAAGGGGGGAACTGTTGGTGCTTGGAGATGCTTGAAGATTAATATTGCATACTTTGTAAATAGGACCTTGTGATAAAGCAAATACAGCAGAAAATGTGCATGATTGATATTATTTGCTGCTGTAAGCTAAACATCTTTATTAAGTCAATTATTTTGGGGCCAGTTCAAAAGGGACCACAGACCGTATTTTGCCCTACATGAATATATCAATTCATGAATAAATCAATTCATAAAGAGAGAAGCTCTGATTGGATCACTCCCCAACTTATCCCGCCACCATGAAGCTAAGGCAGTTGTGATTGGATGTCCCTCTTAACTCATCCAACCTTTCCACACAACCAAAGTAGCTGTGATTTGATACATTCCTAACTTGTCTCTACCTTCTCCATGACGAAATTTAGTCTCTGTCAAACATTTTATTCTAGTTTTTATTTGTTGACAAAATGTCAGTTAATTTAGTTTTAGTTTTTGTCCATGTGCACTTGAGTTTCTTAGTTACTGTTTTTTTATCAGGGGAAAAAAGGTTGTTGATGAAAACTTTGACAAAAATAAGTAGTCAACAAAATTAACACTGCTTTTAAGCCCTGGGTTTAAAATACAATCATTATATTTATTTTTAGTATATTATAGTTGCTTTGGAGTTGGTGATGATTTGAAAAGAATCTGAGAGCCTTAACAATGGATGCCAAAGTATATTTTTGCAGCATAAATGTGTACTTTGCAGTGACATAAATAAGGTAAATAATCACATTTTTACAACTTAACGTAGCTGTGCTCAAATGTCACTGTTCCTTGAGTATCACTGCGTCACTGCTTAGTTTGACTTCATCTTTGTTGTGATGTTGTAGTTTTGCAGTGTGTTACATTGTGCTACAGTGTGTTGTAGAGCGCAGTGGCATGTGTCGTGTTACAGTGCACTGAATAAATGTGTGCTTAAACTTCCTTCTCTCACCGTCTCGGCTTCTGAAGCAGACAGGAAGTTCCTCTGGTTTCTTTGTTCAGATTTGTCGTGTGACATTCAGTGTTTGAGTCGACTCTGCTGTTTTAAGAGCTCAAAAGAACAAACACAAACATGTACTTGACTCCACTTCTACTCAGATTAGTACGCTGCAGGCAGAAAAAAAGCTTTTCTTATTTCACTATTTCCATTTTATCTAATTTTTCACAGAATCTTTGGCTGATATTTCACCTTTCCCTGCATATTTTAAGAATTGAGATTTTTTTTCAGAAGTTGAGAGGGGTTGCTTATCTCGCCAAATAGGCATTGTTTTTCGGAAAATTGAATAACCTAGTTAACGTCACTTGTTTCATATCTAACCAAAAATCTGCTTCATTTCTGTCTGTTAATCTGCCCTCTTGTTGGTTGAGGTTCAGACTACGAGATCTTTTTTTTGCATCATCACTTTTTTATTCTGTTTGTCCTTTTTGATTGCATCAAACACAATGAAGTTGCCAAGCCTTTAATCCAGACCCTTCATTTCTGTTTTTTAGGAGGCGGCGGTAACAGAAAAGGAAAAAGTAAGAAATGGAAGCAGCTGCTGCAGTTCCCCCACGTCAGTATGTGTGAAGAGCTGCGACAAACCACAGGTAAGATACTGCTGTCTCTGATCTATCACGTCAACTATTTATACAGTTTGTTGTTCCCAGAGTCCGAACCGAATTGGGAAAGAAGGCCTTTAGGTTCTCTGCACCTTCTCTATGGAATAATCTGCAGACTGAATTTAAACTGCGAAACTTGGTGTCTCTGAATGTCTTTGAATCTGCAGTGAACACTCTGGAATACAGACTTTCTGAATGTCACTGTTTTAATTGATGACTTTTATTGTTTTCCTCACTTATTTGTACCGTATTGAGTCTGTGTGACTGTTTGTTGAAACTGTGTTTTGCTGCCATTCTTGGTCAGGTCTCCCTTGGAAAAGAGATCTGCTGATCTCAATGGGACTAACCTGGTTAAATAAAAGTTAAATGAAAAATACACAAATAAATAAACTGCATTTGTACAATGGCCATTTTTTCTCCTGATAGTCTATATAGGGGCTGTGTCTTAGAATGAATTGAAGACGTGAATATTTTGGTCTAGTTTAAATAATACTTTGCTGTGGAGGACCTCTCCCCACTGCCATCACCTACTCTAGCCTTTATTATTGGATTGCTGTTACTGGGAGGAGCAATAGTATAGTTAGGACAGATGGATGAGGAGAGCACGGCAGTATATGTTCATGCTGGTGGCAGACCAAGCCAGAAACAGGCTCATTCCTGAGATGGAGCCAAGGTGTCAGATTTGTAGGTAGACATTACAGTGTTACATTGCAGCAAGGTGGGGGCATGCAAAATTGGAACATGCCTGACAGCCCAAGTTTATGTCATAAAACGACCAAATTTCTTTTACAGAGCTTTTTAAGTTCTGCCAGTTTGTAGATACTACTGCCAAAACTGTATTTTTTCCATTCCAATCATCGTTGTGTGGGTGTGTGATGACACCCGTGACAGAATGTTTTGATTCTGGTTCACAGAGTGACACTCTATGTCCATGTGGGGACATTAGTTCTGCCTAGACGGGACCACTGAGAACTAACAGATGATGCTGCTGCAGGGCCATCAGCTGCATTGTTTTGTGGTTGGTAGGTGAGTGAAAAGGATACAGTTGGAATAATGTTAGCTAATACCCGATCATATCATATTATATGATATGATATGATCGTGGTGAAACTCGTGGCGTGACGTGACTGTGCGACACAACAGTGACAAAATGAGCTATTTTATGGACAGGTGACGCAACTTAGGTGTCGGATCTTGGTTGCCCAAGTCGCGTTCAGTGTGAACGCACCTTTATGAGTTTTGAATATTGAATACATTAAAAACACACTGTTCATTAAGAGGTTGTGTGTTTGTGATTTTGCATCTGTAGTGCATGCTATAAAGATAAGCCAACCAACAGTGAGCACGTATTTAAGGATTTTCTCCTTTTTTGAGTAAACAGAGGGCACACAGCTTCAACTAATGTTAGGTGTTAGAGTTATTCTCAAAGTGGTGATTGAAAGGTAGGATATGGTTTTTGATTTATCCTGATGCACAGTCTGATGTGCTTCAAACTTATCCTCCTTCTTACATGTGTACTCATCAGCTACTTTATTATTATACCTTGCTAGTTTGTGTTGGACACTTTTTTTTTGCCTTTGGAACATTCGTCAGAGATTATGGTCCATGTTGACATGATAGCATCACACAGTTGCGGCAGATATGTCAGCTGCTCGCCTGCTTATCCCACATTCCACCACATTTCAAAGTTGCTCTATTGGTTTGAGATCTGGTGACTATGGAGGCCGCTGGAGTGCAATGAACTCATTGCCATAATCAAGAAACCAGTTTGAGCTGATCTGAGCTGTGACATGGAGTGTTATCCTGATGGAACTACCATCAGATGGAGGGGAGGATACGCTGTGGTTCGAAAAGGATGGACATGGTCAGCAACAATACTCAGGGAGGCTGTGGGGCTTGCATGATGCTGGTACTTAGGGGCAAAGAAAATCCCCCCCTTATGCACAGGTGTGGGTTAAGAAATGGTCTTCTTCATACCTTGATTGTTACAAGTTGTTATTTAGTCACTGTTGCTTCTCTATCATCTCAAAACACTTCCCCTCTGACCTCTTGCATCCACAAAGCATGTTCACTCACAGAACTGATGCTCACTGGATATTTTCTCCTTTCAGACCATTATGTTTAATTGGTCTGAAGAATCAAAAACGATGGTTGAATGGGTTTACCTAATAAAGTGGTGGGTGAATGTATAAGTACTAGTGGTAGGCTATAATGAAAAGATTCATCAGAGTCAATAGTAGTATTGGTAAGGTCAAATGTTGAGGAATTTAGATTTTGAGTTTTTAGAAAACACAACTGGGTCAAAACAGACCCTAGTTTTGATTTCCATCTCTAGCTAAAATCTTTAGTAGAGAATTCAACCCAGCAAAAACTAAACTGAGACTGCTGTGAAGATGCTGCCATACAACTTTGACATGCGAGTAGATGAGTTTACAGCTTATATAATTGAAAGTATTTTTCTCATGAAGTCGAACATCTATCATTATATTTGAATTTACCTTTTCATTTAAACAGCCCCATAAATTAGAGTAATGTAAAAATATCCACAGTTGTGAGTTGTATTTGAAGGGTTGATTTTTCTCTTTAAGAAGCAGCAGCTGACTCTTTCTCTGTGAGAGGAAAGTCCCAACATGGCCTCTGGACAACATGTTAATGAATAATGTACTCCAGAGGACATGTATGGACTGTATAATCTATGTATAGATCTGTTATCTCACATTAAGCGCTCTTTATTTTTAACCCTGTGTCTTTGCACACATCAACCTCCATCAATAAAAGCTGTCATAAGTGGTTATGGTGGACCCTGAGGTTCAAAGTAAATTAAATACATAACAATCTGTGTTCTTGAAGTCACATTGTTTGCCTATTTTTGGAATCATAAAACACTAAAACATGATCTAATAATGGGTTCATATTTATCATTTTATTAATGTATCAGGCCTCACTGAGTTTATCTTATCACTGTTGATTTTTCATTTCCTCTGAGGAGCAGGCGTCGGATTATAAACTGCTCAAATACAGACATTCATCTAAATGCTTGCTCAGAAAGCTCTCAGGAACAGGTTACACATAAAGAAGCAGAAAAATTACAGCGCAGGGTGTATTTTTCCATCATGTTTTTGGTTTTTGGGGAAGAAACTGTGATTGAAATCGGGAAGTTCCCTAGCTTTAGTTTTGGTTCCATCAGCCTACATTTTTCTGAATGAACTCCTTCATTCTCCATGAAAAATCAGAACTAATAAAAAATCTGCAGGAGAAGAGCATAGTATGTTTTTTTAAAGATCGTCAGCCCTGAGGAGACCATTGAACTTTTAAACAAGGACATAAAAAATTAACAAAAAGTCAAGGATCATTTAATCAAATACCGTACTTATTGTGCAAACCTGAAAAACACAGAGCCTATTTTTTTCCCTTCTGTAATATTTTTTGAGGGGCAGAGAATCACAGTGACACGGTGCATCAAACAGGGTCCAGGATACAGATAACATCACAATAAACCGATACTGCAATTAACAACACGTTTCAAGAATTTTATGTCATGATGCATTAGGATATCTGATTAACAGAAGGTTAATAAATGGCTCTGATACCCTTTTAGTAGGCAAATGTATTTACTCATTAATTTGTGTTATATTCACAGAAAATTGGACTAAGTTGAAACAATGTCCATGTCTGCATTTGCAGATTTGATTAAAAAAATGGTTTTTTTTCTCTGTGAAAACAAGCAAATATTAAAACATACTTTTTAAACTAAGAACATGAACAATACAGGGGCATTCAAGACATGATCCTGAACATGTAAACATTATGCTAACACAATTTACAAGGTAAAATTTTTAGATAACATCTACGAACAAAGCTCTACTAACTTGACCCAGCATTGTCAGTAACTACAGAATATGTCTTAATTTTGACTATTGCCCATCAAGATGTGCTATTTAGGTGCCCTGAGCAATTCTGTGCATACACAGAGCCACAGTACAGTGTGCTGAAGCTTCCATGTTGTGTAAATGGAGTGGGCAGTGATGAAATAAAAAGCACATATGCAGAGTTATTTAACAGGGAATATCGATTGATAGCTGCAGCTTTATTTTTATTTTCATTTTACAAAGCAACACTTCTCCACACTCTGCTTTTGCTTACAGGTAGCTGTATGATAGGACTGCTCAATTATGGAAAAATATAATAGTTATTTGGATTGACATTTAAATCTCAAAAATGAAAACTAATCGGTTTTGAAGCATACACACTAATAATCAAAGATATTTGGTTATAAGCGTGTATGCTCAATACTCTGTTGATGTGATTGTTAGGGATAGTAATCATAATTAAAAGTCAGTTAATCTCCCACCACTACTGTATGACTCCTATCATAAAAGCACTGGTTAAAGTCTTGACATAACCTAGAGTGCAATGCATTGCCTACTTCCTAATAAAACAGGTCAAGCCATGGATGACCAGGCATGCATGACCAGGATATGCATGTTGTACTGACGCCTAACTCGTTTTATTTTTGCACACAGCATAAACACACACATAGTGAGTATAAAGAAACTTGGCTATGCCGAGATAAGACTTCACACTTGTAGTAAGATCATCAGCCCAACAGAGTTTTGGAGCTTGCCAGCTGTGAATTTTTTTTTGTCTCATACTGTGTCATAGCAAATGACAATCAAGACCTCATGTTGGACGCCTCAACCCGACAGACACCAAGTGTTTGATGTTGTCTTGTCTTTCCGCCTTTAATTTATACCACCACATCATAGATGTTAACCAAAGAGGGCACAGACAAGCATTTGCTTCAGTCACCACTATGCCTTCACTTTCTGATGTAGACCAATGACGCTTACAAACCCCTTGCTGTGCTCCTAGTTTTAAGATGGGAGTTTTCTACCCAACTGTCAAAACTATTCAAAACTTAGAGATGTTTTTTTCCATTCCTTGAATCCAAGCAGTCAAAATATCTTCCCTGATCATGTTAGGACACAGAGGAACCTTTATACACTTGTTTTGTCATCGCCTGATCAAACCAAATGTTGTGTTTTGAAATCATGAGGATTGCACGACTTCCTGTCCAACACGTGGGCAGAAAGGAAGGAGAACTGTCCTAACTGCTTTTCCTTTTATATGAATTATCATTTCTTCACAAAGATGTTTTCCAAACTCTCTGCCCTTTTGCTATGTTCATGTCTCCTGGACCTTGGTTAAGATGTCTCTAAAAGGACTCTTTCTTTCTAAACATTGACATACTTTATGAAAAGTCTGTGGTATTTGAACTCTGAATGCATGAAGGCTGATAAATTTTAAAAAAAAAGAGAAAAAATGGAAAAAGCTGTTGCTCAAGTC
Organism: Cetoscarus ocellatus; assembly: GCA_037902135.1. Taxonomy (NCBI): domain Eukaryota; kingdom Metazoa; phylum Chordata; class Actinopteri; order Labriformes; family Labridae; genus Cetoscarus; species Cetoscarus ocellatus. The sequence goes on along the minus strand of JBAMNC010000164.1, from coordinate 198,138 downwards.
GTACAGAGGAAACTGTGGCTGATGCAGAAAGAGGAAGTAGAGTGATGTTTTTGTCGTTTGAAGCAGCAGCATGGTTACTTTCATTTTGATAACAGGTGACAGGGTGGAGACAATTTTCATTACAGAACTCGTATAAACCATACATCAGGATAGACAGAGAGGAGTTAAAGAAAAAGATACATTTAAAGAATACAAACACGAAATTTGGGGCTATAGGGCTCTGCATGATCTTTCATTTGCTTATTTTTGCCTGTGTTATGCCCCAGTCACACATTCCCGTTTCTCATGGCGATTGTGCACGACTGTACACAATTGGCACGGCTGGTTTGATTAGCATGATACGGGAAGAAATCCCATCTCTCCCCCGGACACACCCCGTAAATACACCATCAGTAACGCTTCTACAGCGCTTCGAGGGCATTCGGCCTGCTTCAATTAGGTCAATACAACGATACAACGAGGATTCCATGAATTTCCATCCCACTGACACGGCATAAGCCCCAATTGAGCCCCGTCACTTGTGTCGCCTTGAATGGGACACTTTCGGGGCACAAACGGTTACGTCCTTGTCAGTCGTCCTCAGAAAGCTTTCTGGATTGAGCCACGATCAGCCCGATTGAGCCCCGTACATGCCACGCTAATACTGTTCGCCTTAGGACTGCATTAGGCTTCCTATACTGAGAGCAGCGATTCTCCACGACAGTTTAGAGCAGTTCAAAACAATTTGGACCCTTTCCCGTTCCCCAGCGTTCGTCCACGACTATACAGTGCAGATCCAGATCAAGTAACGCATGCACCACGACCAAAGCACGTTTCATCAGGATTATGACAATCTTGCATAATCGCCATGAGAAACAGGAATGTGTGACTGGGGCTTAACATTAAGCCTAATGATAACTACTTTCAATGTATTTAATTAGCATGTACAAGTTTGCTTTTAAAGTCCTATATTTAGCAAAATACATTTTTCAATTGTTTTACACATAATTATGGGTCCATGGCCTGTCTACAAACCCCCAACATGAGAAAAATCTCTTCTATCCATCTGTTGCATGCTCCACCCATGCTTGCGCCATGATATTGCAGAAGCCAATAATCAATCAGTCAATCTTAATTTGTGGTGCCAATTCATGGCAAGTGGTATCTCCAACCACTTTACATTAGAGCAGGCAGAAGCCATATTCTTCATTGTATAGATACACAGATATGCATATATAGAAACATATAATACACATATATACAAATACATCCAAACCTAACATGAATCCAACATGAGCGCAGCCCTGGGCCAACCTACGTTACGGTGCATCTATAGGAGCTTACAGTACCAGTATCAAGAAAAAACTATACTATAACTAACTAACTTTACTATAGGCTGTTTCACTTTATATGGGGAATTTAAGTGAAATGTTGTGCCTGTGTTGATTAAAAATGTCAAGAATTATATCTACAGACATGCACATCTGGTGCTGGCTATTTTGTTTGACAAATTTTACAACTAGTCGGCATTGCTGACAAAATTTGATTATATGAATTGTCGCCGATGGATAAAATTGTCTGATAGTTGTTAAATTACTTAATTCCTTGTTTTCTGTGTAATGTGGGGTCATAGCAGTGATTAAGCACCAGTACAATAAGGGTTGTCTGAAGTTTGGATCTTTGCTCTCAGATTCTGTGAACACAAGATTGCTCAGGTCATCTGGGGTGTCTTTGAGATCATGTAGCTGCGATAAAGCCTCCACCTCAGATTATTTTCTACAACAACAGAGAGTCAGTAAGCCCCTCAGTGCAGCTGCAGAGATATGATTTGTGTTGGTATGTAAATCCGATAATTATACATCCTGTCCTTTTATTCAGATCCACAGCTATTTAATTTTAAGACCTTGTTTTAGGACAGAGTTGATTCAGTTTCCTGCTGCAGGCCTAAAATTCTAAAACTTGCCATGAGCACTTTGGTTGGCCTTCTGAACCGGACACAACATCTCCTTTCTCTGCCACTCTTTTTTATGTCAGATGTTTCCTCTCTAATGGATTTGTCAGCCATGGTCTGTGTTTTTTTATATGTGCTCAGGGGCACACGGTTAATCTCGGTTATAAAATGTTTTCTCAGACAGTTGTATATTTTCATTCATTCAGTAATATATTTTCATGAAAAGTTTCATAATCTGTTGTGTCTACAGAGTGAAAAACTAGAATGATGGTGTCATACCTCTGCATTGCTAGAGAAAGAAAGTACAGTGTTGGGTCTAGGGGTGTCCCGATACAACTTTTTCACCTCCGATACGATACCAATATTGCAGCCTTGACTATTGGCCGATACTGATATCAATCCGATATGATATCAGCAGGAATCGTACATACTTTTATTACTTATTTTGTAGTATGGACTGTAAGAAAAGGCTTGATCAAGTGAGATTACTCAAACAGAGAACAGTAGTCAGCAATCGTAGTTAGGAGAAAAACTGACCCATTTGTTATTAACCAATGGGTTAAATAAAATTTTACCTTAAACATAAGAATATACTACAATTAAATAAAAATAAACAAAAAATAAATTAGAAGACCCTGAAAAGTAACCACAATAGATCCAATAAAAACAAAAATATATATTTTTAAATTGGAAAATAACTACTTTGTTTAACTTAAACATAAGCATATTCTACAACTGAATTAAATAAATAAAAAATATATTAGAACGTACTGCTTGTATCAGAGAGCTAATATCGGAGATTTTAGATGTGGGCCGATATAATCCGATATTTTTTTTTTTTTGCTGATATTGGACCGATATCCGATATCAATATCGCACTTGGCAACGAACCTTAACCTTCCTAATTTATCTGGTTCATCATCAAGTCAGAGAGGGTATATATGAAAAAAAACACAAAAACCAACAACTCATAATTGTGATTATTCTGACTGATTCTGAGCTCAGGATTTATTTTGCATCGTAGCCACCACAATTGTTAAGCATATTTAATAGACTTTAAAAAATTGAGATTGTAATGATGCATCATTTTTACCAAAAGTTCAACAACATACACTGACTCATGTACCACACTTCAAACTTCTGGCTTCTGTTATCAGTCATCTCCTTTTCATGATCGTGGGGGGTCATAATTATAATTGAAGCTCTGTTATTTGCTCAGCTCCCTTGAAATTGTGACAGGAATCCCTTAAAGGCTGTGAGCGCGCAGGTCAGTGAACAAAGTGTTGAGTAACTTGCCCTGTCTTTAAAGTATTTGGGGTGAAAATTTAGGGTCTGTGGCAGCCCCTCAGAGAGGGATTTAACACCGGCACAGTTCTGGTTTTGGGACCGGTAACATTCTGGATTCTAAGAACCTTGGTTCTCTCTAGCAAACCAGCCCATGTTCATACCAGTTTAAGTGAAACAAAAGTGGGAGGGCGTTATTCCATGTTACTCGGGCATAAGTAAACATCACACCTGCAAAATGGCAGATCGCATCGATATTCTTCAAGCGTTTGTTGCTTTACTTAAGGTTTTTGTTTTCATCCAGCAATCACAACGTACTGCTCTCAAGCACCAATTGAAATTCTGGTGTTGCCCAAATTGCCATCAAACATTTCATCTCCTCACTTGACCACTGCACACTCTTCTCCATTTTCCTCTGCTTCCTCTTCTTCCTTGACTTCATTTTATCAGCACAGAATATGACGCTCCCACCCATGATGTCACGGTTCGTGAGCTGGAGCCAACCTTTTTCTGGTTCTAGCTATGAACCAACCTTTCAGGGTTCCGAACCAGTTTTTTTCCGGTCTGAACACGCCAGCAAGTTCAAAATTAGATTTGGGAACTTGAACCGGCACAGAGTTGTGCTGGTGTGAAAGCCTTCACAGTGATAACAACAAGATTACTGGCATGAGATGATTGCAGTGACCCATGCTGTGTTGTACTTGTTCAGTCATGCAAGGTAAATGAAGAACACACTCACTCCTTATGCCTCCTTACTCTGCATGTTAAGCCTGATATGATTTTTGAAGATATCTTAATAAAGTTTGATCCCTAAAGACATTTAAAAACTCAGTAATTTACAAACTAAATAGAATCTAAATCTGCAATGTATTTTGATTTACTCTGTGCCATCTCCTATGTTGAACCTTGATGTTTTACCCTTCTGATCAGTGAGTGTTTATACCTCTGTTTGGCACAGGTTCCTCTTTTATGAGGGTCAGACAGCAGTCACATTTCTAAAAATAGTCCCATTTAAAATATGTATTGATAAGATAAACCTCCCTCACTGGTTCTTTCTCTCCATCATTTTAAATTTATCCGGTGTGTTATTGTTTCCTGGAGTGTTTTGACCCCTTGTGCAGGTTAACTGAAGCACCGTGTAATGAGCTCACTGTGATGTGAAATATTACCTCTCTCCTGCTGTGTTTGTGTTTGGAAAATCTGCTCGTAGTCCATAGAAGGCTGGCCGGGCGCTCAGAGTAAACACACTGCACACATTGTTAGCAGAAGAGCATCCATTAGAGGAGATGGCGACCTCTGATAACTCCTTGAGATGGCTTCAGGTGCAGGAAAGAGAAAAGCATTCGACCATTGATATGATTCTAAAAAACAAATACACTCACAGGCCTCTTTATTAGGGTACATCTTCCTATGATCAGGTTGGACCCTCTCCTGCCTCAAATATTTGTGACATAGACTCAGCAAGGTGCAGGAACCATTCCTCAGAGATTTTGATCCACATTCACATCATGGCATCACAAAGTTGCTGCAGATTTGTTGGCTGCACATGTACGATGCTCATCTCCCATTCCACCACATTCTACCTAAAGGTGTTTTTTTTGGATCTGGTGACTGTGGAGGCTACTGGAGTACAGTGAACTCATTGTCACTATCTTCTAGCTTACAGGAGTAGCACTCAGTGTGGTCTTCTACTGCTGTAGCCCATTTGCTGCAATATTTGACATGTTGTGTGTTCAGTAAAGATCGACCTTGGTTGTAACAAGTGATTATTTGAGTCACTCTTCCCTTCTATCTTCTCAAACAGCTCTGACCATTATCCTCTGACCTCTGGCATCAACAAGACATTTTGGCCCACAAAACTACCCCTTAGTGTTTAATCTGTCTGGCCATTTTCTGTAAACGTTAAAGATGGTTGTGTGTGAAAATCTGTTTCTGAAACACTCAGACCAGCCTGACAGACTGTACTGCATTCAAATGAACTTAAACCACCTTCTCCACTGTTTTGCCTGGTTTGAATTTGACTATGTCTACATGTCTAACTGCATTGGGTTGTGGTCAAGTGATTGGATGTTATGTATTTTCTAGGGATGGGCGAGTACCGATACCAGGTTCGTTTAATACTAGTAACTTGATAAAACACCTCAGGGTGAAACACGAGAACGAGCATGGAGGTTGAAGCTATTGTGCTGGAAATGAGGAAACACCTACAGCCAACTTTACGGCAACCTCTACAGAAGTCAGAGAAATTGAAGAGCACCAATCCGAGGGCATCACAAATAACAGGGGCACTCGCAGAAATTATTGCACTCGCCAGCTTACCACTCTCGTTTGTGGGAGTCCGACGGTTCATGAAGGTTGTGGAGCTGAAGTTTGAAGTTCATCTCGGGCCACAATTGTGAGAATTGTGATGCCACATGTACATGACTCTGTTAAAAAGCATGTTAGCAGGTTGTTGTACAATGCTCCGTCCATTAGCTTCACCACTGATATTTAGTTTAGTGGATCACACACAGGACAAGTGATCGCTGTAAAGTTTGAAGAGATGCTCGGCACATGGAATAGTCCCAAAGAAGTCGTTCACGTTGTGTTGCGAGACAATGCGAAGAACATGATAAAAGGTATGGATGAGATATGATGAGATATAATGAGGTATGGATGATATTGTGTTAATTGAAATTTTGTGGGTCAAAAGTACTAGTTGTATCGGTACTCTGTATTGGTATCAGTGAGTACTCAAGAGTGAGTACTCATACTGGTATCGGTTCAAAACAAAAGCGGTATTGAACATTCCTAGTGTTTTCATCAGAGAGCAGTTAAACCCAAAACAGTAGCTGGTGAGTGCAGGTTGAACTATGTTCAGCATTGTTTCCCTACCTTTTTTGCTTTGGGAGGGGGGCCGCCTGGGCCTGAATGAGCGTGGTCTGTTGTTGGGGTCCTTGCAGGACCCTCTCCCCACAGGATGCAATTACCATAATTAATTAAAGCTTGTTTTGATTTTCAGCCACATTACATTTCAATCTCACTGACATCTTTTTCTTATTTGGCTGATTTGGTGGAACATCCTTTTCTTTATACAGTGTTGAAGGGAGGGGCTACTGTTATTTATTACTGTTATCACTAAACAGTTTGTCTAACCCTGACTTAGTCAGGCTTTTATCTAAGTTTTATGTTGATCCTCTACAGCCTTATGATGGTGAAAGCAGTAATAGCTACATTAGAAATAAATTTAAATCTGGGGTTGGGAAACCACTGGTCGTCCATTAATAATTTGTTAATTATTTTTATTTATTTATTTATTTTTCATTTTTTATCATAATGTTGGCAAAACGCTGTCTCCTCCGCTGTCTGAGTGTGAGTTGGTGTGTCTGTACTGGTGTGAGTGCGTGTGTGTATGTTGTGAGACAGGAGGGAGGGGGTAGCCCTGCCCGTTGCAGAGGAGAGGAGAAATGCATTTTAATGAATGTAACGAAACAATAGCGAACCATTAGACTCTGAAATTGTGCAAATTATGGTTCACTTTTTATTTGATAAAAAGGATGCCTGTTATAGGCCCCTTTGATTAGGATAAAATTAAATAATGGAAATTATAATTTTTTTAAATCTACAACTTGATTTCTGGGTGGGGATCCTGCAAGGCAGGGGTGTCTGTTGGGGGGGTGGGGTGCCCTCCAAATAAGCTAAAGGGGAAACAATGTTCAGGGATTAATAATTCATCATAACAGCAGGAGGAACATTGAATTGTCATCAGGATTGTCATCAGAAGTGTACGTCTAACCACTTCCTACTAACATCTTTTACAGCTTTATTCAAACACCAGATGGGTGTGTTTTTTCCTCTTTGGTATCTTCTTAGAGCAGTTTTGCATGTTTCCTTGAAAAGTTTGGTGTACATATTCTGAAACACAGGCAGAAAGCTGCATTAAAAACACATAATCATGAATATGAGAAAAATAAATGAATGATTAGGATGTTTGAGAGTGAGAAATGAATATAAAGAGAGCTTTAAAGTGGATAGTTGTCAAACTAACAGTATCTTTGTTGGCAGTTGATCCAAAAGCAGAAGAAGAAAGCCTTGAGTGTGAGGGAGTCTTGAGAAAGACACTCAGGAAACCAACTTCCACTTCCTTGTTTGTCTGAAATGGGTTTTCTTTTCTTCTATTCTATTTCTCTTCTTCTCTCTGGCATTTACACTTTTAAACATCACAACAAATTGAGCAGGCAGGGAGCAGTATTTCTCTGCTGCACAACATTGTCCTTTCACTGCGCTTTGTTGTTTCCTAGGTGTGCGCGCAACCTTCATCTGAAAGAGTACTGCGCATCTCCATTTTCAGCCATTTTGTGTAAACAGCCCTGAGACTTACAGGTGACCACCCAGATCATTTGCATATTAATTGTTGACTTAGGCTTGCTATTTTAAGCTGTTCCCTAGTCAACTCGTAACCCCAATTTCCACATAATCCGTCTGCACAGTGGTCCGTGCACTGGGAATCTATTTTCTGTGGGAGCCATTTCAGCTCCTCGTCAAACCCCGCCAAGCAGATCGACCCAACACAGGAAAACAAGCACTCAGAGTTTCCAGAGTTTTCATTTCAAAATACAGGGGAATGGTGGACATTGTGTCGTTGCCCACAGCAAATCAACATCAGGCAGGAAAAATAACCTCTTGTTTGCCTGTTTCTCTTCTGGTTGTCTCGTAAACCCTCAGTCACCTCATGAGATTGTGGTTCTGTTGTGATCTGTGTGATCTTGTGTTTCAAACTTTCAGGCCTGTGCTCCGCTGCGCAGCGCTTTAAATACGCTCCAAATGGATAAGGACACACGGCATCAGCTCGAGCAAAGCTGCTGCACAGATATAATGCTCTGCAGGGGGACTATGTGGAAATCCGGGGTTAGAGCTGAAGACGCCTTTTGGAGAAGAGGTACAATGTCTTCCAGACTGAGAACCACTCCAGATGCAACTTTGATCAGCGTTGGGTTTCTATCACGGTACTTGAGTCCCACTTTGATTTTATTGGGATTCTGAATATTTTACAGTTACTGAGTTTTGCAATACCTAACATTGCGATATATTGCTATTTTTTCCTTTTATTGTATGCATTTACGTCCAAAAAGAAAAAAAAAATTCTACAAAATTTAATAAGAAACATATCTCAGTATATTCATTATGTCACTTAAGTTTCATCAAAACAGGAGTAAAACTCAGATTAATGTCCATACATAGCCAGTCAAAGCTACCTTCTTTGCTGTGCACAGCCTGTCTTCAATTTGTATCTTCACTGCTCTGGAGAGCTTCAGCATAGCAGTGTTGGTGAAGTAATGCTGCAACGAAGGCACATACCAGGACTCCAACCAGAATGTGACAAAAGCCTTTGTTTTGTTTACAACATGGTGAGGCCTTGACTCTTTGCACATATAATTAGTAATGGATTGCACTGTTTTCACAATTCACTCAGAACTGGGAGGCAGCTTAGACAAACTAAGAGTGTCAAGTGTTAGATTGTGTATCAGCAGGGTTGGCTTAGCATTAGCTGTCCTGTCATAGCTTTTGCTTTCCCTGTGGTGCCAGCGAGGTAAATCATATTTTCATAGTAGTTTATTCTCATATGTCACTCCTCGTTTTCTTATTTTGTTTGTCTCTTTGTGGTTGTACAGCACTTAAGTCAACACATGTTGTTTTTTAATGTGCTTTATAAATACATTTTGACTTGACTTACAAATTCAATGTGTCATATCCATCTCCCCTCCATCCCTTTCAAAGTCCAAAGACAGTCCCCACAATGGACTTAAATGCCGACGGTGCATTCCTTTTGATTCCCCTGTGCTGCCATGTTTATTTACCATCTCTTTCCTGCCCAATGAATGACGCCTTGTGGACCTTACCTGCATTGGCTCAACAGCACCCTCACATGGACTTAAAGAGTAATTGATTTTATGTCTGTAGAACCAAAAGCTTTGTTAAATGTTGGTAATGAATACATTAAGAATGTCAATACTTGGCCGCTGGGACTCAGTATACTATCGCCACGCCAAGTATCACAGTACTGTGATGTATCATTTTTTCCTCTATCCCTAGTATTTACAATGTTAAGCCTGCTGGATAGGCTGTTAATTACTATGTTAATTGATAAACATGTTATGAAAGAATCATCACGTTGTGTAATTCAGTAGTCCTTGTCAAAGAATACTTGTTGCATTGCTTCTTGAGAGACTTTTGTACTCCTCTGTTTAGCAAATTTTGATGTAGTCCTTTTGACAAAACAAAATATAATCAACACACAAGTATCTGTATCAGCAGACTTTACTCAAATATGATCCATGATTGGTATCCCCAGAAAAAACATCTTGATAGGGACATCCCTGCATTAACTTAAATTGTATGCAGCTGATTCATTCCAAAGGCAACCAAACAAATTTATTGTGAAATCACAATTATGCAAAAGGAAAAGTTCTTAAAGTCAGCAGCATTCATTCTTTGGGAACCATGTAACTCTAAAACATTGATCATTGTAAAACTTTACGAGAGAATGTTGAATCATTGGACACACATGGGTCATGCTGCCAAGAATTGAACAAAGAAACTCATCATATACATCGGCAGCCTTACTCCACAGGGCTGTTAGCACATAATGTGGGCTTGTTTTCTTCTGATTATCACATAAAAACACACAGACAGGCCGCAGTACACCGGCCTTGATCTGATATCTGTAATGACTGTTCTGACGGGGTCTGTGGAGGCCGCAGAGGCCGCACAGGCTTGTCTTTGTGGACTTTGTGTGTTTGATGATGTACAGCATGTTCTGTACCGTCCTGCTGCTTCTTTCATGTTATCACACCTCCGGTCATGTCTACTCATCCAAAACCACATCAGCGATAACGCCTAGAATTCTGCAATTAACTGTTTCACACATGATGAGCTCTAACATGGAGATCATAAACTTTAATTAAGCTTATTTAGGCTGTTACTGAAGCAGAGGATAATGGGTTTGAAGTCGATGTAAACAGGCATTAAAGAATGTCAATTAGCAAAGCACTTACTCAAAGTCTGAGTATATTCATCAAGTCATAACTCCATGCCATCCGAGACAGGCTAATCCCAACTAAACATTAACTTAGTGTCGTTTTTATAAATGAATGAAGTGTTCCCCTACCATTCTGTTGGAGTGGTGGTGTATCACCTGAAATACCGTTTTTATCCCATAGGATTTAAGTTATTAACTTACTTTACTTAACTGCGCCTTGTTGTCCTGAACAGTGTTGGGTACAAGTTTTCAACTTTGACACAATTACACTAACTTACATATTTTTATGGGTTGTCTCTTTAGCAACACAAGGGTACACATTTTGGCTGATTTTACCACCCAAGGAGATAGAAGTGTGTTATTGTACCATATTCTTTTGTTGTATTGTAAAGACTAAAATTTTCAATGGGGGAAGAACAACATATTCATAATGCAACATATTACTGTCCTGGCACATGCAATCCAATTATCGGTACGTTGGCTACAAATATCAGTATTTCTACCAAAGAAGTATTGTTCTTTATTGAGATTTTTGTGGTCGCTCACACGTATAAAGTTTGGCGGTCATGGTTTGGGATGAAGTTAAGACACTGTTGTATGTTCATTTGCTTTGGTTTTCTATCACACTGCTCGTTGTCAGATGGATCAAAGCCCGTTAAATGCTGTGCAGTTTAGCCACCAGCCGGTAGTTTAACTTTGGAGCTCTAGCTGCAGACTTTGTTCCTGCTGTCTGGCGTAATGGTGAATTTCATTTAGCTCAGAACTTGAATGTCAGAACTGGGAATTACATCACATCCCAGTCAAACACGTTCCAGATGATAAAGTCAGGGTACCCAAATGTCGCTCAACTTCCTGAGTAAAAATTCTGTTCTGCTGTTCCCACTGATAAATTGAATTCACACGCATTGGAGCATTTGATGGTAAACCCTTTTTTTTTTTTTGCTGGTGCTTTAACTATGACATCCATCAGCACAATCACAACTGCATCACTTAACACAGTCACTCAGTAGACCATATCACCAAGACGGTTACATTGTTTGTTTTTATTTATTTAAGATTATTTTTGGGGCATTTGTGTGCCTTTATGAACAGGAGAGAGAGACTGTGGATACGATTGTGAAAGCGGGCAGAGAGAGTAGGGGGAGGACACTCAAAGCATGTATATGGGGCATGCCTGGTTGCTTACCACTCTACCAAACCAACACCCCAGACAGTTACCATGTTTTTGGAGGAAAATATTGTTTGTAGAAACATCTTACTTTCACCTGTTGCTGTTGTTAACTATTACAAACTATACAAGATGAAATGGCCGGTTCTCATGGTCAACAGGCTGCTATAATTGTGCATAAACCATGTAGTCTGACCGCTGCAAAAGTGTTTAACACAGCAGCATTACACAGCTCACATCAAAGGACATATTCAGCCTTAAATTCCCTCTCAGATACGAGACTGCAGCCTGTGGCCACTCTGAAAAGATGTTACCTCTGACACAAGTAAGAAGCACCGAGGGGGGGAAATCATTATATGTAAGTGTTTAATGATTTTGTATGTAATCTCTCTGTCATCTTTGCAGAATCTTAAGCATTCATTTTTATGTAGCATTGACAAATGCTCCTAATGTACTTAAAAAAGTCTGAATATATGAGTCCATTTTATCTCCTGGCCTTAGAGTGCTCCTGTAAGATGTTAACACTGATAAACAGAAGACCTGCTGAATTTCACCTTTGAGACATTTCTATAAACCCATCTATTCTGGCACCCAGCAACACAAGAGGAAGACATATTTTATTGAACTCCCATGCAGCCTGCTAGCCTGTGATGGTTATTTATGTTTGCCTCAGGTTTTGCTTTGTTTTGCCCTCAGATAATGCTGCAGTGCCACTTAACGTAGGTCTTAAAGGGGTCTCCTGAACAGAAAGAGCAGGTAATACTTGAATGGCGCAGGGCAGCACATCCATGCTTTATTAAATGTTATTTTGGTTTGACTAGACTAGTTCTCAGTACTGTAGAAAACATGTCTTCCTGGGACCACAAATTTCAGTCGTCTTTCAAAACAAGTAAATCCATTTGGTTAATATTTGCTTGTTTCCTCTCCGTAACTTTTATAAAGAAATGTCAGTTACTACCTTTTTTAAAGGGGCTGAACCAAAAGCAATCTGAAACATTGTATTTTATGGTTTTGTCTTCTTGTTTTTTTATTTCCTTCCGCCAGATCCTCTGCATCAGGGTCAATTAGTTTCATATTTCTCTAAATTCATTAGACAACTTCATGATTTATCCCGAATTGTTTCCCTCTAGCTTTTCTCCTCTCTCTCTCTGTCCTGGTTGTCCGTCATTTCTCATGAGTTTTGATTTCCCTCTTATTGTCCTCCTCTGCTCACTTTGCAGCAGAACATTTGAAGTATGTTACAGAGCGGAGCGCAGAGAAAGGAGATCATTAGAGGAGAACAAAAGAGGATGTAGCAGTGTAGCAGAGCGAGACAGAGGAGAAAGAAGTAGAGCAGAAACAACTCAAAGTGGATAAAACGGAGCAGAACCTGACAGAACATCAGTCATTGTCATATTAATGTAAAGGAGTCATATAAGAGACAAGGAAAACGCATAATCTGAAATAATTAACCCAAGTGTGCTTGTTTAATGTACTGTATGAGGCAGAAATACTGTTCATCTGCAGTGCTTGAGATGCCCATGTGTGCAAAAGTCTTATCACAGGATGAGCAGTGTTGGTCATATTCTAAATCTTATCATACAACCACTCAGGTGTTGGTTAATGGAGATCCATTTTCTGTTTTTCTATGACAAATAATCAATGAAAGTCTGTCAGATATGGATTTAAAAAGGAAACAAGTGGCAAAAATTGTGTTTTAACAAAAAAGAGGCATAATTATTGTTGTTATTATTACATCAACTCAATGTTCTTGCCGGCTTTTGTTTATCTGTTTGTGTACATGGTAACTCCAAAAGGTACACAGGTGAAGTAATTTGGTTCCAGGAACTTTTGAGAGGACTCCTTAAAAATTGAGTGATAAATGCCTTGGTGGAGGTTGTGCTCTGCTAAAAATGTAATTGATTTTTATTGTGTTTTATGCTGTTGTTAAAGATCAGTGATATCAGCTGTGAAGGACAGGATTAAGAATGCAAACCAAATTACCAATTACTTAATTGGTATTTAGTTAATTTTGCTTCTCTTCTATTATAAAATTGCAGTATATATCTCAGAGGAAAAGAATATTCAAATTTCATGTTTATGACTTAAGACTACACTTAGTGTTATCTCAGCAGAATACCTATTATTTTCTGAGACAGTGTCTAGTTTTTCAAGTTCTAGCTGAAATCTGCTTGCTGTAAAGAGGTTTTTGTTGCCCTCCTGTGTTGTGAATGGTCCTCGGTCATTGAAGTTTAAATCCTCGTCTGTTTAATGTTTTGTAACTGATCATGCAGATTTGTACCGGTAAATTTTACTCTCAGCCTTGCAGATTGTCTTTCCTTTACTTTTTCTGATCGCCCTTGGCTTGTTCCTGAATCACATTTGTCTTTTTTCTTTCCTCGTTTTGCATCCTCATGAGTCACACATGCAAATCAGCGTTTCTTTTGAATTTTTCTTTTAGCCTGTAGCAAAAAAACTGGACACAAACAGAGAAATCCAACACCTTCCCTGTAGTAATGTTTAAGGTTTTGTTGCCAAGGTTATTTCTTAATCATTCAGTGCATAAAAATGCCTTCTTCAGAAAACAAGGATTAACAGCACATAAGAATAGAGTCAAAATCTGGTCAGGTTGTTGGATCAGATACACTTACCTGAGTGGTGTCTTTATTGTGACCACCTTTGCTGAACTGTGCTGACCTTTCTGCTCAGTGGATTGTCCAATATTGCCCTTTAGCTATAGAAAAGGACTTTACAGTAAATAGAGGCTTTTCCATAAGGCTGTGGTAAGAATTGAGATCATTGTTCTTTTTTTTCCTTTAAAGTGTTGATAAGGGAACTGTTAAGTTTCTAAACCATTCAAAAATATTAGTTTACTCTGACACACTCAAACCTGCAGGAGGTCCAAGAACAATGTTAAGCTAGGTTGACAGACCAATCAGCAGCTGATAAATCAAAACACAAAATACACTTACCAACCACTTGGTTAACTCAGAATTAAATAATTTAGAATTAAAGAACTCTCCTTCACGTTTATGTGGAAATAGTAATTCCGAATTAAGGTTTACATGGAAAACACATTTATTCTGCTTTTGTTCAATTCCGCTTAATGTCTGGGGGTTGGGAATGGTTCTGATTGGACAGGGGATGGACGTGACGTAGTTACATGTACCGGAAAAAATAAACTCCAGTTCAGCATCTCCAGCATCTCCAGCGTCTTTATCTGGGAAACCTCGTCCAACTTGGATGTTACAACTTTAAGAAGGTCCACATTTTTATGCTTACGTCCATCCACTCTTTTCATTATTTCCATATCTTCTAAAGCTCTAATTAAATAAATTGTCTCAGTTCGAGTCCAACGCTTGCTTCGGGTGGTGATCCTGTTCCCATCAGCATGGAATATGTGCGTTATCGCGACAGGACAAGGGAACAAGCATGCGCAGAACGACCAGAATTAATTTAAAGCGGAATGAACGTTTACACGATAGAGGAATTATTTAATTCAGATTTAAAATCAGAATAAACCAACCACCTACTTAGGAATTAAATTTAATTCGGAAAGGTCATTTTCATTTGGAATTTGGTGTTTACAAGGTCATTTTTAATCTTTTTAGAGAGGATTTAAGTTTTATTCTGAATTGATGGGGAATTAAAGCTCTCATGTAAACGTAGCCTTTGTCAGTTACGCTTATTTAACTGCTCTTAAATGCAAATAACTTGTCAGCTAATCAGTTGGCTTCAACTCCATACATGTAGACATGGTGAAGATGAACTGAACCTCAAATCCAGCATCAGAAGTAGAGAAGAAAGGTGATTTAAGAGACTTTAAACATGACATGGTGCTGAATAGGGTGGTCTGTCTGAAGCGATTTATCCCCAGAGATTTTCACAAACAGCCATCTCTAGGGTTTACAAAGCACTGTCTGAATAACAGAAAATGTCCAGTAAATGGCAGTTAGCTGGGTGAAATGCCTTGTTGATGCCAGAGGTCCGAGGAGAATGGCTAGAGTGGTAGGGGCAGAAACTCAAAGAACCACGTGTTACAGCCAAAGTATGCAGAGAACCATTTCTGAATGCACAACATTTTAAATCTTAAAGCAGAGGGGCTACAGCAGCAGAAGACCACACCGGGTGGTACTTCTGTCAAACTTAAGAAACTGAGGCATTATTTACCAATTTTAACAGTGGAAGATTGTAAAAATGTTTACTGTTCTGATGAGTCTGGATGTCTGCTGCCACATTCAGATGGTAGGGTCAGAATTCTGTGTGAACTTCATGAAAGCATGAATCCATCCTTCCTTGTATCAATGGTTCAGCCTGGTGGTGGTGGTGGTGCAATGATGTGGGGGTTATTTCCTTGGCACACTTTGTGTCCTTTTGTACCAATTGAGCATGGTTTCAACCCAACAGCCTACCCGAGTATTGCTAACCATGTTCAACCCATTATGACGACAGTGAACCCATCTTGTGGTAGCTACTTCCAGTGGGAAAAACGCTCCATTTCACAAAGCTCAAATCATCCCACACTGGTTTCTTGAACATGACAATGACTTTTCTGTACTCCAGTGGCCTCCACACCAGATCTCAATCCAGAGGAGCATCTTTTGGGTGTGGTTGGACAGACGGTTGTCATGTTGAAAGTGCAGTTGATACATCTGCAGGGACTGTGTGATGCTATCATACATGGACCAAAATCTCTGAGGAAAATTTCTAGCACCTTGTTAAATCTATGCCATGAAGATTTGGGGCAGTTCTGACAGCAAAAGGGAGTCATACATTATACTAGCAAGGTGGGCCTAATGATGTATATAAAGATGGTCTATAATGATGTAACACAGGGGTCCCTTATTCCCAACAACAGAAAGAGATGGTAGAGGAGTACTATAACAGAGTGATATCATTTGGGCATTTGGTTACCAAGTATTAGTTTTGAATGCTTGGTGTGGACAAACCTGGAGACTGTGATGCCTGATAGCTCAAACTGCAAACACAGATGGTCTGTGATGCCTTAATCTGGACTGATTCAAGTGTAGAAGTAACAAATATTGACATAAATGTAAGATTGCATCAAGTGCAATCTGATGTCCCCAAAAAGTATGGCCCATATTTGTCTGACCAGCCTTGCTTCTGGTGATAAAGATTGGAATACATGGCTTGTGTTTTATAATGATGTAAATATATGGATCACATTAGTTAAAAGTTTAATTTTAATTAGAACCTGTTGTGTTTGTGTCTGAGCAGAGAAGGACTACAGCAGCCTGTGTGAGCGGCAGCCCATTGGACGATTACTCTTCAGACAATTCTGTGAGACACGACCCGAACTGAGACGCTGCGTCAAGTTCCTGGACGCTGTGGTAAGAATAGCGTGTTTGTCTGTGTTTGTCCTGTTCCTGGAAAGCGTGTAAGCATGTCTGTGTTGGAGGGTTTGAGAGTTTTGGCTCCCTTTCTTTGAACACTTATGTGAAATGACAAAAGAAATTAAGTGTCGTCGTGTGTTTGTGTGACTGAATGTGTGTGTGTTTATGTGTGGGAAAGAGACAGGAAGTGGGGGTCTCAAGGATTTTCTCTTTCTTCCTTGAAGTAGTGCTTAATTCCTGTAATCGAAAGGAGGATACGATATGTAGGTGAAAATTAGATGTTTAATTCATGCTCCAGAGAGATGGATAATGCATGTTTTTAAAATGAGATAGTAAACTAACAAGTTTTTAAAAAGTTTCTTTTAACAGCTAACAGAAGGACAGACAACTAAGAAAAGGTTCATACTTGTAAATCTGGTAATTGAAAATAAATGTAAGCAGGAAAGTACAGCAATTTAACCAGGATGATAATAATGCCTTGAGAATATAGCTAAGTGGTGTAATGTCGTGTGTGGTTATCTTGTATCAAGTGCTGCTTTCTTCAGTTTCACTCACCGTGTCTATATTAGGGTAACACAGGGATAATGCAGAAAACAGAAAACAGAATCTCAACATCAGTGATTTTACAGCTTTTTTCAGTCCATGGCTGTAAACTTCTATTGTATAACTTCTATTCCATTGAGGACGAAGTCCTGGAACGCACGCCCTGATTGATGTCTCTCCTTGACAGCATACGCTGCTGGTGCAAAGATACAGGCCCCATCAGCTTAATGAAAAGTGTGTGTTGTACGTATTAAACAGTCTTAAAGCTCATACTATGATTATGAGTTTTTACTAAATAAACAGCAGAGGAAGGAAGACAGTGCCTCTAGGCAGAAGCTCCAGTCACCCTGGATCAGAACAATGATAGAAGGAAAAATTGTTGCTCAAGTTTAAACTGATAAAAAAGTGACCCTGTCCTTATTTTCTATCAACATCCTTCCCTATCAATAGCAGATCCACTTCTGTCATGCTGCCAGCAGAGTAAAACAACAAGCGTTCAAGTACACAAGTCTGACAAGCAGGGATGCAGTCAAACTTTCTGGCTGAAGTGGCCCAGGCCCTAACAATAAAAATAAATAAAAAAGAAGAAACAAGTAAAAAAGAAAAACTAATTAAAAAAACAAATATATATATATATATATAGGTATACACTTTTCGGGGGTCTGCTTGGTCTGCTTGGACTCAAATGTACACGGCCATGCTCCTTTCATCTATCCTCCCTTTTTCTCTGTGTCATCTTGATCTGAAAAATAAATAAATAAATAACAGGGCTGGAGCCTATCCCATCTGACATCAGGCAAGAGGCAGGGTACACCCTGCACTGGATGCCAGTCAATCACAGGACTGATATGAAGAGACATGACCGTTCAAAATAAAAGCAGTGCTTGGCAGGAAAGAGTGTAAATCACAAATACTATTTAAACCTTCCACAATTAACAAAACATGATGTTCAGTGTTGGTTGGTGACCGTGCCTCATGCCATATCATGCTCATTCTGTAACCTGTGACAAATGAAACACAACCTGCCCCTCTCACAGAGGCACATTCTCTCTGCTGTGTTGAGCCTAGACATGCTTGTAAACATGCGTTTGGCAAATGGTTAATTAAATGCTTAAATGTTTCTTTATTCAGTGATGATACCAACCAAGTTTTCACACATGCCTTTATTCTGAATTTCTTTCAAGGACATTTATTTAGTCATTGACGTGACATAAAGAGCCCATATTTTGCCTTAACTCTGGTTCATAGTTTTATTTTTGGTGAATGCATTGGTATTTTCACAATTGCTAATATTATAAAATTTTCTAGTGATCACACACTGAGTTCCCCCGATCCATCTGTATTTCCTTTCTGTCTGTGTCCCTCTGTAAGAGCCTCTGTCAGTTTTAGGCCCCCCTTACCCATGAGGGCCCAGCCTGCTCTGACTGGTTGACTGGTCTGCTAATTTGCCAGTTTAATGCTGCTCAGCACCATATTTCTACTGATACTGTACTTTGATTTGTTGGGTCAACGATACATCCCTAAATCAATTTTTGTCCAAGCCCCTACCTTGAGCCAAGAGATTTGTGAGGATATTTTCTTGTCCCACTTACACAGGTTTAGCTGACAGAAAAGCAATGCAAAACTTTGTGAATCAGGTCCTGTGTTCCCAAAAAAAGAAATGTAAATATGAAGGGAAAAAAAACCAATCCTATACAAATAAAATAGATTTGTCAACTGTTCAGTTTTTTTTGGGTCATGATTATTGTCAAGTTTTGGTAGTAAACTGTGATCACAGTTTTAATCAGATATTTAGAATTTTGTTTTCTTTGCATTTTTAAACTATATTTTAAGTTTATGTGGATATAAGGAATAATTCTTGTTCAATAATTCTGGACCAGGAGTCAAAGTCATGCAAAAAAATGTTCCTTATGGTCTTGACTATTATATTCATTTTTGAAATATTTGCTACACTAGTGTGATCTAACATTTGAAACCGAAACACATAGACTTAATTCTTTCTTCTCCTTTTCTCGAGACATCTAATAGATAAAAGTTTAACTGAAAATCTGTTAATGTTTTTTTTTAAATACTGTGTATTGCAAAGTATCCTGAAGAGTTGACATGCAACATCAAAAACAACAACTGTCTCTTAAAATGTAAAATTCAACCAAATGACTAACTTAAACTTAAATTGTTGGATCTTTGCTTCTTGCATCACTTAAATTTGGATATTAAATATTTTAGTTCAAACTTGATTAACCATGATTTAACTAAGAGCTGATGGAGTAATTGTCATCAAAAGTGTCCACATTTTTCCAAGTACATTGCTTCCTATGCTTTCTTTATTTGTAAAATTATAGTGTATACTGTATATCCCTGCTGTAAGAAGAAGTGAATGGACTAGCAGAGGTCAGTGAAGGCATCGTCCATCCCTCTGTTTGTCAGCGAAGGCAGCACGGCTCCACTCTGACTGGACAGCTTCACCGCTTTCACTCATCCGGCGGATACGACTCTCACACGAGGCAATTATCCTCTCTCTGCCCCCACCACTGCTTCCCGTCCCCTCTCTGAGAATGCAGCAAGATGGACGGGGAAAATGAGATTTAACTCGTCTCTGCTGTCACTTAGCATTAGTTTACTCTGTGTGAGAGAGAGAGGAAGCACTCTGGAGTTTTCCAGTCGGCTCAGTTTACTGTAAAGTCACTCAGAGGAGGTTTGATGTGAGGAGTGGGAGAAACAACCAGTCTGTTAGCAGCAGGGTGTGTAGCAGGACTCAGAAACAATAGTTAGTGCAGGAATGAGGTACACTGCCAAATCTGAGGATTATTAAAGATATATAATGTACTATTTAAATGATGTTAAAACTGAAATGTTTCTTGCTAAAATAGCTAATTGGATGGTATAGATGGTATGCTCACTGATCACTTTACAAGACACAACAGTTCAACTGCTTGTTAACGCAAGTAGCTAATTAGCCAATCACATGGCAGCAACTCAGTGATTTTAGGAATGTAGACATGGCCAAGTTGACCTGCTGAAGCTCAAAATGAGCATCAGAATGGAAAAGAAAGATGATTTAAGTGATTTCTTACTTTGCATGGCTTTTGGTGCCAGACGGGCTCATCTGAGTATTTCAGATTTCTGGTCTACTGGAATTTATGCACAACCGAGTCCAGGTTTTACAAAAATGTCAGTAAGAAGAGAGAATATCTAGTGAGCAGTAGTTCTGTGTGCAAAAATGCCTCATGATGCCAGAGTTTGGGGTAGAATGGCCAGTGGGCTCTGTTCAGGTTTCCCTGTGATTAAAGAAGAATCTAAGTTCTGATGAAGCCGATCCATTTGGGTTTCAGAGAACTGCTCTTTGTCTGGACCCATCCTTGAGACCAGTTTGCTCTGGGAAACCCTTGCAGGGGTTAGTAGCCCCCTCAACATTGCTCTTTGGATCCACACAAACCCCCTCCATTATAGTAAGATAGTGATTCTTAATGTGATTTGTAGTTTGGGTAGTTCAAGGTTAGGGTGCCTCCTTGTGGCCTCCCTGTAGAGGTCTACCAACTGGGAGGAGACCCAGAGGCTGATCCAGAGCCTGCTCAAGGGATTGCCTTTTCCATCCAATCTGGGACAGCCTAGGGATCCCCCAGGTGGAGCTGGAAAATGTTGCTGGGGAACAGAAAGTGTGGGTTGACTTTCATGGCCTGCTGATGCGACCCAGCCCCAGATAAGCTGAAGAAAATGGATGGCTGGATATGGTCTACGAGGTTGATGAAGCATTGATGCCTGTTTCTGAATGACCAAGAACACTACCTGTGATGGATACTTCAGATTTTAAAAGGTGTTTAAAATGATAATGAAATTATAGGAGGGACTGTTAAAATTAGATCAACCTTGTGCCTTCTCCTCACGATTAATTAAAATGCATAATAAGTTAAATATTCAGTGGTATAAATTTAAGGAGTGGCATACTATGAGGGCTTTCCACAGAACTAAGGAATGAAAAAAAGACAGTGGGGAAAAGTAGGTCCAGCAGTCTGCCCCTTGCACTTAGTTTTATGCCACTTCTCTGTCATGTACATTGATATTTATAATGGACCAATGGCAAGTGTTGGGGGTATCTTTTCAAGGAAAGGCTGCTTTGTTTCTAAACATAAGTGTACAAGGAAGAAGAGTCGCCTCTTGTTGGTTAGATCGTTGAATAATTTAACAATAGGAAAGGTAGACTATATTATTATAAAGATTTTTGTATCTTTTATGTCAGTGTGAATCCCATCCAAAGTTGATCCTGAATCTTCTGCTTTGGTTATGAAGGGAAGATGAAGGCAGCGCTCCACCAGCAGCCAATGGTCCACTCAGTGCTCTCTCACTCTTTACCCATTATTGTTTTTGTTTATTTGTTTGTTCAGGCCGAGTACGAGGTGACTCCGGACGAGAAGAGGAAAGAGTGCGGTCAGGAACTCATCGAAAAATACTTCAACCCAAAGGTAACTGCTACCTTCACTGAACTCTGTTACTTTCTGTGCTTTTTCATTGATCTGTTTAAAAGTTGAAGCACTGATAGTAATTTTATTTTTATTTAACAACTGTACACTTTGAATGAAGGTTGTTATCAGTATTGGACAAATCTAACAAGCCTCTGTGATAAAAAAAAAAATGATCGGGTTTGTTGTTAACTTGTGTTGTAGATGTTAGCTGATATCATGTAATGTAATGCAGGTCATCAAAAACTTAAACTCCAAGGAATCGGTCATAGAATCACATTGAAAAGTGTTTTGCCTTTGTACTGATTAGCTTAAACACAATTGATTTTCAGGTTTTGTAAATACTACTACTATCTTCACATCTGCTCTCGCCTCAGATTAAAAGAACAAGGGTCCCTCATATTGAGAATGTGGGTGCACATTGCCGCCTTTTCTCTTCAAATAGTTTTGTGACATTTTGGCCCAACTTTAGTACGTTGCTACTAGCTGCTGGAGTTTCATCATCCCTGCATGCTGACTCACAAATGCAGCAAATTTGAACAAAAAAGGGCAAAAATAAATGGAAGTCTGCATTCTAACCTTTAAATACCACAATTAACAGGCACGTATTGATGCATGGACATCATATTGAACTTTTCAATGTGGTAACGAAAATTAATGTACCCTATTAGACATTTAAAAGATAGGTCAAGGTCATGGATCTACATGTTTGTCATTTTCTTGGGAGTTCACTTTTGTTAGCTCAGTATTTCAAGTACGTTTAAAAAGATAGCTTTCAACTATTGCACAAATGTCCACATTAAGTTTAGGAGGATGTTATTTTGTCTTGTTCAATATCACAAGAATGCTGTAAGGGATTTTTTGTCAAACTTTGCATAAATGTCCACCATAACACAAGGGATAACTAAAACAGATTTTTTAGGTCACAGGTCAAAATTCATTGAGTTTCCTGGTATTCCAGGCTTGTGACCACAATATCTTGAATGACGCTTTAAGCTGAGGTCTGTTCATCTTTGCTGATTTGCCTTCTTGCAATCAAACAAACTGAGTAGAAAAACAGGGCTGAAGCGAGTGCTGCGCTGGGTCAAAGTATGACCATGACCATGAAGGCATGCAGTGGTGATATAAGACATCAGGTGCTCCTCAGTGACAAAGAGTAAGTGGTTTTTTTTTTTCTAACTAACTGATTAGATTTGAGAGGTGATACTTCAGAGACCATCAGGTGTCATGTTCACTGCTTGCTTGTTAACAGAATATCTCAAAATGCTTTCTTCAAATTTTGCACAAATGTCTAATTTTGACTCAAGGATGAACTGATTTTGGAGGGACAAGGTCAAATGTCTGAGGGCCTCATGGTCTTCTCTTTTTGTGAACTTACTATCTCAAGAATTCTTTGAGGATTTTTTTTGTCAAACTCTTCACAAATGTCTTTTCTGACTCAGTAATGAACTGATTACATGTGGGAGATATAAGGCCAGAGTCCAAGGTCATTGTGTCTTGTGTTCAACAGTTTCATCTAAGATTTATATAAATCACTAAACAACAAAAACCATCCTGGCATTTCTTCTTGGCTCACCAATGTACATTGACTCTCTGGCAGTTTATACGTGGTGAGGCATAAACCACCTTGTGGTTGTTCCAGTTTACACAAAATAACTGTTCTTAATTTGGTTCCTTTGTGATGTAACTATTTACTTTAGTTCAACCTTTTTGATCAAGTTGTTTTATTGTGCAACAAAGTTACAAGATTCATGTAGTAAATATAAGAATGTTGCACAATGTAGGTATATTTCACAAATCAGTTCATAAAAAATACAAATATGACATAAAAGTTAAAAGCCTTTGAGATTTTGTCCTTTCCAGGTCTTCTGTTCCCTCTGAATGTGTTAAGTCTCTCTGTTCTCAGCCTCTGTTTGTGTGTTTCTGTGAACGTTCATGTCTGAACATGCAGAAGTACACAGAGAGCTGAGAACAATCATCACAGTTTTCAAACCCCGTCCATCCGGCTTTCTTTCATCAGTTTGCAGTCACAGTTGAGTCACTTTGCTTACCTCAATCTCTCGTTCTTTTTTTATCGTGTTGAAGTCTGAGGACCATGTGCCTGAGGTGGAGGAGTCCATGCTGGCCCAGTGCAGTGAGCGGCTGCAGCAGGAGGCCTGCAAGGAGCTCTTCAATGACTGTACCAAGTGAGATCACAGACATGTTAATGCTGGTCCATGAGGTTGATTTTTCCAACATATTTCAAACAGGAAATTACCATTTTTATGGTCTGATCATGTTTTTTTACACCAGTTTAGAATATTCAGTTTTCAAATTAAAATTTTTCCCCACAACAGGTCCTGCAGCAATGTTATATCTTTATTATGTCATTATCTTTGCTCTCTGATGATGGAGTTTCAGCAAAATTAGCTTACATTTTTTTACTATTTTCAGACCTCATAAAAGTCCAGTGCAACATGGCAAATTTGGCAGTCAGAAACGCCACCACAATCTCTGCAAGCCCTATATATATATATGTGTGTGTGTGTATTACATTTCGCCTTTTGTTGGTGAGGACAATACAATATTCATTAATTTAGTCTAGAGTGTTTTATTTTATTTCCTGAAAACAAGCCATATTGGAGATAGGAGTTTTGTGCCCGACAGTAACGATAAGCTCTACTGCTGCAGAGGGACACAGCAGTTAGGTGTCGCATCCACTAAAGCAATGGGTTATATCGACACAGCATCAGTCACACTTATAACAGTAATAAACAGGAGTCTCTCTTACTTCATGTAAAATTATATTAATAAACTACTAAAGAAAAATAATCTTTAATTTATGTGAGTGTTAATAACAAGAACATTTCAGTTTACTGCCAACTGTAGAAAATTGTTCCCTGATAGATCGGTGAAATCTTTTTTCATGTTAGATTAATAATAGTAAATATTAAAATTCTGAACTTGATGAAATCAACATAAATCATGTATTTTATTTATTCATTTTTTTAATCTCACACTTTAAAAGAACAAACAACAACAACCAAATCAATGCAAAATAGTAACATGTACACCAAACTGTACATGTCCATCAAACAAATGAAGCACGTGAGTACATACACATGCACAACAACTGGTTTGAGAAGGAACAGAAAGAAGCAAAGGACTTATCTAGTCCTGCCCCTTCCTTACAAATCAGATACAATACTGCATTACAAATCAATACCCGCTGTCGTTATTCATGGAAACAATGTAAATTCATGGGTAATAGTAACCCAGTTCTTCATATAAATCACCAAGAGAACAACAAAAACATCCCAATAATAAGTAAGCACTTCAGAAGAATCAATATATACATTATATATCCATATCGTACATATCTATATATTACAAATACAGTATATACATAATCAAACTATTTAAATGTCCACAGTATTCATAATCATCCATCTCATAAATACTATATACATACAAAATCCTCCCCGAAGTATATCTGTTCTAAACGACATTTTATGTTATTTACTATAATTACTTGCATATGTTAATAATAATCAGTGTTAATAAACATACCTAAAATTACTTATATGCTAACAAATTGTATTGGTCTATGGCCATGTTATTGCTAAATTACTTGTATGAATTTAATAATACTTGTCTATGGTGTAATTTAAATATTTGCATGTTATTGCATATTTTTAAGTGACATTCAGGCTGTTTCAGAGTTTGACTCCACAAACAGAAATGTGCATACTTTTAAGAGTTGAGTAAACTCTTAAAAGTTGTCTTGGGACAAATGAAATTATGGTCACCCCTTAGATTATAGCCCCCCTCTCTGTTTTTGAAGTTATTTTGTACATTACCAGGTAACTCATTATGCAATGCTTTATATAGCACTTGAGCTGTTTTCAAATTCACTATGTCATAACATTTTTAGCATAACTCATCTTTATTTTCCTAACTTTGCACATAATTATTTCATGATTGTAATTTCTGCAACAAAGTCTGCAACAATTAACTTATAGAAATGTGTCTATAATGGCATAGTGGTTGGAAATATCCCAAAAATCAATTAATTTATTGAATTTATCAAGTAGGGATAAAATTTTGAAAAGTGAGCTCTTGTGTCAAATTGATCTCAACCTTACATCTCTTGTAAGTTTTCCCACAGATCTTCTTGCTACAGTTTCAGTCTTCCGTTGAAGAACCAATGAGAACAAACACGTGCAGGAAGTGAACGGTCTGAAGATAGACCTGAATGTGGACTGTGTGTGTCTGATTCAGGTCACAGCACACTTTAATCTCTTTAAAGTGAAGTCACGAGTCACTGTTAGCTCACTCCCTGAGTCACTGCTGATAAAGTCAGCTGAGAAAGACCTCTGTTTTGACAGGTTTTTTTTATCCTGTTTGAAACCTTAAAATGATCATTTCTGTGGAGTGTTGGATTCTGATCTGCCCCTAATTTTATATTACCACATATTAATTATGAATGTGAATGTGAATTATAGGTGAAATCACGAATGTTGCGCATGATGAGATGTGGCAAAAGGAGAAACGTCAAACTACTTTAAAAAATTTGATTCACTTTTAACACAAGTTACCACTGGTGCAATGCTATCACATATACCATACGAAAAATCACTATGAGCATTAGTCTCCCCAGATGGTACCGACCAACCCTTCTAGCTCAAGGACTACCGGGACTTTTTGGGATATGGTTCAGAACTTGAAAACATAATGTCCCTGGTCACAGCTGCGTTAGGCCTAGAGGCATAAAAAGTACCCATAAATAACATTTAGCCTTACAAAAGTGGATTTGATGTTTGTTTTCATTTATAAATATGAACAAGTTCAGTCTGAAGCAGCTGTAAATTAATATTTGTCCTAAAACACACTTTTCCTCAGGCTGTAAATACAGTAAGCAATAGTTTCTTTCTGTTGTGTTTATTCCAGATTGATCCACGACTTCCTGAGCGTGGCGCCCTTCGCGGACTACCTCGACAGCATGTACTACAACAGGTTCCTCCAGTGGAAGTGGCTCGAGAGGTAAAGTGAAATTTAATCTTCCCCCTCGTATGTTTTTTTTCATCTCTCTTGCATCAGCACAGCCTCTTACCCACACATGCAGCAGATATTACATTAACACTGAAAACCTTCTCCGCACTGGTAAGAACATGTTCAGAGTTTCCTCATTCCCTCATCTCTGTGTGTCCTCAGGTTGAACACAACACTTCACTGTTACATACTCTATGTTGTCAGGAGGACATTGAATTAAAAAAGAACAGAGAGAGAACCTCATCATTGAACAGAGTGGCCCAGGTAGCAGTTTACAACATGATAAGCATAAAGAAAAGCACAACTTTATTCTGTGCACACACACTTACCGGCCACTGACATGCCTTAACTCTTCACAGCATAGATTCGACAAGGTGCTGGAAACATTCCTCAAGTGAAAAATTATACTTGGAGAGTTTTTTTCAACACATTACAATTATTTTAACACAAATGATACCCTATGACCCTGGTTTTATTTTTTTAGAATTAAACTTATTTTGTGTCAGTATTTTTATCATTGTGTACATTACGCCATCTGAAATCAGCCCCATGGGTGTTGACCCAAACTGCACTTTCTGATAAGCTCCTGCCGTGATGATTTCCTGCAGCTCTGTTCATAGTGTTACAGTGTAGACAGGAAAAACTCCATATTGGGTTTGAAACGTCACGCTGTGTGCCGGTTTCTCCACTGTGGAACGCCACTGTGTGACATTATCACTTCTGTTTACATAAGCATAGTGCTGTAGCAAATATTGGACAAGTGTTGCTGGTTTCTACAATGATATCTGTTATTTTACACCCTTACTCATACACATACACAGTTGTTCCTCCACTAATATTTTGAACAGACTCCTAAGTGGACTACAGAGGCTGCTGCTGCTTCACTCAACACTCTGACAATGCAAACCTCACAGCAAATGTCAGCGGTTTTGGATCTGACTCTATGTTATTGTTCAAAGAGTGACCTTCAGCTGCCTGCGTCTGTGGTGGCTGCAGATTAAACAGATGTTGGAACCACAAAGAAAACTCATAAATGTTTCATTTTAGTTTTCATCATAGAATCAGCCAGAATTGGAAATTAACATCACCTTCACCTACCAAATGAATACCCATGGTTAGGTGTGAACCTCGTTTTTTTGGTTCCGCTTTTCAGTTTGATTCAGTTTTGACAACTTGACCAGTTGGCCAGCTTGTCCTCACCGAAGTGTGCTGATAAACATGCTCAAGTGCAACAGCGCAAACAATTAATGACAGCTCTTAGTCTTAGGTTGCAGTTCACACATGCGTATCAAACCATGCATGTCCTACTGAACAGTTCAAGACTCTGTTGTGAATTGTTGAATAAGTACTGACCACTGGCATGTTCATAAATTCACGTAGATCTATGACAGCAAACATGTAGATTACAGTTCTAAATACAGACATGTCGATCACACATAGTGAATCAGTTGTATAACCAAGCAGTGTGTATCTACACTCACTGGCTACACTTTTTCAACTGCCTGGTAATGTAAGTAGCTGATCAGCCAATGACATGGATGGAGCTCTATGCATTAAAACATGTAGACATGGTGAAGGTGACCTGCTGAGATTCAAACTGAGCATCAGAATGGAGAACAAAGGTGATTTAAGAGGCTTTGACAGTGGTACCAGATGGCCTGGTCTGTCAGAAACTGCTGATCTACTGGGATTTTCAGGTCAATCATTTCTAGAGAATGGAAGAGAAAATATTCAGTAAAGCAGGTACACACAACACCACGATCGGGGTGACTTTCGGCTCAGATCTCAGCTTCTGATCACACTCAGCAAAGGCCAGATTATCTGGAGTCCTAAAGATTATCTTACCTGATTATCCTGTGGTGTGAGGTTTTTATCTTCTCAGAAGAGGATCTGGGCTGTCCCAAATCTAAATTGCAAATATGAAACATGTTAAATACTCATGACAAGAAGTCCTGATGTTTGTGGAGTGCACCAAGGACAACAGACCAGGTCCCCTGTATTTTAATCACATGGACCAGAGCAAAACCAATCAGGGAGCAAGCTGCCTAAATCAGTAAGCAAACAGCCATGGCAACGGAAGTAAAGGTGAAGCATAAAGTTAGAAGGATGTTAAAATGGAGGTCCAACTTGTGATTTGTTTAAAAAAACATGATCGTCTAAACAACATATCCTGTAAACTATATATAGCAAACTGATAAGGAGAGGAGATAGATGGAAAGCGCAACCACCAACTATGTTATAGGAAGCTAACCGCTAGCTGCATTTAGCCTCCTGACATTGTCTGCCATGTTTGTTTAAATTGAAGTAACGTGCGATCATGTGAGATCACAAGCTTCCTGTTAAATAGATTAGTTGGTTTGTGGCGTCTTATGTCTCTCTCTTTGTGGCACGCAACACACTACAGGAACAAAACTAATAAATCTGACATTATTTGTTTTAATTTGTGGGCTCTCTCACTGTTTGAATATTGGTTAAGATTTTAAAAATGTTTATGTGTGTGCCAGGCCTTAGAGGCAGTTCCCTGGAGATTTGAGATGACAGAAAGCAACAGTAAGTCAAAGAACAACTCATTACAGTCATGGTATGCAGAAAAACACTTTCATTTCAATCAGTTAAGAACAGGAAACTGAGGCTACAGTTCAAAAAGGCTCAACAAAAACTGACAATAGAAGACTGTCAAATGTTGCCTGGTCTGATGAGTCTGGATTTCTGCTCCTGCATTCAGATGGTAGGGTCAGAATTTGCTGCCTTGTCTCAATGCTTTAGGCTGGTGGTGGTGGTAAAATGGTGTGGGGGAATTTGTCTTGGCCTACCTGAACATGGTTTAAACCCTGGCGCCTGCCCAAGTATTGTTGCTGACCATGTCCATCCCATTATGGCCACAGTGTGCCCTGACAGCTACTTTTCAGCAGGATAACGCTCCATGTCACAAAGCTCAAATCATCTCTGACTGGATTCTTGAACATGGTGACAAGTTAACTCGTGTGGCCTTCACAGTCACCAGATCTCTATCCAGCAGAGCACCTTTGGGATGTGGTGGAATGGAGGATTCTCATCATGAATGTGCAGCAACTGTGTGATACTGTCATGTCAATATGGACCAAAGTACCAGGGGAATGCTTCAAGCACCTTATTGAATCTATGCTGAGAAGAACTGAGGCAGCCCTGAAGGCAAAATGAAGTTTAATTGGTATTTGCATGGTGTACCTAATAAAGTGGCTAGTAAATTGTAAGTCTTTTGTTTCGGGCAGCGTGGGGGTCAATGATTGTACCTCTTTGAGACTAGTTTTCCAATTTATTCGACTGAAAAACCACTTAGCAAGAAACTGACTCAAAGAGATGCAGAAATACATTGGTACACAAATCCCATAATCCCTGAGGAAGTCTTCCATGGGAAAATCAAGCTGAGTCCAAAGAAAGAAAAAGGATTGTGGTTCCTTTCATCACCCACGGTCACTTCACTGTTCATTGTTGATGGAGAAATAAATCTGTCATTACAAAAATGGTTGTTTGGAAATTAATCAGGTTGTTTCCAGAAGAAGAAACCTCATTGGTCTAAGCTTCACCACACAAACGTACGTGTGATGGCTCCCAGACTAAACTTGCCAGTGTAAACACAGCATGTATACAATCATTTGTTCCTTCAGCAATCAGCAGACAAAATTCATAGCCTGTGACATGAAGGTAAACATAGATCTGCTGTGTTGTTCAGTAAGGAAATGAAGGTGTTACAGAAGAAGGAGGGAAAATGTTGAAATTTCAGCCTCTTTCTTTTATTATAGCACTAAAGCAAGGCATGTTTCCTCAAGCTCCATGAATGTGTTATCAGATAAAAACTTCAAATATTTGTCTCTTTGGAAAGCCCACTTTCCAGGAACTGTGTGAGGTTGTTGACCTTAAATCTCTCCATTCCTCCAGTTGGGGTCTAGAGACATTTTTAAGAACCACAGATCTCTATGGAGAGAATTTCTTCATCCGACAGCAGCAACAGAAACCTGAAAAACACCATAATTGGAGTTTAAATATTTGTGGTGGCTATGATATTTGGAAATGGCTCAAAACTTGTTAGGAAGGATGAAGAAAAGAGTGCAACTTGTTTCCTAAAACTCCAACGAATAAACAGACACACTGAAAGTGAATGAATGTAAGTTTGGCTGATTATCCCACAGTTCCTTTAAAAGCATGTTACGTTGTTTTCAGCTTAAAAGGGAACTAGCGGACAGATAAGGGAGAGGTCTAGTTGAAATGTGGATACAAAATTTATTTCATAATCAATGCTGCATCAGTAATTTTTATATGAAGTCTTCTTTAAATCTCTAATGTAAGAATCAATAACAACTAGCTCAAGGAATCAATATCATTTGTCTTTATGCTTTTCAATTCCCTCATCAGTTTCTTCCACTTCGCTCTCCATGCCTTGCAAATTAAGGCTGTCTGGCTCTAATCGTAGGCAGTCAGCGGAAACTGAAACAAAGAGGTCAGAGGTATGATCATGGCAGACAGGGGGCAGAAGTGGTCAGAGTTGTGGCTTCATTTTACACAAAAAGAAGCTTACTACACAATATCCAGTGTCAGTGTCTGTGTGGTGTCACTGGCAGTGCAGCTTGAATGTCAGGTCTGCTGTGTGTTTGATATTGTTGTCAGTGAAGACTTGGGTAGGTCTGCTTTTTTTCCACAAAGAAAATCATCAGGAATTGATACGGGAATAAAGATAAGAAGGAAAATGAATGGCTTGGTATCTATCCCCATCCCCCTAATGTGTGATTTTAAAACTGTTTGTCTTTTAATTTTCCAACAGGCAACCAGTGACGAAAAACACATTCCGACAGTACAGAGTTTTGGGGAAAGGAGGCTTTGGAGAGGTGAGTGCTTTATAGATTATTCATCAAAACACAACAGAACAGAAAAGGAAATAATGGCTTAAAAAGTGGACATACAAACAAAGGAACAAACAAACAATTAAGAAACACATAAATGACAGAAAGTCTGTTTTACTCAATGCACACAACTAAGCCTGGTATTCTGGCTGTAATGTGGGAAGTGCTAAGACCCATCCTGAACAGAAGTAAAATCCTAGAGCAGTGGTTTCCAAACTTTTTTTGTCTAAGGCACACCCAAGACCAAAACAAAATCTCGAGTCACACCAAATTTATAACCATGCAATAAAAAAGCCTCTTAAATATGTATCACAGTTAGCTATCACTATCGGTTACTATCTATAATGTATTGAAGTCTTGTTTTATGTGTTTGATGACTGCGTGTGTTTGTCGAAAACTGTTGAATGTGCTGCTGTCTCGGCCAGGACACTCTTGAAAAAGAGACTGTTAATTTCAATGAGATTTTTACCTGATTAAATAAAGGTCAATAAATAAACTAGAAAAGCACTCTGAGAGCACAGACCTCTGCCAAGCAGCTCAGTTCCACCCATAAATTGTGATTTCCATCTAGAATTATAGTCCTATATTTATTTTATACGCACATTGTGGAATGAAAAATATCAATCTGCAAGAAATGTGATCATTGTTGATATAAATATCATCCAATAGAGTGACCTAGTGAGTAGTTGGTCGTGTAACTTGTTGACTGAACCAATTTGCTGCTGCTGCTTGTACAGATGTAACTAGCAAATCTTACTCTATGCTTTGATTTGATTGTGCAGCCCTGGCACCGCATTAATTCATTTGTTTGATTGGAAATGTCAGATGGTAATAGGATTGAAAGACGTGGAATCACTTAAAATTATTTGAAGTATAATGTAGCTCCTGTCATTGTAATGGCTTCTGATTTTATGATTTTACAGGGACAGTAGAAAAAATGAGACAGCTGGTGCAGCTCTGAACTGCGAATGATTCTCGTTTCACAAAAAAAAGAAATGCTGCGAAAGCGGCATGGGAGTAGGTATCTGCCCTATCCCAATGAAATTCATGTGTGTCATTGTAAACTCTGAGTTAACGAAAGTGTCATTTTGCAAGCACAGTGTAACAGCCATACACGGGGGGCATCTTTCTGTTGCCATGGCGACAAGGTCTTCCGTTTTCCGGTGAAGTGAAGAGGGCCTCCCTTTCCTGCCTGCCATATTTATACCCTCCCCCTTCAATTAAAGTGCCCTCCACAGCTACGAGTGTGACTTCATTTGGAGTGACACTGGGTAGTGAAGGGGTAGTGTGTAGGGGGCCATTTGGGATTGAGTCCTCCTCTCCTCTGTGTCTGTGAGCAGAAATCTGCATGCCCCAGCTTTCACTGCTGATTGGCTGTTCGCTGTCCCGTGCCTCTGCGTGTAACCAGAGCGTGTAACCGATCGGATGGTGCCGTGAGTGGGACAAAATACTGCCCAGTGTTTAGTAATGGGACTTTGCATAAACTTAAATGTTTTTTTGTGACGTCAGTCTGGATCGGATCAGCACCTTGGACCAAACCACACCTCATGTAAATCCATCCAGTAGTTTTGGCATAATCTTGCTAACAGACAAACAAAAAAACAAACAAAAAAACAGACTCCTGCGAAAACACAACCTCCTTGGCGGAGGTAATAAATAAATAATCACACATGGTATTTTGTATCCACCAGCGCCCTATAAAACTGATTAAAAACTGTATTGGTAGAAATAGTCATGGTTACTGAGCTGAACTTGTGAAAAAGGAAATCTACTTTTATTATGCAGTACTGGCAGAAATTTCTAAATTATATTAATACAACTATCAGGACTCAATTTTTTTAGAATTTTTGGGTAATAATTTTCTTCTCAAGTTGTCTATTGGTAGAACATTTTGGTTTCATTTAATGAATGATGTGCATGGAGATTGTGTCACGCTGCAAGAACTGAGGAGTATTTGAGCATCTAGTGATAAAACAAAATGACTCTATGCAACAGGATAGATGAGACTCAATAGCAGTATTGTGAAGCACAAACATGACTGATTTTCAGGTTTCAAAAATTGCAGAAAAGTGGCATAACCCTCAGAGGCTTTAGATAGCTTTTAAAATGAATGAATTTCCATTTTTTCATAAATTAAAACTTACAAAGTCCTGATGGAGTAAATGAAGAACTCATTCCTTAATACAGTGATTAGATGTAGTAATAACACATAGTTCTACAAATTCACAAGGCACACCTGGTCTTGTTTTGAGGCACACCAGTGTGCCCCGCCACACCATTTGAAAACCACCGTCCTAGAGTATAAATTGAAAAAAAAAAAAATACTACTACTAGTTTTGTTGATCAGTTTGCACAGTGGTTTCATATAAAAGTTTGTTGTAGGTAGGTTGGTCTACACAACACACAGGCACAACAAAAAAGGCTCATTGATGCATGTGGAGAGCAAAGACTGGCCCCTGTGGTCTGGTCAAACGGACAAGCTCCTGTTGATCAAGTTGCTGAAGAAGTCAGTGCTGGTTCTGTTAGAGAGGTGTCTGAACACACGGTGCATAGCAGTCTGTTGTGGAAGGAGCTATGTAGCTGCAGACCAGTCAGGGTGGCAGGCGGTCATAATGTTATTCCTGGTCAGTGCGAGTTCAGCTACATTTTTATTAACAGTAAAAGAGTAGAAATAAAATATTTTTGGGGGGGGTGGAAACTTTTGATTATTTTGTACTTTTCATACCACGTTTCAAAAAATATTACCTCATTGGTTTAATTAATTTTATCCACTTATACTAAAACTGATTGGACGATAACGGCACAATGAAAATATTAAATGTGAAATAGAACTGCAAAACCAGTATGGTTGGTGTTTCTTTGGTTAAAGTAACTCTTTCATGTTTTTTCTCATGTTTATTTTTACACCAGTCAAAGTAAATGGGCACAGTTTTCCTTCATCACGTCCTGCATTTGTATTTTAAACTACACACACTATTCTTACTTTTTCCCCTCGCAGGTGTGTGCGTGTCAGGTTCGGGCCACAGGTAAGATGTACGCCTGTAAAAAACTGGAGAAGAAGAGGATAAAGAAGAGGAAAGGAGAGTCCATGGCCCTCAATGAGAAACAGATCCTGGAGAAAGTCAACAGCAGATTTGTTGTGAGCATTCCTTCCTCAACAGTTTCATATTCGCTTGCTTTAATGCAGAATTTCAAGTAAAAACACATCATTGCCTTTATGTGTCTGCAGGTGAGTTTAGCGTACGCCTATGAGACAAAGGATGCTCTGTGTCTCGTGTTGACGTTAATGAACGGGGGAGACCTGAAGTTTCACATCTATCACATGGGAGAGGCAGGCTTTGATGAGAAGAGAGCTGTGTTTTACTCTGCAGAGATCTGCTGCGGGTTAGAGGACCTGCATCGAGAACGAATCGTCTACAGGTCAGCAACTTCTAATTCTTCAAGTATGAGTTCACTTTATCACACTGTTTTCTAAAATGTTGTCTCTTTTTTTTGTCTTAACAGGGACCTGAAACCAGAAAACATCCTGCTGGATGACCACGGTGAGTCACAGAGATAATGGTTCAATCATATTCACATCAGAGCCCTTTTTGCACATGCAGCCCTGATATTATCAGGATAATGTCCAGGCAGCCTGCCCATGGAATTCACTGACATGGTCCGTCACACTTGCTCCTCTCTGCAGGAAGTTTGCGCTGCTGGACAGGGGAGAAGTGGTAGAGGGGGGCGGGGGGGTCACCTGTAGGCAGCACACAACGTATATGCAGCAGAAGTCAGTGTTTGCAGGATGAGAGACAAACAATTCATGTCACAATTTATGTCCTAACTTCAGTGTTACATGTAAAAAAGTGTATCAGTAGTATCAACTAAAGAGCTGAGAGGAACACTGTAGCACGCAGAAGTGAATATGAAGCACCGTCACTACGTGCAAGATGATTACACAAGAGAAAGAAAGCTGCAGAGTTTCCAATCTGTATCCAACAGCGGCTCTTTGGATGCATGAGAGACCTGGTGGTGATCGTTTTGGAGCAGATATACTACAGAACTTCGATGGCGTGCAGTGGGAACAACACTTTCTATGTCCAACACATATCTGAGTTTGTGTCATCCTATTACAGTCAGATAAACTTCTTCCGCAACAGTGGTTTTGATTCACACTCTCAAGTCTCTGTTTTCCTAGTTCATGCTGGTTGCACCGAAAGATGTCATCAGCCCTCCCCACTCGTGTCAGTGATTTTCCCTGATAACAGAGCCGCATTCACACATGAGCCTACACATACAGCTCGCCTGGATCATGTCCAGATAATTTCAGAGGGTTTCTTTGAAAGTGTGGATGGGGTTCAACAGGGCTTTTTATGGGACAGTGTCCACTGTGAACAGGAGGACACCCTGACTCCAGCATAAATGTCTTTATATATTTGAAAACCACACCCTTGTTGGGAACGTGTCCTCTTCTGGAGTTTGCTACGCACAAATGTTGAACCTTATTACATATCTATTTCTGAGATTTAATAAGGGTCAATAATTAAATCAATATTTTGTGTCACTGAGGGGTACATTTATTTACCAAAGCAGCCAATAGTAACAAAAATGTCTGTTTTCTATTAAACAAAGCAGATTGCTTCTGAGGATTTCACTTCTGTACAATCGGTTTAACATGAAAAATGTTGCATGCAAAGCTACATGGAAATTAAAGATCTTATTTTTAGGAAACATGTCATCATGAAATAGATTTGACATCGGTCAAGTTTTACAAAATATGCAAACTCATGAACAGGAAGTTACAGAATATCCCCAAGCATTGTGGCTGAAATTAAAATGGAACATGTATGTATATTTTCACTCAGGACATATCTGAATATATTAGAGTCTCAGCAACTTTATTTTCATGATTGTATAAGTAATTCACCTCGTCCCCCTTTAGTTATAAATGACACAGCAATGTTTTCCTTAGAAAAAGGCGGTACTTATGCTAGTGTTTCTGTTCTCATGAAAGAAATAATCAGTTGTATGTTTTGTGAAGAGGCTTAAGTAACATTAATCACAATATTTTAAGCCCAACACTCAATATTGATCCACCATAACAAATAATCAAGAAGCACGAAGATTTTTTAAGTGCTGCACATTATGATTACACATATTTTTTATAGTTGTCTGGGTTTTTTTAATATGTATATTGAATTATATAACCTTTTTTTATCTTTATTTTTTTACCTTTACTTTTAGAATACAACTAATTTATATAATTAAAATCAACTGTTTTACCTTTTATGTGAAAACAAATCATTTGTTTAGAATGTAATTTATTCATTTTCGATTAAATACTTCTGCAAAATGGCCCACAACATTGATGCCGATAAAGCTCCTTTTTCAAGTGAATTGTATTGAATTAAAAAGTATGATCATCCTAATTCTTCTAAAAAGAGTGCAAGATAGCAGGAGCTAAAAAGTATTGAGTAAAAATTATTTTGTAATATATGCCTACCACCATTTTTAAGGTGCGCTTTCCAGATAAATGGATAATTTATCAAAGTTTTAGTATTAACCACACCTTTTTCTGTAGGGTTTAATTCTGTTGAACTGTAAACAATTCTTAAATCAGTCGCCTATGGGATCTGTCACAACACTGTAATAAAATGTATTACATATGTTTATATATGTTTATTTGTGCTGCAAGTCAGCCTATGTCATTTAAAAGAATCTCATCAAATAAAAACGAAAGGTGCTGTCTCTCACTCACATCAATTTCCCATTTTTTCAGACCACAAAATAAGAGTTTATTATTTTCTTCTCTTGTGACGGTGTCAGCCTTGAGCTCAGAGATGTGTCCTTTCTTTTACCACATTACATCCCTCCATTTCATGAATTCTGGGCTTAACTGTGAATATTTAGAGCCATGTTACTTAAATAACAGGTATTTTCAGCAACCGCGTTTATCAACACATGGTTGTTTGTAAGCGGGGACTTGTCAAATACACATGTTTTATGAATCTCACATGGGAGCTAACGGTGGTGTGAAAAGATTTCTGCACCAAAATCTGTTCAAGTTTCAATGAGAGTCATTTCTGTTGGGAACCACAAGAGGGTGCTCTTACTTCAGCGAAATGGGCGAGCCCCTCACTGTGTAACATGTCACTGCAGAGGAAAAAAGCTATTTCGCAAAAAGTCAGTCCCACACAAAAATTAATATTTTTACTTAAAATTTCTAAAAAGGTGTAACATTGATCACTGTCTACTTTTTAGGCAAACAAAGCACTGAGACAAGCATCAGTTCCTCAAATCAGCCAACTGTGCCAATTAGGTCCGGTGTTTGTTTGTTTTTTAACTTTAAAGACTAAAAAATCCCCTGTAATTTCTTTAACTCGAGTTTTAAAAATGAAGTTAATACAACAGTAATTGTTTGTATCCTGATTTTTTTCTTTGGTATTTTGTTCACTAAAGGTTATCTGTGTGATGACAGCCTAAATCTGATCTGACTTGTCTCTGTGTCCATCTTATGTATGATTGTTTTTTGTGTCTTCAGGTCACATCAGGATATCAGACCTGGGTTTAGCAGTCCATGTTCCAGAGGGACAGACCATTAAAGGACGCGTGGGAACAGTGGGATACATGGGTGTGTAGCCTCCAAAACTATAAGTCAAGAGTAAAACATTTGATGTTCAGATTAATGTGACATTATAGAGTAAAGACTGATTTTTGTCTTCTGCTCTGGTATAGCTCCAGAGGTGGTGAAGAACGAGCGGTACACATTCAGCCCGGACTGGTGGGCTCTGGGGTGCCTGCTGTACGAGATGATCGAGGGTCAGTCTCCGTTTCAGCAGAGGAAGAAGAAGATCAAGAGGGAGGAAGTGGAGCGGCTGGTGAGGGAGGTTGAGGAGGAATATTCCAGCAAGTTCTCCGAGGACGCCAAGTCCATCTGTAAAATGGTGGGTGGACGCATGAGCCAAATCCCAAATCTCCTCTTGTTTTCTCCAACTCCACATTTGATCATATTTAAGTCGTATCTCTCAGGGTCTAATTAGCTCTCACGAGAAGTTAGGACACATCTCTCTCTGGTGCTGAAGAACTTTTTCTGACAAAGTTTTTCTTTAGGAGGATTTTAATTGCAGTCTTTTGCTTCATGTGTAGTATTTCTCTATGCAGTTTTGCTTTTACTCAGTATGAAAAATAGCTAAAATGTTTGTTCCACCCTGGGTTGCCTCCAAGAAACAACAGCACCTTAGTTGCATACCTTCTGAATATTCAGAATATTTCTCAGTGAAGATTTCTTCTCAGAGTTTCATAAACCGGTGAGACACTTTTGCTGCTCCGCCACCAAAACTCTTGAATAAATGTCTTCTTTTTAAAATTTTAACCCTGCAGCTCCTCGCCAAAGACCCATCAGAGCGCCTTGGCTGTCAGGGAGATGGAGCCTCAGAGGTCAAAGCCCATCAGATCTTCAGATCCATCAACTTCAAACGTCTGGAGGCCGGCATGCTGCAGGCGCCCTTCATTCCTGATGTAAGTCCTATATATATAGTCTCAAGACACCCATTCAGATTCACAGAATGTAGTGCGAAAGGCTTTTACTCATGTGATCAGCTTGGAGCGTTTGAGGGCAAAATTAGTGTCAGCTAGAATTGACCATTGTGTGGAGCTGCAGTACAGGCTTTTTGATTTTTCACTTCACAAAACACCAGATGTTAATATCTCTTGAAAACTGAATGGATCTGAATTATTTATGTAATCTAGAGATGCATGATATCAGAGTTTTGGCCACTTAACTTACGTTGATCTATACCTTTCGTTATGACTGTCAATGTGAAACTTTTGATTTATAAAAGTGAACATTCAGGTCACGTCCACAAGTAGACACTATGCAACATTCTTACCATTTGTATATGTTACAGTGGACGTTGCTGTTTTAAGTGTGTTCTGGCTGGTTGCTGACTAGTTACATGCCAACACGTACGTTCAGCTGCTCCCTCACGATGATGCAAGACAAATGCTTCTGACGTTTATGACGAGGCCCGTTGTTACTGTTTCACAAGTGACTGTGTTGACCGGTGACCCATGGCCAACTATGACTCGGTTTGAAATGTAAATAAAGAAATATTTACTTAAAACGCCTGCTAGCACCAGGTAACATAGTTACATGTTATGCCATAACACCAATCAAACTTGTGATTGGAAAAGATATGAGAAAAAAAAACAGCTTTTGAAAAGGCATTGCAATGAAATGCATATCAAAGTCAGACTTTGTAACATAGTAATAAACAAGGTTTAACGGTGCATTAATGTGTTTTTGCATGTAGAAGAGGATGCTGCTAAAATCTTTTTAAAACAGAGGAAGAAAACCTCAGTTTTTTGGAAATACCCACCTATGTGTTGACATGGCTAACTATTATGGTACATTTGTACTTTCTACCAATATTACGGTCAACATATGGGATATATGGTCAATTTGTACAGCTTTGGCTAAAAAAATGTCACATCTGCCGATATCGACAATCAACTTGTTAGGTAATCATCTCTCGATACCAATATTGTTTGGATAATTTTGTGCATCCCTTATTTATACTGTAAATTTTAGACACTTCAGACCCTTGTAAAGCACACAGGACATTATCTAAATCACTAATAACAGCACAGTCTTTGCCAGGATGTCACTTGAAGTATATATAAATATGGTAATATTGAAGAATCCATCCTCTTACACCACCGCCAGGATGAAACCAACAGATATTCGAGCTGCAAAATGTATTTTTTAAATGTTTGGCTCAATACTTCCACTGTTTAAGAAGAAAGCAGGAAGACTTTTTCATTATCAAAACATCACAGAATAATAAGCTAACATTAGCTTGTCAGTGTTATTATTTTTAACAGTATCAGGGCTACTATCAGCCATAGTTAGTGCTTTGGGGCAGTACTTGTTATCAAAGGTAGTAATATTCTGATCAAGTTAATTTAAACATTATCGTCAGGATTAAAGGGTTGTTGGTGCGGCTGTCTTTGTAACTTTCAGTCAAAGTGGAGCATCTGACAGCTTTAATCCACTATTTGCCCTTCCTTGGGTTTTCTCTCTGAGGTGGGGCTCTGCAGAAGAATAGTTCAGGCTTGTCTCCTTACTAGTTAGTGCCTCTAGTTGATAAACATCTGATTATTATTCAAAAATTAAAATGACATGTTTTAAACAGATAGAAGGCATCCAAGACAGTCACTCCCTTTAGAATCAAGCAGCGGGATGTGTCTCCAGCTTGCCACGAGAGATGACTATTGTGATAACTCTAAGATGGTTTTGTGCAACAATAACAGAGAACTTTATGACATTTCCCCTCTATATTTAAAAAACAGGATTGGGAATAAAAGCATTTAAAAAATAGTGTAAAGTAAGCTTTTAGATCTAGATGTAATGTTTTTGTAATGTGGCTGTTACAGAGTATCATAGATTTGATTTATAACAGTATTTATCTGCATGTAAGCATTAACAATCCTATAATACATCAAATATGTTTATTGTTTTAATGTCAGAGAATTACTTTAGACACAGAGATAATAATTCCATCTTCCTCACGGAGCAAAAAGTAATTAATCAGATTAATAACGACGTCAAAGGAGATCTTTTTATGGACCGTCTGTAATTAACCTTCACTGTCTCTGAGACAGGAGAGGTCGGTACCCTGATCATTTGGAGGGAATTTAATGCCACTCTTTGCAGCTGTCAGAGTTTTTATTTATCCAAGATTACTGCCCCAAAAAAGTCTAACAAACATCAACAACAACAAATGTTACTGAAGTATTTTAAGTGTTTTTTGTTTGTTTTTAGCCTCAGGCAATCTACTGTAAGGACGTGTTGGACATTGAGCAGTTCTCCACGGTGAAAGGAGTAGAGCTGGAGCCAAAAGACGAGTCCTTCTACAGCAAAGTGTCCACAGGCAGTGTCTCCATACCCTGGCAGAATGAGGTGAAGATAAAAACAAAACTCTCCCTCCTTACCTTCTGCAGAATGAAGTGTCTGTTTTTACTTGTGATTCATGGATTTAAATTTTTT
This sequence comes from Cetoscarus ocellatus, assembly GCA_037902135.1. NCBI lineage: Eukaryota > Metazoa > Chordata > Actinopteri > Labriformes > Labridae > Cetoscarus > Cetoscarus ocellatus. Next base: position 156,467 of record JBAMNC010000164.1, on the reverse strand, counting down.
GTCTACTCCTGCAGATGATAGAGACAGAGTGTTTTGAGGAGCTGAATGTTTTTCACCAGGATGGGACGGTTCCTCCTGACCTGGACTGGAGGGGACAGCCGTCTCCTCCGCCCAAACAAGGACTCCTGCAACGGCTATTTGGCAGACAGGTCTTTGAGTGCATCATCATCATCCTGAGCTTCAGTTTGTGCTTCCTCTACAAAGTCTTTGATTTTCAGGGTTCCTGTAGGTCCTATAAAAGCCATTATTAGTTTTGATTTTAAGTTTTGAAAATCAGAGTCAGAAAAAGTCTTAAAAATTTTACCTGTAAAAATCATTAAACTACTAAAATTTTGATGTCACTTTGCGCTGAGAGGTCCATGTGGATCTTTTTAGGGCTATTTAACAGTTTCTTCAGGAAATATTGAGAAAATAGCCGTTAGAGCAGTGTGACCACGTTTACATCAGCTGGTATTTAACTGCTTTGGCCGCCATTACATGTGATTGTCCTGCAGATAAGAACTTAAATGGCCAAAAAGAAAAGCAGGAAAAGGCCAGTGGACAAATAAATTAAAAAGGAATAAATGCAGACTGGTCCTGAAAGATGTGTGGCTAAATTAACTCAAAAGTTACTTAATATAATAAACTACAAGTTAGTTAATATAAGAATAACTATTTTGTGTGATACTTGAGATACTCTGCATCTTCACTTGTCTCACTATTTGATTTGATAATGAGCATAATGTTAATAAATCACAAGCCACTGTGGCAGGTTGGGTTAGGGTTAGTTTAGATAAATATATTCTGGCATAAGCTTTGAATGTGATACATTAAAGACTTTTCTGTCACATTGTAGATGTACCTTCTCTCATGTCTGCGTAGCACCCGGTTTTGCACTGGCAAAATAATGATCTTACCCCAACAAGTCAGCATTTTAGTATAAAAATCAAGAAAACACGCCTATTTTACTTATTTGTTCTGCTCAACAAAAAGTTTTATGTCAAATGTTCATGTTTTAAAGTCCTGAATTTAATTTTCAGTGTTTGTAGAAACCCTTTAAAATAATGTATGTATCCCGTTTTTCCCCCAAATGTGAGATCTTGAAATTGAAAGAACATTTATACAAAAAAATCAGCACAATCTTTTACACTGTAGTGAAGCTATAGAGGATTTTGCTGTGACTGTAAACACATCCAGAGGGCCCTTGAATAAAGACTGTGCTCTCTGTCTCCCCCTCCAGGACTGCTGTGGTAACTGCAGTGACAGTGATGAGGAGCCCACCAGGCTGTGACATAAACACACACACACATACACACACATACACAGGATCTTATTTGTTTACAACTTTTGCACATTTGTATTTTGAAGATAGTCTTATCTCTAAATGTCAGAATGTATATTTTCAGCATAGCTATAAAAATGTTAATGTTATTTAAAAAGTGTGAAATATGAGACCAGGAGATGGGAGCTCAGAAGACCAACAGTCTGTTTTAGTTTTAGTTTTTATTTTGACTCGTCCAGGGAAGTTTGTTTTTCATTCTGCTTTGACATTCATGCTCTCACACTCGTCCATCACTCCTGATGTGGAACAATCGCCTGCTGTTGAAGTGCCTTGCTGGAGGGCACTGTGGCAGTGGTTACTAAAGGGAGGAGTGAGCATTCCTCTTAATCTCTCTTTACTTTGTCCAGGGAATCGAACCAGAGACTTTCAGCTCACGAACTGTGACCACTTCTCCTTCTCCGCCCTCCATCCTGCTGTGACAAACCTCAGCTCCTTTTTCTTCTATTTAAGTCAATTTTAATAAAAATATGATTTTTACTTTAGATTTGTTTTTGTTGATTTAAAATGTTGTTTTTCTCTCTGCAGATATTATATATCATGTGAAATTATAATTTTATCTTAAATTTAATTTTCTTGAGACAATCAGCTCATCAAATCCAAGCTTTTTCTGAATAATTTTCAGGTTAATTTATAAGAAAGCATGCAACTCCTGAATGAGTAAAGGGTTTTGAGCCCTTCTAAATTGGTGTGCTGGTATCTCCCCTGCTTTAATGCTGCAGTTTTTAAGTTTTATGACAGACCTCTTCTGCCAAAATTATTTTTTATCTAAGGTTAATTTCAAATTCCTCTTATTTTAAGCTCTTTCTTGTATTTGAGAGAAGAGTTGAAGTACTAGTGTAAAGACAAACCAATCTGAATCAGTTATCCAGTCATGATGTCAAAGCTTCAAGTACATTGGTCTTTTCTGATCTTCAAAACAGGGAAACTCCTTCAAACATGAACATCTTGTTCCTCACAAAGAAAGGACTGGGTCATTTCAGAGTCTCTGTAGTGTGTTTCCATCTGGACGAGGAGCCCTGCTGAGCATCATTCCAGCTCCTAATCAAAGGACGTAATTGACGGCACAAACAACAAGACATACTTGAAACCACAGTCAGAGACTTCAAGTGTGAATTAGATTTTTTTCTAAAAGGTGATAAGGAGTCGTGTCTTTACTTGATTTCAGTGAAAATGAAGACCTCGACTGTATTTATGCCTTCATTGGCTGATCCTCCATATGTTTGATCTCTTTCTTTAATAACCTATTTTTTATTACTTAACCTCATGCAGTCTCTCACAGAACAGACTGTGTTGTTTTCACTCTGGATTACTCATTTTTATTGCTCACACATTTTTCATCCTTTCCAAACAACAGAAATGTCACAGCTAATGTCACTGTGATATACTGGGCCAACACTGCAAAGAGCAGAGCAATCAAAGGCTTTTAAAGAGCCTTTTAGAGCAATGTGCAGATTAATGGCTCTGTTTTCACAGTCTGAACGGCTTTTTACCCAAGCTTTAAGAAGAGGGTATTCACTGAAATCCTTGCCTCTCTTCAGTTACCCAAAAGTCCATCTGCTCATTAACACAGATAACTAATCAGCCAATCACATGGCAGTAAGTTAGGTTTGTCAGAATGATGAAGACCTGCTGTAGTCCACTTAAAGCTTTGAACAATCTCAGAATTTTAAACATTTGGCAGTATGTGAATCATGGACGGTGCTGTAGTAGGGTTTTTTTAACTGGACAATATTTTCACAATAAAAGAAGAGCACATAATGACACTAAGAGCTTTTCTGTTGATGATATGACATTTAATCTCTGCCTTAAAATTAGCTTTATTCGGGAATATCCTTTAACAGGTGACAGCTAGCTTGTTTATGTTGGTATATGAGGCTATTTTTTCCAAGCGTTACAGCAATCTCATAGAAACCACAAAAATGTCACATTTGTTGAACAGGAGACTCCAACTGAAATCATTTGAGTTTCCTAGTTTGAAAATGTGATCGGAAATCACTAAAAAAAAACTTCTTCAAGGCTCCTCAGTAACTTTTTCCATCGAAACTTTCAAAGTATTTTTTTTTCTACTGAAATCCTTGTTCCTTAGCATCTGCCTATCCTACCTATGCTAAGTGCAGACTCCAGGTGGCAGTTCATACATGGACCTTGTTCCCACTTTAATTAACTTCTCAGGACTTGCCTTGCTCAATAAAGGTATTTGTCTGTGGCTTCTCTCCTTGTAACCTCCTGGTTCTCATTTTCCTTTGGGACCCTTGGGTACTTATAGCTGTCTACACCTGCTGTGTTACCTTTTGGTAGTTCAACCCCTCCAGTTTGGATCAGCTTTCCTCTCTTTGATGCCATTGATGCTAAACTGATTGTATACTGGAAGGACAAGCCAATGGCTTTATGTTTATCCATTACTTACCTGTAAGATTTGAGGCAAACACATTTGAGCCTCCTAAACCATACTTGTAACTGTACTTTTACAGTCCAGTTCCTCCTTGTGAATGCATAAACCACCAAGCAGTAGACGTTTTTAACCACCAAACAAATACTTCACAAAGAGAGAAGCTTCATTTTGATCAAGCTGAGGAATATAGATTTGTTTAGTATCCACTAAACAGACCAGTTAATGAGCAGTTGATGAAGCGACAAACAAAAAAACAATAATTCTACAACACGACACGACAGAAAAGTGAAAATGAAAAAGGTTCATGCAATGTCCATTTGAATCAACGTCTCCTCTTTCATCCTCCATCTTACCCTGCGTGACCATGGTAACCGTGGGGTTAGGATTAATGTGAAATGAATATACTGTATGAATGCACACACAACCACACAGAGCTCGGTCACATGCCCCCCCCCCACACACACACACACACACTCACATGCATACACTCAGAGCTGTGTGTGTCTTTATGTTGTGATGAGACCATTCTGCTCAGTTCCAGAGGACTGGTCATTGCTCTGAGCAGGTGAGCACACAGATGATTGCCCCCTGATTATATGATTACATCCTCTCTGCTCAAAAAGGATTCAGATACAGACGCAGACAAGGAGATGGGATGAAGGAGCTGCAGCTTCTAAGCAATCAGATCGCAAGCATTTGAATCAGTTCTTACAGTCATGATGTTTAAATGAGCTGAAATATTCTGGTTTTCACTGGATTCTGACAGGTCTGAGACTGGTTTATGTAAAGTCTGATTGGGGTGTCAGAGATGCACTGTTTGACAAAATGCTTAATACACTACCAACACTCTTGATTTATGACTCACAGTGTTTGATCTGATGGTCTGGCATGACTTTCCCACACTGTACCACTGATACAGTCAGAGAGGGTACACCATAGTGATTGCTGCCCTCTGTGCCCCAATGGTAAAAATGCCTCTTGGATACCTCTGTGGTAGATATAACACAACAAAATGCCTCCTAGGCTGCCCTACCAGTGGACAAAGCATGATAAAGTGGCCTCAAAAGTGTGCATTCAGTGGATTAAACCTTATGAAGTGCCCTCTTAGATGTCCTCTTGTGGACATTCTTGGATGCCTTCTAGAGTGTCCTGTCAGTGGACGAAACTTTATTAAGTGCGCTCTTGTAATCTTCTAGTAAGGTTCCCTTAAGGTTGCTCTCTCAGGGGACAGAACTTGTAAAAGATTCCTTTTAGGGGCTTTTTATAAAAGACAAAACATGATGACATTTTCAGGCAAATTATCAGTTTGACAAAACCCATCAAAACTCCTTTTTGCAAGTACTCTTAATTGGCAAAACATGATTTACTGCCCTCAAAGTTGTCCCTCCAGTGGACAAAACTTAAAATAAAGTGCCCTTTTGTTCTTTTAGTGGACAAAACTTTCAAAGCGCCCCCTCTGGCGGACATTACTTAACAGGTGCCCTCTTGGATACCCTCTTTGAAGATAAAACTGTATTAATACCCTCTTTGTGAATAAAACTTTAAAATCTGCCCTCTTAATTTCTCTTCCAATGGACAAACTTGAGTACTCTCTGAAAGAGGACAGAACCTAAATAAGTGCCCTCGAAGTTGCTGTCCAAGTGGGCAAAAAATTTCTGTAGTGCCTTCTTAGATGCCCTCTCAGAGAGTGAAACTTAAAAGCGTGCCTTATAAATTTCCCCTCCAGTGGACAAAAGTTAATGAAGTGTCCTCTAAAGGACAGTCGTAATTAGGTGCTCTCTTGAATATCCTTTCAGTGGACAAAACGTGATTAAGTGCCCTCCTTGTTAAACTTTCAGTGGACAAAACGTAATTAATGCTCTTGTGGATGCACTTTAGGTCGATAAAAACTTCAAGTGCTCACTTGGATGCCCTGTTAGTGGAAAAAAAAATATTAAGTGCCCTCTCAGGTGCCCCCAGCAGAGGATAAAACTTAATCACGTGCTCTGTAGGTTACCCCTCCAGTGGACAAAACTCAATGTAGTACTTTCCTGGATGGACACAACTTTATGAAGTCCCCTCTAAGATGCCCTTCCAGTATACAAAATATAGCTGCTACTATGGGTGGTGGTGTTGCCTTTCAGCAAACTAACATGCTCATCTATGGCATAGAGTTTAGGCAGTGGCTGAAGTATTTAGAGACGTTGGTTATTTGGTTACTGAAGGGTCCTACAGGCTGTGGGCCACCACGATAAAAGGAAGAAAGAAAGAAAGCTCACCTTAGATCAACCTTATTTTAGACAAAGAGGCAGGGTAATTAGGAGTTAATGTCTGCTGGAGTTAAGATCAAATCCCCAACCTTCCAGTTGAAAGCCGACCGTCTTTACCACTGAACCACCAAAATGCTGTATATGAAGTGTTAATGCCAAAGAAATAAGTTTAAATTTTGAGATTTGAGAAACAGCAGGCCTTTGGTTGTCCTCAATGGGCTTCCCAAAACAAGGAACTCCATTGTGCGTGTTAGTCTGTCTGCACAGTGCTTTGCCACTGCTTGGTCAGACTTCTCACACTTCCTCAGCCTCGTGCGTATTTGTCATCATTTGTGTGTCACCACTGATGTTAAACACACTCACTCACACACTGTTTTTGAGCTGAAGTCCTGAACCCTGTTATTCAGTAACACTTCCTCTGAGCCTGATCCTACGCCTAGCTCCCTCTGAATGATTATGTTGTTGTATTTCTCACTTTTTTATTGTTTGTCACTCACATCCAAATGCATGACTCCAAAACCCTCAGATTCTGACTGATCTGAATATTTATTTTTCTGCTGTAATGCATTATAAAGATAGGTCTAACTCACTAAAAATTACTTTAGAGGAAACCTGTATCAGTCTTCAAGAACAGCAGTCAACAAAGTGAGACACAAAGGGAAGGAGCTACTGCTGAATTAACCAATTGCCAACTTCAGGCAGGTTTTTTTTCTTAATTTGGGAAAACTAACAGTTGAAAGGCCCCCATAAAATAAATAAAGGTAGAATTATGATTCAGACTCTAAGGTCTGCACAACAGGCTAAGCCCCTGACCTTTGGTGATTCACTAAACCAGATTATTCCCTCAGCAGCAGCTGTAGAAGCAGATATAAATAACCAACATGAGCTCTTCTTCAATAAGTGATGACACCCGAGTTCAGGGGTCTTCAGTTAAAATTCAACTGTGTCTGACTATGGAAAATTTCCCTAAGTAAAGGTCTTGGAGCTTTATGTAAAAGTCCGTCTTTTCTCAATTACAGACTCATTTTCTCTGGCCTCTTTTCTTATTTAACGACAGCACGGCCTTTCTTTTTACGTCCCACTGATAATTTATGTGACTTTTCTCTCTCCACTCACATTGACTTATCTTACTGATTAGCTGTGGAGCGTCATGTGAGACGCTTTGGGACAAAGTCATTGGTTGGTGACCCTACACAGTGGTGAATGAAGCCACCATAACTAGAGACACTGTTATATGGAGTTAAACAGCACCAAAAGCAGCTCTATTTATATTAGAAATAATAATTACATCAGCCTGGGTCCAGATTGTATGGCAATGCGGTCTAGATTTGGACCAGAGTCCGCCATTTGGTGATTGCCACCGTAGTTGATGATTTAGATTCAGTCAAAACCAAAAGAAAAGCCATGCATTGAGCTCTCTCAGCATATCAACAATTCAAGCTAACAAGGCAGGGCTAGCATTAAACTTTGATTCATAAGTCCAGAGCACCTGCTGACATTCTCTGCAGAGCTGCTGGCATGGGTGGAGACTTAGGGCCCTAATTCCATAGACCAGGCGCAGGAGCGGCCCACCTGCCCTGCACCGCGCCTGCGCCGCATCAACGGGGTGTGGCATTTTGCAAGTTTCGTGCACAGCGCAGTCTGGCACAGCAAGGGGCACCCAATCCTCCGTCCCTCCCACCGGCGCAAGTGGCAGAGAGGGAGGAGAGTAGGCATGAGTGGGTATAACACTGCTGAGTGTGATCTTCACCAATCAAATGAATGCCTCTCCTCGCCTTTAAATGCGCTGCGGGGGAAGGGCAGTGCCAATTTCACCTCGGTGGCGAGGAAGGTCAGAGCTGCTGAGATGAGAGAAGCCCAATACTCCGTATCGGATGATGTGGCTGTTTGTGGTTGGCTTGAGAGATATGAACTCGTTAGTTTGCGTCACTCTTCCAGCTGCCGTCAGGTTTAGTTTCCATTATGACAAACGTCTCTGATCTGACATCAGATGTGACGGGACAGTTAATATAGATACAAATGTATGTGCTGGTTCAGACAGTTACATTAAGTAGTGGTTGCTGTGATTTTTTATTGCATTTAAATGTGCCTGACGCTCTGGATACCTGCCTGTGAGGTTTTGGTGACGTGTGTGTACTGTGCGCCTGTCAGCCAAATTACCATTGCACCGGGTGTGTGTCACCTGCGCCGAGAATAGACCAAGTTGGAGCTGGCGAGCTTTCAGCGCACCTTCTGCACAGTTTTTGGGCACGAAATTGTCCCTGCGCCAAGTTGAATCTGTCGACACCTCCCCCTGGTGCGCCGCCACACCCATCTCGGTGCAGCCGGTCTACCAAATTGCCAAACTGGCTGCGCACGGTGGTGTGCCGGACAAAATTACCACTGCACGGAGTGCGCCAGGCTCCGCCACCCTGCGCCACCCTGCACTGCGCCAGGAAAATAGGGCCCCAAGTCATTAAGGCAGGCACATTTCAGGACAGATATACTGAGAGTGAGAAATCTCAACATCTCCATTTTATCTCAAAGTATTTTAGGACTGATAGGAGATGCTCCACACAAAAGTTGTAGGAAAAAGAGGATATTCACTGTTTCATGTAGATGAAGAGAGAGAAAAACATCTGTAATGATCCGAAAACCTTGTTCTAAAATAGCTTATTTTGCAATTTAAATGATTTGTCAGGACTGTGTGGGCGTGGGTGCTATTGCTTTGACGTGAAGAGGCCGATTAAATGAATGTAAAGTAAATTTGTTGCCCATGAGTGGGCGGGACTTGGTGTTATTTTTTCATTGGCTGGGGGGCATTTCATAACTGTGGCATCACATGGGAACTACCAGTAACCTATCAATAAAGATATACTCTTTGTGTTAGACATCAAAACTCCAAATTAAAAGAAAGTCTCCTTAAATGCTCTGCACTTTAACCCTAAAAACATAGTATTATAGATGTTACGTGCGACCCTGTTTCTCTCTCTGTCTGTCCCTGGTACTCCTCCTTCCTCTCCTCTGCTGCGCACCTGAGAGCAATCTGCGCTCAGGGAGGGGAGGGCTATTTGGAGGAGCTGAGAGAGGAGCAATAGTTGGCACACACACAGACCTGAGGAGCAGGAGGTTTCTGTGTACTCCTCCTTTGTTTTCTGGATTCACAGGTATTTTTGTTTCCCCTTTTCCCTCTTTTGTTCCTCAGCAGCACTAGGTTGCTGGGTTTTGTTGTTTTAGTTTGGGCTGGAGATTGTCGGTGGTCCTGTTTTCTCGGTTTTTATTATTCCTTGGTTTAGTTAGTTTTTGGTCAGGCAGCGTATGGAGAGGTGTTGGGTGCGACTGCCCCTTATGGGTTGGCCTGATCATTTTCTCTTGTTTTGTTCGTTTTTGCCGACAGCACCAGCTCCTTTTGTTTCATTTAGTTTGTTTCTCATTTGAATATTTTTACTTCAATAAAAAAAACATCAACTTTCTCCTTTGTGTGGCGTCCCTTTAATATGTTTCTGGTCTCCTTTGGTCAGCATTGAGCCAGGTACTTTTCCAGTGGTGTGGAGGCCGTAACAGTAGATTAAAATATTTGCTTTGACATTTGTGTCTGCTCTAAAGCATCTTACTTTTTGATCCACATACTTACCAGCACTAATGACCCACTAACCCAGCTCTCCCCCACAGCAGCAGCAAAGCCTCATGGGAGCTGCTTGTGATCACAGAGCAGAAAACATGGCTCATTATTTTGACACGCTGCATTAATGAAATTATCTCATGGAGACTCTTGTAACATTTCATCCCTCTTTAATTGACTTTAGGGGAACTGTTGCTAAGCGACCATCCAGAGTAAATATTTCATAAACCTTTACTGGTAACAAAATGTGATTATATAATGACTCAGCTCTAATCATGGGCGTTAATGTGTTTTTACCTTACAGGGGATCTTAATTAGATAAAGCTCTTTTCTCATTCTGTGTTGATTATAATCCACACAATGAAACAATCAGCTGCACTGAAAGGCTGGTTGATTTTCAAAAGTAAAACACCACTTTGCATTTTTATGCCTCTATGAGGTATACATTGCAAGAGAGTGACAGTGGTGGGTCAATTGGCCTCTGACCTTATACTTCCCAAATTTAATTGGTTCATTAAGTTTGACAGAAATCCCTTCAAGGAACTCTTGTTCTTAAGCAAAGCCTGATCATGAGTCCCAAAGACATTCAACCTCCAAAATCTGTCCAGTGCACATACAAGCAGGCAATCAATATGATATAAATTAACGTTTGACCTATGACCTCAATAAAACAAGATCATCTTTTAAACAACAACCAGAAAAACATGTTGCCTTAGGCCTCAACCATCACCCGTAGGAACAACAGTAATCAAGTTTTTGATTAGTTTCAGAAATTTGCATCAACTTTCCGATCAAAGAAGCCCATAACATGAACAGTTTTTATTTGCTTAAATGCTGATGCTGTGCATGTTTTGTTTTTCTCCAGCTTTGAAAACAGAAGAGTTTTGAGCTTCTGACAGTAAAGAATCAGGCTTTTGTTGAAGCCTAGAAAAAATGGACTGAAAGGAGACTCGTGACTGAGGAAAATGTTTTTTTCCCAGGAGAATGGTGAGTGCAAGCTACTTTAAAACCTCTGACCACTTAGGTTCCCCACTGAGGGTGGGAAAACAGGAAAGAGACTCAAAGAACAAACACGCAGTCAGTTCCCTGTACTCCAGTTTTTACATGAAAGAATGAATGAATGTCAAAAATAGAATACTAAGAAATCAGGAATTTATATTAGTTTAGATTGTACAGAATTTAACATATTTTTTCATGGATTTCTTTGTACAGTCAAAAAGAAACACATCAAATTAAAAGGAGTGAGGAAAAATGAGTCTGATAAGAAGTCAGAAAGAAAGAAGGAAACAGGAGTTAAGAAAAGGAAATCACCACTTTTAAGGGAGAAGACTTCATCTCCAGCCACACGCTGGAGGTGAAGGTCTTTTTCAAGGAGACAGACACACATGCCCTGCTCCATCGGGGCAGCTTTCACCTTCAACATATTTTTCGGGGTCTGTTGAAATCACAGCTTCTGAGATTTCACAGGATTTGCACAGAAAAGGGTGATTTCATGCAGGCAATGAGAACCCTGTTCCGTGCTTTGGCCAGAAGAGGGTACTCTCGCTCTTTTAGACGGATGGCTCTGAGGGATTTCCTCAAGACAAAACCTCATCTCATCTCCTGTATGATGCCTTTCGTCACATCCTTCTCCCATCCATCGGTACAACTGGTGAAGAAAATTCTAAAAAATTCTATCAAATTTTGGGTAATCTTTCTACCTTCTCTGATCATCGGACAATTGCAGCCTATAGAAAATTGTATTAATGTGGTATCTAGATAAGAAGCAATCACAATGTTTTTAAAGGGGAAACTTGGGGGAACCCCCATATTAAAAATTGTCCATACTTAATTTCGTGTGTGGTGTGCGGTATGCAATATCTGGGTGAGACCAAAAATTCCCTCCTCACACGATGTACCCAGCACCACTATAATATTCTTAGACAGAAGGAAACTCACACTCCTCTGGTCCACCATTTCCTCGCCCATGGATGGCCATCTCTTTGGGCTACGGTGGTCCAGCATAGTCCCAGGTGGAAGGGGGACCAAAGGACCTGAGCTGAAAGACTATGGATAGCCAAATTGGACACACGTATGCCCAAGGGCCTTAACATAAAATAAAATAAAATAAATACAGAGGGGACCTTTCTCAGTAGGACACAAGGGCTTACCTGTGCTCTGAACTCTGACGCTGCTTTGCAGCGCCAGAGTAGTTGTATTTTTTAAACCTAATCCTAACCCTGCACTTTTACTGATAGTGTGAAAGATTATAGCACAAGAGCTGCTGATTGCACCAAACAAACCAAACTGTGGAGCTCAGCAGGGAGTCTGAACCACTCCTCCTTGACACAGAAACAAATCTGATAGCCCAGGTTTAGGGTTAGCCCATCCAAACGGCTGCTAACAGCCACAAACTTCAGAAACACAAGCACATAGAAGTCACCAAACAGGTACAGGTTTGTCTAGATTCTTGCCTTGGGAGCTGGTCTTTATTAATGATGGACACTCTCCACTTTCAAGTGAGGAGAGCTGCAAGTTAGTCCACCACTCTTGGTGTGTGTCAGGGTGTGGTTAAGGTTGCCACCTTTCAAGCAGAAAAATAAAGGACACCCCTGGCAGCAGGGATGCCACACTGCAAGGGCCCAACCGCCAATGGCCTTATAGTGGGATGGGGCATCAGTTGTGGTAAATCATAATAAGACATTAAAACCTATTTCTCTTAAATAAGAGCTAAAGTATAAGCAAGACGAGATGTTTGATCACCAGGCTGAGTTTGGTGTCACTACAGTCAACAACAGATAAGTTATTACAGCTTTTATAGTCATTACTGACAGATAAACATACTTCAGTCTTAAAAAAAATTGCATTAAAACATATTTCTCTAAAGTAAGAGCTGTAGTAGGCCTATAAACTCGAGGAGATGTTTGATCATCAGTATGAGTTTGGTGTCACTGCAGTCAGCAACAGTACAGTTATTGCGGTTTTTATAGCCATGATCTATTAATAAAGATACATCAATATTAAAAAATCAAATGCAGTAGTATAAACTAGAAGAGATGTGTGATCATCAGGCTGAGTTTGGTCACCTGCCGACGGTCCCCAAGCCGCTGACCCATCACCGGCAGCATTTTGAGACTGCGGTCAAGCCAGCCGTAACCCCTCACCTAAATTTCGAGTGAACAAGTATTCTCAGCACTATGGTAAATGTGGCAAAAACAGCGTATTAACTTCCAGTTTTCAAAATAAGATAAGATAACATAAGATAATCCATTATAGATCCCCAGAGGGGAAATTCAGGTATTGCAGTAGTACAGGGCAAGTACAGGGCAAGTAGCATGCATTGGGTTCAAAAGAATTACACATAATTTAAGACAGACCAAAGAGTGACAAATAATAAGATCAAAAGGTTCAAATAGCAGCACAAAAAATACTAAATAATACTAATAACAGCAGCAAAAAAAAGAAATACTGTTAAGATAATGTGGCTGTTTGACCCATCAGTGCGACAGGGACAGGGACCATTTCAATTCACAACATGTCAAGGCCACTGTATGGACAGGGGTGCATCAGACAAAACAAGACGAAGATGGATTCCGGTATATACATGTATGAAGATGTTATCACTACAAGTGACAGTGATATTAAAGTGACAATGTGATGGGTAACAGGAGTTATTTACAGTACAGTAACAAAATGAAGGTACTGAAAACCATAGACATAATACAGATTATTATGTCTATGTTAAAAACAGTAAGTTACATATCGAACCTACATTTTAAATAAAATATGATACATTAAAGTGTTTCATACGCCTATGATGAATAAAAAACACTAAATGTCATTTTAATATCTTTTTAACAGCACCAATGTGGTGCACGAGAGCGCGGAGTGACATAGACTGATAATCCCTTTGACGCAGTTTATCATCCGACCGCAGGGTGGCAGACTAAACCGGAAACAGAAACCCTATCTGTTTGTAACCCTACTTACGTCACTTCCTCCTACTGCCTCGTCTTTGGCGGCAGAGACAATTTCGAATTTCTATCCACATTTCTCGGGATAAAACATGGCTAAACTGAGCAAAGAGACCAAGCAGCGCCTCCAGCAGCGGTTCTAGTGTGGACAGTTTGTCATCCGATGGGGTTTCATCCCCACCGTGCTGTATCTCGGTCAGTATCTGAAAACAAAGAGTTAAAGACAGAAAGTGTGCTCAGCTAGCGTTAGCCTGCTAGCTCGGCACCAGCGTTAGTATCAACATGTTGGGTCGTTGTGGCTTTAGATGAGTAAATCAAAATTGCGAAGGTGACATCATAAATCTTGAGTGAATATCTATTTGCTGAATGAACTTTACACCTGTTTCCTTAGCTTTAACACACGCCTGTGTTAGTCTGTGTGGGATTCAGTGACTGTCCCACGCTGCTAAAGTGAAGAGTGCTGTCGTCTTCTTGTTGGCTTGCCTCACGCTGTTTTTTTCGTCGAAGTTAAACGGAGTAAATGAAAACAAATGATGTGTCCATCTAAGCCAAGCCGAGAAACTTCCTGATACAGCGATAGTTTTTTTTAATACAGTGGTTTCCCATGTATCTACAGTAAACCATTTTATGCACAAGTGCTGAGAGTGAAACACGTACTGTATAAAGGAGAGAAATGAACAACACAGCTCGACAAATCACTTCATTGAACTTAAGTTCTTCAATTTAGACCAGTTAAAGACCAGTCCAGCTAGATGCTGCTAAATTAATCACCTTCAGGCATCTACAGTTTATAATCATTATTACCGCTGCCAAGGAGGTTATGTGTTTGCCGGCATCTGTCTGTTTGTTTGTTGTCTGTGTGTCTGTTTGTTTGTTGTCTGTTTGCTTAGGGAAGTATCAGATCAATGGTGGGTTACAGGAATGTCAGTATAGATGCAGAAAACAGCAAAAATTCGCTAAAGATTCAACAAGGCAGTGTTCATGTAGCTGATCTATGTTGGTGTGACACAGCACACAGGTTTTAGGGGTAAAAAAGACTATGTTGTTAGTTGTTTGACTGTTGTTCAGGGTCTGTTACAGCAAATGTCAAACAGCCCACTTTTCTGAACAGGTTGAGGTGTTTGGCACACATGTCAGAAGCAGGCACTTGATCAGAACTTGTTGGTATTGATAGAAGACTAGGGGCCTGTTGCATGACAGTAGGATTCAGACATACATGATAAATGACTAAGCCTGGCTTAAAAGAAGAGGGTTCAGGCTTGATTTGTTGCACAAAAGACCAAGGGAGGATGAGAGCACACAGATTATTCAAGCCAGGTGTAACGAATCCTGGATCAGTGAGCGCACGCAATTCCTTAAACAGACCCCGCAATTGATCACAGAATCACAGATGCACCATGACAACAAGAGTGGCGTGCTTATCTCAATCGGACAAGGAAGTCCTCATGGAGGCGTATAAGGAGGTAAAAGACCTTATTAAAAAAGAGGAAAAACCGCCACAGCGATATAACAACGACAAGAAACATGGCAAAGCATTGAGACTGCCCGATTGCATAAGTAGTGCACTGATACACACTCAATACTCCGCTGAAACATCACAACATCAGTCCAAATCGTTCATTAATGTCTCTGAAATCATAGTTGTGCCTTGATTTTCGATGTGTTGAATTGCACGTGAATCTGAAATTGAAACATCCACATTTGCTCCTTATGCTCCATGCCCCATACTGTTGGATTATATGTATGCAAGTGTGCACGAGTTTGTGCGTGCATGCAGAGCCATCTCTACTCAGTGTGGGGCCCTAGGTGAGATTTTATATGGTGTCCCCCTTCATCTGAGATTAACATATGCTTAGGCCTACATAAGAAATCAAATAGCATTGTTTTTACCATTGTCTTTAATCTATAAGAAAATGTGGCACCAAATTTGCATGCTCAACAAAGTACATGTAGCCTATATACAAAACATTCTGAAATACAATATAAATACCCTTACCACAGAAGAAAACCCCTTTAAATTGGTGAACAAATAAAAATAATTGTAATAAATGATAAGTACAAAAATCAACATCAAACAATTTAAATAACCACACAGTAAGCACACAATAACTCTATACACAAGCTATATTTTCACTATGCAATAACTGTACGTTAACATTTGAATCACTGTGAGCTTTTCTATGTTAAGAGTTAATAGTAATAACTAGTTTTAATATAATTATATTTAAGGTGAATTTTTTTCTCTGATTTTGTGGCGCCCCTGGAGACCTAATATATAATTGCCTGTATTGCCTAATGGGCCAGACAGCTCTGCATGCATGTGTATGCTGATAGGTCATAAAACAACCACTCAAGCCGTGTGTGTGAGGGTGGGTGTGGATGTGTGAGTTTGTGGAGGTGTGTGTATAGAATAACATGACTGGGCCAAAGCTGACATGGCAGCAGGTGTCATTGAGGGTGATTTTGTGAATAGGAAATCCTTTCACAGCATTAATGTGTGTGAACATGACTTTTTGATATTGTGTATTGCTTGTAATGTGCATTGAGTGGTTTAATAGTCTACATCTTACAGTTTCAGGTGCTGACTACCTGATCAGCAATGTTGTGGCAAATTAACCTCTGCAGTCTACCAGCACCTATCACAAGGTGAGCCACACAGCACCTATTGATAACCACTTTAACATCATGGCTGTGTGAAGAATGTCTCTGTTTCTGAGGTTATGATGATGATATTTTGTTTTCACAGGTGAATTCTCAGGTGTGTTGCTGGGGGACAGAGCGTATGCCTGCCAGCCTTTTCTCCTCACACCGTTTACACACTGTTTACAGACCCTCGGGGAACACAGCAGCCATACCACCATGCCCATGACAGGACAAGAGCCCAAATAGAAATCACCTTTGGCCTCCAAAAGGCACACTTTCATTGTCTCCAAAGAGTGACGGTCAGTCCAGACAGGTCATGTACATCCCTGTGGCCTGTGCTGTCCTCCACAATGTGACCTGCCCGAGGACGCAGAGACCCCCAGAGTGTCTTCACACATAAACTGGGACGAGACTGCCATCCTTCATGACGACTGTGGCCAGCTGGTCAGAGACCAATACGTCTTAAGTTGTTTTAGTTATGCATGCTGTAAATGTAAGTTAAATATGTCCTGCAATGGCAGACAAATGTGTTTAATTTTAAATTATTTTGTACTATGATGTCTGTGCTGTATACAGGCCTGCAGAGAGGCTACTACATCATTCATCTGTCTGTTCATTTGTTGTGTTTGGATTTGTCCTGCATTTATTTTAGTGTGCAGACATGTAGGGTGGATTATATACAGACCTTTGAATGTGCATTTATTCTTTTGTTTTATAATTTGCTTTGATTCTGTGCTTCTGTCTTGTTGAGCACTGTGTGACTTCAGTTTTAAAGGAGCTGATGGTTTACCTGCTCTGATTTATCCTTATTCAATAAAGAAACATCATGTGACTCTTTGACTTTGATTTGAACTAATATGGGATGTACATTTTATATATAATCTGTGGATAACTCTTATCTAATGATTGCAAAATCATATAAATCATAATTTTATCTAAAATGATTGCAATAAATGATCACAAGTGTTTAAATAATGAAGGTGGGTCTTGTTGAATGTGGTAACGATGTGTGGTGGGCAGTGGAATAAATATTGGTTTCCGTTTGTGGGGAGAAAAGGGATGAGATTGAATAAATCCTGGAATTTAGCCTGGTCTGGAGCAGGTTAGCTCCACAGAATAAATCTCCATGGTAACATATATCAAAACATGTCCCACTTCCCCCATCCCACTTTTGTGCAGCCACATCATGGATTAGTTGATTCAGGATAACCAAGATATCCCGGCTTAATCCCTTATCTTGGTTTTGTGCAACAGGCCCCAGGTTAAGAGCCCTTGTGCATCCCGCCAACATCCAAACATCTTCTGGTTGAGACCATGATGATGTTGGTAGGATTGTGCTCACGAGTGTATGTTTAGTCAGGGCCGAAGTGGCCACACTGAGGCCTGGCTAGGGACACGCTCAGGGCCAAGCCAAAGTCTCGTCTGACGCCACCAAGCAGTTTGATCACTTCCTCACCTGTCAGTGTCTGCCCTCAACTTGGTTTCTCTAAGTGTGGTCATTTTTGTTGTTAATTGATATGAATGTTGAAACATTGAAAAGTGTTTGATATCAAGTACAGGTGTAGTGTTGGATGAGTAGAAGCCAAATATACCACACATAGCCATGAATTATTGATCAAAGTGTTTTTACAGTCAGTCAAAAACATGAAATTATGCAATCTCCAGGTATAAATATGAGATTTTGTTGTTGAATTACTTAAACGTAACGTGTTTTTTTGAATGTAGGTTCGATATATAGCTAACTGTTTTGAATCCCTTTATTTTGAAAAGCAGAAGTAAATACACTTTTCTCCACATTTACCATACTGCTGTTAATACTTGTGCACTCGAAATTTAAGTGCGGCTCATTTGACCACGGACGTCGAAAGTGCGGCTGGCTTGACCGCAGTGTACTGACAACAAGTGAAGTTGTTTGGCTGAGACAAATGAGCCTGTAATGTCCTCATGACATCAGAGAGACATCTGAACCGGTCTGTCCTGTAGTAGACTGAGGACTTGCAAGTCTCCATGTGTAGTTCCTCTGCTAGAATTCCAAGGGGTTACAGGTGACCTCTGATAAAACAGTAACTGAGTGGATCACACGGATCAAGGATGAATAGCTGATCATGACCTTTGTCACTGAATCCTGAAGACCAAAACACAAGGGTTCAAGTCCTATGTTATGTGTTCATCAGTTCATGTTTTTATATGTCCACATGTCCATATATTGATGTGTTCATGTTATGTTTTCATGTGTTTATATGTTCATGTGTTTGTATGTTTGTGTTTTCATGTGTTATGTGTTAATGTGTTTATATGTTTGTGTGTCCATGTCTTTACTTGTTTGTTGTGTTTGTGCAGAATAACCACAGCAGTTCTCTGTTTCTTCAGTTGAATATATTTTTTACAAAAGAAGAGAGAAAAACACAAAAGTGTAATATTCTGCAAAATATACATTTTTATTCAAGCAAAGGGCTAAACATGAGCTCCTTCAAAATAAAAGCCCGTCTCTGACACCGGGAGAGAGACAAAAGACGAGCAAGTCACCTGTAATATTTACACACAGAGGAGAATCTCCTTAAAAAAGAAATAAACCAAAAATATCAAATATGTGAGACTAAACTGTGGGAGTTATAGGATTAAACATTAAATTCATATACGTATCATTTCTGTATCATATACGACTGGAGGCAATAAGGACAACAGTCTTCCTAAAGTTTAATAGCATGCATGTCATCATCATCATCATCAGCTGTCTGTGAGCTGACTGAGGCCCTGATTCCCTATGATGTCACTCTGTGCAGCCTAGCTTGCAGGGGGCACCCTCACAACCATGACAGGGTTAATGTTAACAATAAGTCATGACAGAAAGCTGAAAATGAGGCCTCAGTTTGTTTCCATATTAGTTAGGACATGCTAATGTCAACTCACTTGAGGCGTAGACCTCTCTGTATCACTGTAGAAGTTCATTTCATTTTTTCACATTTATTCTTTATTTTTCCATCATAGGCCAATTAATTTGTAAATTAAGACAGAAAGTAATATATTTATACTACTCAGGCAAAGTTTGAATACAGGGCTATTCAAAAAGAATGAACCGATTTCATGACACATTGCTTAAGTTCTAAAGCATCGTCGTGGAATGAGTCAGTGACCATTTGAAGAGGAGTTTTCCAAGTTTTGAATGGCTGCCACAGGAGCGCTGTGGTCACGTGGTTTCTGCGGCAACGTTCTGTTGTTTGTTTACCTTCGGAATGGTGAGTCCTCAGCAAAAGGCTACCGCATTCTTGAGTCCGCGAAAACAAATTTGGTTTTCACGGTGCAGCGTGCCTTTCGAAGGCGATTAGACATTAATCATCCCTGTCCTAAGAACATTAAACGGTGGTTTCAACAGTTTCAAGAGAGTGGGTGTCTGTGTAAAGAAAAAAGTCCACGATGACCGCAAGTTTTGGAGGAACAAGTGGCGAGAATCCATGCTGCGTTGGAGGGGAGCCCACGGATGTCCAAAAAGTTAGCTAACTATGACCTTGCGATCCCTAAATTCACTATCTGGCCTGTGTTAAGAACATGTCTACATTTGAAACCATACACATTTCGCCTCATTCAGGCACTAACCAATGACGACAACAGGAAGCAGAAGGAATTTTCTGCCATTCCATGCTGGAGATGATGGAAGACAAAACCTTAATTTCACGTTCAATTTTTTGTGATTAAGCGACTTTTCTTTTGAGCTGCACAGTCAATCGTCACAATGTACGCATTTGATGAACAGAGCACCCACATGAAACAGTTGAACATGAAAGACATTCCTCTAAGATGAACCTCTTCTGTGCTGTGTCTCGGTGCAAGGTTTATGGTCCTTTGTTCTTTGAAGGAGACACTGTTACAGGACAAACCTATCTCGATATACTCCAAAACCGGCTCTTCACTTCACTGCAAGCAGATTCGCATAACTTCATGTTTCAACAAGATGGAGCACTACCCCATTGGCACCTGATTGTTTGAGCTTTTTTAAATAAAAAACTGCCCAAATGGTGGATTGGTCAGAGGCCCAAGACCTTGCTCTTTGTGCTTGGCCTGCGAAATCCCCAGACCTCACCGTGTGTGATTTCTTCCTGTTGGGATATGTAAAAGATCACTTTATGTTCCACTGCTTCCCACAAACCTCGATGACCTGAAACACCAAATAACAACAGTAATAAACTCAGTGGATCGTGATAAGCAGATGTGCGTCTGGGAGGAATTCTCTTATCGCATTGATGTTGCCCCTGCTGCAGGTGGTGGCCACATTGAACATTTGTAAGACAGGAAATAAAACTTGATTGTGAATAAAATACTTGTGACTTGGCTGGAGTTTTCTATTGCTTGTCCTTAATACTCCTTAAATATTGCATGATGAAATCGATTCATTCTTTTTGAATAACCCTTGTACATTATTTTTCAATTATTTTTCCTCTTTAATAAGACCATGCAGCACTGTATTTTATGTTGTAGTGAGGCCTGATGTGGTACACTACTTTTGTGTGTGTGTGTGTGTGGGGGGAGGGGGACTACCCACAACTGAGTCATTCTTATGAATACTCGATCCATGAACAATTATTTAATTGTAAAGAAACTAAGTAGGCTTTACATCAATATAAAATATAATAATAACTGATGTTATTAAAGAGGAGAAATAACTGACTACCACAACAGTCAACCTCCTTTTGGAGGAGTGCTTGATTCTTCACTGCAGGAATTAACATTTGAGTACAGAGGTTTTAGACAATGTGGGGTCAGTTCATCTCTACAGGGACTTGTGAGGTACAGGACTACCCCGCTGGCATCATGGAGCCTCTGTTTTTAGGAACCTTAAAACAGATCTTCAGGGGACAACTGTGTTTGGAGGATCCCTCTGCAGTGGATCCAGGAGGACAGCAGCTCAGATATGTCCCCTCCACATGTCTCTGATCTGGTCCCCTGCATGTGTTTTTCAAGTAGTCCTCTGTGTGGCTCCACAGTGATAAATCTGTCATTTTATCCCTTGACTTTTAATGCAAAACATGGCAGTGACGCTATAAGACCTTCATTTTGACCCTTGGAGAAGTGATAATTTCTGCTTGGTCATCCCTGATCCATCTGAGATTTGAATCAGATGTTTTGATTTTGTCTCTAAAGTTGTAACATTAAGCACATCAATCTGATATCGTTACATCATAACCATTCTGATATTTCATACTGTTCTGAAAGACACCAGGCCTTTGACTGGTTTTTCTAAAGATGTCAGGTTCTTCATGCATCATTATAATAAAAATCCAGGTGGATGGGAAACAGCAGGAAATGGCCTGGACACAAGGTGAGCTGTGGCATCACTGTGACACATGTCAGGGACATTTAAGAGATTAAAATATGAACCCTTTAGTGATAGGTGGGGATACTGAAAGTCTCCTGTCATTGTGTGGACTCTATAGTCTCTGCACAGCCATGTTTACGGCCCATAATCCTTCATTCTGCTGACTGATAACATAAAAACAGACATGATAACCTCACATTTGAGATCTGCTCATAGTATGGATAAGAACTGTGGACATTAAAGGGATAGTTCAGTTTTTTTGACGTGGGCTGTATGAGCTCCATATGGCCACTACGTACATTAGATGCAGTAGAAAGTTCTCTCCCCTCGTAAGCCACAATTTGTAAAAGTTTGTGACGCAGAACCAGCCGCAAATTGGAAGTATTGTACCAAATACAAAGAGTATTTTCTTCACCTATAAGAACTCCCATCAAAACATAATACCACAGTTTAAGAGTACGCTACCTAGAAATTTTTTTGAGTGCATTAACTTTTCAGAAAAATAAAGTTTATCTCGAACTCCCCAACTCATGTCACATATTGACGTATGACAACATCTGCATCTAATGTTCTTAGTGGCGATATGGAGCTCATACAACCCCACTTAAAAAAACTGAACTATCCCTTTAAGCTGAATAAGCTTCAGAAACAGAAGAACACAAACTGGGATGACACTTCACAATTTGTTCTTCCTGTTTTCTTCACCAGAGACAAACATTAGAAACACAGAGGCGTTTTTCCATCGATCGATAGCTTTTATAAAAATCTGAATAAATAACTAGAAAAGCAGAATGACTGTGTTCAAAGTCAGTAATGGAGAAGCGATCATCACACAGTGAGGCCCGACTGAGCTGAAGCTTGTGAAGCATGTGTGGGAGGGTGGGCGTCAGTTTCCGTGGGTCTTTACCCTGCAGGAGCATCTCGTCAGTGATGGTCTCCCTGTGCAGGAGGGCTGAGACAGTCTGTGGAGCTGTACACGTCTGATCTTTACACATGCACATACGTGTGTCATGCATGTCAAGAGAGGCTGTCAGGGATCACTACTAACGAGTTAAAGTGCTGAGACATATTTCAAACCAACATTTGAATCTACTGCAGAGAATAAACCACATTCATACAGCTCCTCACCACTGGATTCAAAGGGTTAACTCATGTGACCTCATGGAAACCATGGTAATGGGGCACTGTCTCGGGGGGGACGGGTGCTGATGCCGAGGTCGGACTACATCAGACTACAAACTTCTAATCCAGCAGTGGACTGTTGAAGAGCTGGAGGCTGAAATCAGATGACATCTTGACACCGATGGTTTTACTATGTGGAGACCACCTGGACCCCTGACCTCCTGACAGAAAGTCCAACGCGCCTCATTCTTGTCTCTGCCTGGAAAAGCCTGTTTCTGCATGTCACTCATGTTGACCAATGAAAGCACAGAGTTCTCTGCACATCTAAGCACCACAGTTATACTATGTGTAACTGTTAATTTACTCATATTAATTAATGTGGATTTTATCTCAATATGTGACTCTTATTTGCTGTTAGTTTTGTTAACTTGTGTACCCTCTTGTCCTTTGAGGCTCCTGTGTGTTCCTCACAGTGTTGATTCGCTGAGGGTAAGCTGTGTGGAATATACTGCTGTTACCAAGTTACTGTCTTTGTGCGAATAAGCTCCTACATCATACGTTTAAGCACATCTGATGTCAGTACCTTAAATATTGTCTCCATTCAGTTTTGACCATCTGATATTTCTTTAAAAGCCATTTCAACTCAGTGTTTTTTCAGTGATTTCTAACAGTAATCAGTACATTTTCTCTGAGAAATGTCTGTACTTCTACTTCATATTTAGTCACACGGCCACATCTTTGTTTTTTCCACAAGGTGTCGCTGTTTTACCTTTTATAATATATTAAATTGAATACAGCAGTGTGTTTTTAATCCATTCTTTACTATAAATGTGTGCACTGCGGAAGTACATGTTTTAAAACTTTTAACTGATTTGTTTGTATTTTAAATGTGAGTTCAGCTCCACACAGTGCTGTTATGCTCTGCTGAGAGATTAGAGGTGCAGAGACAAGTTTTTTTGATGTCTTGCGCAGGAGCATGTGTCCATGTGTCTCCTCCTTCTGTGCCCCAAATACACCAGCTATAGCAATGCTGTGACCCTGTGACCCATGATAGTTTATGTATACACATAAACCATCAGCACATTACAGTGAATCAGTGATGACTTTGTTCCTGTGAGAGGGATGGACTATGAAGCAGAGGAGAAGGTTGTGGAGCTCTGACAAAAATATCTCTGCCTCTATGATGTTTTATAGAGGAACTGCCACCACAGACTGACAAAGAGACATCTCTGCAACCTGCTGAGGACCTGCTGTTAGCATCAAGCCAGCATGTCTCTCATCTCAAAGTATCAGTGTTTGTTTTTCAGCCAAGATGATTGGTCAGGTTCCAGCGTGTAGTTTGTAAAGTCTGCTCAAACAAATGTCCCTGTGATCGTCTGACTTG
The DNA here is from genome assembly GCA_037902135.1 of Cetoscarus ocellatus. Lineage (NCBI taxonomy): Eukaryota > Metazoa > Chordata > Actinopteri > Labriformes > Labridae > Cetoscarus > Cetoscarus ocellatus. The sequence continues at coordinate 132,491 of JBAMNC010000164.1, read as the reverse complement.
ACACGGACCAAAGGAATGTGTAGTCTGACCTCGGCATAAACCCTAAAAACAATCTGCTAAATTACGGACCCTCCTTTCCACAGATGTGTGGCCGTGGACAGAGTGAACATCAGTCTGAAGCTACTGGGGTTGAAGGAGTGCTCATGTGGGCACAGAGAAGCAGGTCCACATGTTGGTGTCATACAGATGTGTGTGGAGTCTGTTTATACAATCACAGCCGCTCACATGTGTGCACCGGGCAACACCTCTGGATGAGCTGTTCTGCCCTCAGATAGTGAAAGAACAAAGTGTCAAAAACAGACTGTTGAAGAAGAGGAGGAAGAAGAAGAAGGAGAAGAAGGAGAAGCACTCATCAGCTTCATCCTGCAGTCTGCTATGCTTAGCCCTGAGTTCAACACCTCTTTCTTCTCTATAAACAGCTTCTCCTCTGAATCCCAGTAGAGAAAACACCTTCTTCTCTGAGTTCCAGTGGATAAAACACCTTCTTCTGTAGGTTCCAGTCGATAAAACACCTTTTTCTTTGGGTCCCAGTAAATAAACAACTTCTTCTGGGTTCCAGTCAATAAAACAGTTTCTCTTTTGGGTTCTGGATAAAGCACCTTCTCTGTGGGGTGTAGTTCATTGTATCAGTGAGCTGCAGCAGATGACGTCTGCTCTGTCTCTTCACCTGTGATTGTTGAAAACGTTCTTCCATTAGACAACTGCAGTGTTATCCTGAGGCTGCTGTCCTGCCCTCTGTGACCCTGACCATCTACACAGTCTGGAAGGCTTTAGTCTGGGCAGGGATCATGACTGCAGTGGCCCCCATTCGGTTCAGGTTCCCAGGGCTCAGTTTAGGTGGAGGGCTGGGTTTGGAGTTGGAGGTAGATGTGGAGGTGGGTGTGCACCGGGGCTCCGGGGTCTTGGGAACAGTCTGATTGTATCCAGGTGGGCTCTGAGGAAAGCTGGAGTTTTCTTTGAGAGCAGCTACAGCGGGAATGCACGGCCGTGTGGCCCCCCGGGGCCCGATGTTGTGCATCATGGACTGGGTGGAGGAGGTGCCTGATCTAGAGCTGCCCGAGCGGGACGAGGAGAGAGAGTTGGGCTTCATCAGTTTGGCTTTAGGAGCTTCAGCGTCCTCTCTGAAAGGACAATAAAAGCAGAGCTCAGTGTTTCATCAAACAGAATCAAACAGAAGATCAGAATGACGATGACATGGCAGGAAAAGGTTCTGTCAGGATGGACTGAAAGCTTCTCCTCCTCCACAACATCTGCTCTCTTCAATCATATTTTGTACATGGCCTCATGTTGTCCATGTCAGCCTAAAATGGTGGGAGCTGCAGCTTATCCTATCAACTCTTATCCCCCCTCCCACGTCTGTGAACTCATCAACATGTGAGGTCTCCTGTGACCTACAGCAGTATAATTTACAAATGATACAACTTTAAAAAAAATATGGAGAAAAGCAGGAAAGAAACCACAAAGATGTTTGACTGAAATAATCTAGAACTAAACCCAAGCAAAACTAACTGTATAATATATAGCATAACATTTGTGAACCAACCAGACATGTTGTGTTTACATCAAGTAAACCTATTATTAGAAACATGGCTGTACTTTTTACCGTGCTGGATGACACAAAATTACAGCTAACATACCTCAACAGGTAACCGGGATGTCCTCATGTCCTCCTGTCCCTCTGAGGTTTTTACATTAATCATTCAAACTTGCTGACTCTCCATCAGCAGACATTCCTGCTGTGTGCTCGAAGGTGTCCTCGTATTCTAAACAAACAGTGTCATAATCCCTGAAAGAATAACACCCTCTAAATAAATAACTAATCAGAGGTGAATCAGTGAGGACATTGGCGAGGCTTCAGTCTGCTTTAACATGACGTCCTGCATCTTTCTCAGACAGCTCTGCACTTTTTTCCCATCTGTGAGAGTTCTTTAGGCGTTCCAACTCATTTGAGACTGTGTGACGTTTGTGTTCCAGGATTATATTATTTCTGATGTTTCGGATTCATTTTGTGGCTCCAAACGCGTCCTCAGCTCCATTATGTCTTAACTGCATTACAGTCCACTGATGACAGCCATCCCTCTGACGTCCACTGAATGGCGCCCTTTTCTAGTGCTGATGACTTTAAAACTGTATCAAGCATGTGTGCTGTGTGACCTTCAGCAGGACTTCGGAGCCTGTGCAGAGGTTGTCACCACTTCTTTGTTTATTAACCACAGCTGACAGAGACCCTCTCAGCCCATCAGTTACCTGATTTCATTTGGAGTTTCCTCTTCTTCATATTTCTTCATCTCCTTTTTACGGAACACCAACCAGATGATGAGGATGATGAGGAGGACGCCGAATGACACACCAACCACTGCACCTGCAACCACACCCATTCCCCGAACATCTACACCCCACAGAGAAGAGACAAAAGGTTAATATGTTTGCTGTGATCATCTGTATCAACATAACAGCTGATTCATGGACCTCATGTCCGACTAAAGGTCTCTGAGATCATCTACAAACCCGGTGGCACCCTTTTGTTGTTGGCTGTCATCTCTGTGTTTACATGCTTTCATTAATCAGATTAAAATTATAATGACCAGTTAACATGGACACATCAGATCAGGATGAGTCCATAATCAGATTAAAGTCACAAAGACCCTTTAACATGGACACATCAGATCAGGACATGTCATTAATCAATTTTATGATCATCTGGGCATGCTCAGAGCTGTCCCTGTAGTCTTAATTCAGAGACAGCTTCATCACTAACATTAAAAAAAACCCTGATCCACCTGTGTTCTCCCTCTGTCTGAGATGTTATGTCTTTTTAAGGCCCCCTACCCCACGTGGGCCCAGTCCACTTCTGATTGGTTAACAGGTAAACTCTGTCGTGATTGGTCAGTTCAGCACCATTTTGTCAACAACTTTGCATTAATTCCAACACCTTCGCTCTGTACTGGGCTTGATACTGTAAGCCAGTTGGCTTAAACTAATAATAAAACAACAGTATAACATCACACTGGTATGTCTATGGGAGGAAGAGTAGAAACGGGATATTTTAGGCAGCCGCTGATGCCATAAAGACGAGGACAGAGAGAGGGCTGAATGCTGCAGACTTCTTGTCTTGTTCATAGAATGGCTCCTGACATGTTAAGTTGATGTTTTTATTCTGATTTGATGTGTTTATTTGTGCCCATGTAAACAAAGCAGCTGATTGGCTGTGGTGTCTCCGTCCATCCTGGCGTTAATGTAAATAAAGGAAGTCTGGTGGGACCTCGGCTCAGAGCGGTGTGGGCTGTAGCTGCTGTTAGCATGGGTCAGGAGAGCTGGTCCACTCACAGTGCATCTTGACCTCCAGCGTGCAGCTCTCCTCGCCCACGTCGTTACTGGCTGTGCACTTGTACACTCCTGTGCTCTCCTTGGTCAGGTTCCTCAAGGTCACGATCTCTGGGTTTTTAAGATCTGAGGGAGACAGCAAAGACAGAGCCGGACATTAGACCAAGGTCTTGAGTCAGACTGAAGTTTATTTCTAGTGACATGTTTAAACTGAGGGCTAAGGACACGCAAAGGTCAGGCCAGGACATGTTTCACTCAGGTTTAAGGTTTGGTTAGCAAACAAAAGAAATCTGACCTCATCCAGGCAAACAAAGATTTGGTGTACACTTTGGGCTTTTGGATATGTGGTAGAGACTGATCTTGCCTTGGCTGTGCTTGGTTCTAGTCCTTGGCTCTGGATCTCCTTCACATTTACAGTTCAGGGAACAGGGTTCAGTTTGGGAGGTTCGGTTCACCTGGTTTGGTTTTCCTCCACACTTTTGCTTTCCAGGTGGACCAAAGCCTGTAGGATTTTACGTGATGTAGCTGTCTGGGCTGAAGCGGCGGGCTTTGTTCCCACCATCCAGCCCATCATTGGACTATGACTCAGACACACACCACAAGCTTTGACTGATGACATTGTTCAGTTCAAAGCAGCTTTATGTACATTGGGCCATAAAATACAGACAAAGCTGCTTTAGATAGCACCTGCATATTGACCAGAACGATGTTGTCTCAGACTCAGACCTGAAGATGTTAAACTCTTCCGGGGACAGGGGGCTGGCAGTGCTAACAATGCTAATGTTAGCCACACTCCACTTTAGTCAGTAAAGGTGTCTTAGCCAGCTCTATTCCCCTTTTTGGTCCTTGTTTGGTCTGGATGGATTTTAAACTTACTGTGAACCTGGAAGCATACCTAAACCCCTGTTTTTAAGGTGAAACAGAGTTCAGTGTTTTGGTCTGCTCCAGAGTTCATGTGAGCTTTCACAACCCACAAATCGATACAACTTTCCAAAGATGAAGCAGAGGTTGTTTGTTGAGGACCAACTATGGATGGTGTTGAAGCCACCTTAGTTCTATATTACTGTACTGAGGTACTCCCTCCTTCTTGTAGGTGGGTCCAGCATAGCTCAGGACCAGCTGTCAAACTGCTGTGGTGTCCAATAAAAATATTAATAGAGGACATGGACATGATAGAGTAGCTGGCTCTCAGTCTGTTACTATGTATCACAGTAAGGACTTGAGTATTGCTCCAGGGTCAGTTCCAGGCAGAGACTTAATGCTGTTGAGGAGGACAGGAGAGTTGGAGAAGACAGACAGCAGGACAGAGACCACCACCAGAGGGGTTTGGTTCCAGTGTAGGACATTTAACCGGTGACGCTTCTCCTTATGATATAATCTGCAGTGCCTTTAGGTTACATACTAGCTTTGGCTCAGCTCGCTTGGACCCTCAGCTGAGCTAATTAGAAAAACAGGAACAGAGACATCCCTAATCTCAAATTCATACTAATGATAATGAAAATAACCTCTGAAGGTGGATGGATCCTTGACTCTGGAGGCGGGGCTATGACTGTGGGTGGGACTATGGCTCTGTGGTGGGGCTGTGACTCTGGAAGCGGGGCTATGACTCTGTGGGCGGGGCTGTGACTGTAGAGGCAGGGCTATGACTCTGTAGGATTGTTTTTTTTAAATGATAACTTTATACACCACACTTATCGACCCCTGGTCATTGTTTGTGAGGTTTTGCCATTTCATCACACAGAGGGCCTGATCTACTAAGATCCAAAATAACGGGTGCTAAATTGCGTGTGCAAACTAAAAAATTGCACGTGCTATTAGTGGGCATGTTGCGGGTGATCTACTATCACTGCATGCGCAATTGATAAAGGACGCGAAAGTGGTGTGGACCGCCCCCTTTAAAGGAGGATTTTGCGTGTGCTACCGGCTGTCAGCATGGAGAGTTTGGGAGAGCAGAGTAGCAGAAAATGAAAAATGAAGTTTAAAGCCATGGAGTTGGAGGCAAATGAACACACTATAATAACCTTTTTTTTTTTTGCTGTCATTCATTTTGATGGACAAGGTCGTCACTTTTCCCTCATGCCTTATTTCTATCCGTCATTTTTAATTTTCCTTTTCTGATTGCAGTTAAACATAATCTAAATGACAGCATTCGCATACTTACACAGCTTCATCACCAATAACCTCTCATGTGAAGAGCAGTCTTACATTTACGCACACACTACTGAGCAGGTACTCTTACCTTCTAAGCACTGACTGCGTCACACTCTCCACTGACAGCTCCTAATCTCGCTGTCAGTGTGTGGCGAGTGTGATAGTCAGCTCTGACTATTTTTATTTTTTTTTTTTTACACAGGCTAAATGACCTCCTCCACGATGTATTAAGAGTGCAAAACAGAGAGGGTTTACTTTACACGTGCGTCTGCATAAGTATGATGGCACACTGCATTGTCCCTGTTTTTCCGGTCCATCATTATCACAGACAGCCTCCAAGTCTTGTCATGTTTTTCATCAAAAATTCAGTCAGTGATGGAAAATATTCTGTTTATGCGACCTCTGTTTCTAGCTACAATGACCGCAATGCTTTGTCTTTTTGCACCTGCCTTTCAACGTACTAAATTTAGACACAAAAACACTGCGCGCAATCAGTTGCGGGTTTGATAAATCACATTGCGGGTGCTAAATGATCACATTTGCATCTCCTCCTCCCAGTATTTTGCACGTTCTGATCATCTACATGTATTCTGAAGGCAAACACGCTAAATGAACTGTGTGTGCTATTTTGCTCATTTGACAGATGCAATCCTCTGTGTACCCTGTTAGTTGATCAAGTTTGCACATGTTTTTATACATGCAAACCTTTAGTAGATCTAAGGATGTTCTAAGGTTTCTACACTCAGATATGAGAGGTCTCTGTGAGTGGACTCACCAATGAGGGCCAGTGGAGGCAGCTTGCCCACATACTTGCCCTTGTCCAGAAGTCTCTCCCATTTGTAGAGGACGGGGTCGGAGCCGTCAGCAGACTTACAGCTCATCCTGACATCTGCGCCCTCCAGCAGCTTCCCTTCCATCCAGCACCTTGGCTTTGACGGCTTCACTGTGGACAAACACACAAGCACAGACCTCACCATAAATGGTTTCATACACTGTCTGGGTATCAAACACTGATTTAGCTACAGCTACGATCAGACGTGGACCTGTGGTCAAACCCAATGAGAAGAATTAGACATAAGTCTGGTGAGGTATGAATGCACACAGTTATTAATCTGAACAATCTTTCTTACCGTTGAGTACCTCACATTGGACTCCCTTTACTAATTTTCTATACTTTTATCAATAAGGCGTGACATTCCTTCGTGTATCACATCAGTGGTCACTGTAGCTTTGCTCCATAGCTGCTGCCAGCATCTGCCTCCTGTCCAGAGTCCCTGTGAGGTCTGGTTCACTCAAAGATTTTAAATCTGAGCGGAAGTGTGACAGAGTCCACACATGATCCTCTGCCAAGAGGATTAAATCACTCTGAGCCCACTTCACACCTCAGGAGGATCAAGGAAGAGGAGGATCAAGAAAGATCAGCTGTCGGAGCTCCAGGTAATCAGACCATAGCTGAGTTTGGTCTGGATCTGAGCTGAAACTCGTGCTTAAGACTGTGTAGTGTGTGCCCTGCTTAACCCTGATATAATGCTGAAGAATTAATGCTTCAGAGGGGTGGGGAGCACCAATAACCGATGATAAACTGTGTGATTCAACAGTATATTTACAGGTGTGAGGTTAGTTTGAGCTGAAGCTGTGTCAGGTTACTCTCAACGGGAGCAGCAAGCGACCTGTTCAGCACAAAAAAATGGACACTTAACCACAAGGGCAAACAAAGGCTACAGGTGTTAGCATGGCTAACATAAGCAGTAGCCTCATTTCTCTCAGCAAAAATCTTCACACTGTTTAGCCGGAGTTGCCGTGAGCAGAGTGTCACCATGTGCTCTGAATGAGACCTTCAAACTCTTATATGAAGGTCCATTCTGACCTCTGACCTCTGGATGAACTGATCTAGAACTTGGCACTACGGTGTTTGGGCCTCATGTTCATCTTTTGTTCATTAAAGTCCTAAGAATCACAGAGCTGTGCAGCACCGTACACTTCATGGGGGCACAAAGCGTCCAGGTGGTATATTACATATCAAGCCATAAACAGATAAAACGACAGGACCACAGCAGGCCCAGGAGGTAGAGAGGGTCAGGATCATAGATGTATTGTGAGTGTTTCTGTCACATGAACACGTCTCGTCGTCACAGAGCCTCTGTCTACTGAAGAGAAGATTTTCATAATGACCTTCTGCCGGTCAGAAAAAGGTTTAAACTGAGATTTTAAATGCTGGACTAAATAACTAACACTGATGCTGTTCATTAATATAAATCAGTTTATTAGAACAAAGTTTGAATATCATCCATACTGTAATAAAGAAAAAACAAACTCATGACAGGAGGAACAGTCACACGAATGTATGTCTGCACATGCAGCTGCTGATTTTGGACACAGGGTGGCAGCATCACATAATGATGATGTCCTGGATAGAGTGTCACTTTTTCGTCTTCGAGATGTTTTATTCCTCACTGTGACTTTATTCAGAGACAAGACAAACATGTTCAAGCACTAAAGTGAAACCTGTGAACAAGTCCGCACTGTTTTTTACAAATCTGATCAGCAGATCCAAAGTTTAATGGACAATGCCACACCAACCGGCCTCTTCATTAGGTACAACTTTCTAGTCCCAGATTGGACATTTATCCACTGTCAGTCTCTCTCCTATCAATAAAGGCACAAAATGCCCAAAAATAACCTATTAAAAAAAGAAAAGAAAAAGAAAGAAAGAGAAAGAAGTTACGTTCAAAGCTTCGACAGTTAGTGTTCTCAGGTCACAAACAATTACTGAGTGTTGTTAAAGGACAGTTGATGTAACACAGTCGTAAAGTGTCCCAACTTTTTGGAACATGTCATCAAATTCAAAATAAGTGAATATTTAAAAAAAAAAAAAAGTTTCTCAGTCTGAACATTAAATATTTTGTCTTTGTATTCATTTTATTCTGCTTGTCACTTCCTGGAGAGCATATTCGTCACTTCCTGTTTTGCATTGATAGCGATGTTTGTAGTGTAGTCCTGCTCTGCTAATGCTAATAACAACTACTTCATATTTGACATAAAGGTCTTGAACACACTTGTTTTGTTTGATTAATATATGATCAAACCTACTAAGGTTAGGTAAAAGTATGGCTTCTCTCTCTTCTTCTTCTGCTCTCTCCTGTTTATTGTGTCATGTTCAGGTACTCCTCGTCCTCCTTTAGTGATAATGGTAAGTGTATGAATGTAGTATGTTTTTAGCTTTGGAGGCCAGGGTCACTGATCTGGAGAAGGGGCTCCGAACCTCTGAATCTAAAACTTCATTTGCAGCCATAGTTGGCCAGCAGGATGCAACTGGTGCGGGCCACACTAGCGTTAGGTTTGCTTATCCCCTGGCTTGTAATGACTGGGTCACTGTTCGAGGCAAGCATAGCTGTAAGTCGGAGACTCACTTGGCACTCCACCAATCAACTCACATTTCAAACAGGCTTTCTCCCCATGACGGCACACCTGCAGGGGATCAAAATCTGATCACTGGAAACTCTATAGCAAGAAATGTGAAGGTAGCGAAGTCATCAAGCGTAGTTAGTCTACTAAGATCCACTTTGGACTCAATTGCCCCACTGAGACAAAAAACTATTAAACGTCAGAGGACAGCTCCTTGGTTTTGTTCTGAAACTCATGCACTTAAACAAGCATCCCGTAAATTTGAGAAAATGTGGCGCTCCAATAAAAGGGAGGAGTTGTGTATACTTTGGCAGGAAAGTCAAAATAAATACATGACAGCCTTATGACATGCTTGAGCTGTGTACTACTCCTCACTAATTGAAGAAATAAAAACAATCCCAGGTACCTTTTCAGCTCTGTAGCCAGGCTGAAATCATCAATCTGCCTTTAGACCCGATCCCAGCTAAGCTGTTCAAGGAGGTTTTTCCCTTAGTTTGTTGTCGGAGACAATAAATATATCTTTATCAACAGGCTATGTGCCACAGTGTTTCAAAGTAGCTGTAATCAAACCTCTTCTTAAAAAACCTACCCTCAATCAACATTAGCTAACTACAGGCATATATCAAACCTTCCATTTACTTCAGAGATCCTGGAGAAAGTAGTGGCTAATCAGCTATCTTTCAAAACAACAGCCTGTTTGAGGACTTTCAGTCAGGATTTAGAACTCATCACAGCACAGGTACTGCTCCAGTTAAAGTAACTATCGATCTACTCTCAGACTTCAAATAAGGGACTTCTCTCAGTACTCGCTTTATTAGATCTTAGTTCTGCCTTTGCCCCCTTAGGTCAAAATGTTCTTCTACAGAGGTTGGAAGAAGTATTTGGGATTACAGGGACTGCTTTAAATTGGTTTAAGTCCTACTTATCGGATAGATTCCAGTTTGTACATGTCAACAATAAGTCTTCTGTGTACACTAACTTAACTTATGGAGTTCCTTAAGGCTCTGTGCTAGGTCCAGTTCTCTTCTCTATATATATGCTTCCCCTCAGTGTTATGAGGAAATACTCCGTTAACTTTCATTTTTACGCTGATGATACTCAATTGTAGGTATCAATGAAGCCAGGTGACACAAATCAGTTATCTAAACTACAAGCGTGTCTAAAGGACATTAGGACCTGGATGGCCAAAAATTTTCCTCTTCTTAACTCAGACAGAGGTCAGAGGTCATTGTCCTTGGCCCCCAACACCTTAGAGAAACCTTTTCTAGTGATTTCTAGCCCTTTATGGCATTAGTCTAGCACCAAGCACAACCGTTAGAAATCTTGGGGGTCTATTTGATCAGGATTTATCCTTCAACTCTCACACAAAGCAAATTTCAATAACAGCCTTTTGTCATCTTCATATCATCGTTAAAATCAAGCCTACCCTGTCTCAGAGCGATGCTGAAAAGCTAGTCCATCTTTTGTTACCTCTAGCCTGGATTATTGTAATTCTCTTCAATCAGGCAAGTCCCTGAAGACGCTTTAGCTGGTTCAAAATGCTGCAGGACGTGTACTGACTAGAACTAGGAGAAAAGATCACATTACTCCTGTATTAGCTTCTCTGCATTGGCTCAATAAAATCCAGAATAGAATTCAAGATTCTTCTTCTCACCTATAAAGCTCTCAGTGGACAGGCACGAATTTATCTTACAGCTTGTAGTGCTATACAACCCTTCAAGAACATTACACTCCCAAAATGCTGGCCTGCTCGTGGCTCCTGGGATCCTTGGTGTATACTGCCTGCTGCTGTGGAGTTACGAAGGCTCAATAACCAAAATTACAGATATAACAAATATTTGGCCATTTCTTTAGCCCCATTCCAGTTTATAATCATTATAGTTGTTAATGTAGACATTAGCATGATCTCCCTATCCATGGTTGATTATACATCCATAATGACTATCCTTAGCACCTTATAGACATGAGGTCCCTCTGAAAATGAGATGCCACATCTCAAGAGGCTTACTATTAATGAATTTATACTCAATGGAGACAAATGTGGTGGGGCGGATTTATGGTCTGGGCGTCCATGGGTCTATCGCTACCATAAATTCTTTTTTTCAGTCCTATGTCTCTTCACCCACCCACCCACCCACCCACCCAATTATCAGCTGAAAATACATCACTCATTTTGATGCTGTTGTATTATTCAACGTTAATGTAAATATTAGATTTACTACTCTTTTCATGATTATTATTGATCATACTTCTATAAAATTATTACTACAATCATACAGACATGAGGACCCTCCTGAAAATGAGATGTTGCATCTCAAGGGGCTAACCTTTAATAAATTTATATTTAGCAGAGACAAATATTATGAAGTCAGGTCTATGATTGGCCCATGGATCTGTTACTAGCTTTAGTTCTTACTTTAGTCCACTTGTCTCCGCCCACCTCCCTTCCTTCGCCCACACACCCAACACAGCATAGTGTGGATGGCTGTCCATCATGAGACTGGGATCCACATTTAAGATTTCCTGCTGCTAAACAGAGGTTTTTTCATGACGCCATGATGGATACATGTTGGATTTTGGATGTATGTATGTGTATATATATTATATGTGTAGTTTATATATGTATATATGTATCAATGCATATATGTGTATCCATAAACTGAAGAGTTTGTCTTCAGCCTGCTCTATTGTAAAGTGTCTTGAGATAACACTTGCTACGAATTGGTGCTATAGATATAAAGATTGATTGATTGATTGATTGAGTTGAATGAAGGTCAAAAAGGATTTGAAATCATTGTATCATGTTCATATTTACATTTCACAAAGCATTACAAATTCATTTGAAACGGGTTTTGTAATTTCAAAAATAACAGTGATGCTAATCATCAACAAAGGGCCTCCTGCTGTGTCCCGTGTCCGTCTCTTACCCAGCACGATCAGGCTGATGGTGCTCCAGTGATACTGGGCTCCATTCTTTACTTTGCAGCTGTACTCTCCAGAGTCCGTCAGGGACAGGTCGCTGATCAGCAGGGAGGCGTCCCCCTTTAAGTACTCTCCGGCAAAGGCCACTCGGCCCCGCTCCGCCTCGTTGGGGTCGAACACTCTTCCAGCAAAGTAGGTGATGACCTGATGGGACACAGAGGGGACACATCAGCGGGAGCTTTGATACCTGAAAGAAAACAGCACATGCTTTCAAAATAAGGCTTTTGCTTTGAAAAGTTCACCATGTTATTCCTGATATGACTTTGACATGACATCATTATCTGCTGACTCATCATCTGTCTCCACAGTTCACTGCTCACAACATCATTGATGATTTCACATTTCATTCACAGTATACCAAAAGTATGAGCACACTCGATCGCTCAGGTGAAACGGCAAGAGGCATCCTGGAAATGCATCGGAATCAATTTACAGCAGAAAATAAAATAACCTGACAAATCCAAGATCTGTCAGGTGAAGTGTGAGGAAGATGTCTGTGCTGTTTTCTTAAACACCTTTAGGTAAATCAAGACCTCCAGGTCAAGTGGTGAGGCATAGAGGGCCAACCACGTCCTCCATACTTCCAAACATTTCAGCAAAAAGTAGAGACTCTTATGAACATCCTGGACCCACTGAGATCAGATGTGTGAAGTTCTCCAGCTATGAGTTAAAAAAAAACGTCCTACATGGGGAAAGAAGAAGATGGAGTACGAGGGAAGCGGATCTCTTCTGACCAAGATCATTGCAAAATCTCTCCTTGGATCGGTTCCATCCTACTTATGTTCTCTTCTGCAGAAATCGAGGAGCACCTATGCCTTATGCCCTTATGTGCCCACCTATCACCTAAATGTGCCCAGAGTCCGAACTGAATTGGGGAAACGGGCTTTTTGTTATGCTGCCCCCACAGCCTGGAACACTATACAGACAGAACTGAAAATGTCAGACCTGGTTTCATTTCAAGTTTTTTGTTCCATTTTAATCACTAGGCAGCCAGAATCCTATGAGCAATGCCTGTGTTTTTAAATTGTTACTGTCCCTAAAACCATCGCACTTTCACTGTAAATTTGTTGAATCCTTTGCCATATTTATTGTTTGTTATTTATTGCCTGAAACTTATCTTGGATCTTTATTTATTATGACGGTGCTGCTGATCTCTTGGCCAGGTCACCCTTGTAAATGAGATCATGACCTCAATGGGAAATTACCTGGTTAAATAAAGGTTAAATACAAAATAAAACTGCAGAGCTCTACAGAACCAAGACAGCAACACATGGACATCCAGGACAGGAGGACATTAGACTCCAGTGTCTCTGTCCAAACAGGCTCAAAGTAGTTTTCCATGGGACGTCCTGTGCAGACACAGTGTTAACCGAGAGGGATCTGAACAGGAGCAGTCATGAAAAGAGCTTCATGGACTGAGAGGACACACCCGTCTGTGGGACATAAAACTGGAGCCTGAACTGAGTCTCTGGACCATCAAAGACATCGTAGCTCTTTTAGGAAGGACTCAACCTCAGATTGTCTGATCTCCACAGAGAGTGATTTATTCACACACTCACAGTTAAATCACACACACGAGAAGATCAAGAAGTTATATTGCTGTTTTAAGTTAAATAACATTAAAAGGTAGAAATGCTTCAGAGAAAGTGTTTTTCCTTTTTCTTAGTAACTGATTATCTGTCTTTAAATAACCTGTAAAACGGCACAGTATTGGTTTGGGTTAAAAAAGGTCCTGCATGAATGACTTCATTTAATTTCAGAAATATCCCTGAAGGTCTGAAGCAGGCTCCTGGGTATCATGGTCAGTCTTTATGTAGCCCACAGTGACGTGAGTTTGGTTTATTGTTTTGGCAGGAAAGACAAAGAAAAGCAAAATGTTTATAAGAACTAAACTGAGATGCAGACACATGGGAGCTCTGGGTCTTCATCAAAGACCTAAAGACCATGCAGGGTCCTGAAAGAGACTGACAGGGGCTTCCATGCAGACCTTCAGGGATGTGAACCTGCAGAGACAGCAGAGACCTGCCATAGCAGAGGAACAGGGAGGTTTCAATGTCATGACACAGAAATACTGTTACTCTGTGACTTAAAGTCAGTTTATTTTAAAATCAGCAGCTTTATATTAAAAACATAACCAGAGAGATGACAGTAACTCAAACAGTTACTGAGGTCTGATGAAGTATTCAGATGAAGATGATGATGAAGATGAGGACTTGATTCATCAGACTGTCCTTCAAACTCTGCTCTGACTCTGTCCCATCACTGATCATAACTGTCCTGCAGACCGAGTCTGAGTCCCCTTAGTTTTGATGACATGCATATTTTTATTTATTTATTTATTCAAATAGAGGACTGTACCAGATTATAGCCACAGACTAATTTCCATCTGTAGTCCCTGGCAGGTTGACACAATGCATTTGTACTCAAAGAGCTGAGTCGACATGTGGGACACACAGCGGCCATTGAGCGTCTGCATCCACAAGGTGAACATGCAGTTAACCTCTGACCTCAGAGACACTCACCACTCTCTGCCTGTTGGTTGGCTTTAGATACAGCCACTCGATGTCCAATGTGGGGTCGTCTCCGGCCCAGAACTGATGGTGGCAAGGCAGCGTGGCGTTATCTCCGACCACCCTCTTCATCTCCGTCTGAGCCTGTGTGGATGGGACGGCCAGCAGAGCTGTGGATGGACAGAGAGGGGACATTGACCTGAGGATACATAAATGGACCTGAGCAGGTCACTTCTACACATTCACACCACAGGTCACATCTATAAATTGACAAAGCAGGTCACTTCTACACATTCACACAGCAGTTGACAAGGCAGGTCATACAGTAGGTTACATCTACACGTTGACAAAGCAGTTCACAAAGCAGGTCATACAGTAGGTTACATCTACACATTCACACAGTAGGTTGCATCTACACATTGACAAAGCAGTTCACATCTACACATTCACACTACAGTTCAGACGTACACACTCCCACAGCAGGTCACATCTACACCTTCACACCACAGGTCACATCTACATATTCACACAGCAGGTCACATCTACACATTCACAGAGCAGGTCACATCTATACATTCACACAGCAGGTCACATCTACACATTGACACAACAGGTCACATCTACACATTCACACATCAGGTCACTACATGCGCACAGTAGGTCACATCTACACATTCACACCACAGGTCACATCTACACATTCACACCACAGGTCACATCTGCACATTCACACAGCAGGACACACACAGGTCATACAGCAGGTCACATCTAAACGCATTCACACCACAGGTCACATCTACACCTTCACACCACAGGTCACATCTACACATTCACACATCAGGTCACACCTACACATTCACACAGCAGGTCACGTCTACACATTAACACAGTAGGTCACGAAGCAGGTCATACAGCAGGTCACATCTACGCATTCACACCACAGGTCACATCTACACGTTCACACCACAGGTTACATCCACACATTCACACATCAGGTCACTACACACTGACACAGCAGGTCACATCTACACATTAACACAGTAGGTCACACAGCAGGTCATACAGCAGGTCACATCTACACATTAACACAGTAGGTCACACAGCAGGTCATACAGCAGGTCACATCTACACATTCACACAGCAGGTCACATCTACACAGTCATTCTCTAATGGCTGAAGATTCTCAGTTGTCCATCATTATTAACAAACACGCTCATGTCCTTCCATGTCCATTTACACGCCACTGAGGCAGCAGTGGGAGCAACCTGGGGTTAAGTGTCCTGCCCAAGGACACACTGCCATGTGACAGCTGGATCTGGGCTTAAACCTGCAACCTTCCGATCACCGTGATGAGATGGATCCAGCATGTCTGAAAATCACTGACCTTCTCACTTTGCCACTTTTCACTTGGCATGATAGAACGCTTATTTCTTATGACAATGATCATTGCGACAGAAAAACAAAACCAGGACAACAATGAACCTGTGCTGGGTCCTCAGCCCGGCCTGAGCCCAGTCTGCTGACCTTCAGGTGTGACTGACACATCCTGTCAGTGTTTCCTCTGGTGGAGGAAGTTTCAACACCGGGACATTTCAGTGAGACTCTCTCACTCAGAGCTGCAGTTTGGCTCCGGTCTGGATCACGTCTGTCCTGAGCCCACACAGTTGATGATGGTCCAAATAGAGGATGAATAAATCAAAGAGGAACAATGAGAGCCTCTCATCCTCTGTCTCTGGGTACATCAGCACAGCCAGAGTATCACTGTGTGCAGCTGCTCGCTCTGTTCCAACACAAACACTGGACCCTCTGTGTCCAGCGGGGGGGGGGGGGGGGGTGCTCATTCACATTGTGTGTGTGTGGCGGGGGGCCTCATCCCTTGTATGTGATGATGTTGCTACTGTATACACTGAATGTGTCAGATATTATCAATGGTCCTCATCTCAACTGAGAGGGAGGGGGCTGAGGGATGGAGGTGTTACTCTGTTTTATGTTTTTATGTTTTCATGTTTTCATATTTTTATGTTTTTACGTTTTCATATTGTTATGTTTTCATTTTTCATATTTTTAAGTTTTTATGTTGTCATATTGTTATGTTTTCATGTTTTCATATTTTTATGTTTTTATGTTTTCCTATTTTAATGTTTTCATGTTTTCATATTGTTATGTTTTTATGTTTTCATATTGTTATGTTTTCATGTTTTTATGTTTTCATTCTTTTATGTTTTTATGTTTTCATGTTTTTATGTTTGTATGTTTTTATGTAGCCCAGTTATTTGGTCGGTGGACTCATTCAGCCGTTATAATCATGTGGTTCTCCTTTAGTCCAGAGCTGGACTCTCATGTTTGGTTTTCATTAGAGCTGCATTCTTCAGACCAGCTCTGCTTCACCTTCTGACTACATCCACCAGCCCTCCCCCACCTCACCCTCCTTCTGCTCCCCTTATCTCAGCAGATGGATTAGCACTCTGGTTATCTGGACCTCGTCCTCCTCACACTGGGGCGGCAGAGGGACAGGAAGTGGGCTCTGCAGGGTGGGAGGGGTCTTTCCAATCCTCACCCAAATTCTTCCATGAACATGCAGTCCATGTGTTGGTGCGATGCCTTGAGGCAGAGAGCGGAGACGCCTAACGGCTGATCCTGTGGATTTTGAAGCAGAAACACTGAAGCATGACCCTGAGCTCAAAGGAGAGTCTGTTAGGGAGTGTAGCTCCTTCTGCTCCAGAGAGGACGTCCAGAGAGTCTCAGTGTCCGCCTTGTCCTCCTTTACTGTGAAGAATAAGCTTTAAAGGGGCAGGAGCAGATATCTGACAGAACTCTGTCGACCTTTTTCATGTTTGACAGATCAAACTGCAGTCAGAGAGTGATCCTGAAGGACTTAGTGGGGTCCTCTTTAGAAGGTTCTGGACCATATCTAAGTGTTTACAGAGTTAGCCAACAAACACAGACTCAGTGAGGAGAGGGACAGTCCCAGACCCGGAGGAGAGCAACCAGACAGGTTTGATGTTTGGGGGTAGAACCACATGAGCGTCTTCATCACTGACTTTTAAAACAGCAGCATATTCACATAAAGTCAGGAAACATGGCCTGAAGTCTGTACAGCAGAATTCTGCTGTAGAACATATTTCTATATATTTCTGTAAAAAATCATTGACCCGACATGAAGCCTGATGGATTAAATATCTACATACTGAACAGTCCAGTTTGGGGGGCCCAAAGCTCTCAAATAAAATCTGAGAAGATGACTGGACATCTCCATCATGCTGACTCCTGCCTACCGTCCCCGACTAAAACAGGGCAAAACAAAGCAAAGGATGCAGCATTCAGGTCTGGTGAGACAACAGCTCTCAGAGAGGCCAGAAAATAGCTGACTAAAACCATCAAGAGGGTCAAGGCCACATATTCTCAGAGAATCCAGGGGCATTTCCCCAACAACAACCTCAGAGCATGTGGAAGGACATCAAGTGCATCACAGATTACACCAGCAGAGCTGCACAGTGCCCAAGAGACCCCACCTTTCCTGATGCAGTTAATAACTTCTTTGTCCGGTTCGAGGACTCAGTGACCTCTCCTAGGGCCAGACTCACTACACCACCAGAGGAGGCACCCTTCAAGGTGACAACTGCTGAGGTGGAGCGGTCCCTGCAAAGGATTAACCCCGGCAAAGCAGCTGGCCCTGACAGCATCCCTGGCCGGGTCCTAAGAGATTGTGCTCTGGCCGGGTCCTAAGAGACTGTGCTTCTCAGCTGGCAGAAGTGCTAACAGACATTTATAACATTTCCCTCTCTCAGGCAGCTGTTCCAACCTGCATGAAGACATCCACCATCATCCCTGTCTCCAAAAGCTCCACAGTGACAGGCCTGAATGACTATCGGCCTGTGGCCCTCACCCCAAAAGTCACCAAGTGCTTTGAGAGGCTTGTCATGGTCCACATCAAAGACTCTTTGTCACTGTGGATCCTCATCAATAGGCCTACCGGCAGAACCACTCCACAGATGACGCCATCTCATCAGTGGTCCACACAGCCCTAACCCACCTGGAGGGAAAGGACACCTATGTGTTCCTGCTCTTCATCGACTTCACTTCTGCATTCAACACCATCATCCCACACACCCTGATGCAGAAGCTCCATACCCTCGAACTGACCCCTGCCTCTGCAACTGGGTGTTAGTCTTCCTAACCAACAAACCACAGACTGTCCAAATCCACAACATCTCCTCCTCCCCCAACACCCTCAGCACTGGCTCCCCTCAGGGCTGTGTGCTGAGCCCCCTCCTGTTCACCCTGCTGACATACTACTGCTCCGCCAAACATCCGAGCTGTCACATCCTGAAGTTTGTGGACGATTCAGCAGCTGTGGGATGCATCATGAACAATGATGAGTCTGAATACAGAGAGGAGGTGGAACACCTTGAGCGCTGGTGCACAGTCAACAACCTCTGCATCAACGTGAGGAAGACCAAGGAGATGATTGTGGACTTCAGGAGGAGCAGACACTGCCCCCTCCCCTGCATATCGGAGGAACAGCTGTGGGACTGGTCTCCAGCTTCAGGTACCTGGGCGTTCACCTCACCTGGAGCAACAACACATTCACTTTGAAAGAGTGTTTTTGTGACAAAGAAACAGCTGCAGACATCCTCTCACCCTCATTGGCTGTTGAGAGTATCCTGCTATTGCTTGTCCATAAATCACACTTACAGTTTTTGATTGGAGAGGCCCTGAGTGTTTTTTAACAAATGATGAGCTATGTGCCTCAAACCAGGTCTCATACCTTAGTCATGGATAGGAGAGAATCAGGTCAAGGGCCAGGCTGAGAATTGACCTGTGTGCCCCAGACTCAAGCCTTTGCACAAATAATTCAAACTTAATATTTGATTTTCTGAACCTTCAGCCAGTCACTGTGAGTTCATGGTTCAGTGACGTCACGCTGAAAAGCAGAATAACAGCTTTATTTTCAGAGTCAAGTTTACATTCTGTAGGTCTACATCTGACCAATGAGAGCCCTCGTTGGCATGTTTGTCACAGTCCAGACCTCCATTGTGCTGGTCTTCCTTAATGATGTTTGTATCCCAGCTTCCCAAAGTCCTCCAAATGTCAGTGATGATGAATGTGAAGATTATGTCTGGATGAAGACCATCAATCAATCTTTATTTGTATCACACCAGTTCTTAACAAGTGTTATCTCAAGGCACTTTACAATGGAACAGGCTGAAGCCATATTCTTCATGTGGATAGTGTTGGAGCTACAGGAGGACCATGGTGTAAGTATACTCAAGCTTCTGCTGTTGGTCCTGAAGCATCTGAGGGACACTTTCAGCTCCCGAGGGTCTCCTCAGCATTAAAGATCACATGTTCAGAAGTAACACCCTAAAACATGAATAACTGCAGAAACTGAACTGAAGTGTGTTGTTAGAGCTCAGTCTGTGGTCCTCATCGTGAGCTCAGAGGTAAGCTGCTGACTATAGCAGGACTGAGATGGATCGTGTGATGGTCCGACACAAACCTTCACTGGGGTCAGAGGTCCTTAGAGGTTGTGTGTCAGAGATGTGAGCTGCAGAACGTTCTGGTCAGAAGTCTGATAAACTTTAAGAACTTTCATCAGTGCTGACCCTCTGGAACTTTGCTGTCTGCCTCAGTGAGTTTAGAGGAGCGTGCAAAGACGATCTGCAGCCTGAAGTCCGTCCTCAGGTCAGACCCTGAAAGTCTCAAATATCAAGAACACAGAGACTTAATGAGCTGAAGGGCCTCCAGCACATCGAGCTCCTTCACTCCTCACAGACCACTACAGCTGCGTAATTCAGCTGCACTGCAGATTACTCTACACATTTCACACTGACACCACAGTACTGAAGGATGAACACTAAAACAGCACAAAAAACAACACAGAGACAACAAACAAAAACAACATTAAAACAGCACAAGAACAACACTGAGACAACAAACAAAAACAACATTAAAACAGCACAAGAACAACACAGAAACAACAAACAAAAGCAACACTAAAACAGCACAAGAACAACACAGAAACAGCATAAGAAACAGCATAAGAACAGCGGTCAGTGTGGGCAGAGCAAGGACAAAGTCTTCCGAGATGTTTCTCTGTTTTAAAGAAAGGTTTTCAAATCAGTTCAAACTCTTCAACACAAAGTTCTGGATCCTTGAACGGGTTTAAATATGAACCCTTTTTTGTTCCTCCCTCTTGACGCAGGATTCTCTACATTTATTTATTTGAGGAGCAGAGTTCTGCTCATGACCTCTAAAGAACAGAGGGACCATGATCTCGACCTCCTGAAGGTGCCTGTTTATCAAAGAGAAACTGAAATCACAACCAAAGAAAATCACCATGAGAGAAAGATTGAGAGAACGCCCTCAGGATAATCCTCTGAGAGACCGGGTCAGAATTATCAGTTTGTTAAAACAGAGACAGGCCGGGACATCCCAGAGGGAGCCCTCTGGGTGACCTCAACACACATGCACATGTACACACACACACAGACCTCTTGTCTTTCTTTTCGGCTCACAAAGCTCAGGGTTAAAATGAGAAGGACTCAGAGCTCCAAGCTACATCATCACATGACCTCCATCAGCCAATTATCTATCTGCTACCAGCCTCTGAACCAGTGCTCATCAGCTTCTCATTTCAGAGTGGATCACAGTGTGACCCTCCTCCTAACTAGCCACCCAAAGTCCAGATCATCAGTGTCTCAGTCTGAGGCACTAGTGTCTAGGTCCAGATCATAGGTGTCAGGATCAAGATCATTAGTGTCACGGTCTGAATCATAGGTATCAGGTTCTAGATAATTATAGCCATGGTCTGAATCATCAGTATCAAGGCCCATATCACGATTTTCAGATTTTCTGATTATTAATGTACACCATTAGTGTAAGGATTCAGAACATAAGTGCCTGAGTCCAGATCATCAGTTTAAAGATCAAGATATCAGTGTTCAGGTTCAAATAATCATTGTTATGGTCTTTGTCTTCAGAGTCCATATTATCAGAGTGAGAGGTCAGATCTTCACTGTCAAGGTCATCTCTTTCGGTACAAGAGTCCCAAAAATCAGTGTCCAGGTCCAGATTACCAGTATCCAGGTGCAGATCATCAGAGTCCAGGTAAAAATCATCATTGTTTATATGATGAATGTCCAAGTCCAAATCGTAAGAGTTAAGGTCCAGGTCATCAATGTCCAAGTCCTAAACACTGGTGTCATGGTCAATATAATCAGAGTCAGTGTAGCAACTGTAATTGTAAACTGTGATGTCTCTCCTGACTCCCACCATGATACCAAACACTTTTATCTTTTAGATCCTTTTGTCCTCCGACCTTCCCCATCCTCTTCTAAAACTTCCCACCCACCCCACCTCTTGCTTCTTACCAAGATACCAGACCTTTTTAACTTTTAAATCCTTTTCTCTTTTCCTGGCAAGACCTAAACCCCCACCTGTATCCAAAGCCCTGTGTATTCCTGCTTCAGCAGACCGGGGGGTGGAAGGCATACCTTAAGGGGCGTTTCCTTAGAGATTAAATGTTCGTCTCCCTATGTTCAGAGTCATTCTTCATTAATGACTGCTTGTGTGTTGTTTGACCTTCTTCATAGAGAAAACAAAAAACCTTGTCGGCTGGCAGAAGTATCTATTTCATTCTTCACCAGAAACAGGAAAAAACTTCCACAACACAACTACCAATGTCCAGGTCTAGATCCTCATCACCACCACCATCCTTCCTGTGGCTGTCCCTCTTTGCTGTTGTTCCCCCTCTGCTGTTCCCTCTCTGCTGTTCCCCCTCTGCTGTCCCCCCTATCTGCTGCTGTTTCCTCTCTGCTGCTGTTCCCCCTCTGCTGTTCCCTCTCTGCTGCTGTTTATGTCCCTCGCTGCTGCTGTCCCCCCCATTTGCTGCTGCCTCACTCTGATGCTGTCCCTCTCTGCTGTCCTCCACTCTTCTGCTGTCCCCCCCTCTGCTGCACTTAGTCACAGCTCCGTCATCATCCTGTCATGCAAACGGGGGGAGTCACCCTTTATCAGAGGTCAGTGAAAGCAGGAGGGGACGGACATAAGAACACAGGGTGTGGATGGGACTGATGGGCCCCCAGTGGAGACCTGATGAGCTGCACTGGCCTCAGTGTTTATCTGTGGAGGGGATGGCCTGTCCTATGCTGGGACAGCCTAATGGAGCTTCAGGGTTTGTAACTGAGTGTGTCATAGTTTAAAGGTCATCCTGTAACCATGCTGAGGAGACAGACACTAACCCGATCTCCCTGACACATTCATACCACAGGTCACATCTACACATTTACACGTCTTCATGATGTCGTAAAATACGATATCATGAAGACGTTAAAGAGTGACCTGAGTTTAATTACTTTATCAACATTTACTGAATATTAACTAACTAATTCAAAACAGACTCCCTCAGGATCTACAACACCTGATATCAGAGCTGAACCACACCAAGAAAAATCAGTATTTGAACTTCATGCAGTAAATATCTTTGGATTTTTAAGGGACCTTCAGATAAAATGCTGTTTCTCCACACATGCAGCTCTTGAATAAGTCTTTGTTGCTCAGAGGAGAGAGCTCCATGATTCTTTGTAGACTTCACAGGTAAACTAAAGACCGACAGCAGCATCAGTGCGACTACATTCAACCTTTTCTTGATGTTCAACGTTTACTCTTTGTGAACAATGCTATCAAGAAGCTCTCCGTGTTGTGCTGCAGGATGTCTGTGGTTGTCTCCACTGATCTGGATCTTCTACATCTCCTCTGCAATAAAGACTGATTCACCGTAGTCCCTGAGCACTGATGGAGATATCTGACTTCTACTGAAGGAAGTCGCAGACACAACCAGACGGTTTCTGGTCTCATCAGCTAACATAAAAATGACTTCATGAAGTGCTTTGAGTCATGTAATCACTCTGAACAGCAGCGAGGTTCGTGTGGAGCAGTCACACACTGCAGCTGTGATGTTAAGGTGACATGTTGTTAAGACCTCCTGGAGTCTGTTTGAAGGTTTAAAGTGTGAAGAAAACACAAATAATCTATGATCCTCTCTGAATGGAACTATTAAAATGATGAAATGGATCAAATATCTGCACCAACACCTGCCCAACAACGTTCTGCCTCTATGGAGGTCTTCTCCAAAGGTTCCTCATACAGGACAGCTGACACCTGAGATGTTCCACCAGGATCAGGGGAACACACCTGAGACCTCCCTGACCTCCTCACATGTGTCCCTCAGGGCAGGAGGTTCTCCCACAGTTATCCTGAGGGGCTGGGGTGGATGGTTTATGTTAAAGTCTGAACCCCCCCCCCCCCCCCCCCCCACACACACACACACACACACACACACACACACACACACACACACACACACACACACCCACACACACACACACACACCCACACACACACACACACACACACACCCCAACACTCACACCTGTACACCTGTGCCGTGAGGAGCTCTGACGTGGGTCACACCTCCTGAGCTCTGAAGAGAAGGTGTGAGGAGCACTGAAGGATCTAAAACAGGAGAGTGGAGCAGCTCTCACAACCTCTGAGGTGACAAAATATTATTTAAATCAGATTAGACACATCCTCTCTGTGATCTACACGCTGAGGTCTGAGGATGAAGAAAACATTTCATCTTCATTCATGAAACAGTCTGAAGCTGCTGCACCACGTAACCACAGAGACTTAACATGGGGGTATTTCATGAGGGTCTTATTGGCCACAACAACTGACCCTCTCTCGGCTCTCTGATTGGCTCACCAACCAATCAATCAGAAACAGAGAACCCCCTCTCCAAGCAGCTGTTGCCAGGTATCCATGTCAGACAGCGTTTTGTGTTGGCAGAGTCTCTTTTAATGAAACATTAAGAAAATCACTCAAAGATGTATCATCAGTATTAATGCTCTCTTGAGCAAGGTGGTCACTTACAGTCCATGTGCATTTACATGCTGTTAGTATTAAAACAACATCCCCTGAACCTTTGTTTGTGTATGTGCATGTATGTGTTCACGTGGACAAAGATGAGAGGTCAGACTCTTATTTTGAAAGGCACAGCAGGAAGTGTAATCCCCTTCCTTCTGAGCAGCATCCTGTCTGCGGCTTTGTTCAGTTGGACAGCGCGTGTCCTCGTCCACAGGGAGCACAGTTAAAGTCTAACAGCGGCATGCAGTCCTGAGCAGCTGAAACACGAGACACAAACTCACAAGGTAAGTGCTGGATCACCAGAGACCAGGAGGAGCAGCATGTAATCAGGTTAGACCACCTGCTCCTTGCTGATTGGCTGTCTGCTGTGATGTTATTTGCTGCTTATTGAAATAACCCCGATACTCTGAGGGCTTGATTTCCTGTTGCTGATCGAAGTGCTTAAACAAGATTGATGTGGGTTTTCAAGCTGCTCCTGCTGAGAACAGAAGCCACGTACCTCCAGCGAACCAGTGTGGAGCCTAGCTGCTGGCACGCCGTGGGCAGATGGAGGTCCAGGAGGTGGGGGTGACAGGCTGCAGAGTGTGTGGTGTGTATGGACACACAGCAGGACTGTTTCTGTCAGTGTGTGACACACATCTGCTGAAACAAGTTCCCGTCACTCTGTATTCATCCTTCACATGTCCACCTCGGCTGGGACATAAAACGGGTGAGCCTCCTCTGCTGGCTCAGGCCGACTTCTGAAGCTCTGACTCCATAAAAACACATCCAGATAAAAACAGGCCTCAACACAGCCACTGAAACTCTACCAGCATGCAGCTCCACCAGGCTGCTGCTAATAACTGATATTTAATCTGTGATGTTCACGCAGTAACAGATGGAAAAACAGAATTATGTGTCACATGTTTAGTCACAAACTCCTCAGTGATGCTCAGGTTCTCCTCTGTTACAGCTGAAGTGACTGCATCCTCCTCCACTCCTCCGTCCCTGGAGCATCCCTCTTTCCCCTTCCTCCTGCCTTGCTCTGCTCTGCTCTGACTTATAGGCCCATAAATCGCTCTGTTTCCAAGTCTCAGCATTTCTCCCCCGGTCCGCTGACCCTGCTTTATTACCGCATGCCCCCTGCCAGTAAATCTGATCAGCCACGAGCAGACCCCTGTATGATTTATTCCTCAGCTCCAGGAAGGCTCAATCTAGCAGGGCTCAAAGATTCAATACAGGAGAGAACAGCAGGAATCACAGATCTATGATGAAGGAGCCTTCTCAGAAGAAATGAGAGGAT
The DNA here is from genome assembly GCA_037902135.1 of Cetoscarus ocellatus. NCBI lineage: Eukaryota > Metazoa > Chordata > Actinopteri > Labriformes > Labridae > Cetoscarus > Cetoscarus ocellatus. Next base: position 106,910 of record JBAMNC010000164.1, on the reverse strand, counting down.
GAGGCAGATGTGATAGAGAAGAAATCTGCAGGAAAACTGAATCAAACAGGACAAATAAAGGAGCATTCTGCAAGGAATCACAGATCCATAATGAAGGAGGCTTCTATGAGGATATCAGAGGAGTTAGAAAATATGATCATGTCAGAATTATGATTTTTTTTTCTCTAATATTTAAATAAATCTCTAACAAAAAAACAATCATGTATCACAATAAACTGTCCTGTCTGCCTCAGCTAACAAATACTTGAGAACTTTCCTGGATCCACATCTGGATTCAAAGCACCACCAAAACCAGTCCTCTCTTCTGCCATGAGCAACATTCCCTAAATATGTCACGCAAATGTGTCTACCATCCTGTTTGTCCTCACAGGCTTCTGTAGTCCACAGCTGCTCTGCTAAGGTTAGCCTGTTAGCTCAGTAGAGATAAACCTGGCCCATCCTTCCATCAGTAAAGAGTGACAGTGCATGTAGGATTCTCTAATGTCCCTGGTCAGACAGGACGTGTCCAGTGTTAGTCCTCGTCTTACACACCATCATCCAGAGTTAAAGCAGAACAGCAGTCAGTAACCATACTAACTGCTGACCTTTGACCTCTGTACAGTTAAACTAACTTCAGTCTTAATCCAGGACTGACTCCATCAGCTGTTTCATCTAACCCTAACCCCCCAAACAGATGATCAAACCAGTTTTTAGACATTAAAGCTTATGATATTCAAATAGTATTTTACTACTCTGAAGTCTTCAGAACATCTTCTCTGAGCTGTCTGTCAAGACCTCAACAGACTGGAGTAAATCTGATACAAACTCCTCTGGCCCCGAGTCAAATCGTCACCTTCATGATCAAAAACTGAACCATGAGACACATCATCTGCAGAAGATCTCACACAATCCAACATGAAGAAACGGGAGCTCTCTGCAGAGAGGGGGCAGTCAGAGAGACCAGGGTCAGGAGATGGTGGATCAATGATGAAGGAGCCTTTCACTGAAGATCAGGGAGGACCCTATGAACATCTCAGAGCTCTGCACGCCTCTCCACAGACCAGGATCCCTCCTGACACACTTGCTCTCTGAGCGGCATATTTCCGTGAGAGCACAAAAGTTGAAACTGAAGCAGAAGACACGCTTGATGCTGCAGTGCATTCTGGGAAGTGGGACACAGAGTGGAGCAGAGAGCGTGTGACAGTGGGTTTGACACGTACGGAGATGTGACGGCGTGCTGGGTCAGCTGGACGCTCCTGACCGAGAGCAGCAGAGACGTTACTCACACAGCTCCAGCTGACACACGCACACACACCGTCACACACACCCAGTCACACACACATGTGCACACACACTCTCACAGGACAGTCTTAGTTTTAATTTACTGTCTTTTCTTTTCAAAATGACTTCCTTATCCAAACCTCAGTCTGACGTTGTCATACACAGAGGGATAGCAGAGTCTCACCGTTGGCTGACACGTGTGTTCCCAAAATCTGTACTGTCAATCTCAAATAAACACTGATTTATTAGAAAATGTCAATTTTTATATTTTTAGTTACAATCCAGTTCATGTATAACTTTTTGATTTAGTATCATCATAAAAACGACAAAAGAACACATGACATGTTTATGTGACGATAAAATATTCATAACAGTGAATGAATGTTTTAAATAACTTATAGATGTATGAATATATTCAATGGATTTATTTTATTCTTATGTTATCATACCAGAGGTCTTATATTAATCGATTCTAGGCTTTAGTGAGTTGTTTTGATTTAAATGCTTTTGACTTGTTTTAGATATTTCAAGTATTTGTTGTTTTTTAAGTATTTTCCAGTCAGTTATGTATTTAAAAATCCATATTTCTTCTAGGACTCACTCTAACACCTTCCTGTAAGCTGAGTCACAGTGTGAAACATGAGCACTGAAAACTGACTCTGACCTAGTCCAATTTGTCTCAGGTACATTTTCAGACATGTTTTATTCCAGTTTTATGTGTGAACACATGCAGCTGTCAGTGTTTGTGAAGACCTGTGAATTTTATCTACAGGTTAATCGCCCAGCCCTAACGATCTCTCTCCCAAAGTCCATCATCAGAGTTCATTACATTAAAATACAAGCTTTGCTCAGCGTCCAGTATAGACTGTGGTCACTGACTTTATCTCACAGCAGAAGGACAACACCCTCCAGGTCTGGTCTGATTAAGAGCAGAAAAACGTTTGATTATACAAAATGATAATTCATATTAAAGGACTAATTTGAGAAGCTGTCTGTTAAATTTCTCATAACAAACACTTGTATATTAAATTTCATATTTAGTGATTGATTGTTTTCAGGCTGCTGTTGAAGCTCCAGTTTACTCCTCCCTCTGGAGAAAATCAGCCTCTGACTGAAGACATTTGAACTTTTGAGACAACAGATGAAAAAAACACTTCATGAACAGAAAAGTCAGAGAAGGCAGAAAAAAAGAGGAGGACTGTGGGTAAATAATCTCATATTAGTTGAATAATTAACAGACTAACAGCTCCAGGGTCTGTCTCTGTTTGAGTGTGAATGAATTTTACAGAGTGAGAACATTCTGCAGGAGCTTTGACTGTAAACTGATGTTTTATTGTACTGGTCTCATCCACGCATTCACATCATCCACTCTCACATTTATACCGTGCACAATCTCACATTTACACCGTGCAGTCTAACTAACATTCACACCACCTATTCTTACATTGACACTAACCACATAACATTTATATCATACACTCTGATATTCATTCTGGGGGCCGCTCTCACATTCACACCATCCTCTCTATCATTCAGACCATCCACTCTCACATTCATACTATTTCCACAATGATCACTAAGGATCATAAGTAAACAATAATCAGTAACCCTCAGGTGTTGCCTCCAGAGCTGTGAACATGTTGATCACATGATGATGTTACGAGCCCCCGTGTTAACCTATATCTCTACAGCTGCAGACCTTTATCCAGCCAAGCACAGAGGCTTCATCTCCTCTCCAAACATCTCTGGTCTGATTTACAAAATTCTGGGGGCTGGGGAGGAGGCGGCCCCTTTAAAGACCATCACCACAAGGCCTTCAGCCGTCAGGTTCATGCTGTACATCCATCAGACAGATCGCAGCGTTTTGCTGCTGTCAGCACACTCACAGCTGTAGATCAGAGGTGTCCTGGCTGCTCCTGTCCCAGCAGAGACATTGATCAGAGCAGACAATGCTCACCAAATCAAATTTACACACACACACCCCCTACTCTCAGAGCTGTATCATAACAGGCTGGGCTCTATCAGACCCTGGGGAACGTTCTGCTGTGCAGAGCTGGAGTCTTCTCACCTGACACACCTCTCATCTTCACACCTGAGCTCATGCTGTTAATCACAGACATGTGCGACCTGCTGGTGCTGTTTGTCTGAAGGTGAGGAGTGAACAGGCACCACGCTAACATGTTCACGTATTAAAGACGCAGAGTACCTCACCTGCAACCTCCACTCAGTCCAGCAGAGCACCATCTCCTCTATGTGCAGCTTCTGACAGGAGATCAGAGGACAGGTGAACTTCAAGAGGTCACACTGAGATCATGAGGTATCAGCGCATGCACAGGTCATGGTTCCTGCCTGATGATGATTCTGCCTCGACATCATTTCCACACAGTGCCGTACTTTCACACAGAAACTCTGAGTTTGGTCCCTGCAGCGATCAGCTGGACATGTTAGAGGAGCTGCTAAAGTGATGAAGGTCGCCCGCCCTGCATCACGTCTGCACGTATGTGTCCTCCTGATTGGATGTAAGACCTCAGGTGGGCTGTTAGTGCTGTACATCTTGTCACATAAATAGCAGGAGTCAGACTAAAGAGTGGTGTGTGGAGCTGTGAGGAGCTGAGAGCAGAGATGATGGATGGACCAACAGGCTTACAGACCAGCAGGTATCAATGTCCAGCTCTGACTGCACCTGTGAGCTCAGGGGAAAGGAAGATCTACGGCATGCACGAGATGCTAACAGGTGTTTAATCCATCAGTCATCAGTCTGAGCTGATCTGATGTGTTTATTGATAATTGATGGTGCTGTAACAGCTCAGATCTGACATAAATTCATTGATTATTGTTGTTTTTTATTAGCTCTGATTTGATGTCTCTTTTGATTATTGATGGTATTTTATCAGCTCTGGTCCCTGAATCAAATCCCTCACATCTGGGAGTCAAGCACTTTCGTGTGCCTCCACTGTCCTCCAGTTACTCACATTGTGCAGAGTTAGATATCTTTACCTCAGGCCAGAGCACAAGTGGAAGAGTGCACGAGCACAAAGTTTTATGACAGGTTCATCACAGCGGTGACAGAGTCAGCCTGTCTGTAAAGTCAGTGCAGTCATGCTACACAGACGAATACGGGAGGAGCTTGTTGTCCTTTCAAAATAAAACACTCTCGATCTCCATTATTTGGTAATGAAATTAATTATTTTGATCTCTCTGGTGCCCAGTACCAAATGGCTCATAGTCAGGTTCTGGTCTGTTGTTGGGGACCTCTGCTTCAGAGAGTACAGTTGAGGATTTTATCAGATGAAATGACTCTCTTCAATGTCTCAGAGATGAACAAACCAAAACTTTAAATCTGCATCTCACCCCTGTGACAGAACACCAAACACGGCATCACATGTGCGCCCAGAGCTTTGGGAACATTATAATAAAATTGTAACAAAATTAAAAGAAATGAGGTTAAAGGTCATTACTGCCACAGAAACCCCACTGAGGTGGAAGGACGGACACGATCAGCACCAGATTGTCTCTATTCAGTCAGCTTGCCGTCCCAACCTTTATTATCCTATAACAAAAAGTATTAACTGATGTGTAAAAGTGGACCAGGACACAGGAGATGAAGCTTTATTTCATTCACAGCTTTATTAAATATAGCCCAGTCATTTCCTTAATGACAGAGTCCTTTAAGGCCGAGTCTCTGACTGAGCACGTGCAGAAGCGTGTTGCCCTTACGGACTCCCACACTCATCAGTGTTAATATAAAGACTTCTCATGAATACTGTAAGAGCGTGTGGGCAGGTGGATGGCCTGGCCTGAGACCAGCGCTGAGTGTGCAGACAGCAGGGCGCCATCTGTCCTCCAGGTGTGAGCACAAACACCTGCTGTGAAGATTATTACAGCCCAGTGGAGAGCAGCAGTGGACTGAGCGCACTCAGTGATGTCACACTGATCTTACAACAGCCCGTCTATGTTCACAGAGAGCAGACCATCGTCCACATTAATGTCACAGCAGCTGTTCTTGTCACCACGGCAACAGATCCTACACCAGGGCAGAGAGGGTCAGGAGCACCAAGTGACCTCCTACACCACCTACATGAGGCTCCACCAGGTAAAGAAGGGGATCAGACACAAGACGTGACTGAACTCAACCCCATTCGCAATACACTTCAGATGAACCCAGACTGAAACAGGTCAAAGGTCAAGCTAAAGACAAACTCATAAACAGGTCAAACTAACTACTAATAAGCTCATAAACAGGTCAGGGCCTAATCTGGTAAGATCCAAAATAAGGAGTGCGAAACTGTGTCTGCAAACTAAAAAATTTCTATTAGTGGGCATGTTGTGGGTGATCCAATGACAGCGTGCGCAATTGATAACAGGCCAAAAAGTGGTGTGGACCGCCCCCTTTAAAAGAGGGTTTAGCGTGTGCTACCAGCTGTCACCATGGAGAGTTTGGGAGAGCAGAGTGGCCGTAAATGAAAAATGAAGTTTGAAGCCATGGAGTTAGAGGCAAATAAACACACTTGTCTGTCATTTTGACGGACAAGGTCGTCACTTTTCCCTCATACCATATTTGTAGCCGTCATTTTTAATTTTCCTTTTCTGATTCCAATTAAACATAATCTAAATGACAGCATTCACATAGTTACACAGCTTCATCACCAATAACCTCTCATGTGAAGAGCAGTCTTACAGTTACGCACACACAGACCGCGTGGGTACTCTTGCCTTTTATGCACTGACAGCGTCACACTCTCCATGCACTGACAGCGAGTTTAGGAGCTGTCAGTGCATGGAGAGTGTGATGCAGTCAGCTCTGAGTGACAAACGGAGTGACTCTGGCTATGAAGGGGATCTTTTTTACAGAAGTTAGTGACCTCCTCCACGATGTAGAGCGCAAAACAGAGAGGGTTTACTTTACGTGTGTCTGCATGAGTATGATAGCACACTGGATCGTCCCTCGTTTTCCAGTCCACGCAATGATTACACAATGATGGACAATTACCTCCATATTAAAATAGAGAAAACAAAGGAACTGGTCTTCAATACACAAACCTCCAGTCTCAGTCCAATCTCCATCAATGGTAACACATTAGAACAGGTCAACAAATTCAAATATCTTGGACTCACCCTGGACAATAACCTATCCCTTGACCACCACATAATCGATATCCATAAACATTCACAGCAGAGGCTACATGCTACCGTTCACTCTGTGCACTCTCCATTGTCCCCCATCCTCTGTTACTACAGTATAAGAGCATAATCCAATCTATTGTGAAGTATTGTTCCCCTGCTTTCTACAACATGCTGTCTGTCTCCAAAGCAAGCTCAACAAAATCACACACATAGCCAATAATCCACACCCAACATCTCAGAACTCAATGAAAGCGCACTAGCCCGCCTCAGCAGAACAATAGCCATGGACACAGAGCACCCCCTCAAAACCCACTTTAGACTTCTGCCATCAGGTCGCAGGTACAGGACGCTGAGATGGAGAAGTTCACGCTTTAACAAAAGCTTTACACCATCTGCCATCTCCATCCTCAACAAAACAACCCACTGATTAATGCCTCTCCTGTGATGTAAATATGTGCTCTCTGTTTCCTAAATGTATGTCTTCTCAACTGACAGCCTGTGAAAACAAATTTCCTGCTGGGACAAAAAAATTATCTATCTATATAAAAAGGCACGCACTCACAATGCGTAAAGACACACAATGGCTTATCTGGTACTGCTGGAGGACGTGGCGCACTCCAGACTCCAACACACCAAGGGCGTTCACCTGACCTTTTATAGGCACCATATGGGCGGGGCAAAGCGTTACTTCAGGTGTGACAGCTTTAGAGTTGATTGTGATTTATAAATGGAATCAGGCATAGGATGTACATGCACACTGTTATAAATCTGAGAGTTTTTGTGCGCACACATTTCCTGTGTTTCTGTCGTACGCCACCTATAGTGATCTTTCCTTCACACAGTTTTATAAATGTGAACCCTGATCAGAAACCCTCTAGCTGGTTCTTCACTGAGGACTTCAAAATGTCGCCATAATCTAACACAGATAAAAAGGTAGCCTCAACCAGAATTTTTCTGCAATGCAGAGGAAAACAAGATTTGTTTCTATAGAGAAAACCCATTTTTTGTTGAATTTTACTTACAAATTGAGAAACATGATATTTAAAAGTAATTTTGTCATCAGTCCAGATGCCAAGATATTTGTATTCTGACACTTTTTTCAATATTGATGCCACCATGCACTGAAATTACGACACTTTCAAAACTGATGTTGTTAGCTTTTAAGCCCTTTTGCTGCCTCTTATAACTCTTGTCAGTTTATTTTTATATGTCTTGTATTTCAGTTCTGCTTCATTTATTCTCTTCCTTAAAATTTTTTTTATATAATACATTTTTTTTCTTACATGAATTCAATATTCCGTTTGTAAACCAAGGTTTTTCAGCAGCTTTCTGGTTTACTACTTTATTTACCAGAGGACAGTGTTTATCATAAAGAATTATTATGGACAAAAATGTACCATATGCTTCATCAACATCTTCCACATAGATTTTACTCCAGTTATGGCTCATGACATCTGATTTAAATGAATTAATTGCGTGTTCAGTTTTGTGTCTAATAATTTTGTAATCCACAGCCCGTGTCTTCTCACTACTGCAGCTCTGTATAACTGCAAACACTGGCAGATGGTCAGTTGTGTCATTTATAATCAATCCACTATTTACTTTCTTGCTAATTACGTTTGTAAAAATGCTGTCTATTGATGTAGCACTCTGTGTTGTGATTCTAGATGGGCATGTTATAGAGGGGTATAGACCTAAACTATACATTGAATTTATGAATTTAAAGGTGTTTCTTTGGTCCTGTGGATTTAAGAGATTAATATTAAAGTCCCCACAAACAAAGAACATTTTCTTATTATTTACTCTGTCATAAATACCAACCAGCTGATCTCTAAATGTGTCTATGCATGACCCACTGCTTATTATTATATTTTTACCTTTTTCTATTTCTACTTCCACAGTTATACATTCCATAATATTATCTTCGACCAATAACATACTCTCCATATTTTTACTTCTCCAGTTTTTGTTAATGTATGGAGCAACTCCAACTTTTAAGACAGTTGTGTGATAAACTTTGCACTGGGTGGTGGTATAATAAATATGTTTGTATATATTGTATACATTTAAAAGTAATCTTACATTATTAAGAAAACACCGCCACAAAGTATTAAAGAGATGTTCGAGTTTCAGTCTTATAACTATATAATATAAAATAGAATAAAAAATATCTATAATATAATATAATATAATATAATATAATAATGTAATCTAACATAATATAATACAATAAAACTTAATGTAGTATAATAGAATAGAATAGAATAGAAAAATAATGTACAATGATTTGTACAGGACCTAATTTGTCATTAAATACCATCCTCTGCCTCTTCAGTTCAATGAGGCCACAGGACGTCCTCCTCTTGACTTTTCTCTGACACTCAGCCAGATCTGCAGGTGTGTGCAGGTGTTTCTGAGCATGCTCATGAGAAGATGATGGAGGAGTGACTTCAGTCATTTACAGTGCTTACTCAGTGACCTGAAGGTCCACGGGTCAGGTGGGGCCGCTCGTGGATGTGCGATGATGACGTTGACAGAGTCAGCTCAGGTGTTACGACCTTCATCTGTTTGTGGAGCAGCTCCATGAGAGTCACTGTGAGACACCTAAAGATAAACCTGAGCTCTGAGGACCGCCCACGAGTCACAGAGGAGAGACAATCACGCCGAAACGCTGCGGTGAGAGGACGCGAAGTTTAATGATGGTCTAAAAATAAGAGCTGAGGGCCCCTGAAGAGGAGCAGGATTCCTCGGTGAGTGTCAGGCTGCCGACGCTCGGCTTTGATCATTGTCAGAGAGTTTGGTGATAATGAGGAGCTGCTTCCTCCGCTCCAACAACAACCTCATAAACACTTAAAATTCAGCACATTAACACGGCAGCTAATCACAGAGCTGCTCCGACACAACAACACGCCGTGTCTTCTTCAAGGTCGTGTTCTTCAGCAGCTCAGGAGTTTAATGTTCATGTAGCTGCACTTAAAAAAACATTTTAATTTAAACATCTGAGTGATCAGGGGGCATCAGAGTGCTCCAAAACTGTCTGTTAAAGCTCTGTCCCAGCTCAGAGGTCCTCACCTCCCTGGACCCCTTCTCTGTTGAACCTAAAACAGAGTCCAGGCCCAGGTCCCCACTGCTGTTTGAACTGCAGTGCACTCTGGGTAGTGACGTGAGGAAGATCGGAGCTCCATGTTTATGTCCATATGATATGGTGAAGATGGTTCCCTGGAGGCCACCTGGCTGTGCTCTCATGAAGATGGACCAGGGAGACTATTCAGGCTCTCTGTCCTGCTCACACTGACATTTCAAGCTGATGTATCTATGTCCCGGTGGCCCTCCTCACAGAGGTGGACCAGGAGAAACCAGCTGGCCCACCCTCCAACACCTCCAGAGGTAGCATCAGAGTTTTATAATATTGATCATGCCTATCTTCCTCTGTCTATCCGTTCCCATGTCTCGCCCTGGAAACCATCTCTGGGACATGCCGGAGGAGCCACTTTGCTGGAAAAATGAGAAAAGTCTATTTTGTGTGGATCAGATCATTTCAGCAGGAAACAAGCACAGAGCCTGGACTTACTGCAGTGACACAACAAAGTGTTTGGTCAGTCAGGGGGTTCAGAGGGGTCAGAGGTGACAGACTGAAGAGGAGCTCATGCTGTAAACAACAGCCTACAACACATTTATTACACGTTTACTGCAGAAACATGTTCTTATGTTCAAAAGAGGACATGCTCCATGCTCTGAAATGCTGAAGGTTTAAAATATTCAGCCTGATCCTCCACATCCCTCATTATCTCCTCTGCATCCCTCAGTGAAGAGACCCTGGACTGGAGCTGGTCCTCAGAGCTCTTAGAGGTCAGCAGGTCAGACTGGCTGCTCCCATGAGTGTGTGTGAGGATTTATGAGTGTGTGAGGTCCATCCTTTAAAGAGAGCTGAAGATTCATGGCATCAATAAACCAGATCGACCACATGGTGGTCACCTTCTCCTGAGGAGGGTCAAGGTGATCAGTCAAAGTTCAGGGGCTGGTTCAGAAGGACTGAGGGGATTCCTGAGATCATGTGATCAGCAGAAGTTTGGTCCCTTTAGAGGTCTAAGTGCACATTTTCCTGAACTGGATCACAGAGCTGGAGGGTGTAGGGCATCTTTTTGACATGACGTTACACTCTAATGGAGCCGATCAGGACAGTCGTGTGTTGGACATGATGACCTGTAGACCAGGTTTTTCACATAGTGAACCCACAGATTTAAAGATGGGGACCCTGGTACAGGACCAGATCACAAAGTCCATGAAGACTCTGGTATCAGCTCTCCTCCCTCCACTGGACTTACCAGTTAACGAGCATGGTTTTGGTCTGAGTGAGGACACTGGACTTTGACGGTGGTCTGCTGAAGGTCTATCCACTGACTGAATAATACCTTTATATCTTTTATATTTATTAAAACAAGTAGTGTTCAGAAACAGACTTACAAACTTTGTTTATGACTAGCACAGCCTCTCACCAACAACCCAGGTATGCTCACCTACTCACGGGGCTACCTGTTGGAGCTTGGATGCCTTCAACCAGAGCCAGCACGCTTATCCCTCCATACCAACAACCTTGTGAGTTACTTCAGGAACACAAGACAAAGCAGATATGAAGGAAAAGACTGAGGAGGAGAGGCAGCCGGCTACCACTACCTGCAATTACGCTGTCAAATGTGCGATTGCTCCTGAATAAGATCAAGGAGCTTTCCACCCTCATAAAGTTTGACGTGGATTACCAGCAAAGAGAAGACACAGTAAGACACTGATACACAAACATCACCACATACACATGAGGTACAACTGTTGACAGTGAAATGTGTGGTGTAATTCAGCATTCAGTACATAAAGGCCTGTGTTACAGACAGAGCCAAGGGCCAATTACTCCCCTGTAGACCCTCAGCAGCAGCAGACCCTCAGTGACAGTGAGGGCCAGCCACCACAACCAAGCACAAGCCCTAGCCAATGTTCCCAGAGAGGGCAGGATTCAGTGAAACAAAGACTGCAGTTAATACATATTCACAGCCCTTTTCTTCAGCGAATAAAACCCCTTTAATCTGAGCATTAACATGTTTCATACAGTGTTCTGCATGTCCTCTTTGAGTGTAGAGGAACAATAAAAGGAGAGGGATTAAATAATCCAGACAACATTCAGACCAAACCACTGGAACCTAACCTGCAAGTAGTGAATCGCCCAGCGCACTGAGCTGACACTCTGATTGGTTTGATGTAAACACACTTGTGTATTATCAGGTCACATAATCCAACCTCTTTGGGTCCTGTACCTGGCCTCATCCCTGGAACATGCGTCATTAGAGCAGAAAAATAAAGAACGACAACACGCTTCAACTCATCAGGGGAGATGGCAATGGGACCAAAATAAGAATTTATGAAAGAAACAAACCTATGGACGCCCAGACCATGAATCTGTCCTCATCGTATCCTCTCTGTTGAAGAGACAATATGCAGCACCTCAGGTGTTGATACCTCAGTGATAATTAATTCCTACAGGCACAAGCCACAGTGGGCTGCTGCACCATCAAACTCTAGGACTGGACCAGAGTCCAACTCCAGCCCTGTTGTCGAGCATCAGTGACCCTGGCAGACAGACTACTGGGGACTTTAACACCTTCAGCCCTGTAGTCCAGGAGCCTAGGAGCCCAGAAGCACTGTAGTCCAGGACTCCTGTAGTCCTGGAGCTCTCTGGAGCCCTGTAGTCCAGGACTCCTGTAGTGCTGGAGCTCTCTGGAGCCCTGTAGTCCAGGACTCCTGTAGTCCTGTAGGCCTGGAGTCCTGTAGTCCTGAAAGCCTGTAGTACTGTAGGCCTGGAGTCCTGGAGTCCTGAAGACCTGTAGTCCTATAGCTTGTCTACTGCAGACAAATCCAGTGCAGTTTTCTCTTGAGCGTTTTCATCAGCTTAGTCACTACACTTCAGCCCTCACGGGTCAGGAGCATGTATCAGTGTCTGCTGACGGGACGTGAGGCTGTGGACCACTGCCAGCTCCGCCCACACACTGATGAGGATCCATTGGGGGGGGTGTCCTAATGCATGCATGCTGGAGCTCTGGGTGGGCTGTTTGCTGCTGCAGCTTATGAAGCATTAAAGATTTAACAATGAAAGTTTAAGAAATGCAAAGTGAGACGCGGTCGGCACAAAGAGAAGCTGCTGCTCCAGCACTTTCTCCCAGCATGCATCTCACTGATTTTATACACATTCATGGGCGCTGAATGATTAATGAGGCCCATTACTGAGACCAGTCCCTACAGATCACACACACCAACACTCTGAGTGTCAGCGGGCAGCTGCTGGTCTGACTGAGCAGAGTGAGAGCACAGGGATGTGTTTCTGCAGAGTAGCTTCACACTGCAGGTGCTGGAGAGTGGGTGTGTGTGTGTCTGTGTGCGTGTCTGTGTGCGTGTGTGTGGGAGTGCGTATGTGTGTATCGTTCTTCTGCAGAACAGGTGGGAGAGTGCCAGCACTGCAGAGGTGGCTGTAGGTGTGTGTTTGTGTGTAGCATTAATCTCACTCGTGTCTTTGTTCTGCTCAGTCCTGCTCTGCTTCCTCTGCTCCCAAACAAACCCTCTGTCCAGCCGAGGCTGACCTGATCAGGTGTAAAGCTCCAGCTCTGCTGCAGTAACAGAAAAGGCTGAGGATGAAGTCACAGTTTGGTTTCTGTTATGAAGGTTTCATCTCAGTATGACGGACCTTTCCGGACCTCAAGTGTCTCAGATATTCTGATAGACCAGACCGTCGTGGTACAGTGCTTATGACATGGTCCACATGTGGAGATCCACAGACTTTGGCCTTCAATACACCAGAACAGTACACTGAGAACAGAAGCTTTTCACTGTTTTCAACAAAGTTCAGACAATGTTTGGATATCGTCCACGATGCTAACAGCTGCAATAAGATGACCAAAAACAGAATTAGCAGTCTCACTTCAGCTGTCACAGGACAGAGATGCCCTCAGAGCACTGAGGTGTCATTGGCGGGCGTCAGTGGTTCAGTCTGGTAGTACGCCTTACCATCAATTGGATGGTTAAGTTTTTAAGCCCAGCTCCTGCCATCACATGTTAATGTGTCCTTGTGCTAACTGTTCCACATTTAGAGTGGAGCAGAGGTTTGTTGTGGGTTTTAGAGGTGTCCTTTTGTTGTTTTGTCCACACTAGTATTTAAGTAAGTCCTAAAAAAATTCAGTTAAAGATTTTTATGTTAGATATGTCTTACAAAAATCCACCAGACAGGCAACTCTCAGCAGGAGAGTGTTTCAGAGCCACATTGAGAGAAAAACCCTCAAATGGATTAGCCAAGGTACCATAACTGTCTTTATGTGTCTGGAAACCCTGTGGTGATAAGGACTGATCTCTCCTGCAAAGGCTACCATACATTCAATTGGTAAAAAAAAAACAAACATCAACTTAATAATACATCATTATACCATAATATTAACATTATTTTTTAAAATCTGACCCCATAGTGCCTGTCAGGGGGAAATTGGCCCTTGTAGCCATGTAGCTGATGACCCCCGACCTTTGACACTGTCCACCACAGGTCACATGTGTACTGCATCTGGGTCCAAGTTGGATTCATTTTTAAAAATGTGCACAGCCAACACCCCAAACCAACGCAGAGGACGTGTGGCCGCCAACATGTCTGTGCATACAAGCAGCTAACAGGAAGAACGTCTACAGCCTGAAGGTGACCTCCAGGTGACCTCCCTGGTGGTGTGAATGAATGGCTGCTGTGGCCCATGCCAGCGCTCAGTTTGGTGGACATGTGCTGATGTCAGGGCTTCCAGACTGTCACACTCATAGTCTCAGATTTAGCATTTCTGTGGAGGAGCTAAGTCTTTATCCTGAAGGTCTCAGAAGACCTATGAGCAGATGTACTGTGGTTCTTCCTGAACCTTCACTGAAATGGTCGATCATGTGGCTAAGAAAGTTCCTTAATGAGCCTGACAGTGAACTTTATTTGGAAGGAACCAGAAAACAACCCACTTAATGACTTCAAGTTCAATAAAAAGAGGAAAAATCTGTATATTTTACAAACATTTATCACCAAAGTCCTGACGGACATGTGACTATTCACCCTCTTCCTTGGTTAATCAGGCAAAAGGTCAAAAGGTCATCCTTTACTACTGTAGTGAAGTAAAACTTATGAAGATGGACAGGACTGTGACGACAGGGACACACACACACACACACACACACACTGACTCTGAGAGACTCCCAGCAGCTCTGAAATCTACTGAAGAAGAGTGTAGGTGGGGCTGGCTGACCCCTGACCAATCACAGGGCTCACTGCTGGAGCTGTCTCCGCTCTGATGAATCCACCTGCTCACCACAGGGTCTGGGTACATCCAGGAGATGAATGTCACTTATCTCAAGCTGCTGCTCACAGTGGAGTGAGTCTCTGACAGGTACCCTCACAGGTGACTTCTCTGGCACTCACCACGGAGAGGAACACGAGGGTTATCTGACTGAAGGCCATGTGGATTACTGCATAATCAGGCGGTGAAGCTGTATGAAGCCTGGTGGGGCTGTATGAAGCCTGGTGGAGCTGGATAAAGCCTGGTCCCCCTGGTCCCTGCTCTGACATATGGACACAAATCTGTCTGCTCTGATAGGAGGCTGGAAATGAATCTGAAGCTCACAGCACACTGAGGCAGAGCAGGATGAGAAACACCAGAGAAAACAGATCACTAACAGGATTTGAACTTCTGCTGATCAGATCTACGATGAGCACTGACTCCTCTGTGTCTGCGATCAGGAGAGGCTTGGGCAGCTCTTCAACATAAGGAGGCCGACGGGGCCCTGTGAACACCTAAGAACATCAAAAACATACATTCGAGGGTGTAGAATCTGAAATTAAACAGGTTCATATTCAGTTGGGACAGGGTGACTCTCCTGCAGTGACCATTTTCATGTGTGTGCACGCTGCCTGCAGAAACAACAGCGTTACCAGGAGCTCTCGTTCCAAAGCTGAAGACTGAGAGTTATCTATGGCCTCATGGTTTAGTCTGATGGGCTCTGAGCTGATGACTTCCCCTCCTCTGAATATCTATGCACCATTGGAAGGCCATGGTAAAATGACAGGACACTCGATGATAGTACTGATGAGATGAAACATGACTGAGTTTTGGGTTAAAATGCAGGACTAGGTCCAAACTGATCTGGGTCATGATCTTCATCTCCTTCAGACGATGAGTTGTGGCCACATCCTGACCATGTGGGCCTCTCTCACATGGTGGATACCGTCTGTCCTTCCCCATGATCTCTTTAATGACCTGTTTCTTCCTAAATGCCGCTGTTCAGCAGAGACAAAGCGAGGTAGATGAGAAGAGGGGTAAACATTAAACTGCTGCACCCTGCAGTTATGCTGTCAGCCTGCTTGAACACAAAGGTAGAGAGGCCAAGAATAGATGGGAGAGGGACAGCTGGTGAGACAAACACCAGAGACAGGAAAGAAGCCTCACCTGCACCAAGCACACAGAAAAACCTGACATTCATCCAGTGACACCGTAGAGCAAACAAGGAAAAGGTATCAGAAACAAGGACTAATGGTCCTGGTCAGGCGTTGGGTTTTTTACTCAGTCCGGTCAAAGTGGAGTCAGTGGACCCTCTTCAGGTCAATGATGAATTTACTATTCACTGAGTGGTTGACTGTGCACATTCTCCAGCATTAACGTGAGCCAAACAGAGATTCAGGAAACTAATGACCAGAAGGATGGGTGTAGAGGTGGAGGTGTGGAGGTGGAAGTGAAGCCTCACAGCAGCAGGAACAGTGTCAATGGATTACGCAACAAAAGACTTCATTACAGTGTAATGGTTCATCCAGAGACTGTGTAAGCTGGTGACTGTCAGCTTAGAGTGTGTCTAATAATTCTAATTTAAATTTCAACCATATCTGACGAAAAGACATGATGACAAATAGATAAAATACGAAGAAAAAATACTTTCACCAAAACTCCGTCTGCTTTCTAAGAGAGCTGTAGATACATTAGATAAAACTTTTCAGTCACATGACCAGAAAGGAGGCCTGAGGGGGTCAGTTCCTCAGTCTGCTTGTACACGCAACCATCAAACTGAAGGTCAAGGGGGTAAGCTTAGCAGTCACATTTTTGTGTGTCCTTGGGCAGAACTTTACGGCAAGTTTCTACTATCTGTTAGGTGAAGGATGTCACCTGGTGTAACGGTCTGTTTGGTGAAGGATGTAACGGTCTGTTTGGTGAAGGATGTCTCCTGGGGTAATGGTCTGTTTGCTGA
This sequence comes from Cetoscarus ocellatus, assembly GCA_037902135.1. Lineage (NCBI taxonomy): Eukaryota > Metazoa > Chordata > Actinopteri > Labriformes > Labridae > Cetoscarus > Cetoscarus ocellatus. The sequence goes on along the minus strand of JBAMNC010000164.1, from coordinate 90,242 downwards.
AGGATGTAACGGTCTGTTTGGTGAAGGATGTCTTCTGGTGTAACGGTCTGTTAGGTGAAGGATGTCTCCTGGTGTAACGGTCTGTTTGGTGAAGGATGTCTCCCGGTGTAACGGTCTGTTAGGTGAAGGATGTCTCCCGGTGTAACGGTCTGTTTGGTGATGGATGTAACGGTCTGTTTGGTGAAGGATGTCTCCTGGGGTAATGGTCTGTTTGCTGAAGGATGTAACGGTCTGTTTGGTGAAGGATGTCTCCTGGGGTAATGGTCTGTTTGCTGAAGGATGTAACGGTCTGTTTGGTGAAGGATGTCTCCTGGGGTAATGGTCTGTTTGCTGAAGGATGTAACGGTCTGTTTGGTGAAGGATGTCTCCTGGGGTAATGGTCTGTTTGCTGAAGGATGTAACGGTCTGTTTGGTGAAGGATGTCTTCTGGTGTAACGGTCTGTTAGGTGAAGGATGTCTCCTGGTGTAACGGTCTGTTTGGTGAAGGATGTCTCCCGGTGTAACGGTCTGTTAGGTGAAGGATGTCTCCCGGTGTAACGGTCTGTTTGGTGATGGATGTCTCCTGGTGTAACGGTCTGTTTGGTGATGGATGTCGCCTGGTGTAACGGTCTGTTTGGTGATGGATGTCTCCTGGTGTAACTGTCTGTTTGGTGACAGATGTCTCCTGTTATAATGGTCTGTTTGGTGAAAGTTGTTTGTTGGTGGATCCAGGTGAAGGTTTTACACACTTTACACCTCTAACACCTCTTTTCTAACACAGCAGTGGTTTTACAGGCTGTGATGTTAGACTTGGTGATGCCCTTTCAATGTGAATGTGTCCCAGATTTATGAGTCTCTGCCCCATCTAACTGCTGAGGAGCAGAAATGGATTATGGGATATGGAGCTCTGCAGAGGACAGTGTGGTTTTGTTCTGATATCCAGACAAAAGGAGCTGGCAGAGTTTGTGTGAGCAGCCCTGATCTGGGACACGGCTTTAAAATGTTAACCTACATTTACAGAGAAGATGTGTTTGAAATCAAACAAAGCAAACATCTGAGACATGGAGAGGTCTGCACCTCCAGGAGGAGGAGACGGAGGAGAGGGAGGAGAGGGAAAGGGAGAGGGAGGAGAGGGAGAGGAAGAAGAAGAAGAAAAGAGAAGAGGAGACGGTGGAGAGGGTGGAGAGGGTGGAGAGGGAGGAAAGGGAGAGGGAGGAGAGGGAGAGGAAGAAGAGGGAGAAGAGGAAGAAGAGGAGATTTAGGAGAGGGAAAGGGAGGAGAGGAGAGGGAGGGACGAAAGGGAGGAGAGGGAGGAAAGGGAGAGGGAGGAGAGGGAGAGGAAGAAGAGGGAGAAGAGGAAGAAGAGGAGATTTAGGAGAGGGAAAGGGAGGAGAGGAGAGGGAGGGACGAAAGGGAGGAGAGGGAGGAGAGGGAGAGGAAGAAGAAGAAGAAAAGAGAAGAAGAGACGGTGGAGAGGGTGGAGAGGGAGGAAAGGGAGAGGGAGGAGAGGGAGAGGAAGAAGAGGGAGAAGAGGGAGAAGAGGAGAGTTATATATATATATATATATATATATTTATATTTATATTTATATATATACATATATATTTATATTATATATATTTATATAGATATAGATATAGATATATAGATATATATATGATTGTATGTATAAACTCTTTTTCACTTGTTACTCAGTTATCCAGAGAGTATCAACATCTCTGTTATTCACTTTATATCATGCAGAGTAACGTCGAACACTTTTCAAATAAGATTCACAAACCTGAATCATCACGTTTCATTAAAGGGAACCCTGGCTGTGAAGACAAATAGTCATAAATATGCTTTAATGTTTATCTAATACTAGAATGTATTGTTTAAAAAGCACAAAGAATTGTTATTTCTCTAAAAATCGCATTTTTTCCTAACCTACGGACGCAGCCATTGTTTTACTCGCGCAATGCATGCTGGGTTGATGACGTTATAGGGCTGCACTGTGCCGAGCCGCTACGTTTACTCACTGGCTATCAGGAGCGAGAATACCATAATAATGCCACATTGTGCTACTTTTGGGTGCAATTTTCAGTCAAAGGGAAACAAGGGGAGTGATGTAAGTCTACACAGCTTCGCAAGTGACAAGAAGAGAAGAAAGGAGTGGGAAATTGCTTGTGGACGTACACAACTTCTAAAGGACCCGCAGCAATGTTCTTGCCACTTCTCTCCAGATGCATTTGATGCGTTTAGCCGAGCCAAGCTGCTGAAACAGCTCACAGGCGCTGCTATTTACATAGACTAAAGCCAAATGCCTTGCCTACAGTTTTCTCACACAAACAGACAAAACGCCCTAGGTAGATGACGTGTAAGGGGTGCACTGTGTCGAGCATGAAGACATGCTTGAGGAAATACCATAGGCAGGAGACACTTGGTGTTCTTCTGCGAGGATGTCAACAACTCACTCCTGCAGATGTAGCTGACGGCGAACCATTGAGCATGACCACGATCACAGAGGAAGCTGATGAGTCTGTAGACTTACGGACTGCTGTGTGACTGATTCATCTGCAGGAGTGAGTTGTTGTCATCCTCGCAGAAGAACATCTAGCGTCTCCTGCCTATGGCGTTTCCTCTAGCGGACTTCCCTTGTTTCCCGAGGGCGTTTTGTCTGTTTGTGTGAGAAAAATGTAGGCAAGGCATTTGGCTTTAGTCTATGTAACTAGCAGCACCTGTGAGCTCTTTCAGCAGCTTGGCTCGGCTAAACGCATCAAATGCATCTGGAGAGAAGTGGTGAGAACATAGCTGCGCGTCCTTTAGAAGTTGTGTACGCCCACAAGCAATTTCCCACTCCTTTCTTCTCTCCTTGCCACTTGCGAAGCTGTGTAGACTTACATCACTCCCCTTTTTTCCCTTTGACTGAAAATTGCACCCGAAAGTAGCACAATGTGGCATTTTTATGGTATTCTCGCTCCTGATAGCCAGTGAGTAAATGTAGCAGCTCGGCACAGTGCAGCCCTATAACGTCATCAACCCAGCATGCATTGTGCGAGTAAAACAATGGCTGCGTCCGTAGGTTAGAATATGTGTTATAATATGCGATTTTTAAAGAAATAACAATTCTTTGTGCTTTTTAAACAACACATTCTAGTATTAGATAAACATTAAAGCATATTTATGACTATTTGTCTTCACAGCCGGAGTTCCTTTTAACACCTGGTGTTGTCATTCTGTTGAGGTACTTAAAAAAAAAAAAAATCCTGATATCTGTTTTTTTACATCAGTCTTCTCATGTGAGCGGCTCAGGCAGGCACAGTATGCAGGCTGCTGAAGCACTTCTTCTTCAGGTGAGGCTCAGGTAGGCTGTATGCAGGCCACTTTACGCAGCTGCTGCCTCTCTGTTGAACTCCAGTACTGCACATTACTTCTGAGAGGTTTTTTACCCACCTCAAAAGTAAAATTCGGATCCGGGGCTTTTCAGAAAAGATCCGGGGCTTGAGCCCAAGTAGCCACCCCCTAACCCCACCCCTGATCTCCAGTAAAACCATGGTCTATCTTCAGGGCGGCCTCCTCGGCTCAGCACAGTTTTACAGCTTTAGTTCTGCACACTTAAAAGTGGAGCACCTCTGGTTAAATATTTAGTTTGACTTTTTTTTAATATAGATTTTATTAATTTTATAAAAAAATTTTATAGTGTTTGTATAGCTGTGGGTGAATGTGAAGAACTCTGGACTTAAATCTGACAGAAGCAGTCTGAATCAAGAACGGACTCTGAAGTGAGAGGCTCATATTTCTCATATTCAGTCTTTCATGTTTTGATTCTGTTTGCACAGCTAAAGTTCCTGCAGGAGCTGCTCCAACATCTGCACATCTGCTGGTTCATGACTGTTAATGGACCTGAGACTCTAGGCCCGACCAGAGAACTCCTGGATGAGTACACCAGCTTTTCCTCACACTGAAGATTAGTTGGTCCAAGATGAAGTTGCTGCTTCACTTCACAACACGTCCTCCTAATGAGGACAACAGAGCTGCTCACACACTGAGGTCACCCCACACCATCATCTCCTCGCCATCATCTCCTCACCTTCATCTTCACACCATCATCTCCTCACCATCATCTCCTCACCATTATCTCCACACCATCATCTCCACACGATCTCCACACCATCATCTCCTCACCATTATCTCCAGACCATCATCTCCTCACCATCATCTCCACACCATCATCTCCACACTCACAGGGAGGAGACAGAACCATCTTAAGTATCTCTTTAGGTGTTCAGACATGCTCATCAGTCTGCGTGCTCGGTGTGTGTCTGTGTGTGTATGTGTATGATTGTGTGTTTGTGTGTGCATGATTGCGTGTTTGTGCGTGTATGATTGTGTGTGTGCTTGTGCGTGTATTATTGTGTGTGGTTGTAATATGAGGGGTTAATATTTGCTACATTGTTTTTGCAGAGAGTAATAAGAGATCCACACTTCCCGATAGGGTGCTCTTGTTTTGCTATAAAATAGGCTATACTTATTTTTGCTTTGACTTCTTGGAGGGAAGCATCACTGGCTTTGGCCACTTGGTTCTGTAATGAGTGCAGCAAAGTGGGGGTACTGTGTTTTTTGACATGATCTTTTAAAATATATTCGTGCCCTTCACATATGGATTTTCCGTTCTGATACCTCGCGATGCCTCCCTGCACCACTTACAGAACAGCTCCTCGTTAGCTTTGAACACTAGCCAAGGGAAATCCGCTTCCCACGCAACGTTGTGTTTGTACAGTTTTCCTTTCTCTTTGTCATTACTTTCATTTATCAGTACGTCTTCGGAGTCCGTTTGTGTATTTGGTCTGGTGTAGTCCTCTTCATGTGCTCGTTTCTGTCTGCTTTTCTGCTGACCTGGAAGTATCCTTTCCAGGCTCGTCTCACTATTCGCGCGTCCAACTTGCGGCAAGTGATGCAACAGTGAGGGAATAATGGGAATTGGTGTGCAATATGTATTCTTTAGCCAGGCAAAGAATAAAATTATAAACTCCAACTACCATACTGCATTTGAGGAGGAGCTACTGATGTAAATGACGCGCACACATACACACACAAATGTATACAGCGGTTCTTTGGCTCTAATCGAACCGGTGCTATGAGACAAAAAAAATCATAGCACAGGAAGATTTTCTTGTAGCATTTGCAACATACATGTCGCACTGTACAGCCCTGGATTGTGTGTTTGTGTATGATGGTGTGTTTGAGTACACTTGTGTCTTTGTGAGTGTATGATTGTGTGTTTGTGACTGTATGATTGTGTTGTTTTGTGTGTATGATTGTGTGTATGATTGTGTGTTTGTCTGTGTATGATTGTGTGTTAGTGTATGATTGTGTTGTGTGTGATTGTGTTATGTGTGTGTCTGTCTCCGTAGCAGGCGTGTGGAGCAGAGCTCTGCAGACAGCCGGCGGCCCCTGCAGCAGTGGTGTCACATTGATCTCAGATTGTTGATTTCTGGTGTCACTCTCACAAACATCAGTCAGCCTCACACACACACTCCTCACAGAGACTTCCTGCTGTGTCACACACACTGAGGTTCAGAAAGGCCACGGCGCTGCATGTCTCCGCACAAACACACTCGGAGCTGTCGTGGTGTGTCGGCGGTGATCCAGATGAGCGTTAACGAGTACAGCGTGGTCAGCAGCTCCGTCAGGGTTTGAGACGGCCGTCACGCTAATGCTGAAATTTATCAGATCCACATCGGGCTCTTGCTCTGAAAACACCCAGCACATCTGGTCTTCATTAGAGCGCTGTGGACTCAAACAAAGACGTCTGTGTTCGGGTGGGCAGAGCCACCATCACTCTCGTGTTTCAGGGTGTGAGCCGTGAAAACAGCCCACACATTCACGGACTGTCTGAGACTTCACTGCAGCAGAAGAACATGAACTGTGCAACTCTGACGGCCCCCTGGGACTGGAACCACAGTTCAGTCTAAGTGAGAATCATAGTGTTTTATTTTTTATCAATGATGTTTGGTACTCAAAGTTTGTCTGGAGCCTTCAGTTGGTGACGCAGCTGGAGGGGTTGGTGCTCCAGCCTGTGGAGCCTGGGGCGTAGGGTTTGCACCCCTGCACCCTTGAACCTTATCACACTTTGAGACCTACGGATGAAGAAGGACCTGGTGATGCAGACCAGTCATCAGGAGTGATGGCGCAGTACCAGCATGTGCTCCCAGACCCGAAGCCTTGAACACATGAACCTGACGATGAAGAGCTGGGGCTGTGCTCTAGTCTGGAAGATCATCGTCTGGTCTTTTGAAGCCTCTGCGCTGGCCACAGCCATGACCACAGGAAGTATGTCCTCAGGTTGTCGGTCTGGGACTCTGGGAGTCATTGAACAAACTTTGCGTTCAGAGTTTGTCTGTAATTGGGTAACAGACGTTTGAGGTGCTGCTCCTGCAGACTAGAACCTGCTGCAGGAACAGTCAGGTCTGTTTAGATGTTCATCAGTGCAGATACCACTGACTGATGGATGTTCCTCTGTGACTCTGACTGACTCTGTGATTGTCATTGTTGAATAAAGTTTGAATTGAATGAGGTGACTCTGCAGTCTGAATGCCTGACATGACTCCTGATGTAAGAGGTTAAAGAGTTTACAGAGTCCATCCTGAGGAGGATCCTCCTGAGCTCCTGAGGTCTCAGTGCTTTTCATTGTGGTTATTCTGGAGCTGTGGGCCTTGAGGAGCCTTAAAACAGCCTTGATCTTGTTCTACATTCGAACATTCGACTCCAGCATCACTTTAACCGTCTGCTCTGGTCCTGCCTGTCTTAAAGGGACAGTACTGGCCTGTTTGTGGTCAGTATGGCTGTGTTCCCACTGAGCGGCCTGGTTTGGTCCAGTACAGACTCTGTACTGGGGGGCGTTGGTGGCGCAGTCTGATAGTGTGCTTGGTCGGTAATCGGAGGGCAGCAAGATTGAGCCCAGCTCCGACTGTTACATGGCAATGTGTCCTGGGGCAAGACACTTAACCCCAAGCTGCTCCCACTGCTGCGTCAGTGGCATGTAAATGGGCATGAGAGAGCGTGACTGTGTTAGTGATACTTGATGGATGACTGACAGAGAAACTCTGAACTATCAGAGAGTGACTGGGAGAGTGAATGGGTGTGAATGTGTAGGTGTGACCTGCAGTGTAAAACTGCTTTGAGTCAAAGACTAGAAAACACTTATATAAGCTCAAGTCCATTTATCATTTACTATTCAGAGCAGTAAAACCCGGTCCTACTTGCTTTTCTCTAGTAATCCATCCAGGTCATGTGATAATGTCATCATGTCCTGTACATTACAGATATTTCTAAATTATTACTATAGTGTTTTAGGCCTGGGGAACCGGCAGGCAGTAACTGTTGCTGTGAACTGGAGTAGAGGGAGAAGTCCAAATGATGCAGACTTTTTGTCTTATGCATAGAAATGTTCTATCATTAAGAGGAGACATGTAATACACACTAAACAGCATATAAAACGAGAATAAGCTTCTTGTGACACATCATCATTAATACATGTCCTCACTTTAAATGTCTACACATCAGTCCGCCTGCCCCCCACTTGTGACACAGCAACAGTGAAAATCGGGGCTGATGCCAGATCGGATACCAGGGCCTTAAGGTGCGTTCCCACCGAACGCGACTTGGGTGACCTCGGCGACCACTCTCCATGCAGAGTCAATGTACAGCCGCGATCAGCCACGACCACGCGCGGCCAGATCTCACGCGATGTGACCGACGCATTCTGGACGACTATGTCGCATCTGTTGCTGCAGATGGGAGCTCTGGGGTCGCTTTGGACGCGGAGCAGGTCGCCGTGCTCCATCACCAAAGTTGAAATATTTAAACTTTTCAGGCGATGTCGTGGCGTGAGAGCCAATCAGCGTTGTGTGGGTGCGTGATTGACACCCGTGACAGACTGTTGCTTTCCGGTTCACAGAGTGACAATCTATGTCCGTGTGGGGAACATTAGTCAGTGAGTACATTAATACATTAGATGCTGCTGTCAGGCCATCAGCTGCAGTGTTTTGTGGTTGGTAGGTGAGTGAAAAGGATACAGTTGGAATAATGTCAGCTAATACATCCTATTTTATGATATATAATAGTGATGTCCCTGATCAACTGCGACAGCGACAAAATGAGCTATGAACAGGTGACGGGACTTGGGTTTGTGACGCGATCTTGGTTGCAAAGTCGCATTCGGTTCGAACGCACCTTAACACGAAGGTCAGGTGATGACAGTGATTATTCCACTTCTTCTTTAAACACATTTCTGGGTTTAATCCTCCACCCTGGCACGCCGGTGGACACTTCAGTATATACAGAATACATCTCACTGGTCCATCAGGACACTGCCCATGGAAAGAGTCTGGAGAACCAGAACCATTCAGAGACAGATCCCGAAGGTTATTGGACGATCATGCTGTCAATCACACCATCTGCAGGTGAATCAGATACAGCAGTAGGTGGGCGCTCATGTCGAGGTTTAATGTACAAAAACAGAGTCAATTCATAAATGAAGTCACCAGAACCTGTTTGAAGAGGAGCAGAGGTATCTCCTCCATCCAGAAACCTGTGAATCTGGTGGATCCAGCAGCACTGCAAACATTTTTCCTTGTATCTGATTATAACACATGACGTCCTCTCCCTGATGCAGACACTGCATCACAGTCAGCCCACCTGACAAGTATCTGTCCATCCCTCAGGTTTGATAACAGCTGTTTCAGTGTTTAATCGATTTATCTGTGGGCTCTAATGAACCGGGATGATCACATCAGCAATTATAGATCAGGTCATTCTGATCCTGAGTATTTATTCAACATATTGCTGATAAATCCTGTCGGAACTTCCCTTCTGTCTGTCTGTCCAACTGTTTGTCTGCCTGTTGTTTCTGCCTGTTTGTCTGCCTGTTGTTTCTGCAGGTGTAGCTCTACACAAACAGGAGTTTTTGATTAAAAGGACTCATTAGCAGAAGTGGGGGTTATTCTCTAAATGATAAATAAGAGCCTGGAGCTGTTTGTCTGCCTCTCTACACACAGCCATGAGTGTGAGGAGTGTCTGAGGAAGGAGGGAGAGAGAGATGGAGGCAAGGGAGAGATGGTACGGCTTGTTTTGGTTGAGGCTGAGGGAGTGTGAGCGGGTGGGGGTGGGGGTGAGGGTGAGGGTGAGGTTTAGATGTGAAAAGGGTGAGGAGGGGGAGCGATGGCGTTGTCAGAGTAATTTTGTCAGCTGCTTGAGGAGGCGCTGGGTAAGAAGACGACACTCCTGCTGCTGTGCTCGGCTAATTAAAGCTACAGAGGAGCGAGCGCTGGACACCCGTCACACTTTTAACTCTCTGGGTGTTGGTCGAGTGACGGTTGCTGCCAGTGTCAGTCTTTGTTTAAGTGCCCAGATCATTAAGTCAGAGCTTGCAGACTGAGGGCTCAAGCACCACCTTTTAACAAAACATCTGGAGCAGTGGTTCTCAAATGGTGGGGTGGGCCTCCAGGCAGGTCCAGGTGTTTGGGAATTTAACTAAATTAAAACTTAGGGTGCAAAGTATGAACAAATGTGAATCCAGAACTTTCCATGGGAAGTTGAGCTGGGGAATGTTGGACATATTCCAAACTGGTTAGTGGAATTATGAAAATGACAGTGAAGTTTGGTAATTTAAAAGAACTATATCACATACCAAACATAAATACAAACATTTAGTTTTGTCATAGGCAGACATCCATGCAAAATAAAGCAATTAAGCACATGACACTTATATGTAGGGGGCATGGCCTCCTGCAGCAGTATGTTGTGTGCAGGTGATTGAGGAATAACAGAGATATTCTCAAGGATACTGCAATACTTCTGGTTGATTTAGTCAAGATTATCCTCAATTATGCAAGATTTCCTCTGCTATAGTCATAATTCCTGTTTAGGGACAGCCTTTAATTTGTAAAGTCTTGTTATTTCCACTGAAAGTTTGAAGATCCCCAGAATTGTGTAACCCTATCTTTAACTTATTATCACAGCTGCGCAGCAGCCAATAACTGAGCTTTGATTTACCCTATCAGAGGTCCAGGTGTGCACACTGCTTTACATTTCTACAGCTTTACTCCTTTAATCTCTGAAAACATACACCAATATCATATCATCATCAAACACTCTGTTTGGATTTTAAAAAACCTCTTAGGCTGAACCAGGTGTGCTGCTGTCATGGTTTTAGTCAGTTTGATTTTGTTGAGTATTTTTAAACCTCTGGTTCCTCATGTTTGTCATTCCTGTTTTATTTTGAAGTCTCTCCTTGTGTTTCCTGCCCTCCCCTCTCTGTGTGAATCCCTGATTGTCATTCCCTTCACCTGTGTGACTGTCTCACCTGTGATTGTCTCACCTGTGTGTGTGTATAAAGTCTCTGTGGTTCCTGCTCTTCTGCGTCAGCTGTTTTCCTGCTTGTCTCTTGTTTGTTCCTTGTGACTTCTTTTTATGTTCCCTAGTGTTTTTAGTTTCATGGAGTTTTTTTGTTAAGTATTAGTTTAGTGTAAATAGAGATTTTTTGTTTATCTGCATTTGGGTCCTTTAGAGTCTGTTCTGTCCATTTTATGTCTATAAAACATGTTATTAATGTAAATATAAAGGCACTCACAGCCCTGCTGTGTCAGGGCCTAAATTCATATATTATTTTCATGATAATTATTCCACAGTCTTAAAAACACAGCTGTTTGTTCATGGTTACTTGTGTCTTCTTTGCCTGATTGAATTTGACAGACCGTTGAGATAATGTTACCCACAGTTAAGAGGCTGTTCTGCCTAAAAATGGAAGTGCTGTGCCTCCAGATGTGGGCCTGATTCTCTGAGGGCCTTAAATAAAACAAGTTTGAAAACCACTGATCTAGAGGATAGAAGGTTCACCTTTATTTAACGCCAGCCACACGCCTGTCTGAACCAGAACAGCCCAAAGATTAGAAAAGAACCATATCTGCCCTCAGTCATAGAAACATTTACTTTATAAGGAACTGCTTGCTACTCCCAGGTTGGACCTCCTTCACCTTCAGAGCTCCTGGAACATCCCTCAGAGATGTTGGTCCATGTCGCCATGACAGCATCACACAGCTTCGGCAGATCTGAACATGGATGTTGTTGAAGTTCTAATAAATCAAAGATAAAAATAAAGTGCAAGCTGATCAGAGAAAACATAACATGACAGTGTGCCTTCAGGGCAGAGGTACCTGACTGACAGGTGGACATGTCATCGACAGGTGAACCAGGAGAGCCAGATGGATGTGTGTCCATCCTAACATCCTCATCTCCTCAGTCCTGACTGTGAAAGTCGATCAGCATAGCTTGGTGTGCTGATTGCAGTCAGAGGGTCTATGAGGTCTCATTGGGCTGATCCTTCAGTCAGAGGGTCTATGAGGTCTCACTGGGCTGATCCTTCAGTCAGAGGGTCTATGAGGTCTCACTGTGCTGATCACAGTCAGAGGGTCTATGAGGACTCACTGGGCTGATCCTTCAGTCAGAGGGTCTATGAGGTCTCACTGAACTGATCACAGTCAGAGGGTCTATGAGGTCTCACTGGGCTGATCCTTCAGTCAGAGGGTCTATGAGGTCTCACTGGGCTGACCCTTCAGTCAGAGGGTCTTTGAGGTCTCACTGTGCTGATCCTTCAGTCAGAGGGTCTATGAGGTCTCACTGGGCTGATCCTTCAGTCAGAGGGTCTATGAGGTCTCACTTGGCTGATCTTTCAGTCAGAGGGTCTTTGAGGTCTCACTGTGCTGATCCTTCAGTCTGAGGGTCTATGAGGTCTCACTGGGCTGACCCTTCAGTCAGAGGGTCTTTGAGGTCTCACTGTGCTGATCCTTCAGTCAGAGGGTCTATGAGGTCTCACTTGGCTGATCCTTCAGTCAGAGGGTCTATGAGGTCTCACTGGGCTGATCCTTCAGTCAGAGGGTCTATGAGGTCTCACTTGGCTGATCCTTCAGTCAGAGGGTCTTTGAGGTCTCACTGGGTTGATCTTTCACCCTGATCACTCCGATGATGGTTCCTCTGCTTGAGCTGCAGCATGGTTGTAGATGGACGGATGCACACTCCAGCAGCCCACAGAGACTCCTCTGATGGTCCCTCTGAGTCTGAGACTGTCAAAGTCACCTACAGAGCCTGGCTGCAGAGGGGGGTGTGGGGGGGTGGGGGGTGTCTTAGAGTCCAGAGCGCTGTGAGATGTCACATGGTCACCTCTGGCTCTGGAGACTTCTGTCATCTCTGCACTGACAGATCGTGAGGCTGCCGCTGGTCATCTCCTCTAAATATAGAGATGGTTACAGCACCTGACACACACACACACACACACCCACACACACTCTGAGGATCTCAGGCACAGAATAATGGTCATCATCAGAAAGGTCACACTGCTCTAAAAATAGAGTGTGAAGAGGAGACGCAGAGGCACAGGCCTTCCTCCCTCTCTCTCTCTCCATCGCCTCGCTCCTCGCACGCCCATCCTGCACAAGTCCTTCACTCAGTCTGACACCATCACTCACTGTGACTCAGAGAGCTGCTGCAGCTCCAGTGTGAACAAAGACTCTGTGAAGGAGATTCAGAGTCTCAGAGCAGGCCGAGAATGCCACTGAAGGTCAGAGCAAGTCAAGACCAAAACTGCAGCTGTCTGAAAACACATCAAGACCAGAACTACAGCTGTCTGTAGACACAGGAAGAACAGAACTACAGCTGTCTGCAGACACATCAAAACCGGAACTACAGCTGTCTGCAGACACATCAAGACCAGAACTACAGCTGTCTGCAGACACATCAAGACCAGAACTACAGCTGTCTGCAGACACACCAAGACAAGAACTACAGCTGTCTGCAGACACATCAAGACCATAACTGCAGCTGTCTGAAAACACATTAAGACCAGAACTACAGCTGTCAGTACACACATGAAGAACAGAACTACAGCTGTCTGCAGACACAAGAAGAACAGAACTACAGCTGTCTGCAGACACATCAAGACCAGAACTACAGCTTCCTCAAGGGCCATCAAGACCAGATCTACAGCTGTCTGCAGACACATCAAGACCAGAACTACAGCTGTCTGCAGACTCATAAAGAAAAGCACTGCAGCTGTCTGCGGGGCTATTAAGGCCAGAACTACAGCTGTCTGCAGGGACATCAAGACCAGAACTACAGCTGTCTGCAGGTCCATCAAGACCAGAACTACAGCTGTCTGCAGGTCCATCAAGACTACAACCACAGCTGTCTGCAGGAAGATCTGCAGACAGCCAACAGGTGTTGCTCCACCTGAGTCAGTTTCAGGCTTTAGTATAACTAAACTCTTCCTCTAAAATAAAAAACGTGGTGATGGTTTATCATTGTAAATGTGTATAAGTTGAAGGGAGGGCAGAGGGTCTTGGTTGTATGGTGTCAGGGCTGTGCTTTCTGTTAAAAGTCACCTGTCTCAGAAATGTGTGATGCCCTCCTTAATCACACTTTTGTGGTCTGTCAGCAGAGACTTCCTAGTGGTTCCTGATGATATTCGCAGATTCGCACATTTTTGTGTCTCTATGTGTACACATCTGTTACCCAGAGTGACCTCCAACTGTTTGTCCTTGGAGGTCAAACAAAGCTAAAGCATCAAAGTTTTCTCTCAGTTTAAAGTTCACACTTCAGGAGTCAAGATGAATCTCACGTCTCAGTGGTCCAACCAAACTAAGACACAGCTACGGGTAGACCTTCACCAGTTTAATGGAAGGCTTTGGTGAAGACTGCACATCAGAACTGGAGACAGAGCTCCTGCAGAGCTGGTGCTGCAGGCTACAGCTGACGTCTGTGACTGTTTTTGTAGATAGTCCTCTGTTGGACTGTCTCACCCTTCAGACCTTAGACCAGCTGATTTGATCCATTTGTGCTTCAGGTTGATTTAAAAATAAAAAGCATCCTGATTTTCTCCTGAACTCCCTGTGCCACTCCTCCGGGTGTGCACAGATGAGAGCAGGGCGGACCTGCCAATAAAGCTGGGACAGAGGGCCACATGTCCTTCATAGGTGCTCCTTCCCCCTGGTCCTCGCCCCTGGTGCTCTAGAGCTGGTGTGCAGGTCTCTGAACACCTTCATATCATCCAGGGGATGTCTGGTTTAGTATTCACCATAACGAGCTCTGGTCCATGTTTCTGCTCTCCATCGTTCAGAGGACTCAGTGTGTCAGGCCTGAATTTCACAGAGAACACACACGGGCGCCGCCATCAGCCAGTCACGGGGCACACGCACGCACACACATGCACGCACACAAGACCGCCATGAGCCAAACATGGCCCATCTCACTCATTCCCATAATGCAACTAACGAAGCGGCCCGTCACCCCTGGACAACTGGACTGATGTGATGTCACAGACAACCCCACACAGATGGAGCTGATGTAAAGCACCACAGCGGGGGCATCAAATGTTTGTTTACTCAGGTGACATATAAACAGATAACCTGTTACCATGACAACCTGCTTGTGTGGGGGTTTAGAGGACAGTCCTGATCAGACACTGACTCTGCAGAGGCCCCCTAACTAGCAGAGGTGGATCAGAGGAGTCATGGGATGTGTGGGAAAGCCATCTGAACCAGACAAGGACCATACAGGGGAAGAGAACCAGCAGCAGTTAATTATGGGATGAATTTGGCCGAGTATCAAAGCAGAAATCAAGCTAACTCAGCAGATTGAGGCTAATGTTAGTACAGCTAGCACCACCAGCCTCCGGCCTTCTTAACAGGTCTAAAGGTCCGAGGGGAATACAAGTGCACCTGATGCAGCTTTGTCTTTTTTTTATAGCACAGAGTACTTCTCAGCTGCTTCGGGCTAAACAATGTCAAGATTTTTCTGGTTGGTGAATATCGCATGAAGCTTATTACTGCCTCCCAGTGTGCTAAAATTTGGATCAGAGTGATAGTTTCTATAATATAAAAACTATTAAACACACAAGACAAAAATGTTTCTTGTGATTATGAAAATGTAGCTGGGACGTCCCTCCTGACCAAATTATTTAGCTGGTTCAGTTGCTGGTCATGAAAGTAAAAGTAACTGGTAGATTAGCTAACGGCTAGTGCTGCTAAATTAACATCCATTAATATACTAAAAAGTCTAACAGGTGATTTATTTGGTTTTTCATGATTTGCTTTTGCTAATATTACTAAGGCGTGGAGTGTGCCATTTTGACGCCAGACTACATTTTGCTAAATCAGTACATGCTGCAGTTTGGTAAGTAGCCAGTGTTACCACCTAAAGTTGGTTGGTTATTTCCAGATCAAAGTGCAACAATAGGCCAGACAGAAGGAACAGAGTCTGCAGATACAGCCCCAACTAGTGGTGGGAGGCTTTATTAAACATCGTTTGACATGCTTTGGTCCGCCTGAGGTCCTCCAGACAAATAGCAGCGTGACAGACAAACATTTAAGAGGAAACATTAACGATGCTTAATATTCATCCACAAACCACACTGAGTCTGATGAACTTTAAGTATGAACGTGACCAAAGTGTGGAGGTCAAAGGTCAATCCAGCTGGAAAATTACATCCTTTATTGTAAGTAATAAACTGTAAGAATTCATAAAAGCAATAATTATTCTCAGTATCACACTCATCAGTGCTGTTTACATCAGTCTGCTTACATAAACTTCAGTCTGCAGTGTTGTTTACACACATCAGTGCTGTTTATGGCAGTCTGCTTACAGAAACTTCAGTCTGCAGTGTTGTTTATACACATCAGTGCTGTTTATGGCAGTCTGCTTAAAAAAACTTCAGTCTGCAGCGTTGTTTACACACAACAGTGCTGTTCATGGCAGTCTGCTTACAGAAACTTCAGTCTGCAGAGTTGTTAACACTCATCAGTGCTGGGGGGACTGCTAGGGTGCGCAGGGATGCAGAACGTTTGTCTCCGCTGGTCCTGGGAATATGACTTACTTTTAAAAAACTGTTGTCAATATTCTGGTCAGTTATAGTTTTAAAACACAGAGTAAATATTTACAAGATCTATAGGTGATCTTTGTCGACCAAAACGACCAAAATGTGTTCTGCTCGTCAAAAACCGGAGCCGGCAAGAGGAAAAGCCTCGCCCTGTCCTGAAACGGCTACGCAACAGGTTCTCATTCTAATGAGGTGGAAGTCAACATCACCCCCTTCCCACACACTGTGGGTAACAGAGATTTTTAATCATTTAGAACTTGAAAAAATGTGATATACATTAAAAGGATCCTCTTGTAAATTCAAAGAGGTGTGGGGCCCTTTCCTTGCTTTATGCAGAAAAGATTATTTTCCCACTTGTTCCTGAATAAGATCCTGCTCTGTCCTGCTGTTGTCCTCTGTTTGTAAATTAAGCCTCTCATTATTGTACTGAGGTAAATATTTCTTTATTGTACCTTTTGTCTTCCCTTTTCTACTCTGCTTTAAGGACTGAGATTATTATACACACTTAAATGACCATGATCCACAGTATGACTGGACTGACCACTTTAGTCCAATGTTGCTGTTTTTGTATGCTGATGTGAACCCTTCAGCACTGTCATTTATAAATACTGTGATCCTATGACCTCGTTGTGTACAAAATCTAATAAACAAAACTGTGAAAAAAAATCCACTCATCAGTGCTATTTACATCAGTCTGCTAACAGTGACTTCAGTCTGCAGTGTGGTTCAACTTCACACACATCAGTGCTCTTGACATCAGTCTGCTAACAATGACTTCAGTCTGCAGTGTTGTTCACACACATCAGTGCTCTTGACATCAGTCTGCTAAAAGAGACTTCAGTCTGCAGTGTCTTTACACACCAGTGCAGTTTACATCAGTCTACAAATAGAGACTTCAGTCTGCAGTGTTTTTTACACACATCACTGTTGTTTACATCAGTCTGCTAAAACAGACTTCAGTCTGCATTGTCATTCACACACATCAGTGCTGTGGACATCAGTCTGCTAACAGAAAATTCAGTCTGCAGTGTTGTTCACACACTCCTGGGGCTAAACATTGTCAATCATCCAGAATTAACCATTTATTTACAGAACAAAGATCTGATCATATGACTGGAAATTTGAAAACTTCAGTCCAACCATCACTGTGTTTATGAAGTCTGTGTGTTGAAACAGGATCAGCCCTGTTGAATTCCTGTTTCTTATCCATCGGGGTTAAAGGTCAAAGTGTTGTTTAAGTTTTTTCAAGTGTTTCAGTTATCATCTGATGCTTCAGTTTGTATTTCAAACAATATCTCTGTACAATGACAGCAACAGAGACTGATGCAGCCAACGGTTAAAAATCGTGAGAGGATTTTTCAGATATATTTGATGAAGCAGGGTCGATGGAGAGACCTCCTCAGCTCTAATGCTTCTGCTGCAGATGGGTCATCTGTCGTCTTTAATAACTGCAGGCTCCGATTTATTGTACCTGAAGGTCCTCCCTGTGTCCCCCCGTGTCCCGCTCTGGTTGGTTCAGACCTTCACTGCTCTGTTCCTCCACATAGTGAAGACAATAAAGCACAGCTTCTCTATGAACACATGACATTAGGCTGGAGTCACTCAGTTGTTTCTTTTTCTTCTGTATGCGCATCACAGCCTATGTTGTCACACGACTATGACCTTTGTAAGCATTTAACCAGTTAAATGCTGCACCCCCCTGCTGTGCACAGTCTACTGAGATGACTCTACTGTCAAATTTCAGGGGGACCTTCCTCACTCTCTCCAAGTAGTGCTTTGTTAGCGATTTATTGTCAGTTACAATCACAGCTCTGCCTCTATGACAAAAACATGACTGTACTGATGAGACACTTCCTGTTACAGTGGGCATCTCAGCTTACTCGTGTCCTCACAGTCCCCTGTGTGAAGATGGTTCAGTCCACAGGTTTTTGAGTATTAGATGGAGCAATCTGCTGCTCAGGTATGGACAAATATCAGTATCCTATTACTATGACTGGCACTGAAATAACTCATCAGCACATCACATGAATTCATTATCATCAGACACTCTCAGCATGCTCACACCTGAAACAACATAAATTAACAAAAATAATCACATAAATAAATACTGTATAGAGTTAAAGTAATCTTTTAACCTTAAGATCATGTGAGGCTGTAACTGTACGTGATGTTGAAGCTGGATTAGCTGCTCAGCTCTGGAGCTCCCTCACTTTACCGTGTCTGGAGGCCCTGCATGAACGTGCTCATTTATTTGGTGAACAGTTAATAGAGTTTAAATTTAGAACGGCCACATGGTCTGATCAGTTTCACTTTAAAGGGATGGTTCAGGAATTTTAATGTGGGGTTGCATGAGGTATATGGCATCATCCTGAAGATCAGGCAGAGTGACAGAGATCAGCTCTGGGTCTGTACGGAGAGAGCCTGAGGCCAAACATTTCTGCTCATGGACCAGAGACTCTGCACCATTTAAAGAGTTTGAGGTGAAAATGAGCCATGAAAACAGTGTCAGGTGATTACACCATATTCTGATCATTCACACAGGTATTCAGGCACCACTTCAGCACAGCCAGCGTGTCCGTCCACCAGCAGCATCCTGTTTAGAATACAGTCTGGCCCTCACTTTACAGAGCACACTGATGTCACTGCGTCCTAAATAAAGATTATTCAAATGTCCAGGTGCTGATCCTGCTGACCAGTCACAGTCATGTTGGTACAGAGTGTTACTCCAGCTCAACATCAACAAACAGTCTGTTTACTTATTATCTAAACCAGTAATCTCAACTTGTGACCCAAAAGTTGGTCACAAGCCTTTGCCTTGGAAAAAAAGTTATTTTATTTTGAAGGGGATTTTTTTTAATTCAGCGGGGTGCCCTCTGTTCGTTCTCACTAACAAAAGGTGCTGATAATACCCTGTAATGCTAATAGACACACATTTCAATAGAAAGGTGTTCTTTATAAATAAAATAAGCAGGTACTTGGCTAAAGCTTCATGTTTTTAAGATTTTTTTAAACTTCTCAGTAGCTGGACTTCTTTATTTCACATTTGTGCACTAAAGCTATGTAGTCTGTCAAAAAGGCTGAAGTTACTGAAGAGTTTGTGTGACTGTCTTATGATCGAATACTTATTTAGAGCTAACGACTGAATATAATTAATACAAGAGCAAACACACCCAGCTACTGCTGCAGACCAGGAGGCCCCACCAGCCTGAAGTTCTACTATAACACTTACAAATGAACACAGCCTGACCCTCTTCTCAGCCGAGATCTCTTCAATCAATCAATCAATCACCTTTATTTATAGAGCACTTTAAATACAGAGTTTGAGCCAAAGTGCTGTACAGCAGGAAAACCTGGAATAGAACCCGACAAGATCCAAGAACATATGGAGCAAACCAAACAACAAGATAAAAACGTTGCAGAAAAAATTTAAAGACGGATTAACAAAGTAGAACACGATTGTGTCTGGACAGCACAAGCACATTACACACAGACTTCCACAGCCATTACTGGATGGAGTCATGGCTGGGAACCCAAACGACCACAGACAGCAGCATGCCAGCAGCTCCAACAGCCAACCACATACAGGCACAGACAGACAGACACAGATGCATACATTCACACAAATTCTTCCACAAATGACATGTTAGCAAAATAGGTGACAGCTTAATTCAGATAAGAAATCACCTCACGAGAAGGCAAGAGAATAAAAGTGAGTTTTTAGGTGTTTTTTTAAAACAGTCCAGAGAGCTGGCAGATCTAATGTGTAATGGGAGGTTGTTACACAGCCTCGGTGCAGCAACTGTCAGTCTTCAGTCAGTCTCTGGTTTCTGCTGAAAGGTCAGAGGGCTAAGGATGTTAGTGGGAGTACTGAGGTCTGAGGTCTGAGCGGGTCTGATGACAGAGGAAAATCCAGGAACAGATTTAGTCTTTGTTTATAAAAAATATGAAACGGACCGATGAAAGACCCAGAGACTTCGGTTTATCTGTGACAGCAAACTGACTTTGCCATGGATCCTTGTGTCTGCTTTCACTCCTAACACTTATAGTCCTGATCAAAGGAACTCTGGTTGGTTTTTCTGAAAAGTCAGGTTCCTCTGGCTGGTGTGAAGCTCACACAAACTCTGGTGGGGACCAAAAACCAATCCCTGGTCCACCGAAAAACATGGATCTCGGTTTGCTTAGCGAACCAGAGTTCCATTTGCAGAAGGTGTGAAAGTAATCTGAACCAAACAAGGACTAAACAGGGCAAGCGAACCAGGAGACAGAGAATCATGGCTTGGTTTTGGCCGAATATCACAACATAAAAGCTAACATAATACAGCAGCATAACATTAGCACTGTAAGCCCTGCCAGTCCAGTCCTCAGCTGGAACATGCTTACACATCACTCTAGTCAGTATGCAGGTGCCCCTGACAGCCTAAACGCAGTTTTATCCTAATGTTATGGCACAGAGTACATCCTAGCTGCTCAGAGCTAAATCATGTTATCACTCAAAGCTGGTGTATATTTTCAACTCATAACACAACAAAGCTTAAAGGCAGAAACCAGTCTGCAGCTACAGCCCCCCCCTGGTGCTGGGAGGCTAGATTACACATCATTGAACAGGCTTTGGTCTGCCTGACACAGACCAGAGAGAAAGAAAACCAAACCAAGACAAAAATGCAGCAATGCTGCAGCTTCAATCCTACGGGAGTCCGCTGAAATTCAGGTGTAGATGTCTGTGGTCCTGGTCTTTTTAAAATTAGCTGAGATCTAAAAACCCTCTGGTGTGTTTCTAGCTTTAGCCCCACTCACTCCTTTAAACCACTGTAGACCCCTGACTTTCACAACAGCCCCTTTCACAGTGTAGTACAGAAAAGTGCCAGAACAGAGCTTTGTCAGCAGTACACCACGGGACAGTCACACTGACGCCACCAAGACTTAATGTTTGTGTCAAGTCACTGTGAGATATAGGTTCAGGTATTTTCCAGGTTTGGGACACAACATCCCCCCCCACCCACCCACCCACACACACACGGGGGCATAGGCACACTCACAGTACCTCTGGAGATGTTCTCTCCCCTCTGACACACTTTGGACGAGCACTGATGTCAAAGACGTTCAGCCATGTATTTGTTTTAACCATAACCCCACCCCCAGAAAATGAAGCCCGTGCCGAAGTACCAAAAGCTGCAGTTCATCAAGTGTCCACTGGAGGCTGTCTAAACCCTGTAGCTCCTGCAGCTCTGTGGTGAGCAGATGTTTGAACAGCCTAAATAAACATCTTTACAGCCTGGATCAACAGACAGCTTCAGTCTGAACTGTCACCTGACTCACTGAACTCCTGACATCACAAATGTCCATCATGGTTTACTGTTTTAGAATGGGACATGACTGACAGTGCTTCTATCATGTGTGGTGTTTTGGTCAGATGGTCTTGAGTCCTGCCTTGACTCACCCTCTCTGTCTGTGAGTAGGTTGATCTGAAGTTGATATAGCACACACAGTATGGCAGCATAAATAGATCTGCTTCAACAATGTACCAAATGGCTGACGTCCCTTGACTTTGTCCAATTTGTTCTGCTGTTAATGGTCCTGAATCAGACCTCGGGGGCAGAGGTCACAGAAACAAGCACTCCGATATTTGTTGCTTCAACAGTCATAACTCATCAGTTAATGCAGGGGCGGGCAACTATGGTTACCAAAAAGGTCAGATTAATGCTCCCTACTTCAGAGAGTCAAACTGTAGCAAATAAAAGAAAGATGTCCAGAAGACCACCGAAAAATATGTGAAGTATTAAAAAAAGTAGATATCTAGCTCTAATTACAATTTACATTTATATTTTCAAAACAATTCAATGACTGGCTCTTTGGTTAGTTACTTCATTTAAGTGACATTTATTTTACCTGCAGTCCCAAAGAGAATAAAAACTAATTAAAAAAACCCAGCCAGCACTTAGTTAACTAGAAAAGCACTCCGGGAGCGCAAACCTCCACCAAGCAGCTCAGCTCCACCCATAAATTGTGATTTCCACCAAACATTATAGTCCTATATTTATTTTATACGCACATTGTGGAATGAAAAATATCAATCTGTAAGAAGTGTGATTATTGTTGATATAAATATCATCCAATAGAGTGACCTAGTTAGTAGTGGGTCTTGTAACTTGTTGACTGAACCAGTTTGCTGCTGCTTGTACAGATTTTGGTGTTGTGTGCGCTGCAGTGCTTCCAGTGGACGATTTCGCCAGCCTGTCAGTTGAAGCAAAACCATGGCACTTCGGTGCATGGTGAGTTTGATCTATGTGGAGTTTAGGGGTTAGGTTTTTACAGTCACACACATACACAGACTTCTGCTATGATGGACTATTTCCGTATTGACATTATAGCAGCCTTGTTTTGAGTGATTAACAGGCCCATTTGGAGGGACTGCGAGCGAGCAGAGCTGCAGCATTTGTTTCTATAATGTTAATGGGCTCACAGTAATGTTACTAGTGGTTGTGAATCCATCCAGTAGTTTTAGCGTAATCTTGCTAACAGACAAACAGACAACCAGACAAACAAACAAACAAACCGACTCCAGTGAAAACATAACCTCCTTGGAGGTAATAATCAATAATCTTTGTTAATGATGTCTGTTTAGGCACTTTTACTTAAATACATTTATTATGCTCCATCAAGACCTTTACAGAAACCATTTCAGCAATTAAGTAAACTATTTCTGTAAAAAAAAATACAACCAGTAAACCTGGTTTGAAGACTGTCAGTGAAATATTTTCAGTTATTCATGTTGCCACTGAACATTTAAATCATTCTACACCACCTCAGGGCAGACTGTTCCTCAAATAAACAGTGATTATTTTTTTTACATTTGAGATTGACATTGAATTGATTTAGTAAAGGGACAGGCTACATGTGGACCCTTAAGTTCCCCACCCCTGAATAAAGCCTCATGTTTTCATGTAGGTCATACTAAATTAACTATACTGAACTTGCTGGGGACCACGGGCCACAGATTGGACACCCTTGGCCTTTAATTATAATAACTGTATATCATCTCTGGAGCCGACAGGAGCGTTGGAACTATTTTTAATCTGCAGGAATGTGGAGCATGACATCCACACTGAGGAGAAACATCTTAAGGAGGACCCACTGACCCCCCTCCAAACTGTCCCACCCACATTCTTCATCTCCTGACGCCATATGTGGGAGTCCAGCACCCCCTCTGAGAAAGACCAGCAACAGTCTGAGACATGATCCATGATCCAAACCAAGAACCAAACCAGCTGTCATGGAGATCACTGAAAACAGAGCAGGAACTTCTCCTGGATCCAGACTTCAGCCCTGACGACCCTCTGAGAGGAGACCAGTCCAACCAAGACACCATCCAAACTCAGGAGGAGCCCGGAGGGACAGAGCCTAAACCTGACCACAACTCCTGTACACAGGTTTAGACCCGAACACCCTGAGCACTCAGAACTCTGCAAACACATCAGTGCAGCTCCGAGCCCACTGCAGCAGCACCCCCCCAACACACACACACACACACACACACACACACACACACACACACACACACACACACGCAGCACTGTCCAGCAGAGCTCACGCTGCAGCGGTGCACGCGGACGAACTTACCGTGAAGGAGCGCGATGAGAGGAGCGGCAAACATCCCGGCATGCAGCTCGGACAGACCCGCTCAGAGAGAAGAGAGGAGGGTCTGAGGGGGTCCGTTAGGGTCCAAAGTGATCTGAGGGGGTCCGAGGATCCACGGGGGTCTTCACAGTCCTTTACAGAGTGAGGAGCACAGAGGAGTCCCGCGTGTCCCCCACGCGCAGCAGCCGCAGCATCCTCTCTCTCCTTGAGCTCACCTCGGCTCGTGCGCTCACCTCAGCTAGTGAGCTCGTGCGTGCGGTGTTCCCTCTGTGTGCGTCCTCCTCGCTCTCCGCTGCATGGAGCCAGAGGAGGAGGTGCTACGGAGGTGCGCGTGCAGCTGGTGGAAGGGGGACCTCTATTGGTGACGTGGGCGCATAAAAAAGAGGATGATGATGATGATGGCCACACCGTGTCCATCCACCCACCCACACACACACACACACACACACACACACACACACACACACAAACACCAATAAAATCTGATGTTCACCCTCAGACTCTAGAGAACACGCGTGTTTAAGGACAATATTACATGAAGAATGTTAGACAGGTCACTTTATTAGGTACACCTGTTCATCTGCATGCAAAACCCCAATTAGCCAATCACAGAGCAGCAACCCAATATACTGAGGCATGTTAAGACAGAGGTGAATGGGCAGAGTGGTTGGAGATGATAGAAAGACAACAGGAACTTAAATAACCACTCCAAGGTCAGCAGAAGACCTTCTCTGACCACACAACACAATCATGAAGCAGATGGTCCACAGCAGCAGGAGACCACACCAGGGTCCACTCCTGCCAGCTAAGAACAGAAACTGAGGGT
Organism: Cetoscarus ocellatus; assembly: GCA_037902135.1. Taxonomy (NCBI): domain Eukaryota; kingdom Metazoa; phylum Chordata; class Actinopteri; order Labriformes; family Labridae; genus Cetoscarus; species Cetoscarus ocellatus. The sequence continues at coordinate 65,895 of JBAMNC010000164.1, read as the reverse complement.
CTGACTCTCCAAAACTGGACCACAGAAGACTTTAAAAGTGTCTCCTGGTCTGATGAGTCTGGATCTCTGCTCCACATTCAGATTGTAGGCTCAGAGTTTGGTGTGAACATCATAAAGCATGGATCCATCCTGCCTTGGATCAGCGGTTCAGGCTGCTGTTGGTGGTCCCTTAGTCCCACCTGAGCATGATTCAAACCCCACAGCCTACCTGAGGATTGTTGCTGACCATGTCCCTTCTTTTTAGCTGTTAGCTTCACCCTGCATCACTCCTTACAAACCCTGTGTCCCATCCATCTCTTATTCCCTTTCAAAGTCCAAAATAATTCTGATTTAAATGACAATGCGCTCTCTTTGTCTCTTTCCTGTGCAGCCATGATTGTTTACTCTACAGCACAGTGAAGGCCACCCGTCTGTCCTGGCTCAGCAGCACACTGATTTAATATAATCTGAGCCAAAGGCAACAAATATTGGAAATAAATACATGAAATGTAACGAAACAAGGCAGCTGTCATGAGAAATATTGTTTATTGCGATATATATATTTCTCCCACATCCCTGCGACCTGGGCAGGAAGTGTTTAATAAAGAGGCCTGTAGTTCTCCTGCAGCCTCAAAGCTGAGGATGAATTTATGCCGGGCTCTTCATGCTGATCTTCACAAACCAGACCCCCAAAACACTAGCCAGGCCCCTAAAACACAAACCAGGCCCCTGAGAAACAAACCAGACACCCAAAACACAAACCAGGCCCCCAAAACACAAACCAGGCCCCTAAAACACAAACGAGACCCCTGAAAAGGGGTCTCGTTTGTGTGTCAAATTGCTGGAGCAGAGGAAACATCCTGAGCTGTCTGTCTCTGCTGTGGCCCAGCGAAAGCGCCCTCAGGGGTCAGAAGTCAAAGCCTCTGCACCTCTGCACCTGCTGTCTTCAAAGATCCTCCAGTGAAACTGGAGCTGCTGCTGCCAGAGCCGAGTCTTCAGAGAGAGAGACAGCAGTCAGACTGTTTGGGCTGTTAGGGGTCCTCGGTCCTTTAAGCAGTAACACTCTGTTTGTTTGTTAGTTTGTCTGTCTGTCCATCTGTTTGTTAGTTTGTTTTTCTGTCTCTATGTTTGTTTGTTTGTTTGTTTGTTTGTTTAAACTCAGATGAGAACACAGAGAAGCTGGAATTAGACACCATCCTCTTCACATGTCCATGTTTTAACACTGAACTGTCGAACATGAAACTTTTGACAAGACATCTGTAGAGGGCCCACCTACAGTCAGGGGCCCACCTACAGTCAGGGGCCCACCTATAGTCACGGGGCATACCCCAGACCAATCACAGGGCCGCCTTAGAGAGACAGAAAACCAATCACGCAGACATTTACACCTGAAGGTAATTCAGAGTCACTGTTTAACCCAATCAGCAGTTTCTTGAGGAAACCAGAGTGCCTGGAGAAAACCTATGCATGCACAGCGAGAGAACCACACAGGGCGGCTCTGGTTTCTAACCAGCAACCCTCTCACTGTGACGCTCAAGCACTTACCTGCTGCAATCCATCATCATAAATACTGATCATTCAGGAAACACAGACCTGATCCACAGGTCCACAGAGCTCCGCCCACTCACCTGTGGCTTCTGTTGTTCAGGAACCCAAGACCTAACCGATGATCACTATAAAAATGGTCTTTAGAGGGGTCTGCAGACTGGTCCACCTCAGAGACTAAAACCTGATCCATGCTAATTCGTCTGTCTGTCACAGATGGTCTGATGTGTGACACGTGGATCCTGAATGTTCTCACCTGAGGGTGGGTCAGTCATAAAGTCCACCTGAGGCTGATCCAGGACCAGACCATGTAGACTGTGCCTCAGAGGTGGTAGTCCTCTCTGGTTTACGGAAGTCCTGAGGGTGTGGGCCTCACAGGAGTCACTGTTTTATCCTAAAATGGTTTCACAGAAAACTTCCCGGCTGCTCTTATTTACTAAGATTATTAGCAGCATGAGGCTCATTACTAATTCAGCAGAAAAATAGCAGAAATAAAGAACCTCTGGCAACAGAAGAATAAGAATAATAAATGAAGATCCACAAAAATAAGAGGCAGGATTTAGCTGCAGCCGGGGAGCAGATCAGATAATTAATGCACAACAGGGTTATTAAGAAAAGACCATAAGACAGCAAAAAGCACCAACCCTGGACCGCATGGAAGATGAATTATTGATATTCTCATTGAAATTCAGCACCACGCACAGGAGTGAAGAAGGCAGCCTGCTGTGTCCAGCGGTTTAATTAGAGAATAACAGCATTAAAAATGTAGACCAGCAGAGGGACTGTGATCTGACATGTTGGTGTGAAGAGTCTTCTGCTGTGACCATCTTCAGAGGACACTCCCTCCATCAGGTGGTCCAGGTCCAATCTGGCTCAGGCAGTACTGATGAACGCTGTCCCTGTCCAGCTTTGGAAAGGAAACCAAAATAACCATCAATGCCATCCTATTGTTTTTGACTCCTTCTGTTGGCGTATCAAACTCCCCAGGGTTAAGTTTTCTGTCAGTTTAAGTCTCAGAGTTAACCGACCCCATGTCTAAAGTTTACTTCAGATATGACAGGTGGCTTGGCACACATAAAGGTATGTTTAAACAAAAACATGCAGGACAAACAGCACACCTGAGGCCTGAGGGTCTGTAGGACCATGCCGACACAGCCGAGTCTTCAACTGGACCAAACTGACCAGCCAGTGAACAGTCCCTGGACTCTGAGAGAGCAGACCAATAACAGGAGGGGAGCATCCTCTGTGACACTGAGGACTGAAATATCTTCAGTCCATAACAGACAAGCCCTCACCTGGACTCAGGCTGATCAAGACTAAAGTTTAACCCTGTTCCTCACCTGAGTCAGTCTGATCCAGACTAAAGTTCAACCCTGTTCCTCACCTGGGTCAGTTTGATCCAGACTGAAGTTTAACCCTGTTGCTCACCTGATTCAGTTTGATCCAGACTGAAGTTTAACCCTGTTGCTCACCTGGTTCAGTTTGATCCAGACTGAAGTTTAACCCTGTTGCTCACCTGGTTCAGTTTGATCCAGACTGAAGTTTAACCCTGTTGCTCACCTGGTTCAGTTTGATCCAGACTGAAGTTTAACCCTGTTGCTCACCTGGTTCAGTTTGATCCAGACTGAAGTTTAACCCTGTTGCTCACCTGGGTCAGTTTGATCCAGACTGAAGTTTAACCCTGTTGCTCACCTGGTTCAGTTTGATCCAGACTGAAGTTTAACCCTGTTGCTCACCTGGGTCAGTTTGATCCAGACTGAAGTTTAACCCTGTTGCTCACCTGGGTCAGTTTGATCCAGACTGAAGTTTAACCCTGTTGCTCACCTGGTTCTGTTTGATCCTGACTGAAGTTAACCCTGTTCCTCATCTGGGTCAGTTTGATCCAGACTGAAGTTCAACCCTGTTGCTCACCTGGGTCAAACCTTGTGTAGGACTTGATTTGCCATCAGTTGCGTACCAGGACTCTGATGATCTTTAAGACCGTTGTAAACAAATCTACCTCCTGTATAGATTTTACCTCCATTCTTGTTTCCTGTAATGAATTTTAGATGTTTAACTTATTCTGATGACCTCTGACCCATGCTCTGAAGGGTGTTCTGCTGGAGGTCAGCCATGAATGATGGTTTCATTTAGGATGAAAAGAGTGAATGAATGTGTCATGGTGAAGGATCAGTAAACTAATGTGGACTACAGTGAAGGAATCAGGTCATGTTAGGGCCCCTCAGCACTGTCTCCACCCTGATCACAGGCCCACCTCACCTGTGCCCCTGTCTTCCAGCCCTCCTGTCCCCCTGTGCCCCTGTCCTCCAGCCCTCCTGTCCCCCTGTCCTCCAGCCCTCCTGTCCCCCTGTCCCCCTGTCCTCCTGTCCTCCCGCCCTTCCGTCCTCCTGTCCTCCAGCCCCCCGTCCCCCTGTCTGATCAGCTCTCCTGCTCTGAACAGCAGTGTTCTTGACCAGATGAGTGTTGACGGTGAAAATGGTCCTGAAATAGCTCGAACAAAGACAAGCTCATTAAAAATGTATCAAGGGTACAGCAGCCTTGTTTTCTGTGAGCAGGGATTCTTCATGGCTCAACAGAGACCAGGACATTATCTCCACATCCACAGTCCTTCAGATTCACTGCACCTCTGCCTGAACTACCTGCTGATAATACCCAGAGTGTTCAGAGTGTACCCCCCCCCCCCCCCACCCCCCCCACCCCACCCCCACCACAGTCTACCTGTGTGCTGTTAGGGTTAACCCAGACCTGTCATCAGAGCTGATTCAGTGTGAGCCTGACGCTCTGTGGCAGAATCTGGATTTGTGTTGCTGCAGGTCGATGAACACGAGACCAGGAGAAGACATTTTATCACCGCTGCTCTGAGCCCGTCCTGCTGTGGGCAAGGGGGGGCAGCTGACACACCACTAATGATGAGGGTGCACATGGTCCACATGGTCCACATGGATCAACTTCAGTTCCTCACCTCCTCTGTCCCAAAGGTCCACACCACGTCTGTGTGTCTGTAATCCAGGATTTGAGTATAGACACGCAGATTTTAAATAAATAAAAAAAGATTAATACAAAATAAAAATGTGGTCTCTGTAGAGGATCAGGTGCAGCTCTTTGTCCCTCCCCTTAGGAAATGCTCTGATCTGAGGGGGCGGGGCTACAGGAGGTTATGATTGTGAATTCTGCTCTGATTGGCTGCTCAAGTGATGTCTGATTAGGAGGGTTATAGGCCGAGGAGTGGACTTTCAAAACAGCCATGGTGTCCGCATGTCAGGAGCAAGAAACACACATGTAGGTGGAGGTTGTATAGCTATGACATAAACTGAAGGAGGAAAAACAGATTGTTTCAAGGGACTTTTTATTGAAAGAGTGACAGAGCATTTCTCTGAGAGTTTAGTCAAAGGTGTCATGATCTTCTGCTCAACAAGACCCTTCAACAACATTAAAGGGAAGAACATTGATTTATAGGGCATGGAGCTTTAAATGAATCACAAAGTTTGATGTTAATCCATCCCCTTCTTTGGTAAACACTCCACCATCACTGCTGACAGAACGTCGTCCAACAGTTTAAAGAGCTTTACTGGCATGAAAGTTGTATGCAACTGTTTGGAAGTAAAGATTTGAGTGAACAGACTGTCTTCATGTTTCATTTGTTATTTTAACTAAATGTTGTGGAGATGAAAAATAAATAGTTAAGTGTATGAGTGTCTTATTTCAGTTGACTTCAGTATGTTAATCTACAAACAGCTCTGGTATATAATTACATTTGGAAATGATTTTCTCTTGAGTAAGATGAAGAGAGTTGCCTTATACAAGGTCACAGACAGAGTCAATCACTCCTCCATGTCCACCTGCAGGCTCCCGGCTCACAGGTCTGTGTGATAGAAATAACCAAATTCAGGTAGGCAAGACAATCATCTGCAGAAAACAGACAGACAGACAGAAGCACAGACAGACAGACAGACAGACAGACAGTCAAAGACAGACAGACAAACATCTGTGAATGACAGAGAGAGCTGAGGTGGATCAGTGACTGGTGAGAGGACAAACTGCAGGCCCACTCTGCATGAATTGTTCAACTCTGTGACAGTAATCCAGCTATATGCAATAGGGGGAGACTGGGGACAGGTGTAACAGGAAGCAATTATAACATCATCCTGCTAAAACATACTGCTGTTACTCTGGGTCACAGTCTTTTAGATCTGTTTAGCCATTTTAGATGTATTTATTTAATTCTTGACAGACTGGACAGACTCCAGGCCTGACACAGGCCTCAGTGTCTCAGTCTGGTCTATATGAAGGTTGGGGTTGATGCCCAAGGGAGTCCTCCTCTGCCCCCGTCATCACACCACCCAGGAGAGACTCCCGACAGCTTTTCGTCTGTGGGGGGGCTTCGGTGCGCCACCTGTCACTCAGACACTCTTCCTATAGAGAGCGATTCACCTTTTCACCTCCACTTTCATATCAGATCATTTTTTTACTTCAGCCACAGTGCAACCCTCTTAGGCAGCCTTATTTACAGCATCAGCCACAGGCTTCACTCTGCTGCCTTTCTGGCATCAGTGATGTCCACTCTGTGCCCACCTATTAATATGTCAACCCCACATTGAGTGAAATTTTTTTTTTTTGCTTGTTTTCCCTCTCGGTCCATCGTGACTTTGGTATCATTGAACATTCATCAAGGGCGTTCACCTGACCTTTTATAGGCACCACATGGGCGGGGCATTCTGGATCATCTGCACAGTTTTCAATGTGCATGCAGGGTGGCCCACTAGTGGAGAGCAGCAAAAGTCGATGAAATAAGGAACACCTACAAATGCCCAAAGAATCTACATATATAGCACAATGTATACTATATTTTTTCTTGTAAACCAATTGTTTTTGATTTTCAATCTCACAAGATGGAAGAAGAACTGTTGAACTGTCTCAATATTTAAATGCACGTTAACATGCTTACACACTCCTCTGAAAAGACTGTATATAGTTACAAACTGAAAAGACTTTAAGAAAATACAAAGAAAAACAGACACACTGAAAGAAGATCTTTCAAGACAAGACATGTCAAACACAAAGATGTTATAAAGACTGAGGAAGAGTGTCACGTTTGATTCAAAGGTGCTGTATTGGAGGGAAAATAGTCTCAGTCATTGTGTACCAGTTGTATGCAGAATGTATGTTAAAATGTTTAATAAAAAGAAAACTGTTAATTAAAAAAAAAAAAAGAAATAAGGGACACCATCATTTAGTTCAGCAGTTTGGAGTTTGCTGAGCCATAATATAAAGATAAAGCTTCATTTGGCTTTGTCAGGTGGCATTGGCATATTGACTAAAGTGTCATTCAGCAAAAAAGCAGTTAGCCACACTCCTCACTCTGCTTTATTTGTCAGTTAACATTAACTTGCTATGATATTCAAACCACAAAGCTCTGCCTTTTTGTTTGGCTGTCTTGTTTGGTCCTTCTTTGGTTCAGGTGGTTTTCACACCCACCATGAACCAGACTCTGATTCACTCAGACCGCAGGCAATAAAGGCCAAAATCTGACATTTTTTGCCTACAGTGTGACACAAATCTGACTTTTTATGACAGTCTGTACGGCATAAGTCAGACCCAGACCCCCTTCTTATGTGATCCTAAATCTGGTCAATATATTATGTTCTTCAGAGTGACCTCACTCTGAATGCTCATGTTGCATTTCATTGACTTTAACGTTATTGAAGTGAGACAGACGACACAAATCTGCACCAAAGGAGGCGGGGTGTGGTAAGATCTAACGTAAACAATGAAGAAAGACTTCTGGATGATCTCTGTCAGCGAAGCCCCTCACATCACAATCCCACCCCTCCTGATCAGACTCATCCACACAGACCTCTGATCAGAGACAGCAGCCACTGCTCCACTGAAGGTTAAAATGTCTCTCTGCTCTCTTTTTCTCAATCTTCTTCTCTTTATCACTTTTTGTCGCTCCGACTGCACAACAACTTCAAACTGACACCACTGACATGTGTAGCGTCCACATTAACTTCACATTGTGTTGCGTGTCACATCGTCTTCTGCTCATGCGGGTCACTTCAGGGCCGTAGACAGTTCATACTGAAGTTAGATGGCTGTCAAATTTAAATTATAATGTGAACAACCACACAAAAAAACAGAATACAATAAAAGTCAGAATTGAGGGGATGCTGGTGTGGCACAGTGGTAAGCAACCTGGCATGACCCATATAAATGCATCTGCCGGCCCGGGTTTGAATCTAGCCTGTGGCCAGTTTGCAGAGTGTCCTCCCCTGCTCTCTCTCACCCCCTTTCACAAGCCTATCCACTGTCCCTCTCCCATCATTACAGGCTCAAAAGAGACAAAGGACTGAAAATAAGAATTTATGGTCGTGACAAACTCATGGACGCCCAGATCGTCCCTATCATATTTGTCTCTGTTAAGTTTAAATGTATTGAAGGTAGGCCTCTTGGGATGTGACATCCCATTTTCAAGAGGGACCTCATGCCTATATGGTGCTAAAGATAGTTACTACAGATGCATAATCAACCATGGATCGAGAGATCATGCTAATGTCTACATTAACAACTATAATGATTATGAACTGGAATGGGGGTAACAAAATTGCCAAATATGTGTTATGTCTGTAATTGTAGTAATTTAGGCTTCGTGACTCTACAGCAGCAGGCAGTCTTCACCAAGGATCCCAGGCCACCTACAAGACAAGAACCAGAGATGAGTACAGGAGCAAATAAAAGGGGCAAAGACATACATGGAGAGAGTGTTAGAGAGAGACAGAGGGATAGAGCCCAGTGTGACAGATCCCTCCGGCAGTCTAAGCCGATTGCATCTTAACTGTGTGTCTAAACTATGAACTATGAGCTGGTCCCTAACTGAAAGCTTTATCAAAGAGGAATGTTTTAAGTCCAACCTTAAAGGTAGAGAGGGTGTCTGTTTCAATTGGCCAATGTACTGAACTTAAGGCAGCAGGAATAGCCTCTTGAAATTTAGCCACAGCACCACTGGACAGATTTCTACTCTCCACTGTTTTATGACAAAATGCAAAATCCTCTAAGATGTTAAAAGTTACTAGAAGTTACTAAGGCTGTAGGCTAGAACAAGATCGAGAGTGTGGTTAAAACGATGAGTAGCTTCACAAACAGCCTGAATAAAACCAACTGAGTCTACTAGGGACATAAAAGCTGAGCTAAGGCTATCACTTTCTTTGTCAACATGGATATTAAAGTCACCTACAATGAGTATTTCATCAGAGCTAAGGACCAAGTTTGATATGAACTCAGAAAATTCTGATAAGTATTCAGAATAAGGGCCTTGAGGATGGTAAATTATCACAAATATGACTGACTGGCAGGTTTTTGAGTCAGTATGAGATAAATTGAGAACAAGGAATTCAAAAGAAGTGTAATTAGCCTTTTGTCTAGGAGTGATTAGGAGACAAGAGTGATAAATAGCTGCTACACCACCTCCATGGCCTGTGTCTAGTGGTATATGAGTATTTAAAGCCCCACTATATAAGATTCCGGCTTTCAGCTCTCTAGTGGCCTCTATGGACATGGAGTGTAACTGCACTGTCGTAAAACAGAGCGCCTCACACCACTGTGCATTTGTTGACATACAGAGGGAGGAGAAGCGAGCCAATGGGACATCCCAAGAGACAAATAAACCATGAGGACTGATAAGGTACAGTCTGATCATGTTTCTTGTTGAATAAATCACTTTTCAAGCATCAGCTGTCAGTTGTTAGCAACATGTAATTACATGTCCAACAATAGCAGGGCCAAATCAGCATCGGTCAGACATTCCCCCTCCTCTTTCAGCTCATGCCAGCGAGTGAACGATGTTTATCCCTGTCCGGACATTTAACTTGTTACTCTCCCGCTTTCTTTTTGTCATGTCCTCCAATAAAACTTGTCTTTTCTTCGGGTTTTTTGCCATGATAACAACTCTAGGTTTAGCTTTATTTTCATTCTTCTTCTTTTAATTTCTGGCAGACTAGATGCAGCTAAGGCATATTGCTGCCCTCCACAGGACTTTAGTGCTGATTAGTCACCGCATACGTTTAGCTTTCGCCTTGACTTCCGTCTTTAAGCAAATCGGGAAGGTGGGGGAAGTGACATATGTCGTAAAACAGTGAAAGCAGCAAAAATTTGTAGTTTTTTGGGGGGCAAAGGTTTCCCACCATCCACCTCGAAGTTACATAGTGCCAGTGAAGTGCTCTGTATATGGTTTCTGGAAATACCCAGCCCCAGCATCTTATACATCGTTTTGCTGTTTTCTGCTTTAGTCACCGACTGAGGAGGACATTCATTTCTCATCGTCAGCCTAAACAGTCTTCCTGGGTTATTAGGCCACGGTGGGAGTGAAGACAACACTGGTACACAGAAACTTCTGTACTGGTCTCTGGTTCTTGTCTTGTAGGCTCCTGGGATCCTTGGTGTAGACCGCCTTGGTGTAGACAGTGGACCTACAAAGCTTCAGTAACTATAGTTACAATTTTGTGGCTATTCCTTTAGCCCCCATACCATTACCATTACAGTCCCTGATATTAACTTCTGAGAGATCAACTAAATAAAATACATACCATCAACAGAAACAACATCATTTAACATAAGTTCATACTTTTAGACCACTAAAATCCATTTTGATGGCACTTCAGCTAAATGCTGCTATGTTAATCAACATCATTCCTCTCCAGATTATAGTCATTATAGATATTAATGTTAATATTAGATTGATCTCTCTATTCGTAGTTGTATTGATTATACATCCATAGTAACTATCAACCATGTAGTCATGATGTCCCTCTTGAAAATGAGATGCCACATCTCAAGGGGCTCACCTTTTAATACATTTATATTCAGCAAATATGGTTCTATATAAATAATTGGCTCTGGATGTATGTATGTGTATACAAACATATTTATTATATGTATTTGTATATATGTATGTGTATCTATAAATGAAGAGTTTGTCTTCAGCCTGCTCTGTTGTAAAGTGCCTTGCAATAACACCTGTTATGAACTGGTGCTTTACAAATACAGATTGATTGATGATTGAAACTATTTAGCCTCTCAAAGAGAAGAACCAAAGGCTCCTGCTACTTCTGGTCAAACAGCTCTGCATGAGGACTTCTGTCCCTCCTCTGCTGAGGAGCACATCAGGTCCAGTATCTTCACTTAAGATAAGATAATTAAGAGAAACCAAAATCTCAGATCCAGATATGCTGCTGAAGACACATGATGTCACACAAACCTCATTGTCAAAGCTAACTGAGCGTGTCCATAGAGTCTCCTGGAGAAGAGAAGATGGAGACCAAAGCAGGGAGTGAGGGGCCTGTGAGAATCTCTGCTAAAGACTATGGTGATGTTTCATCCACACGTTTGGGACTTACGTGCTCCTGAATTGAAGAGGGCATGAATAATTGAAGGCGTCCTCTGAGGGTGCAGGTTGTAGAGGCTGACTCTGTCTGATGTGACAGACTCCCCATGAAGACTCTGCTTGTGCCTGCACACATGAAGCAGCCACACAGCGCTGGGTGTAATTGTGGAGATGATTATTTGATGCTGACAGGAGCTGACTGCAGAGTTGTTTGTCCACTCCAGAACTTGATTTGTCTCGGGGGTGCTGCTGAAATCTCAGAGTGTGAGATTTCCTTTGAAGGGTGTAAAAAGTGGCGTGACGTTATTTTTACACCCTTCAAAGAGAAATTAATGCAGAATGGTTCGCTGTGAAAAACACGCTGACGCTTTTATGTAGCTTTCATGTAGGCCGCTCTCCCAGAGCCCCCTCCCCCCCATAAGAGCTGCTCGCTCCTCATTACGTGGAAGCAGGAAGACCACCATGGAGCACTGAAGTGCAACATGACTCATGTGATGATCAGGGCTCGTACAGTCAGCGGATGGATGAAGCTCTCATGGTACAGTGAAGCTCTGACTGCATCCATCCAGTCCAATCACTGATCTGAGACCCTGATCACCACCCCCCCCTTGCCTCCGACCCTGTAGTCCCATTTCAACAGCTCAATGCCAGCATTCATGTGATGCCGAGGATACCCCCTGCTGGGAAACACAAGAAAAGAAAGAAAGAAAGAAAAGCCCCCAGCTGGTCAACTAAAGCCTCCCGCTGGTAACAAAAAAAAAAGTTACCTGCTGGTACACAAAAACCCCCCTGCAGGTCAACAAAAGCCCCCTGGTAAATAAAAGTGCCATGCAGGTCAATAAAAGCCCCCTGCTGATAAACAAAAGCCCCCTGGTAAACAAAAGCCTCCTGCCCTCACCCCTCTCCTCCGGCCGAGAAGGACCTCAGCCCACCCCTCACAGGGACCTCGAGTTAAATAAAGCACAAATAACACAGAACCATAGAGATCACTTTTATATGAATTGATATTTCTAAAGACTGCATTACTGCAGCTCACCCTTCCTTGGTCTAAATCAAAGGTCTATTTTTCACCTCAAACTACTTCAGAATGCAGCAGCCCAGCTTTAAGTGAATTTAACAGACGACATCACATCATCTGGGTTTTAGCTCCCCTTCACTGGCCTCCTGTTATTTTTAGAACTGGTTTGAAGATTTCACTGATCACTTTCAAACCACTTAAGGCTCTGGCCTCTGGCAGTGTTTCAGAACCTCTGATCCCTTATGAGCCAGCTGGCAGCCTCAGATCCTCAGGCGGGGTCCTCCTGGTTGTTCCAAAGTTGAGACTCAAACCAAATGTGATCAAGCTTTTTCCATCAGAGCTCCTCGACACTGGACATCCTGCCTGAGGAGTTACAGATTCAGTCACTTCTTTTAAATCTCTTCTAAAGCACTTTTACAGACTTTTATGTGATGTCGTCTTCATCCTATCTCTGTTTTCAGCCTCTTGAAGACTTCATTGCTCTGAATATTTGAGCTCTGCTGTAAGAACCTTCTTCTATTGTTGGCTTTTCTAAAAAATTTTTTTACATATTAATGACCTTAGTTATGCTTAATTTTGATTCCTGATTTATCTCATGCTGCAGTGGTTTCCCTTTCTGCATGTTGTTTTATCTACAGTATGCTGTCTTTCAGGCTCTTTTATTGTTTTATCTCTTCTTCATGTTTGTAGCTCCAGGTGTTCTGATTGTTTTAGCAGTGGTCATTGCCACCTGACATCATCTGTTCCTAAAAAATGCACACTATTTGAAACACATCACTGCTGCTAGAAAAGAAAGGCTTGTTGAAAGTCCCCTCATAAATATTCAGTCAATCAGCTGTTTATGAACGCAGTGTTCAGGCCTTCAGTTCTGTTCAGTTAATGATCATTTGACGGTCAAAATCCCCAAAGACCAAGAGGACAGATGACACTTTTAAAAAGTGATTAAAGACATAAAGACCACTAAAGTGAGAAAAAACTGGAAACCATGTCAGCACAGCATCATCAGTTTTTCATACAGGGGTCAGTTGACAGGGGATATTCAGTCTGATATAATAATCAATATTATCCTTTTCCTGTTGTTGTCTTCCTGGGAACTACGTCTGGTCTGGTAAGCAACCATCTGATTGGTTTGTGCAATCAAAACCACAATCGGATGGTGCCGTGGGTGGGACAAAATAAGGCCCAGTGTTAAGTAATGGGACTTCATCATAAACTTTTTTTTTGTGACGTGAATCTGGATCGGATCAGCACCAAAATGTATTGGTGTCTTCCTTGGACCAAACCACACCTCATGTAAATCCATCAAGTAATTTTGACGTAATCTTGCTAACAGACAAACAAACAAACAGACAGACTCTGGCTAAAACATAACCTCCTTGGCAGAGGTAACAATCAGACAACATGGAGGATAGGGTTGATGTAAATGTTTATTTTAACTGATAGTCATGTTTAATCTCAAAAACATCTCTGACAAGAAACAGAACTAAAATAAGAAGTAAACTATCCAACTGGTTATATTTTTATGTGAATGAGTGAAACCCAAGCCCTGTAAGGAGTACAGTTTCTGACAGGGGGTGGACTCTGAGAGGGACCAGCTCACTAAATGGCAGAGCAGAGGATTATCTGTGATTCCCTGTCTGTGTCAGTTTGACAAAGACCCAGAGCTTCAGACAAATGAAATCCCTCTGTGAGGGTCCACAGTCCTCACATGGTCATCAGAAGTGTGTGTGTGTGTAGGTGTGTGTGTGTGTAGGTGTGTGTGTGTGTGTGTGTGTGTGTGTGCAGCACACAAACAAACAAACAGGTTAGTTCCAGTCAGTGCGTTTGTCTTCAGCACAGATCTGCTCCTCAGACATGCAATGTTTTATTCCTCAGCAAGCTCACCCAGGGACCCCCCCCCCCCCCCCCCCCCCCCCCCCCACCCCCACCGCAACCCCCACCCCCCAGCTTACATTATTTTCCGTCTTATGAAACGGACAACTTCAAAAGCCTGTCTGCTTCAACCTGCCCCCTCTCAGCCCTCCTTCAAATTATTCATGAAGGTCTTTTTCAGGAGAGAGGAACACATCAGGGACTTTAAAGTTATTACCCTGACCTGATTAAAGCTGCACAGAGAGACCCAGTCAGGGTCTGCAGCAGGAACCCATCTAGACCACATCAGGGTCTGCAGCAGGAACCCATCCAGACCCAGTTAGGGTCTGCAGCAGGAACCTCATCCAGATCAAATCAGGGTCTGCATCAGGAACCCATCCAGACCAAATCCGGGTCTGCAGCAGAAACCAGGCTGCAAGAACCAGTAAGAGACAAAACCAGCTCAGACACTACGATGGCCCCGGCTTTAGGACTCACATCCTGGTGGCTGTGTCAGGAACTGCAGTATCTGGCACCCCCGGTTGACTTTTTGTCCCCAAAAGACAAAAACTGAAGAAAAACAAAACAAAACAGAACAAATGCCTGAAGCTGCTGCTGGTTTTACATCCTCACTTCATAGAAGTGATAAATCCAAACATAGACCAGCTGCTGTGGATTATGAGGGATCATTGTTCATGTTTAAATGTGTTAAGATAAAAAAGAGGGATCGATGTGGGTATCTTTTAGTTATAGTTTGGTTGATTGGTTCAGCAGTGCTTAGCACCATGTTGTCAACAAACAATTCATTCTAACGTCCATGCTCCGTAATGGGCTTGCTACAATGAGCCAGTGAGCTTGAACTGATGATGAAACAATGATATGAGGTCACACTGGTAGGTCTGTTTATGGGGGCAGTGGAGGATGGACCTTTTCAGGCAACAATGGTGCTGTAAAAATGGGGAGATAGAGAAGTCCTGATGCTGCAGACTTTTTGACAGCAGTTGCCTAAAACATCTCATTCCCTCCTGAACAGACCTACCAATGTGATGTCATGCCACTGTGTCATCAGCACTTCAAGCCCATGGTAGAGTTAAGATATTTGAATGAACGCAGAGTTGTTGACAACATGGTGCAGAGCAGAGCTGAACTGACCAGTTACCACAGAGTAGACCAGTTAGAGTAGACTGTGCCCACATTGGAGCCAACAGAGCCTCTCAGACAGAGAGAGACTAGAGGTGGATCAGGGGCAGGTTTTTGAACATTAGAGATTGTAAACACACTCTGACAATCATCAAGGGTAAATAAATGATCCTGAGTTAAGACTGAAGTTCCTGTGGTGCAATTTTTATTCAGAACAGTCCTTAAACTCAAACAGGTCATATAACAACTGATCTCTTGTTGACCTGCCAGCGCCTGATTGGGCCCCTCGTTGTGATGCTCGGGAACGGTGTTTCGCTAACAGTCACAGGATAACAGCCGTCCATCACAGTAAGCCGCACAAAGCACGAATCAGAAACACAAACAGAATGGCATTGAGTCTAGGTCCTGCTGGCGTGTGCAGCAGTCTTAGACGTAACAATAAGCGTTTCCATGGCAACAATTTAAAGGCTGTGTCTGTCGAGGCGGATCCGTCATTGTTGTCAAAACCAGTCCCTTTACAAACACAATAATGAATCATTTCTTTGACTTTATAACATCTGGAAGTATTTGAAGAACTGTAATGTTTAATCTATATCGATATCTATGTTTATGTTATAGTTATACTGTTAAAAAGTTCAATGCTTATGTATGGCTCCTTCACTGCAACTTTTGTATATATTGTTGGGTTGTGTTTTCATTCTTTTGCCACTTTTATATATTTTGTATATTTTTTTATATAAACCTAAATCAATTCTGCACTATTCTCCCTATTTTTGTAGATTATTTTATTCCTCCTGACCCTTATTTTATTTCTTATTCTAATTATATGTTGATTGTTTTAGGACCAATTTAACAAGTCAAATTCCTTGTATGTTTGAGTGTACTTGGCACAAAAATTCCAAGTCTGATTCTGATTCTGATTGTAAATGATAAGAACATAGAGCTGGTCTCTTTTGTCACTGGTTTATAAATATCCGTTAATTTTCTGATATGTCAACAAACAGTTTCATCATGAACATCCAGGACCTCTGAGGTCTGAGGTCAGAGGTCTCTGAGTGTGTCTGTGCAGTTTGTTGTTTCTCTTCCTCCTGAGCCTGTATTTAAACTTCTGTTTCTGAAGAGGCTAATGAGAACATCACATTCCCTGATGAGGTCTGTCATAATAAAGGGGGGGCTTTAACAGATCTGTCAGAAGGAGTGTCCATCATCAGACACCCTGAACTTCAGCAGAGCACTTAGGGGAGTAGGGAGTGCCAAGAACAGCACCAACGTTCCCCCTCAGACTGAAGACCAGCAGGTTCAGTAAAGCAGTTTGAGTGTTTCCTGATCAGCTGAATGATGGCTGTTCTGGTATCAACTGATTGTTTGCTGTTCTGGGATCAGCTGAGTGATGGCTGTGCTGGGATAAGCTGATGTCTTCCCTTCATGAGACACTATGAGAAAAAGAACATGTTGTCCCTCCACATGTTTCCTGGTTCCCACTCTCCCTGGATTAATAGGACACAAGTGTAGGATGCATGGATGGTTCCTCAGACTGCAGCTCCTTCAGGCTGCATCCTGACACTCATCATTAATCTAATGAGCTGACAGCACTCAGCTGGCAGGAAGTCCCATCATCAGAGCCAGCAGCTGACTGACAGAGAGTGAACTGAACGAATGTGATCACCACGGAGACCAGAGTGGGATCCACAGAGTCTGAGGGAGGAGGAACACACACACACCAGGCCGGGACCCTGCAGGAAGGGGTTTCATGGACATGTTTGAACTTTCTGCTGGATGAACAGAGGATCGGTGTCCCATCATTCTCCTCTGAATTGACGAGGACAGCTAACACTCTGGACAGACCGTGATGCGTGGCTGATATTGTCTGTTGTAAGAGACTGACAGACAGGAAGTGTGTGAGAGTGTGAGGGGTGAATATTCTCTCCTCCTCAAACCACACCGAAAAGTTCAAGACCAGAGGTGAAAAGTATGATGGGGAAGAACCCAAGCTGTGGTCAGAGTCCACAGTTCAGTCCACACACTGGAAAACAGTGATGATGGTAAATTTGTTCAACACTGAGCTGAACTGAAACAACTGAGCTCTGTAACAGCTAAATTTTATTAGTATTAGAAAAGAATAACAACACAGAGAAATCAGAAAGACGAGCTTCCTGGACTCTTTGGAGTCAAAGCCATAAATAAACAACACACCGCCAGTTTCTCTGGGCCGAGCTCATCTGAGATGGACTGAGGCAAAGTGGAAAAGTCTGCCGTGGTCTGAGTCCACATGTTTTTGGACATCATGGATGTGGTGTCTTCCAGGGTAAAGACGAAAAGGACCATCCAGACTGCTATCAGAGCAAAGGTCAAAAGACAGCACCTGTGACGGTATGGGGGTGTGTTAGTGCCCATGGTATGGGTAACCTGCACATCTGTAAAGGCACCATTAATGCTGTAAGGCACATACAGGTTTAGGAGCAACATATGCTGCCATCCAACAGCGTGGCTTCAGAGTAAAAGAGTGCAGGTACTAGACTGACCTGCTGCAGTCCACACTTGTCTCCACTGAACAGGTGAGGAGCTTTATGAAGACATCAACAGAGACCCCGGACTGTTGAGAGACTGAAGTTGAACATCAAGCAAGAATGTGAAAGAATTCACCTCTAAAGCTTTAACAGTTAGGGTCCTCAGTTCACAAACACCTACTGAGTGTCATTAAAGGAAAGATGATGGAACACAGTGGTAAACATGAACCTGTCCCAGCTTTTCTGGAGTGTTTTGCAGATATCAAATTCAAAATAAGTGAATATTTTATAAAACAGTAAAGGTTATCAATATGAACATTAGATATCTTGTCTTTATAGTTTATTCAGTTGAACTTGGGGTAAAAAGGATTTGAAATCATTGTTTTATGTTTTTATTTATGTTTTACACTCCATCACAACTTCATTGGAATTGTGGTTTGCATGGCATGACTGTTTTGTCCTAAAAGAAGACCGTTTGACATGTATCGACGTCGATCCTTCAGTTTAGAAAATCAGGCAAGACAGTCTCCAATACAAGCTACTTTATTATTATTTTATATTGTAGCAAACTTCAATATTAAAATCTGGACAAAGACTAGACGTAGACTAGAAAACTGACTTGGATTTGTCCTCGAAGACTAGAAACCTGACATGGACTTGTCCTCAAAGACTAGAAACCTGACTAAGCATTGCCCTCAAAGTCTAGAGACCTGACTTGGACTTGTCCTCAAAGACTACAGACCTGACATGGACTTGTCCTTAACCCTTTAACTCCCACAGAAAAATAGCTGTGAAAATGTGTTTTTTTTAACATATTGGGGCACTAATGCAACATTTAATTTTTTTACACCCTGTATATTTATAAATCATTGACCTCTACCTAATGGTTGAGCTGGGAGTTTGTAGTTGAAGAAGTATTTTCATTTTAAAAGTGAAAAGAGAACAAAGTGAAAAGAGAACAAAAATCAAGTAAAATTTCCTTTTTTGAGACACACGTTTACCTTTTTGAAAGTCATATTCATTTCATATAAGCTATTTTTTTGTATATATGACTGATTTCATTACAATGCTAGGTTTACCTTTCTGAGAAAATCCCCTCTTTAATAAGAAATTAATATGACTTTTTTTCTCTTATTGAAATTATGTTATTTCTGTTGGTTGGCCATTAATACTCACTTCAACTGGTTGAGCATATTTTATATTACTTTTATTTTATTTTG
This sequence comes from Cetoscarus ocellatus, assembly GCA_037902135.1. Classification (NCBI taxonomy): domain Eukaryota; kingdom Metazoa; phylum Chordata; class Actinopteri; order Labriformes; family Labridae; genus Cetoscarus; species Cetoscarus ocellatus. The sequence continues at coordinate 47,259 of JBAMNC010000164.1, read as the reverse complement.
ATATCATTCATCTTACCCCTTAAGACTTGTTTAAATTGTATAAATTACTTAAATCTGTTGAGTAAGGTCTCTGGTACCATCATGCATTGAACATGTCATCTTACCTCTAAACATTTTGTCAGAGTGATTTTTACTTTTATGGATGGAGGGAGATTTAAAAATCTACTGCCTCTAAAAAACAAAAAGGAACAACTGCTTTTTTTCTAGCATTATGTTTAGCCCCCACAAAATATAGATGACCCAGTCAGGTTTCAGAAGTTTGATGCATTTATGAATACGATACAGTTACTCAAAGTTTGGTCTACCAAGCAGTTGATCTGGGAGTTAAAGGGTTAAATATAAGAGACCTAACCTGAACTTGTCCTCGAAGACTAGAAACCTGACTAAGCATTGCCCTCAAAGACTAGAGACCCGACTTGGATGTGTCCTCAAAGACTACAGACCTGACTTGGACTTGTCCTCACAGACTTGAGACCCGACTTGGACTGTCCTCAAAGACTACAGACCTGACTTGGACTTGCACATATGGACTTGTACCATTTAGACAGATATATTTATTTAACCCACTGTAACTTCAGACCTGAATTCATCCCCTGTCTCTTCATTGGCAAACATTAGTTTGAGGCTCTCAGTAAAAAAGCAGAGCCTTAAGATCTTTGGCCTGGAGGATGTGGGCTTCACACTGATCACACTGACTGATTTATAACAGTCCCATGAAAATGAATACACACATGCACCACTGACTTCAATCATTTGATTTATCCGTAATGGCTGCAGAGCAAGTTTATTTTGATTGGGTGAGACTGTTCAGACTGCTGACATGAGAACATTGTCACAGACAAGACACAGTATGGTTACACCCCTGGTTTGTGATTTTCAAACTAAACCTGGGCCCTCATATCTGCAGGAAAACTTCTCTTGTTTATGCAGAAGATTAAGATTCTGATGATGGGTCAGGGCAGGTACATGATGAATCAGGGGGTTTGTTGTAGTTCCTGCTGGATGACAGACACACATGAACCTGAAGACCTGAGCTGACCGGAGCTGACCGGAGCTGCAGCTACGGTACCTTAACCAGGGCCTAGATAGTGACCCAAGGGTATTGGCCTGAAGGGATCCAAACATTATGCCTATACAGACTGTTCACTTCGGTGTTGGAGGTTCAGTCCAGGTGAGCCCTGCTGTCCTTTGGAATCTGCAGGTTAGACTGTAGATCTGTGACCTTATGAGACATTTATAACCTGAGGTAAGGAGGGGCATCCCGGACTTCCCACAGCAGCCTGAAGTTCTTCAGATGGGTCTTGTGAGGACAGGTTCCCTGTGCTTTTTTTAAACAATATTCCATCTTTCATGGACCATTCATACGTTCATGATGCTCATGATTTAAACTACACCATAGCCTAGACCATAGCCTGGATCACAGCCTAGACCACAGCCGAGACCATAGCCTGGATCACAGACTAGACCACAGCCTAGACCATAGCCTGGATCACAGACTAGACCACAGCCTGGACCATAGCCTGGATCACAGCCTAGACCACAGCCTAGACCATAACCTGGACCACAGCCTGGACCACAGCCTGGACCACAATCTGGACCACAGCCTGGACCACAGCCTGGACCACCTGAACATCTTCATATTTCATCCTGATTTTGACTTTAAAGCTGAGACAGCAGACATTCAGAGGTGATGTCTGCATCATTTCAAGCAGGATGATTTGCTGGTTCATGATTAAACCAAAGAAGAAGAAACAACTGAAGCTTACAGCAGTGAACATGTTGGCCAGGAGTCCTGCAGCTCGAGGAACAATGTTCAGATCCAGTGGAGGAGAAAAGTGCGAACAGAGTGTCTAGGAATGAGAAGAGACAGCTCCTGCTGGTGCAGCACAGCTTTCTCTAGAGCTTTTATTTATGCCTGTAATTTATAATCCTTTATCAAACCACCGGGGGTCTGCTCAATGTTTAATACAGACCGTGGGGCTCTCTGTTAAAGTGATGTAGGGACAAAGCTCAGAAATAATGAATGAAACATCGGTGAACAATCAAACTAAAGAGCCCAACATCCAGAGAGAGAGAGAGAACAAGGCCTGATACTGGATCTGCACCTCTGTGGGTCTGCCGGCACACCAAGATTAGCTACAGTCCCACAGATCAGTGCCGAAACACACAATATTCAATTTGAATTAACATAATAAAATCCACAGAGCTTTATCAGCACTAAGGCTGTAGACATTATGACCAAATAATTTAATAGGAAAGACTAAACACGTTTTAATAAAACAAAAGGGAGAAATAGAAATGAAGATATAAACTACAATTCAATATCTGACAATTTTGCAACAGCAGATTGATTTTCATATTTTTGTTGAGAAACTGACTGGAGGCTCATTCACTGCAGCTTAGAGCTCTACCTCCAGCTTGACCCTCCATCAGAGCTGTCTCAGAGCTCTCCCTCCGGCTTGACCCCCATCAGAACTGTCTCAGAGCTCTCCCTCCAGCTTGACCCCCATCAGAGCTGTCTCAGAGCTCTCCCTCCAGCTTCACCCCCATCAGAACTGTCTCAGAGCTCTCCCTCCAGCTTGACCCCCATCAGAACTGTCTCAGAGCTCTCTCTCGAGCTTCACCCTGCATCAGAGCTGTCTCAGAGCTCTACCTCCAGCTTCAACCTTCATCAGAGCTGTCTCAGAGCTCTCCCTCAAGCTTGACCCTTCATCAGAGCTGTCTCAGAGCTCTCCCTCCAGCTTGAACCCCATCAGAACTGTCTTAGAGCTCTCTCTCGAGCTTCACCCTGCATCAGAGCTGTCTCAGAGTTCTCCCTCCAGCTTCACCCTTCATCAGAGCTGTTTCAGAGCTCTCCCTCCAGCTTCACTCTTCATCAGAGCTCTCTCAGAGCTCTTCCTCCAGCTTGACCCCCATCAGAGCTGTCTCAGAGCTCTCCCTCCAGCTTGACCCTTCATCAGAGCTGTCTCAGAGCTCTCCCTCCGGCTTGACCCCCATCAGAACCGTCTCAGAGCTCTCTCTTGATCTTCACCCTCCATCAGAGCTGTCTCAGAGCTCTCCCTCCAGCTTGACCCCCATCAGAACTGTCCTAGAGCTCTCCCTCCAGCTTGACCCTTTATCAGAGCTGTCTCAGAGCTCTCCCTCCAGCTTGACCCTTCATCAGAGCTGTCTCAGAGCTCTTCCTCCAGCTTGACCCCCATCAGAGCTGTCTCAGAGCTCTCCCTTGAGCTTCACCCTTCATCAGAGTTGTCTCAGAGCTCTCCCTCCAGCTTGATCCCCATCAGAACCGTCTCAGAGCTCTCTCTCGAGCTTCACCCTCCATCAGAGCTATCTAAGAGCTGTCCCTCAAGCTTCATCCTCCATCAGAGCTGTCTCACAGCTCTCCCTCCAGCTTGACCCCCATCAGAACTGTCTCAGAGCTCTCTCTTTCAAGCTTCACCCTTTATCAGAGTTGTTTCAGAGCTCTCACTTCAGTTTCACCCCCTCTGTCTCTTAGACAGTCAAATCAGAAGTTCATTCATGTATTCATGGGCTTTTCCTTTGTTCAGAGCAGAAGCACCGGGGAATCCAAATAATAGGTCACTTTAAAAAATAGATGCAAAGCAGCACAAATAAAAGAATGATAGTGTTCTTTTGAAAAAAATTGAACTGCTGTTTTCAAGATGAGCGCTTACTTTAATGACATAAACAGACAGTTTGCATGAGGAAGAGAGGATCACCAGGCATATCTACATCTAGCCCCCACCCCCTTGACCTCAGCACATAATATCACACAAATATTTTAACAGCATATCTGTGTTGAAATCAATTAAATAATCAAATCAGAGCTAACATCATATTAATTATTCAATAATCACACCAGATCAGGCCCCTAACTGATGCTCAGAATTCATTGTCTGGTCTCCATTTATACAACATTTTCCTCTGTGCATGGACATAATGGTCCCAGTGTTACGGTTTAATAAGTGGCTATGTTATGTGATGACTCTCAGCATGTGTGTAGCTGTTGTTACAGCAGCCTTTGAAAAATAAGAGTCCTTGTTAAAGGGATAGTTCAAGTTTTTTCAGTGTGGTTGTGTGAGGTATGTAACATGAGCCTTAATGTGTGCCACAGTGTCACAGCTCAGTTCTTTCTCTGTTCATAAATCTCAGGACAGATGCCAATGCTATACATGCTGTGTGGTGACAAACGTTTCACGTAATTTAAAATAACTGTGGGAGAAAAACAAGCCACAAAAACAGACTGGGGTCATCACTGCCAAAATTAGTGTTTTTATATCAACTTAGATTCCCACTACCAAGACTCTGTGATAAGGCACTATTTTCAGACATGGCACAGCCTACATGACCATCCACCAGCAGCCTCTGATACTTTGCTTCCGAAGAGAAGGAACACACACTGAACACACACTGAACACACTCCGAACACACTCTGAACACACTCTGAACACACTCTGAACACACACTTAACACACACAAAACACTGAACACACTCTGAACACTCTGAACACACACTGAACACACTTAACACACTCTGAACACACACTTAACACACTCTGAACACACACTGAACACACACAAAACACTGAATACACTTAACACACTCTGAACACACTCTGAACAAACTCTGAATACACACTTAACACACTCTGAACACACACTTAACACACTCTGAACCAGAGCATGTGAGCGGAGCGGAGCGCGAGCAGAAGGAGTCCCGTGAAATATGGAATTGTCCCGTATTTCACACTCTAAACATTGCGTCCCGTTTTGAATCAATACGGGATGCGGTTTGTCCCGTATTTCCGGTTTGCCTTGAACGCAGTATCATTTCGCCCAAAGTAAACACCCGCTAGCTCCCGCCTACTCATAGCGGCACTTGGTTTGGTTGGTTGATTTTTGGCATGAGGAATAAGTCCTCATCGTTGATGGGGTGAGAGAAAGTCATGGAAATCAGAAGCAAACATGTCTGCATCTGCAGCTGCATTTGGTATTCTGCACCGTGCCCCATTGAAATGGAAATGGATGCAGAAATACAGACGTGAGTAGGAAAATACAAATGACTGGCTTGACAGCGTCAGTGAAATGAATACATAGGAACAGATGCTCTGTGGAACTTATGAGAAGTGAGCTCTTGATCACTCTCAACTTTGAGCAGTCCTGTTCAGAGTTTTACTGCAGTGTTTTCAAAGACAAACAGCTACTCAGTGTTTCACTTCACCGTAAAACACTGCAGCTGACCTCGTTGCCATTCCCTCTCTCTCTCCTCTCACTCTAACTTCCCTTTCACACACACACACACACACACCTCATCATTGTGTTACTGCTGCTGTTGCTGTTGTGATTGTTGTGCTAATGCTAATGCTATTGCTATTACATGTGTGTTGCCCGTCATAATTAGTAACTAATGTTTTTGCTTTTGATAACGTAATTATTTCCCTTAATTATTAATATTAATTGCCAATAGCCCAATTATCCCTATAGTGCACAACACTAGTTATTTTAATGACGCTGGGTCTGTTTGGAGGGATCATCATAGATATAGCATCATAGATATCACCCAGTCTGCTGTCCCTGACAGTCTCATTGTCCCCCCTGACATAGATTCATAGACTGGTCCAAACCTAATCATCATGAACACCTGTAGTTAATTCACATTGGGATGTCTGTCACAGATTTAGGTTCATAAATAAGACTGTAAACTGATTTTTATACATACAATAAGTGGTATCTTAAAGCTGCTGTAGGCAACATTGTTTTAGTATAACTGAGTAAAAATTTTATAATATCCTCCAAGCATAATATAAGTCAAGTGGTCTAAGACAAGCGATAGGTTCTGCACCTCACCATGGCTCTGTGTTCAGCCTCTAAAGAATCAGTATTGGGACGATGTGCATCAACCAATCAAAGGTCAGCTCAGATCACTGCATTCCTATTGGCTGTTCTACTGCATATGCGCGTTCCCGTGCCGCCGGCAGAAGGAGAGAGCAAGCGGCAATGGCGGCCGGTGCACCAGGTAAATTACCTATTCCAGCATTGGCTACAACTGCCTACACACCCGCGGGGCGGGGACAAACAGATAGAGGGGGGGGGCCAGAACTGGGTGGGAGGGGCCTGCTGCCCTGGAGCGGAGGGACAGACTCAGACAGAGCCAGGCTACCGGTAAGTTGAATGCTGCTAACAGTTTAGCCGTCTGCTTACCGTTAGTAAAGAGTACGGTTGAAGCTTGACTCAGACATTACTCAAAATTGTGCTTAGTGGACCGGTGAATTCCAGCTGCGGCTCGATAGCGACTCTGTGTGCGCTGTATGCTGTGTGCGCGTGCTCATCTGGTAGGAGGGGCTCAGGGCGGAGACGAACGAAACCTAACTCAGATCAGACTCAAAAATCAACCGTTTTCTGGCTTTCTTCCTACTGCAGCTTTAATATAACAGAAAAAGGCTGTTTAGAACAAACACTCTGTTTTCATGTCTCAGTTTATCGTGATCTTGGTTGTCCCTGTATTATCATAACCTCAGACTCCTGCCATCCCTACTGTGACCCTGTTTCTGGCCTTAGATGGAGCAGCAGGGGCAGGTGAGAGGTCGAGAAGCTCAGACTCTGGACCGTCTCACTGATGGACATGTGGCCCTATCTGTGCTACTCCTTGACTGTTGTCCCTCTGTCCCTCTGTCCTGAGACTAGGCTGCTGTCCCTGTCATGTGACAGTGGAGCTCTGAGCTGCATGACCTTTTCTGGCCTACAACAACATCTGATCTAAAGGTTTGGAGGACATCAGGAGGCTGAAGGGAGGAGATGATGATCAGAGTTAGAAGAACCCTCCAGACCGTGAACCTCCAGACCGTGACCTTGCAGACCGTGACCCTCCAGACCAAGGCCCTGCAGCCGTGATGGGCCTTTGGTCAGAGGAAATCAAAACAAGTGAATGTTTGGTGGTTGGTGTCTGTGCCAGCTAAGAGTAAGTCAAATGGATCTGAGAGGTTTATCACACATCCCCCTCCAAACGGAGAGGAAGACCTCTCAGCCCCTCCTCCTCCTCCTCAACACATTAGGTAGAGTGTTCATGCCCAGAGTTCACTCTGAGGACGCGTGTCTTTAACTCTTCGACCCCGAGTGCCAGCAGCAAAACAAGAGCTTTTCACATTAACCTCTGGGGGCCTGTCAGAGATGATCCACCACAGGGTCTCAGGAGGTCCACAGCATGCTCTGAGAGCTTGTTGGAGCCTCTTCTTCATTAGATGTTGTATGTTCTGACAGCAGAGTGAGGCTTAGGAAGCGGGGGGGACTGTATCTGCTCTCTGGATTATTCATGGATGTGTTTGGGGACCAATGAAAGAACAATGAACATAGATCAGTGTCTCTCTCCATTCCCTTCGACAGGCTCTGCTCACTCTGAACACACCAGGAGCAGCCTGAGGTTTCCTCTGCCCCAGACGTCCCAGCAGGATGGAGGTGACAGTCATCCTCATCATCGGAGAGAGGAAGAGCACATTAATGCATCAGGCTTCATAATTCATTTGAACCAGGAGGAACAGAGACAGGAACAAGAGGACTTGATCTTAATTAATGTTCTGTGTGCTCAACATCAAACCGAGGTGAGGAGAACATCTTCATCATCATCTTCATCATCATCTTCATCATGATCTTCATCATCATCTTCTACCACAGACCACAGAGCTCCATCTCACTGCACACACCTCAGGAACACCAGGGACCTTCTGAGGACATTTAGGACTGATGGGGTCAGAGAGGTCTCCCTAGGGAGGAGTCTGCTGAGGAGGAGGAGGTGCAGGAGGAGGAGGAGCAGGGAGGGGAGGAGGAGGAGGCGTTCCTCTTCTCCTGACAGCAGCACTTTCTTAGGGCTGATAAAGGTTCGATAAGATGAAGACCACATCCTCCTCCTCAGTTATGGGTTAAACAGATGGTGGAGGATCAGAGTGAAACAAACTCACTGTTTTGGGTCAACGTTTTTTCATACTGTGTCCTTTTTAATTCTTATAAGGACTTCTGGTTTGGGATCGTCAGGACCGTGACTGATGTGGATCCAAGCTCACGTGGTGGTGTCCCTGTTGATCAGACAGCTCTCTTTAGTCTCATCTGGGTTTCTCTGCCTGCTGGTAGGTTGATCCAAAGTCAGGTTGGAAGGATGTGTACAGTCCAACTGAGAGCATGGTTTGTCTTCAATATCGTCCCAAACCTTCCTGTAATAATCAGCTGGCTGAGGTCACAACTTGGTTCAGGTCTTCCTACAGTCAGTGGTCCAGTCTCCTACGCACCCCCCCTCAGCTCTGAGGTGCAGTTTGTCGTCAGTGAGCTTCTTAGGTGATTAAGTTTAGATGAAGATCCAGGAAGTGGTCTCGTTTCCTCTCCAGTGCCTCCCAGATTCACAGGATGTGCCATGAATCATTCAACAGCGTTGTGAACATGCTGCCCCCGGCTCACCTCGCTCACGAGCTGTCGCAGCTCTTTTCAGAGTGACGCACGGCGCCGGCCTTACAGCGCCGACCGCCACTGACACACTCACAAGGTCAGACAGCGTACAAGACAAAGCTTTAAGGAGAGGGGACAGCCCGTCTCCGGGAGGACACGTGGAGCTGATGCACTTTAGCCGGTCTGAAGGAAACGGTTTTACAGGAGGACGCAGGCGCAGGGCTGGAACAGCAGACAGACTGTTGTTACACATCCAGCCTCAGCCGTCAGTCATCTCTGTCAGGTTTCTTCAAGAGCCTTCTCAAGGCTTCGGCTTTATCAGAGATCATCACTCAGCCACCAGCACTGAGGGGAGGAGAGGCTGAGCAGACCTCACACTGATGCATTGATGCTGATTAAAAATGGATCCCTGATTTGTTCCTCAGCTGAACACCAGACCCCGAGAGGGGGGACACATTCATGGAGGTGCCCTGAAACTGTCCTGTGAGCACCATGATCCCCTCGTGCTCTTACATTTTAGGGAACATTTAACTCAGCATTCAGATTTAAGGTCTATTTCTCTGTTTTTAACATCCATCCAAACATTTCTCAGGTCACCATGAGGGTGTTTTCCTTTTGTTTCCCGCTGCCTAAATAAAGACGTGAGTATAATCTTATAATTATAATATTAATCAATCAATCAGTCTTTATCTGTGTAAAAATAGTTCATAATTATTAATCTCAGATACTTTACAGAGGACTAGAGTCTGAGACATGCTCTCTGTCCAGTACAACTGCATGTTAACTTTTTTAATCACATTTAATCTCCAACTTCTGATGATTAACTGAAAATGAATGCACATTTATTATTCTTGTACTTTATTTTCATGTTTTGTTTTATGGTGAGTGGTTCAGTGATTCTTACCAGTTTATTGGTGCATAAATCAGTTAAATGCATTTTTGTCTAATTTTTTGCTCATATTATACATGAACATGATCTGAAACTCCTAAAGTCCCGAATCTGTCAGCTGAAGTCCATGTCCTGAACATTTCAGTGACAGCCTGAACCCCCGAGTTCACCTGCAGCTGATCCCTGTGAGGGTGAACCAGAGAAGGTTAAACATTAAGAAAACAAGGGTGTTGGTTTGGTGGAGTGGTGAGCAACCAGGGACAACCCAACACAAGCTTCTGCTGGCCTGGGTTCAAATCCAGCCTGGGTCCAGTTTGCAGAGTGTCCTCCCCTCCCCTACTCTCTTTCGCTCCCCTTTCATAAGCCTATCCACTGTCTCGCTTCCTCCTATCAATAAAGGCACAAAATGCCCAAAAACAATCTTTAAAAAAAAACAGATTGTTTTATGACATTTGTCTTTGGTGTGGTTTTATTCTGTTATCTGTACTAACTGTAGCAAAGGCAGCTTCACTTCCAGTCAGAATTACCCTGCTCTTATTTTGAAGGGGAAAGATAAGGAAGTTCTGTCATTAGCTTGACCACAGTAAGGGAGAGCCGAGCAGATGAGATGATTGATCTGACGGGGTACAATTGACCTTTGATCCCTCTGAGCTGTCTGTGAGTGTTTTGTCTGCAGGAGTGAACATGGGCGAGGACTCTGCACTCCACCAACTGCACAAACATGTAAATATGTACTGTTTATATGTAAGGAGGTCACCATGTCCAATTTGGTGGAGAATGTTGTTATTCACTCACACATGAGGAAGTTCCCATGTTCAGTGTCCTGGTCTCCGCGTTAATGCTACACCGCTGAGCCTGTTAGCATGTTCATTAAGACAAATTAAATCAGACTGACAATATCAAATATACACATTTACCCCCACCCAGGAGCTCTTGTTCCGACTGCTGTCTGTTTGTTTGTCTGTCTGTCTGTCTGTTTGTTTTTGTTTGTCTGTTTGTTTGTTTGTGATCTGAATACTGATGTTGATCCTGAGTCTTTTAAACTGTGAGGTTGACAGTTTTCCTCACTTTGGGTCAGAACGCTGCAACAATGTCAGAGATGCCTCAGTGGAGGTTTGGGCTCTCTGAGCACCTCTGAGCCTGGATCTAAGCCTGGATCTGGGTCTGTACCTGGGTCCGGATTTGTGTCTGGATCTGTGTCTGGATAGTGCCTCAGTCTGTCCCTGAGCTGTGCAGGGACCCTGAGGAGCAGAAACTCTGTTCACTTTGGTGGGGAGTGAATGAATGTGGTGAATGCTGCAGACTGTCAGCGTGCAGTCACTGGTGTTTGTGAAGAAGTTAAACTTTTTTTATGGTTTAATGGTTTGGCTGTCAGCTGTGTTGATGAATGAAAACACATTTTCTTCATAAATTTCCACAGAAGCAGTACCCGAGGTTTGAACCTGATGACCTGGTATATCATTGTAACATCATGTCTAATCAAAGGCAGCTGACAGAGCTGAACACATTTTACTCATTATTTCATCGTTTTAATCTGTAATGATTCATTCTTAAAAAAGAAAGATGAAACTGGAGTCATAACCACAGTCAGCTGGGCATAAGAAGAGACAAAGGGTATCCGGGAAAACCATCAGGACCTGTTTGATGGTGTCTGCCGGACCAGAGTGTGCCTCAGACTGAGGGGGCTCCAGTCCACTTTTAACTCTTTAACCAGGTACATGTATTTAATCTGATGACTGCTGGACTGTTTCCACAATCACTGTTGATCAAATATACTTTTCATTTTCTAAGTTCCCCTGATCCACTTCTGTCCTCTCTCTGTCTGTTAGAGGTCCTGTCCTTTTAAGGCCTCCTCCGCTCTGATTGGTTGGCAGGTCATCTCTGTAGTAAGTGGCTGCTTGGTGCCATGTTGTAAACAACTCAGCATTGATTCCAGTTTCTGCTCTGCACTTGGCTGGCCACCCCGAGCCAGCAGGCCTGAATGTATAATGAAACGGTGGTATGACATCACTCTGGTAGTCTCTGGGAAGGTGGATCCCCAGGTGAACATCTCACCTGATGATGTCATAACGTTGCAGATGAATGGATCTCCCAGCACTCTGATTCTCTTGCTGAGCTCCTCACAGCTGCACAAATTACAGCACATCGATTTTGTCAGGACCTCGGTGGAGCAAAGTTGAACCTGATACTGTGTGTGTGCATGCATGTGTGTGTGGGTGTGTTTGCATGTGCATGCATGTGTGTGTGCATGTGTATGTGTGTGCGTGTGCATGCACGTGTGTGTGCGCCCTAAAGTGCTGAAGCAGCTCCCTGGCTTTATGGGATTGTCTCATCTCATGGAGTGACTGTATGGATTGAATATTGACGTTCCTGCCAACTGAGGGGGGTGGTGGTTTCTGAGCTTTACCTGTGTTTGAAGAAGAGGAGTGAATATGAGCAGAGACAGCAGACTCAAAGACAGAAGAGTCTGTCACGTTGGTTGATTCAGGTAAAGACTTCAAAGATCTGATCCCCTTACAGAATAAACACACCAAGTAAACATTAGAGCTGTAACTCTTCATCACACATGCAGGACCATGAGGACCACATGTGAACCATGTCAGGAGAAATACTGGATGAAGCCTTGGTGATGTCTGCTCAGCTACTTTTCATAACAACCATAAAGCAGCAGAGACTTATAATAGTACAAGTTGACAATGCACACCTGGCTAATGTTCAGGCTAATGTTCATGCTAATCTTACCTTGGAATTATGTTTTACTATCCTCCTTTGCTTATTTGATGTCTTAAAAGCTCTTACTGTCTTTGTTTTGAGCTCTACAGCGCTGTGAATGCCTGTAAGAATAAGTGCTGTTTGTCAAGTAAAGTTTCCCAGCCTACAACTGTTGTGATCTGTTTTTTAATCCCTGGCAGTCTGGACCTGGACCAAGCCTTGGTGGTCCCGCTTGTCTTTGAACAGCAGGGTAAGGTAAGGTGGATCACTCTTTATTTCAAGAATACCTGCCCATGTATGGACTTGAAACCAGTTTGAGACCTTGTTTTCAGATGTAGCCCAGCATGGACTGGTTTCACGGTCCAGTGCTGTCTCTGGTCTCTGTTGGTGGTAGCTCCTGTCGTCGGCCTGCAGACTGAGCAAGGAGCAGAGCTGCAGCTCTCCTGAGATCACAGTGTGTGTGCTTTACCTGTTAGCTCACCACAGGAAACAGGAGAGGGCTGCAGCTCCAGGTATCTATAATTCAGCCTCTGAACGTGGTTATTTTTAGTCCAGCAGGGCTCTGTGATATGTGAGGGGACTTAATTGGCCCAGCCTTCTTCCTCTCTGCTTCAGAGGAGACTCAGTGTCTCTGATATCTGCCCTGCCTGCTCTCTCCTCACACAGACTAATCGAGCGGCTGTCTGCACACGTATACCCTCAGTGTGTTCTTCATTAATCCACCTCTTTAACTGATGTTAATGTTACTAATGACACAATCAAATGAGAATAACTCAGTGCATTCAGCCAGGTTGACACGGTCCAGATGACCTGCTGAAGGTCACCCTGTGGAGGGACTGAGGACACGTGTCCCTCACTGAGACTCTGTTCTCAGAGCACTGAACCATCCTCTGATGGAGACAATCAAATGTTTGTCCCTGCATGGCTGTGAGACTCTACAGGGGACCTCAGGACCACAGTGTTAGTGTTTGAGGTGCACAAAATAATGACTGTTTTTCATCGTAATCTATTTAAACATGTTTTTCATCTCGTAGCCCCAGAAGATCAGGATGAAGCAGAGAAGAGGCTGATTTATTTATTTTATTTGCTACTGAACAGAGTTGTCCCGAGCCTCTTTAAGGGATAAGAACAATAAAGAGGGCCAGCCTGAAGGCCCCAGGCTCCCACTGTTTAAATTATTAATGTTCAACAGCTCTGAAAGGAAGAACAGGAGTTTTTGTCACAGTTATGAAGAAGAGCTGATCACAGCTGTCATGGTAACTCTCACATACTCAGGCTCTGAGTGTCTCTGTGGAAAAAAGATCAAAATAAATAAGCATGTGACACAGTTCCACTCCTCCGAACAGGGGGTTAAACTGGCCTTCTGTATTTCAGATCTATTTATGTGCCTTCTGTCTGACTTCATCAGTCAGAGTTTTTATATTTGCTAGTCAATTACTAAACAATAACAGATCAATAAATAAATAAATCTCAGCAGAGGTCCCAGCTCCTGAAGAAGCCTCAAGTGCTTTTAGAGTTTGAGAAGATAAACCTTCCACATCTACATCTGTGAAGGTTCCATTAATGCTGAAAGGCACATACAGGTTTAGGAGCAACATGCTGCCATCCATCTTTTTCAGGGACGTCCCTGCTTATTTCAGAGACAATGAAGTCACATTCTGTTTGAGTTACAGCAGCGTGGCTTTAGAGTGAAAGACTGACATGCTGCAGTCCACACCTGCCTCCACTGAACAGGTGAGAAGCTTTATGAAGACAAACAACAGAGACCCCGGACTGTTGAGGGACTGAAATCGAACATCAATATGTGCATCCATAAAATAAAGAGTTTGTCTTCAGCCTGCTCTCTTGTAAAGTGTCTTGAGATAACACTTGTTATGAATTGACACTATACAAATAAAGACTGATTAACTGATTGAACAAGAATGAGAAAGAATTCACCTCCAACAACAACAGTTAGTGTACTCAGTTCACAAACACTTACTGAGTGTTGTTCAAGGGAAGGTGATGTAGTAAACATGTTTCTACGGAGCCCCTAAGGTGCCAAGGAGAAAAAAAATAATAAATCATACGCAGGAGATAGTAAAATGTGCGCACGATATATTAAAACGTGCGCACGAAATACTTATTAGTACGCACATTTTATCTTAAACATTTTATCTTAAACATGCCCACGTTATATTTTTTTTTCTCCGTGGCACCTTAGGGGCTCCGTATGTTTCTGTCTCATATTCGCAGAAAGTGACAACTCTTGCAAGAATTGTCACTTTCTGCAAAAAAGAGGTGGATGCTGAAGGACATATTATGGAAAAATGTTTAATTTTGCAATGTTTGGTCCTTTCACCGTTATGCATCAGTTTAGCATTTGCTTGCATGTAGACCTAGCATGTTGGCTGCTAGCATGAAGGCTAGTGTGTTGCTAGCTTAGCCAGCGTGGGCCCAACAGCATCGACAGTGCTAACTTGGCGCTCAGTGGTTTGTTTTTTTTTTCTTTCAAATGTGTTGTCATGAAAGTAATTAAGGGCCTGCTCTCTCTGTTGGAGCCAAGGTTAAAAGCTTCTAGTTAGACTATATCCAAACATTTTACTATTTAATTTCGAAAATGAAGTATATTTTGATGCCAATACTTTACTTTTACTGAAGTAACATTTTGAATACAGGCCTTTACTTGTAAGAGATTATTTTATATTGTGACATTGATTCTTTGAGTGTGTGGCACATTATTACTTGCAGATCTTTTTCCTTTTGTTGTTGCCCCTGAATGTAACATAAGATTAATTAGTGTCAATGGGAATTCATTTTGAGGTAATGGAGCCCAATTCCATGTGATTAGGCCAAAATACATGAATATCAATAATATAAAAGGTGAATTAAGCACTTATGGCCCAATTAAAATACAGCTAAATGTATGTGGCACAAGATTGCTTGTAGATCAGGTATTGAAGCTACTATACATTTCTGGGGGTAAATGTTTAAAATTGTGTAAATTGTTTAATACATATTATGTATTCGTACAGTGACATTGGGCTATGATAGCATAAGGAATACATCAGATGCTAAGGTTATCTACTTAAATTAAAATACTGAGTATCTTCCCAAAGTTCTCTAATAGATCCAGCATTAAAGAATACAAAAAGCAATATTATTATTACATGATTGCATTGCCAGCAAAAATATAATGAAAATGCAGGCAAACATTATGAAAATACCCTTTTAAAGCTCTAAGATGTAACTTGATGTCAAACTCCCTTCTCAGCTCTGCTCAGCCCTAGCCCATGATTAGAGAGTATGTTTTGCAATACCTGATCCTTTACCTACAGAAGCTATTGATAAGCCACACAGTATATGCTGGGTTGGTCAGCCAAATTACAATATCCATCCTTATTCTTTTTCCTCCATGGCAGCACCATTGCACCTTGCTGCTTCATTCAATATCTCTTTACTTACTCCCTTCTAGACTGTATATTTGTTTAAAGGAGTGACGTAGACCAGTAATCCCTCTGACGCAGTTTATCATCCGACCGCAGGGTGGCGGACTAAACCGGAAACAGAAACCCTATCTGTTTGCAACCCTAGTTACGTCACTTCCTCCTACTGCCTCGTCCATGGCGGCAACGACATTTCGAATTTCGATCCACGTTTCTTGGGATAAAACATGGCTAAACTGAGCAAAGAGACCAAGCAGCGCCTCCAGCAGCGGTTCGAGTGTGGACAGTTTGTCATCCGATGTGGCTTCATCCCCACCGTGCTGTATCTCGGTCAGTATCTGAAAACCAAAAGGTAAAGACAGAAAGCATGCTCAGCTAGCGTTAGCATCAACATGTTGGGTCGTTGTAGCTTTAGAGGAGTAAATCAAAACTGTGAAGGTGACATCGTAAATCTTGAGAGAATATCTATTTGCTGAACGAACTTTACGTCTGTTTCCTTAGCTTTTACGTCACGCTTGTGTTAGTATGTGTGGGATACAGTGACTGTCTCGCCCTGCTAAAGTGAAGAGTGCTGTCGTCTACTTGTTGGCTTGCCTCACGCTGTTTTTTTGTTTAAGTTAAACGGAATAAATGAAAACAAATGATGTGTCCATCTAAACCAAGCCGAGACACTTCCTGATACAGCGATAGTTTTTTAATACCGTGGTTCCCCAAGTATCTACAGTAAAGCATTTAATGCACGAGTGGTGAGAGTGAAACATGTACTGTATAAAGGAGAGGAATGAACAACATAGCTCGACAAATCACTTCACTGAACTTAAGTTCTTCAATTTAGACCAGTTAAACCCAATTTAGTGCCAGTCCAGCTAGATGCTGCTAATTTAATCACCTTCAGTCGTCTTCAGTTTATAATCATTATTACCTCTGCCAAGGAGGTTATGTGTTTGCCGGCGTCTGTCTGTTTGTTTGTTTCTGTTTGCTCAGGGAAGTATCAGATCGATGGGGGGTTACAGGCATGTCAGTATAGAGGCAGAAAACAGCAAAAATTCGCTAAAGATTTAACAAGGCAGTGTCCATGTAGGTGATCTATGTTGGTGTGACACAGCACACAGGTTTTAGGATTGAAAATGGACTATGCTGTTAGTTGTTTGACTGCAGTTCAGGGTCTGTTACAGCAAATATCAAACAGCCAACTTTTCTGAACAGGTTGAGGTGTTTGGCACACATGTCAGAAGCAGCACTTGATCACTGCTGGTATTGGTAGAAGACCAGGTTAAGAGCTCTTGTGCATCCCGCCAACATCCAAACATCTTCTGGTTGGGACCATGATGTTGTTGGTAGAATTGTGCTCACGAGTACATGTTTAGTCAGGGCCAAAGTGGCTACACTGAGGCCTGGCTAGAGATCAGGGCCAAGCCAAAGTCTCGCCTGATGCCACAAAGCAGTTTGATCACTTACTTGCCTGTCAGTGTCTGCCCTCAGCTTGGTTTCTGTAAGTGTGGTCATTTTTGTTGTTAATTGATATGAATGTTGAAACATGTTGTACTTGATATTAAACAACAATGTGTAATATCAAGAACAGGTGTAGTGTTGGATGAGTAGAAGCCAAATATACCACCCGTAGGCAGGAGTTATTGGTCAAAGTGTTTTTACAGTAAGTCAAAACATGAAATTATGTGATCTCCAGGTATAAATTTGAGACTTTGTTGTTGAATTTCTCTAGATTGGTAAAGTGAAAATGTTAAATATCAAGTATGGTTGTAGTGTTGGATGAGTAGAAAACAAATATATCACCATCAGCCAGGAATTATAGATTAGAGTGTTTTTACAGTCAAATATGGTCAAATAGGCAATCTCCAAGTTTAAACATGAGTCTTTGTTGTTGAATTTCTCCACACTGGTACAGTAAAAATGTTTAATATCAAGTATGGTTGTAGTGTTGTTTGAGTAGAAGCCAAATGTACCACCCATAGCCAGGATTTATTGGTCAATGTGTTTTTACAGTAAGTCAAGAACATGAAATTATGCGATCTCCAGGTATAAACATGAGACTTTGCTGTTGAATTTCTCCACATTGGTACAGTAAAAATGTTTGATATCAAGTATGGTTATAGTGTTGGTTGAGTAGAAGTCAAATATACCACCCATAGGCAGGGATTGTTGGTCAAAATGTTTTTACAGTAAGTCAAGAACATGAAATTATGTGATCTCCAGGTATAAATTTCAGACTTTGTTGTTGAATTTCTCTATATTGGTACAGTAAAAATGTTAAATATCAGTATGGTTGTAGTGTTGGATGAGTAGAAGTCAAATATACCACCCATAAGCAGGATTTATTGATTAGAGTGTTTTTACAGTCAAATATGGTCAAATAGGTAATCTCCAAGTATAAACATGAGACTTTGCTGTTGAATTTCTCCACATTGGCAAGTAAAAATGTTTGATATCAAGTACAGGTGTAGTGTTGGTTGAGTAGAAGCCAAATATACCACCCGTAGGCAGGAATTATTGATTAGAGTGTTCTTACAGTAAGTCAAGAACATGAAATTATGCTATCTCCAGGTATAAATTTGAGACTTTGTTGTTGAATTTCTCTAGATTGGTACAGTAAAAATGTTAAATATCAAGTATGGTAGTAGTGTAGGATGAGTAGAAGTCAAATATACTACCCATTGCCAGGATTTATTGATTAGAGTGTTTTTACAGTCAGTCAAAACATCAAGTTAAGCCTTTTCCAGGTATAAGTTTAAGTCTTTGTTGTTGAATTTCTCAACACTGATACAGTAAAATGCTTGATATTAAGTATAGGTGTAGCCTTGGATGAGTAGAAGTCAAATATGGTCAAATAGGCAATCTCCAAGTATAAACATGAGTCTTTGTTGTTGAATTTCTCCACATTGGTACAGTAAAAATGTTTGATATCAAGTATGGTTATAGTGTTGGATGAGTAGAAGCCAAATATACCACCCATAGGCGGGGTTATTGGTCAAAATTTTTTTACAGTAAGTCAAAACATGAAATTATGTGATCTCCAGGTATAAATATGAGACTTTGTTGTTGAATTTCACTAGATTGGTACAGTAAAAATGTTAAATATCAAGTATGGTTATAGTGTTGGATGAGTAGAAGCCAAATATACCACCCATAGGCGGGGTTATTGGTCAAAATTTTTTTACAGTAAGTCAAGAACATGAAATTATGTGATCTCCAGGTATAAATATGAGACTTTGTTGTTGAATTTCACTAGATTGGTACAGTAAAAATGTTAAATATCAAGTATGGTTGTAGTGTTGGATGAGTAGAAGTCAAATATACCACCCATAAGCAGGATTTATTGATTAGAGTGTTTTTACAGTCAAATATGGTCAAATAGGTAATCTCCAAGTATAAACATGAGACTTTGCTGTTGAATTTCTCCACATTGGCAAGTAAAAATGTTTGATATCAAGTACAGGTGTAGTGTTGGTTGAGTAGAAGCCAAATATACCACCCGTAGGCAGGAATTATTGATTAGAGTGTTCTTACAGTAAGTCAAGAACATGAAATTATGCGATCTCCAGGTATAAATTTGAGACTTTGTTGTTGAATTTCTCTAGATTGGTACAGTAAAAATGTTAAATATCAAGTATGGTAGTAGTGTAGGATGAGTAGAAAACAAATATACCACCCATTGCCAGGATTTATTGATTAGAGTGCTTTTACAGTCAGTCAAAACATGAAGTTAAGCCTTTTCCAGTTATAAAGGACCTCTTTCACAATACATGTAATTTTGCCCACAGCTCAATTTTTTGTTTATTGTGTGGTATTTGTAGTACACCCAGAGACTCCCAAGAATATACCTTTAGAAAATCCAAAAGTCATCCAGGGCCTGTACTATGACCTATTTTATGATCATTGCCATAGGTGTGAGCCAGGGTGCACACTTTACCCCAAAACTTACTCAAACACAAATAATAAATCATCAAATTGGGTCAAATCACCTTCACTGAAGTCTGGTGCATCTTTTGAAATCAAATGTAAAGCGAAGTATTACAATTGAAAGAAGTTATTGAATTTTAACTGGAAAAAAATTAGTTTTTTTATGATTTTTTCAACAAATTCAATTCTTTGGAGATGTGTCTGACCAACTTACAGTTGCTGTACACCTAAAATACTTACAAATTATTTGGCCACATATATATTCTCAAAGTGGGAAAAAAATCATCAAATTCTGAGACCGGTAAAGTTGTTCAATTAACAGGTTGGGTTACTGTGGTAGAATCAGGGTACTGTTCCATATCTTGTATATCAGGGAACCTTTAAAGATTTGTTCAGAATTCATCCTTTAAGTATGATTTCTTTTAGAATTTGAATGCTAGATTCAAAACAAACATTTCACATGAAATGTTATTCATTTTAATATTGAACAGCCACAAAGGGCCTGTATATTATGCCTTTGTGATGAGATAATAATGAGCCATTGATACAAGTAAAAACCGATGCAGTTTTGGATTGTTGTAATCAGATTGTATATATCTACAATGACAGCAATACATAAACATTGCTTCTGTCAATTTCTGTTTCTAGTACTTATATATACATGTAATCTGTTTCATGGCCTTCGTGTCTTTTTGCATAGCAACGGCTTGGACAATTTTAATTTGTAGACTGGAACTATAGTGAGGGAAAGGGGATCTGAGAAATCCATAAGATGTATGATTGGCTGGTTATTTCATAGAATGGAGTCTTTGAATTTGCTTGTGTATGGTTGGAGGGGTTTCTGATTTTGAAAATGTTTATAATATCCCAAATAATAGATTACAGATGCAACATGTGCACACATGCCAGAGGTTCTCTTTCCAGCAGGACAGAGACAATAATATGCCTTCACAGGATCATCTGATGCATTCTTGTCAAATTGAATCCAAACATTGTATTTTATATATATATATATACCATCATTTTTTTTTTCAAAATATCTGCAATTGTATGAAAATATCTTGACAGTGTAGCTTGGGAAAGATTAGTAGGCATGGTCATTTGATTCCATGAAAGGTTTGAAAAATAAAAGTCAAGAACATGAAATTCAATAACTTCTTTCAATTGTAATACTTAGCTTTACATTTGATTTCAAAAGATGCACCAGACTTCAGTGAAGGTGATTTGACCCAATTTGATGATTTATTATTTGTGTTTGGGTAAGTTTTGGGGTAAAGTGTGCACCCTGGCTCACACCTATGGTAATGATCATAAAATAGGTCATAGTACAGGCCCTGGATGACTTTTGGATTTTCTAAAGGTATATTCTTGGGAGTCTCTGGGTGTACTACAAATACCACACAATAAACAAAAAATTGGGCTGTGGGCAAAATTACATGTATTGTGAAAGAGGTCCTTTAAGCCTTTGTTGTTGAATTTCTCAACACTGATACAGTAAAATGCTTGATATTAAGTACAGGTGTAGTCTTGGATGAGTAGAAGTCAAAAATGGTCAAATAGGCAATCTCCAAGTATAAACATGAGTCTTTGTTGTTGAATTTCTCCACATTGGTACAGTAAAAATGTTAAATATCAAGTATGGTTGTAGTGTTGGATGAGTAGAAGTCAAATATACCAGCCATAGGCAGGGATTGTTGGTCAAAATGTTTTTACAGTAAGTCAAAACATGAAATTATGTGATCTCCAGGTATAAATATGAGACTTTGTTGTTGAATTTCTCTAGATTGGTACAGTAAAAATGTTAAATATCAAGTATGGTTGTAGTGTTGGATGAGTAGAAGTCAAATATACCACCCATAAGAAGGATTTATTGATTAGAGTGTTTTTACAGTCAAATATGGTCAAATAGGTAATCTCCAAGTATAAACATGAGACTTTGCTGTTGAATTTCTCCACATTGGCAAGTAAAAATGTTTGATATCAAGTACAGGTGTAGTGTTGGTTGAGTAGAAGCCAAATATACCACCCGTAGGCAGGAATTATTGATTAGAGTGTTCTTACAGTAAGTCAAGAACATGAAATTATGCTATCTCCAGGTATAAATTTGAGACTTTGTTGTTGAATTTCTCTAGATTGGTACAGTAAAAATGTTAAATATCAAGTATGGTAGTAGTGTAGGATGAGTAGAAGTCAAATATACTACCCATTGCCAGGATTTATTGATTAGAGTGTTTTTACAGTCAGTC
Organism: Cetoscarus ocellatus; assembly: GCA_037902135.1. NCBI lineage: Eukaryota > Metazoa > Chordata > Actinopteri > Labriformes > Labridae > Cetoscarus > Cetoscarus ocellatus. Next base: position 25,639 of record JBAMNC010000164.1, on the reverse strand, counting down.
AAAACATGAAGTTAAGCCATTTCCAGGTATAAGTTTAAGTCTTTGTTGTTGTATTTCTCAACACTGATACAGTAAAATGCTTGATATTAAGTACAGGTGTAGCCTTGGATGAGTAGAAGTCAAATATGGTCAAATAGGCAATCTCCAAGTATAAACATGAGTCTTTGTTGTTGAATTTCTCCACATTGGTACAGTAAAAATGTTTGATATCAAGTATGGTTATAGTGTTGGATGAGTAGAAGCCAAATATACCACCCATAGGCGGGGGTTATTGGTCAAAATTTTTTTACAGTAAGTCAAGAACATGAAATTATGTGATCTCCAGGTATAAATTTGAGACTTTGTTGTTGAATTTCTCTAGATTGGTACAGTAAAAATGTTAAATATCAAGTATGGTTGTAGTGTTGGATGAGTAGAAGTCAAATATACCACCCATAAGCAGGATTTATTGATTACAGTGTTTTTACAGTCAAATATGGTCAAATAGGTAATCTCCAAGTATAAACATGAGTCTTTGTTGTTGAATTTCTCCACATTGGTACAGTAAAAATGTTTGATATCAAGTACAGGTGTAGTGTTGGTTGAGTAGAAGCCAAATATACCACCCATAAGCAGGATTTATTGATTAGAGTGTTTTTACAGTCAAATATGGTCAAATAGGTAATCTCCAGGTATAAACATGAGACTTTGCTGTTGAATTTCTCCACATTGGCAAGTAAAAATGTTTGATATCAAGTACAGGTGTAGTGTTGGTTGAGTAGAAGCCAAATATACCACCCGTAGGCAGGAATTATTGATTAGAATGTTCTTACAGTAAGTCAAGAACATGAAATTATGCTATCTCCAGGTATAAATTTGAGACTTTGTTGTTGAATTTCTCTAGATTGGTACAGTAAAAATGTTAAATATCAAGTATGGTAGTAGTGTAGGATGAGTAGAAGTCAAATATACTACCCATTGCCAGGATTTATTGATTAGAGTGTTTTTACAGTCAGTCAAAACATCAAGTTAAGCCTTTTCCAGGTATAAGTTTAAGTCTTTGTTGTTGTATTTCTCAACACTGATACAGTAAAATGCTTGATATTAAGTACAGGTGTAGCCTTGGATGAGTAGAAGTCAAATATGGTCAAATAGGCAATCTCCAAGTATAAACATGAGTCTTTGTTGTTGAATTTCTCCACATTGGTACAGTAAAAATGTTTGATATCAAGTATGGTTATAGTGTTGGATGAGTAGAAGCCAAATATACCACCCATAGGCGGGGTTATTGGTCAAAATTTTTTTACAGTAAGTCAAAACATGAAATTATGTGATCTCCAGGTATAAATATGAGACTTTGTTGTTGAATTTCTCTAGATTGGTACAGTAAAAATGTTAAATATCAAGTATGGTTGTAGTGTTGGATAAGTAGTAGTCAAATATACAACCCATTGCCAGGATTTATTGATTTGATTGTTTTTACAGTCAGATATGGTCAAATAGGCAATCTCTAAGTATAAACATGAGACTTTGTTGTTTAATTTCTTTACATTGGCAAGTAAAAATGTTTGATATCAAGTACAGGTGTAGTGTTGGTTGAGTAGAAGCCAAATATACCACCCATAGCCAGGAATTATTGATCAGAGTGTTCTTACAGTAAGTCAAGAACATGAAATTATGCGATCGCCAGGTATAAATTTGAGACTTTGTTGTTGAATTTCTCTAGATTGGTACAGTAAAAATGTTAAATATCAAGTATGGTAGTAGTGTAGGATGAGTAGAAAACAAATATACCACCCATTGCCAGGATTTATTGATTAGAGTGTTTTTACAGTCAGTCAAATATGGTCAAGTATTCAATCTCCAAGTATAAATTTCAGACTTTGTCGTTGAATTTCTTCACATTGGTATCGTAAAAATGTTTGATATCAAGTATAGTTGTAGTGTTGGATGAGTAGAAGTCAAATATACCACCCATAGCCGGGAATTATTGATTAGAGTGTTTTTACAGTAAGTCCAAAACATGAAATTATGCAATCTCCAGGTATAAATATGAGATTTTGTTGTTGAATTACTTTAACGTAACATATGTTATTTTGAATGTCAGTTCAATATAACTAGCTAACTGTTTTGAATCCATTTATTTTGAAAAGTGGAAGTAATTACGCTGTTTCTCCACATTTACCATACTGCTTTTAATACTTGTGCACTGGAAATTTAAGTGCAGCTCATTTGACCACAGATGTTGAAAGTGCGGCTGGTTTGACCGTGAAGTTGTATGGCTCGGAGGACGGCTCGGAGGACAGCTCGTTTGGAGTAAAATGAGGTTGTAGCTCACAGTCTTAATGACAGTGATTAAAAAGAGGGTTTTGGGTTTGAAACTACGTTGTTTTATTGATCGGTTACTGACCCGAAATATGAGTTTATAAAGTCGTAAATTTGCGACTTTATAAACTCGAAAATTTTGTATTTTTTTCTCGAAAATTTCAAGTTTTCATTATTTATTTTCATTTCTTAAAGTGGCCCTAATACGCCGTCGTACTTTCTCTCGGCCCATTAATGATGAGCACTTATTCCTCATGCCGAAAATCAACCAACAAAACCAAGTGCCACCATGAGTAGGCGGGAGCTAGCGGGTGTTGACCTTGGGCGGAATGGTGCTGCATTTAAGGCAAATCAGAAATATAGGACACACCACATTTCGTATTGATTAAAAACAGGACGCAATATTTAAGTGTGAAATACGGGACAATTCCATATTTTACAGGACGGGTGGCAACCCTAGGTGAAACTCGAGTGGCCATGACGTCTCTGAGCAGCATGACGGTGATAAAATGATCTATCTTATGGACAAGCGAAGCGATTTCGGTCACCAAGTCCCATTCAGTGTGAATGCACCTTTAGAGCACATGAGTAGAGATCCCAACAACAGATTGGTTCATTTTGACTGTTTCATGATTAATTTCTTTAATGACAGACTAAGACATGTTGGGTGCATGAAGTCAGCTAGACTAAAGAATGACAAAGGAGAGTTTGATAACAGCACTGCACTGTCACTTCCCAGTTTTTCTCCTCTGTGGTGACCCTGGTTCTTGATCAGGGTTTACTCTGATGTGTTTCTCTGTCAGTGTGCTCTAAACCTGTCATTTAAATTAACATGTCCTTAGCAATGGATCAGTGATCATTTTGTCTCACAGCCTCAGGAACACTGATCAGGTAATGCTGATGAGCACTGTGCATGATTTATCTGTATCTCACATGCTCATTGTATTCGCATTTCACGCATGAAAGATAGTAAAATGCGGGAGCTGCACTTGCCTCAAGCTCGAGCAGACCAAATTGAGCCTTGGGCCCAATTTGTCCAAATGTCAGTTTCTGTCAGGTCAGAACATAATCAGAGTTTAATATACAGAGATAATTATTAAAAAATGCTACCCTTGTTTCCTGTATAAATAATGAAGAGTTTTAGTTGATTTTGCCTCTACAAGCATCACATAATGTATAAAACAGAGAGAGAGCGCTGGGGCAATCGACACCAAGTGTCGATTGCCTCAGCGAATCATACGTCTTTACGCTGTTTGTATTATGATATCTGATCAAATTAGTTTATTAACACTACACCATCATCTTTAATGGGATTTATCAGGCGGATATAACAGTTTTCAGGAAGCGGAAATTCAAATGTTTTTATTAATTTATTGGAATACTGAGGAAAGTTCATGCTGAAATTGTCTTTTAACAGCTCTCCATAAAAAAACACTTCAAGATGAAGGTTCATCCAGACGTGTTCCTGAGCTTTTTATAATGAATGGATCACTGATGAACATCTCACCTGTATGTTCCAGTGAGACAGCGTCAGTTAATATGATCTGTCTGAACATGATGATCTGCTCTCAGATAGACTCAGAAACATCAGAACACATAATTAAACTGAGATTTTGTCTCTTTTTTTTTTACCTGTTCGCGTTACAGCTCTGTGCCGTTTTATTTCTCTGCTCTCTCAGCGGGAAAGAGCAGCTGCCTCTATGTTTATAAGAAATAAAATAAACCATAATTACTGTAATAAAGGCTCAGTCATCAGCTGCTCTGTTATGGGAACAAACTTCTCAGCACTGAGCAGAACACTTTTTTTCCTTCATGTTTGTTTGCCCTCGTCTGCCTTAACCAGGGGATCAGACTCAGGACTGAATCATCTCCATCTGCAGAAATAAAAGTCTGTGACGTCCCTCTGCTGTGGAGGCTGCAGCAGGAGGAGGTAGGAAGGAGGAGGAGGAGGAGGAGGAGGAGGAGCAGGTAGGAAGGAGGAGGAGCAGGTAGGAAGGAGGAGGAGGAGGAGCTTTTCTTCTCCTGACAGCACAGTCACAGTAAGCTGCCCTTTTGAAGTTTCATATTCAGCTGATTCATCCTGTCATATTTTCAGGATCTGTCAGGATGTCAGGTGTGTCCTGATCATCACTCTGAAGTTGGATCATCCTGGGTCTTCAGCTGTCATGGACCCATGTCACCATCTCATCCTGGTCTGTCTCCAACTGTCAGCAGGTCGTCTGCAGCTTCACACAGGCAGAGACGCTGTCCTCATCCTGCTGCATCATCAGTCCTCCTGTGGGACAGACTGTCTCTCACAGAGACAGGACGGAGGCAGACGACCGAGAAAACACTCGAGGATGGAGGAGGACGAGGACAAGGATGAGGGAGAGGAGGAGGAGAAGGAGGAGGAGGAGGACGAGGAGGAGGAGGAGGAGGAGACAGCACACAGAGATGCTCTGCTGTGACCTTCAGGCTGTGAAGGTGACCTCCTGTGTTTTTTCTCATTACTGATCTGAAGTTCTTCAGTTCTTCAAGTTGAGCTTCTGTCTGCAGAGCTTCATTCTGAGGTTCATGTATCAGGCAGGAGAGGTCCTCACAGCTCACTCAGCTGATGCTGTTCAGCTTTTGGCACGGCGTTACATCTCCCTCACTAACCAATCAAATGAAGACACAGCAGGACTTCTGATTTACCAGTGTGACCTCACAAACACAAACAAACACTCACCGCTAGAACAACAGGTTGTTACAACAGCAATCATTAACTGTCAGCAGAAGCTCTGCCTTTATATTCTGATTATATACTGGCATATATTTCCTGATTGTTTATATATGTTCTGATTATTCATATATGTCCTGATTATTCATATATGTTCTGATTGTTCATATATGTCCTGATTATTCATATATGTCCTGTTTGTTCATATATGTCCTGATTGTTCATATATGTCCTGATAGAGGGACAATGAGGAGACATATGAATCAGGCTCTTGCTCCTGTTGCTGTGGTGATTTCTGACTGATAGACAGTCAGTAACCGAAGCCCTGAGATTTGGGGAATAAGCTCATGGTTCTGCTCCCACTGAGGAATGACGCCCCAAGGCCAATCCCACCCCCTAAATCCAGAAGCCAGGTCCAAACCAGGTAAGGGGAAACAGACTTCAGAACCATGTATGAATGTGATTCCTCCATGATCAGTGTGTCAATGTGGAGTGAACAGAAAAGAGTGACCTATGACCCCAGGGCCTCTCCAGTTACACAGGTGAAGGAGAACATAAGCTCCGGTCCACTCACCTGCACAAGTGTGAAGGACATGTCTGACAGACAGACAGAGGATGACCACAGCAGACCTTGGACTTGGAATGTGAAGCCCTCACAGCGGTGAGACCGGTGTCAGCATGTGGTCGACCACAGGAGGACATGGACGGATTTGATGACTCCCCACAGCCGGCGTGAGGACTGAGCGTCAGGGTCAGGGAGCGGACACCAAGTCTTCACGCCACGCAGCGCTGGTGTCCATCTTCTCTGAAGACAGCTTGGCTTTTCACTTCCTCCGCTCTGACCTGCCTGTCACATCCAATCATTGTCAAGGACAGGCTGAGGCCTAGTCTGAGGGCTGTCACATGTTCTCTGAGTGTGTGAGGCTCCACCGCTGCTCCACCGGTTTACATCTGACAGCAGAGGATAATTAAATCTGAGACATCTATCTGAGAGATAAAGCGTGAGTCAAAGTCTCATTTTATACCAGAGTTCTTCATGGTTTAACCCTCACAGCTAGGGCTGGGCATTGTTAAGAACCTCACGATTCGATTCGATTTCGATTTCGATTCTTTGGGTGGCGATTCGATTCAGTAAGAAGTAGGGTGTAATGATCCATCAATCTGGATCGATACATCGATTGGTTAAGCAATGATCCAATCAAATCGATGGAAACTCAAAACATCGATCAACATCATCATCTTCAACGCCTTTATTTTGAGATTCTGACCGGATATCCGTTTCACCGCTTCCGCCCAATAGTGCCTCGTTCTGAAGTTTCAACTTTACAGGGCTCTCAAGTCTCACGCATTCAGCGTATGAGACGCGCACCTTTTCTCTCTCTCACACACCACAGCTGGTATTTCTCCTTAAAATGTACTGCGTAGCGCCCACCGAGTAACACCGCTATATGCTAACGTGTAGCAACACGCTCTTAGCATCACAGAACTAAACGGGAGCTTGACATGTCAGCCAATCAGAAAATAGCACTGCTGTTTTTGGGTAAGATACGGTCGTTCTGACAGCAGAGGATGCACACTGCACACACACACACACAACAGGAGTAATCACACAAGTACAGTAAGTTATCTCATCATTTGATTTTGTAGCACACTGATTAATGAAATTACTTATTGTATGAATGGAAAACAGTCAGAGCTTGTTCTTATTCTTCCTCCACACCTACCATTAAACAGTGAAGCAAAGTCTAAAAACACCTGACTACTAATTAACCCAATTTTAATTTTAAACATGATTAGATCATACAGATGGTTATAATCCTCTATAACCTATCATACCCAAAGGTCAGCACATCGTTTTACATTTCAGTAATAAAACTGTCAAAACTTAGAAATTGCTTTGTATTTCTTTCTTGCTTTAGGTGAAATGTAGCTGATTGTGTTCAATGAGTACATAATATCGTCTTAAATCAATCGAAGGCCCCTGAATCGTATCGAATCGAAATCGAAACGTGGCAGACTTTGTGATATCGGCAAATATCGTATTGTTGTCCAAAGAATCAATATCTTATCGTATCGTCATGAAACTGGTGATTTACACTCCTAGTAAGAAGTAGAAATACACAAATAATTAGAGTACCTGTTAACAATTTTTGACTTTTTTTTATTTTGATGCCAATGTGAACACGTAGTATGTCACCTCATATTTTTGAGCAAACATCTGAAAATAAAAATTTGCACAGTAATAACTAATTTGTGCATATGGAGTACAAAAGTAAAAACATGACAGTTAATACTATAATTTATAAATGTCCACCTGGTCTTTTTTGTCAATAAATGTGTCAGGAATTGTCCTTTGAATACATTTTTTCACCCTTTTTTCACGAGAAATAAAAGTAAACAATTCTCGCAAGTATTTGTCATTATTATGTCATAAATGCTTAAAACAGTGTGTAATTTTACAAGACAAGAATAAAAATGGATTTGAATTTTTATCAGGATTCTCTTCACAAACAAGTCAACATGAACATGTAGAAATTTTCTGAGATGACCAAAAATAAACTTCACCTATTTTACATCAACTCAAACATGTGTTTGCCTACAGCATTTAGTGTCCATGTTACAGCCTGTTATATTAGACCATGTCCAGGCTTTTTTTTACTGATGGTAGTCCCTGAAGCAGTTCCTGTCAAGCTGAAGACGGAGCTCTCGACGTTTCTTCCTCCAATATTTCTAAAATTACTATTTATGGAATCCATAAAACACAAAATATGATCAAAAATATGCCAAAAAAAGACGATAAAACATGCAGAAAGTATGCCGTAAATACAGCAAAACACAGAGAAAATACGGCAAAAGAACAAAAAGAAAACACTCCAGAATGACACTAATGCTGTTGTGTTTAATATTTTATATTATATACACAGAAAATACTGATAAACCGCCGTTAAATCACTCTCATGACTGAAAAGGTGCACAGCGCCCCCCACTGGCCAGGAGCGCTGGCCAGTGGGGGGCTGAATTCAGAGAATTTGTTGAATAGATATTGAATTGGGAGGGGAATAATTGCAATGCATTGATGAATTGATTTTTCTGCCCACCCCTACTCACAGGTCCAGGCCATCTGATCCGGGCAGCACAGTCCAGCTAAAGACCTGCTTCACCAGACCAGGACAGGGTCAGGGCAGGCGGGGCTGAGGTCAGAGTTATGAGGTCATATGACAGGTGAACATGTTCTCCTACCAGCAGGTTCTGCAGGTGACCCGGGTTGTGGTCAGCCACAGTCCTGAGAGGAGGTCTGGTCAAGGACCACCAAACCAAGACCTGAGTGAGTCCAAGGCCTTTAAACGCCAGTCAGAGCCCCCCTTTGTGTCCAGTCCTCACAGTGTGGATTCATGCCAATGGCTGCGGGACGTCCTAAGACAAAGTTCACTGAGACAGCAGCGTTCTTCACATCTTCACAGACTCAGGTCTTAGTCTGACCTGTTCCTGTCTCCTCTGCTGTGGTTTTGAGCTCAGCGCTGCACGGACACCTTGGCACGACCAGGGAGAACCTGAGTGTCACTGAGATCAGTGCCTGGGTCTGTTTAAGGAAAGTTAAACTCAAAGAGTCCCATCATTAAAGGTGTTCCTGCTCCACCCTTTTCTGACTACAGTGAGGGTCTCCTCGGAGAAGCTGATCTTTACACAGAGGTTCACATTGAGGATCACTAAAGATGACTGACCTAAACTTCAGTGAGTGAGGCGGGACGCCAGTGAGCACAGTTCAGTGATGGGACGCCATCTGGACAATGTCCCAGATGCTGTCACATTTAGTGAGGCAGTGGTTTTGAAAGGGGCGCTGCCTGATGTTTTGGGCCCCATGAAGATGTCTCTCAAGGCCCCATCCCACACCAGCTCAGCACAGTTCAAGCAGCCGTAAAGTATGACCGTGACAAACTATCATGGATGACCTGCTGCTGTGGACCTGCTCCACTCCATGTGCTCTATCCTGCATCAACCATCAACAGAAATGACATCATTTAACATAAATTCATACTTTTAGACCAGTTAAACCATTTTAATGGCAGTTCAGCTAGATGCTGCTATATTAATTAACATCATCCCTCTCAAGATAATATTCATCATAGATATTAATGTTAATATTAGATTGATCTCTCTATCCGTGGTTGTATGGATTATTCATCCATAGTAACTATCTTTACAATCATACAGGCATGTGGACCCTCTTGAAAACCAGATGCTGCATCTCAGGGGGCTAACCTCTAATAAATTTATATTCAGCAGAGACAAATATGACGAAGACAGGTCTATGATTGTCCCATGGGTCTGTTACTAGCTTTAGTTCTTACTTTAGTCCACTTGTCTCCGTCCACCTCCCTTCCTTCACCCACAAACCCAACATAGCATAGCGTGGATGGCTGTTCATCGTGAGACTGGATCTGCTCCAGACCTCCAGCTGATGAACAGGTTTTTTCTGTCAGCCCCCTGCACTGATTTACAGACCAGAGATTTCTGAGTTATTACATAAAAATATTTTGAATGCGTAAAATGGTACAGATGCCAGAAGGTGCTATAGTACATAGTTGATTTGCCATTTATTATGCTTCCATCTGAGGAGTGCTTCTCTACTGTTTGAAGATTATTTGTGTCTACAGACGCACTGCACCGTAGTTTGGTTGGTCCAGTGCTGTGCTCATGATGGATTCATGTTGGTTTTGTATGTATGTAAGTGTATATATGTTTATATGTATCCATGCAAATGTGTGTATCTATAAATGAAGAGTGTGTCTTCAGTCTGCTCTATTGTAAAGTGTCATGAGATAACACTTGTGATGAACTGGTCCTGTACAAATAAAGATTGACTGATAAATTAAGTTGTTTTAATGGACCATTTATGGTATTACAGTCAAGTTATTCTGGTTTTTTTTTTTTAGATTAGTTTTTAGGCATTTTGTGCCTTACGGATAGGACAAAGAGAGAGACAGTGGATCGGCTTTTGAACGGGGGGAGAGAGAGTAGGGGAGCACACTCTGCAGACTGGCCACAGGCTGGATTTGAACGCTGGCCGGCAGAATCATGTATATGGGTCATGTCTGGTTGCTTACCACTCCACCATACCAGCACCTTGAAGTATTTTGTTTCAAGACACAAATAATCTTAAAACAGTAGAGAAGCACTCCTCAGATAAAAGTATAATAAATGGCGAATCGACTATGTACTATAGAACCTTCTGGCATCTGTACCATTTTAAGCATTTCAGATATTTTTTATGTAATAACTCAGAAATCTCTGGTCTGTAAATCCTATAAAAAGCCAAGAACCTGTGCAGATTATACTTTTATTATAAAGACCCAAACATGTTAGCATGATTTCTGGTTCAGCAAAGGCATAAATGAAAAAAAAACTAGGGCAGGACTAGGGAACAATTTTAGGAAAGGTCTAACTGCAATTTTTCTGGCAGATATTGTGATTTCAATTCGATTCATGATTTTCTTCAAATCAAGCTTCAGTGCAATGTTCACTATGTTTACATCAGACAACAGTAAGGAAATCAATGATCAAAAGCACATCACACATTATTCATCATCTAATATTGATGATAAATAATCTGTTTTCATTATTCAAGGCATACTCCAGCTTCTGCTCCTTAACAGAGGCTTTTTATTGTTGACCTGCTTACCAGCACTTCCCTAAATGCGAATTAGTTGCAGATTAGTAAAATAGTATGTGCAAAATAGTTGACACAACAGATCCTGGGTCAGTCAGGAGCACTGCAAAAAACTGCAGCTTTGGCGATCACGTGATTGCATTGTCTGAAATTGTGATTTTGATCCCAAAACGATAAATCTTTCAGCCCTAATAAAAACCTCTCCTAAATGTTCAACAGGGCCTTTTTTCATCTGAATGAAAGCAGACGTAGTCTCATTAAACCATGGAGACCTTTACTTCACCACCTCAAACCTTTGTCTGTATCTGAGACCTTCTTCAGTCTGAACCTGAACATGGTCCTCCTCTGATCAGACCTTAGACTCACTGACACAATCTGTGGACCACACTGTCATCTGGGGGCCACACGAGGACCTCTGTGAAGAGCCTGAAGCTCTGCCCAGAACAAAGACTGAAACAGTAAATGTGACACCTGAGCCGCCTGTCAGTCCATACCCCTGAAGCCTGAGGACATGAGACATGGTCCTCTAATATGGTCATGTGACATGTAGAAGATGCAGTGACTCCCTCTGAGGGTCTCAGCTTCATCATCATCAGTGTTTCTGATCAGATTCACCTGTCATCTGTTCAATCAAGATGCTCAGAACTTCACTGCAGCCTCTCCCAAACCCTGGAGCTCTGACACTACTTCAGGAGCTCTTAGGGTCAGGAGTTTTTAACCCTGTGTGTCCGAGAGTCATGGTTTAGCTGCTGTCTTCATGTTCTGTTCAGACATGGTGACTCTGAAGACCCCCTCCTGGTGCCCTCCACGTCTCCAGAGCCTCAGACAGACTCTGGAGTGGTGTAGAGAGATAAATGATGACCTGATTATCCAGCACTGTTAAAAGTATTACAGGTCTGGTCCTAAAGTATGAACCAGATCTGCAGGCTCCGGTCCTTGGGGGATCTGGTCCAGAGTCCAGACTTCAGACTGAAGGTGAGGGAGCCTCTCCTGTCTAAGGAGATCAGGCTACTGAGTCTTTAAATCACTTCTCAAACTCATTTATAGACCTGCTTTGTGTATCGCTTACATACTTTATCAGCTTTGTTAGTTATTTATCTTATTCTATTTTATCTATATATTCATTTTACAATTACTTGTTAAATTATTTTGAATCTCTGCAGTTTTTACTCCCCTTGTTTTAGTCCTGATTTTATCTTTTCATGTTTTAATCTCCTTTTTGTCCTTTATTTACCCTCTTCTTTCCATCTTCCTGATATGTCAACTATCATCTACCAATATACTGTATTGTCTCTTTATAAATATATATACCGTAAAATACCAAATAATGGCCGAGGCGTTTATTTGTTTCAAACACTGAGCAGACCAGGCATTTATTTGATATTTTACGGTATAATGAAAAACCTTCTTTCCTAATGTTCCTCATATGACCATTTGACCTGCACTAATGAAGTAAATTGAAACGTCAGTTTTCTTTCCTTTATTTGATTTATGTTTCTTGACCTTTGACTCTGCTGGTCTCCGTTTGACCTGACTGTTGATTTATTTCTCCAGAGTCCTGCCTTTGTCTGTCTGTTAAAGTATTTTGTTAACATGTTGTAATGGTGCTAATTAATAATTACTATTATCAGAGAACATAAATGATGACGAGCTAAAACATCTGTTAAATCCTCATGAATGATCAGAGCAGATGTTTGAATGTTTAAATCACAGCAGGTGGACTCTGGGGCTTGGTGTCAACACATGAACATTATTTCTGACTTTAAAAGGTGAACAGGTGTGGGAGGACAGTGATCATGACGTTAAACTGAAGTGTCAGAGGGTTTATTTGGTTTCATTTTGAACAAGATGAACAAAGTCAAACAGAGGTCTGAATAAAAACAAAGTTACCACCAAAGTACTGAAATGTTCCTCTTTAAATCTTCTGTCTGAAGCCTCTCAGTGCGAGTCTGAACATCAGCCAACATCAGTTCCTGCAGCCTGAACTCAAAGAACCTCCATGGACCTCCCTGAAGCTCTGATGGACCTCATGAGCTCTGGCGCTCGTTGGTTCCTCCGTTCTCTGCAATCTTCCGTTTCTTCTCGTCCGTGGAGTCTTTGAAGACATGGGCTCTGTAATACTGCAGCTCTTTAATGCTCTCCTGGATGTCCTCCAGCGCCCTGAAGGACAAACACAACCTGAGCCTCATGTTTGGACCACTGAGAAGATACTGTGACACCATCATGTGAGACAGCAGCAGGGGAGACTGGGAGACATTTATCCAGCCACAGCAGAGACTTTCTGAAGTCTCCTTTCACGTGTTCTTATCATACTCACATTAATCAGTGATGTTTAGTTTAGTAGAGTAACCTGCTACACCAACAGAAGGTCAAATGTCAAAAGCATAAAGGTGCATGGCTTTAGCAGAGGAGATCTGCAGCCTGAAGACGACTGAGCTCCCTTCATGAGGTCACAGTGCCCCCTGCAGGACGTCCCAGCACACTACAGGGACAAACAATCTAACTGATAACCGAACTGCTGTGACAGGAAACACAGGAGTGAACCCTGATCAGGACCTTCTAACATAAGTCATTAAAAGCCCGTGGATTTCATGATCACAAGATGGAAATAAATCGGGCCTTACCTCTGGATCAGTCTTCCTTTCATGTTCAGTATTTATAGACTTACCTTCACCACAGACACTACATTTTAATATCATCAGGGCTTTGGTGAAATTATTCTAACATCATTTTATGAAGAAGTGAAGGGGTTAAAATCAAAAATAAAAGGTTTTATTTTCACATATCACTAAAGTGTAAAACCCCAGGGTGAATATGACGACATCTGAGCACACATACCTGTGGGTGGCCTTCTTCTGGGGGGCCTTCTTGTAGTCCTCAGGGAACCACCGTCTGAAAGACCAAACACCGAGTGAAGGTCTGCAGATTATCAGAGTGGATAAATAATGACCTCAGAGAGACCTGCAGATGGATGGAAATGGACCAGGCTGCTCTGGAGATCCTGTGAGGACGACCACCTGAACATCCACCTCAGGTGTACCCCACCCCCCACCCCCCAACCCCCCACAGACTCACTTGCAGAGCTCCTTGATGGTGCTCACGTCGATGATCCTGTAGTGCAGGTGGAACATGAACTGGGGCATGAACTTGTCCAGGAACCTTTTGTCTGCGTGCACCGAGTTTCCTGCAGGAAGACAAACACAGGACGCCGCTGTAGGATCAGTCAGACACACACAGGTACACACAAGTACACACACAGGTACACAAAAGGGCTGAAACAGGGCCTCACCTGCCAGGGGACACTGTCCCGGCGGGGTGTGCTGTCTGATGAAGGACAGGAACTCGTACTCGGCCTGTTCCAGGCTGATCTGACTGTCCCGCACCGCCTGGGTCAGTCCTGACTGAGACAGACACACACACACACACAGATCACTATAGGTGGTGTACAGCGGAAACACAGGAAATACCAGCGCACAAAAACGTTAAGATTTATGAAAGAGTGCGCACGCACATCCTACGCTGGTTAAAGCGTAGCGCTCTAAAGCTGTCGCACCTGAGGGAACTTTTTGCCCCGCCCACATGCACTTCCTGAACAGCTACATGTGTTGTTGCCTAACTGATCAGCAGTTTTGAGCACCGATCATGTCATTTCAATTACAATTATTATTAATGTAAACTTTATTTGTATGGCACATTTTGGGAACACAGGTACCGGCTGCCTTATTGTTTATGTGAATGGATTTCATAAAAACGTGTAAGGTTTGTTGCACAATCATATTTGATATGTGTTGTGAAATGTGTAATATTCGATTATTTCACATAAGTGTATCAGTTCCTCAGAGCTGTCTTAATTTCAGGGTTGCAGTTTCCCGTTTGCAGTTTCCTGACAGGCGTGTCAGCAGGTGTGTCCGCAGGTGTGTGAGCAGGTGTGCTCAGCCTGTCCCAACACACCTGGCTCCTTCTTGTGTTTTTAGTCCTGTGGCAGTGAGACTGGAGTCTGTCTCTGAACTGTTGAGCCCTATGAGCCAGCTTGCAGAATCAGATCCTCGGGCAGGGGCCTCGTGGTTGTTCTGGAGTCCAGGCCCGGATCTAAAGTGATCCAGCTTTTAAACTTTAGATCAACCTGCTGAGGATATCAGGCACATCTTTACATTTGCTTCTTAAACTCACTTTCATAGATTTGCTTTTTGTCAGAATTTATTCACTTGATAGTAGTAACGTTGTCCTCATGCAGGAGGACAGGACACTTTAAAGACCAAAGACTGCAGGAGGACGACTGCCTCCAAAGCTTCTGCTCAGGCCTGAGATGTTGCACCTCAGCTAAAGGGACAGAGCTGTGGACATCTCTCTTGTGCATGCACAGAAAGGGGATCACATTTAAATCATAGGTAAAGAAAAGGGAGATAAGGTTGTGAGGCCTGCCCCAGTATTGAGGGACAGTGCCAGCTGTCTGGTGTGATCACTCTGAAGTACAAAGTCCAAGGACTGAGATGAGGACACTTCTGATGCACACACTCTGCTTACCTTCCCATGATGCTCCTGGCACCACTCTGACATCCCGTCCAGCAGCTTGTCTGGCTGTTTGATGATCAAGTTAGGCCCCTGCAGACAGTAGAGACATCGTTTAGTCCACAGGACAAACAGGAGACACTCTTAAGGCGTTTTTATGCCACATACCTCTGCCACCACATTCAGGTCAGAGTCTGTGATGATGCAGGCCATCTCGATGATCTGGTCCTTCTCTATGTCCAGCCCTGTCATCTAAGAGGGACAGACAGACAGAGCTGCTCACTCACCTGTCCTCACCTCTGTCGTCTATGACAACAATAATAAAGATAATTATAAAAGGATAGACGGCTCTCCCAGCAGAGGCAGTGAGGAGCTGGTGTCTGGGTTCAGCTGGTCCAAACTCCAAACCTTCAGCTCTGCTCCACCTTAAATCACCACCAGACTTTAAGACTGATTGACACAGGATCAGAGAGGTCTCAGGTAAGACGAGAATCTCTATGAAACACAGCACATTTCTCCTGAGTTCATCAGAAACATGAACTGATTTAATAAAATACTGCAGCCGGGCTGTGCAGTAAAGGGTTAACTGAGAGGACTCTGTCTGACAGGTGTGGTATCGGGGTCCCTTCGCAGTCTTTAGAGCAGACCAGGGTTAGGTTTAGTTTACTGCAGTCACACGGTGGAGGTATTAAGATCATAATTCTACAGCAAACAGATTTGTTTAAGTGGAATTATAATTTTATTGTACCAGGACAAGCCAGGTTCCTAAATATGAATGAATTGATCAATTTTTGTATGAAACCAAATAAAAACACGTTTCATGTTGATATAAAATCATAAAAATGGCTTTAAGATAATACTCAGCATCTAAACTGGAGACTAAAATTAAAAAAACAAATGTTTGTATTAGAAAGAAAAATAATTAATTACTTCTCCTGAATACATTAAAAAAAAAAAACTAATTATTGATACATGTGCTCTTCTTCCAGGAGAATTCAACAATAGGAGAAGCAGTCAGCTGTCAGGCTCCAGAGAGAACAGAGAGGCAGACACAGGCCATATCTGATAGGTAAATATATACCAAAACTTATTAAGGCTGACATCAATATCAATACTGATATGTTGAACTAAATGAAAGGGTTTTTTTTTAAATTACACCTTCGTTACAATCGTTATTTTTGTAACACTTACAGTAAAATCAGGCTTTATTTACCCTTTTAAAAGGTTTTAAGAGCTTCATTTCCCTTTAAGGAGCTAAAAAAAACTGATTTTCTGATCTGCTGACAGAAAATCTGACATGTCTTTGCAGCTTAAACTTTACATGTAAAATGTATGATCAAAAATAAATGTACAAACTTCGTGCTAGAATATAAGAGTAAAATATCTGTGGTAATTACCTGATAAAAAAAAAAAACAAAAAAAAAAAAACACCAACATGTTTGTGAGACGTCCATAAACTATCTAAACTGCTTATCCCTTTAGGATCGTGGGGGTGGAGCCTATCCCAGCTGACCTTGGGCGAGAGGTGGGGTACACCTTGAAACGGTCACCTGGCAATCACAGGGTCACATAGAGGCACAGACAACCATTCACACTCACACCTAATGGTCATTTAGAGTCACCAATCAACCTCATCAGAATGTTTTTGGTCTGTGGGAAGAAGCCAGAGTGCCTGCAGAGAACCCACGCATGCTCAGGGAGAACATGTAGACCCCACACAGAAAGGCCCCAGCAATGGGGGTCGAACTATTGACCTAATCTCTGAGACACCACCTGTTAACACCTGACCTGTCTGCTGCTGAATCATCTCCATGTGACTGTTGTGTTTTTGTGACGTCGTCGTTAAATTATTTACGTAAGAGAGAACCCTGTGTCGTGTTTAAGCTTAAAGATGGCGTAAAACAGGTTTAGATGACGTTACTCAGTCCTGCTCCGTCATCACACCTGCACATGCTATGGTTAGCTCCATGTGAGCATCAGCTAACAGGCTAACACACAGTGCTGCTGCACACAGGTGAAGAGTACACCTGTGCACCGGGCTGAGCCTGATACCCACCTCCAGGTCCACCCACACCATCCTCTGGGACATGGCCGAGGATGACATGCTTCTTCCGGATACCTCAAACCTGGAGTAGAGGGGAGAGCCGGCGGGGCCTGGTCCTGCTACGGTCAACCGAGTACTCCCAGGTCCTGAAGAGGGGGTTCCGCCTAAAACTGGACCAACAGGTCCTCTCTGAGGTGCTAACGTGGAGCTCCTAAGTACCAGCCGTCTCCTACAGCGCAGAAGCTCTGACAGCAGCCACGCTGAGGTCCGTGAACACACCGGCATCCCGGGCAGACTTCCGATCTCAACTGTCGTAAACCGGTCCCCCCGACAGACCTACAACTCACCGGCAGGTGGCGCTACAGGACCCGAGACAGGGGTTCTCACAGGCGGCCCAGGTCTGTAAAGAACATGTTAAAGGAGGATTTATTTTATTTATTTCATCTCCATCACCCATCGAGCATGTAAATGTGAGTTGTTACGGAGTTTTCAGACTCTAACAGCAGAACAGGAGAAGGTGTTTGTTTGTTTGTTTGTCTGTTTGTTTGTTTGTTTGTTTGGAGACAGTCCTCTCGACAGGAACACCCGGGACCCTCTGAAACACTCGGGGACCCACTCTGGTGTCCCAACCCACCGCTGAGAACCTCTGATCTGGATCAATGACAGTGCCATGAAACAGCATACCCTGACCGGACACTATAATAGGTACACCCAGATCAACTGCTTGTTCATACAAATGACTTATCAGCCAATCACATTGCTGTGCTCAGAGCACTTAGGTTTGCAGACGGGGTAAAGGAGCCCTGCCATTACGGAAATATTTAATTGATAATGTATTTAAATATGGTCGGTTCAGCTCTGTGAGGTAAAGTTATTGCAGCAGTGACCGGCACAGCAGGTAGGGGGTGCTGAAGCTCCTCAGCCGTAATTCACCTGCACGGTAGTTCACAGAAGAAGACCTGAGGTCGCTTTAGGTGAGCCCTGATGCTAACTCTGCTCCAGGGCTGCGTCCAGACAGAAACACCGAGGACTTTCTGCTTTAAACTCCCCTGCTTCAGGTGGATACAAGGACCAAAGCACCGAGGACTGAGGGCTGTGGGGGGTCAGCAACACGCCAGTGCGAATCAGACTGACAGTCCGGAGAAGAAGAGGAGGAAGAGGAGGAGGAGAGGAGCAGCGGTCACCAGAGCAGCTCCACGGCTAACAGCTGTAGCCTCAGTTAGCATCACAGCTAGTCTGACAGTTGTGTTTGTGTTCAGCAGCAGTGTCAGTTAGCTTTAGGTTAGCATCACAGCTAGTTTGACAGCTGTTAGCCTCAGTTAGCATCACAGCTAGTTTGACAGCCATAACCTCAGTTAGCATCACAACTAGTTTGACAGCTGTAGCCTCAGTTAGCATCACAGCTAGTTAGACGGCTGTACCTATCGTTAACAACACAGCTAGTTTTAACAGCATTACCCACCACTAAAAGTGACTAGCTGTAAAGTTAGCATCACAGCTAGTCCGGCAGCAGTGCTCGCTGTCGGTCCGCGCAGCCGCAATGCTCTCCTCTGCGCGTGCAGGCTAACATGTTAATCACGTTGTGTTACGTCTACCTGTGGGTCCGCTTCCACAAGTGCTACTCGGTGCTAATCCGGAACAGTCTGTCCAGACTGAACAGGAGCCGGATCAATTTCAGTTTCAGCCTCTGCTCCAGTCCAGGACCCCGCTCAGCTGCCCTCTGGGAGAGCAGGCCCGCCCCCATCCGAGGAAGAGAGATTGTTCCTGCAGCTGGGAGACAAGGCCGTGCTCCTCACCGAGCCCCAGGTCAGTGACCAAGACCAGGCCAGAGCCCGAGACCAAGTCAGTGACCAAGACCCATTTCAGAGATCAAGATCAGGTCAGTGACCAAGACCAAGTCAGAGACTGAGAACAGGTCAGGGACCAAGACCAGGGTAGTGAATGAGCTCAGATCAGTGACAAAGACCAGGTCAGTGATGGACACCAGATCAGAGACTGAGACCAGGTCAGAGACCAAGACCAAGTCAGTGACCAACACCCAGGTCAGTGACTGAGACCAGGTCAGTGAACGAGACCAAGACCAAGTCAGAGACTGAGATCAGGTCAGTGACTGAGACCAGGTCAGAGACCGAGACCAAGTCAGTGACCAAGACCCAGGTCAGAGACCGAGACCAGGTCAGTGACCGTAACCTAGACCAGGTCAGTGAGTGAGTCCAGGTCAGTGACTGAGACCAGATCAGAGACGAAGTTTAGGTCAGTGACCGAGACCAGGGTCAGTGCTGCAGCTGGTGTGGAGATGAACGCTCAGTGCAGGTGTTCACTGAGTGGTAGAGAATGTGTCTTGGTCTGATCCAGTTCCAGGACTGCCCCCAGAGTCTCAGCCGTAATGAAAGGCTTTATGATGATCTTTATGACCTTTGTCATACAGATGTCAGGGCCCAGTCAGCTGTATTCTGACCTCTAAACCCTGTTAGTGACAGCGTCTGAGGAGCCCACCCCTCTGTCACAGCCAGAGTCCTGCAGACATCTTCAGGTGCCTACAGGGTGATGACTGCAGTCCTCAACTGGAGGCCCCGAGGGCCATATCTGGCCCCCACAGCTCCTCCATCTGGCCCTGGTCTTAATGCTCTGAAACAGCAGATAACCTTTGACCCCTCGCAGTGCCTGACACAGTGAGGCCAGAGAGTGACAGAGCAGTGATGTGGGGACAGCAGAACATGAGGAGCTTGCTCAGTCCTTCAGCCGAGTCCACCACAGACCTGATCTACAGCTCACATCAACACCCTGCTGGGACATCAGGTGTTCAGTGGTGAACCCTCAAAGGTGTGCTGATCACCTGATATCTGACTGAAGGCCCTCTCAGGTGTACCTGTCCTGTAATTTGACTCTGAGCTGATCACACGTTCTCCGAGAAGACCACAGGACTGCTTAGTCGTTAATGTATGACACTAAGTAGTGCTGAGCTAACCAATGACCAGAGCCGACCAATCAGAGCAGGCTGGGCCCACATGAGGAGGGGGCCCTTAAAGTGACAGGAGCTCCAACAGAGCATCTCAGACTGAGAGAGAATAGAGGAGGATCAGGTCTACTCAGTATGAGGGAACAAGGTTTTTTTTAAGGGTTTAGATTAAAACAGAGAAGATAAAACAGATTAAAACATAGAAGATAAAACACAGATTAAAACATAGAAGATAAAACATAGATTAAAACATAGAAGATAAAATACAGATTGAAATATAGAAGATAAGACACAGATTAAAACATAGAAAATCAAACAGATTAAAACAGAGAAGATAAAACAGATTGAAACATAGAAGATAAAACAGATTAAAATATAGAAGATAAAACACATTAAAATATAGAAGATAAAACACAGATTAAAACATAGAAGATAAAACTGATTAAAACATAGAAGATAAAACAGATTTAAAATGTGAAAGATAAACAGCCATGGAGGCACAACTCCATGAACTCAGGCCACTGTGTGCTAATTAGCTGATGAGACATTCTTAATAGTTTTTCAAACAGTGCTGCCACCAGCAGAAGGTTATCCAGAAATGATGTATGAGCTGTTATTAGCTTGGAGGCAGGTGAGGTAGGTCTGACAGCAGGTTGTGGTATATATTAGTATATTTATCAAAGTGATACTGTGAGTCTATAACCATGTTTTGCAGTCTAACATGGATATTATTAGTTAATAACTTATAGAAATCTGGGCCCTCTGCTCTGTGTTGCAGTTCAGCCTCCAGCCTCTAGGCAACAGTGGGCATCCATCTGTTTAACTCTGTCACTTTAACTGTCAGCATGTCTGACTCTGAAACAGATGGTAAAGTTCATCCATGCTGCAGGGACCATGAAATATAAATTCATGGAAATATTAGAAACATTAGCTTTTATGTGTGTAACATTGTGAGGACATTTTCAAAGATCTGCCATGCTGAATCGTATCATCTCCCCTGTATCAGCTGAGGCATCAGGATGTTTGTATCTTCACATAGAAGAGAAATCTGCTCTGAAACCTATTAGAGAAGAAGACTTATGAGACTGTGATGGATGTGAGACTGTAGAGTGTAAGTAGCTGTGGTGTTGGACCTGCTTGCATATGTCCTTCACATTATTGTCATGGACCTCTGTGTTCCTCTGTCTGATGACCTCTAACCTGCCTAACAGCTGTTTCTCTTTGCTGTACCTGTCCTCCACAGCCTGTGCATGGCCTCACTAACTCTGATGTCTGTAAAAGTAGTGCTGTGAGTTACTACCATCTTTCTGTCTCTGTTCTGTGCGTCCACAGGCATGTGATGACCTCAGCAAATGGACTGTGCTGCTGGGCTCTTCTCTGGTTTGTGGGCCTCGAATAGAAGACATTTCATTCATCATAGAGGCTACAGGACACAGAGTGGGCAACCACTCTGCTCACACGTCTAATAAGAAAGTAGGCACCACTCATTAACCAGTAGAACCATCTCTGTCTCCTAACTCCTGTCTATGGACCAGTCTGGATCTTCCCCTTTCCTGTCTTTAAACTCAGTCCTGCTCTCTAAATGAAATGTCTGTGCTGTGCTCTGGTCAAATACAACACATTAACCTTCACAGGAAGTTCATAGCTTGGAACGAAGCACCTCTAAATAGTCTTTCACAGTAAGTCAGTGTCCGTCTTTTGGGGCTTCTCCATGTGTGGTATCTGCTCGACTCGACTCTGCACAGTGTGGACGTGCCCTGCTCCATCTTCCAGTACAGGACAGACTGTATCAGATCATCTTTAAGGTGGGCAAGACTGTGGCTGCATGAAACCACTCAGAAATAAAGAAGGAAACAGAGGAAATAGAGGTAGAGGTGAGGAGTACAGTTTGAGAAGTCATTCAGCATTCTGGAGCTGACAACAGGGGGCGTTTTCATTTCCACGTCAGTACCCCAGACTCATGACCACACTCTGAACATTCAGAGGTCAGCAGTGTCTCCACATCACGTTTACTCTTGGCTCAGCTGATGCACACTGAGCCCAGGTCCTGGAAAGACCTTGAGATGTCTTGTTTTTAGGCTCAGGTGGAGCTCTGTTTTAGATTTAATTTGTTTGTACCCTGAGTGGTTTAACATGATGAAGAACTCTGATACTAACCCTGAGCTCTGGACTAATTTTCCCTCAGATCAGACACCAAGGTGGACCTTTATGTTCCCATTCAGTTTAAAAAATAAAGCCAAAAATGTTCATGTTTTCTTTGGACCGTTTCATGTTCTCCTGACAGTCTTCTGAAGACGTCCAGATCACACAAGAAGGCAGGACTGGCCTTGGACTCTGCAGTATGATGAAGAAGTTAGCAGACTGAGCTCCCACAAAACACAGTGTTCAGAGGGGCTTTAAAGCTGACCGTAGAGGACACCAGATAGCATGGTGACCCATTACACTGTAACACCTGTGGGATAGTCTGCAGAGAGACTATCGGTAATGTGTTAAAGTAGAGAGCAGCTTTAAAAGGATAACTCCTCCTGCTGTACCGAGCTGGACTGAACTCTGATCTAAACCAGTTCTTGACTCAGTCCCTGTTGTTGAGTCCTGTGATGATCTGCTGCAGACACTGAGTGATGTTCACATGTCTGTTATCAGTCTGGTTACCTGGAGCCGGTGATGCAGTTATTATTACTACTACAGCGGTGTAATGAGTTAACTCATCACCTGTGTGTATTGTGTCCTCACTGTCCTCGCTCTGGGGGCCGATTAGAAACAAGCAGAGGCCACCTCTTTCAGAACGCCTCCCCTGATCGATCCAGGTGTGAAAACTACCTGAATGTTTGTGCTCCAGAGAGCTAATGTTAGTCACCCGGTAAACCCTAAGTGCTGAGGGTCACATGAAGGTCAGCGTGTTCTCCCAGACTGTTCATACAAACATGGAAACAGCTAGACATGCACCTTCAGGCAGGCCTCTGGCGGTGGAGCTACATCACACTGCCGTCACAGCTCTGGTGTGATTTCACATGTCAACAGTCCTGTGTGTCTGGATGTGACCGCATGAAACAGTCCTGACAGTGTTTAAAGATGCGTGTCCATGCATCCAACTCCCTGTCCATCCCTGTCCCACAACGTGTTAATAACAAGAACTCAGAGACCTAAGTGGACAAGTCACAGAGAGGCTCTGCTAACAGTGCAGAAGCTTCCAGAATGATCAGCTGGATCTGTTTCAGTAAATGCTGACAGAAAACATTGGACGTCTTCCTTTAAACCCTGAAGTGTGTCTGTTGAAACCATGTCAGAGTCCTGAAGAGCTCTGTCTGCTGAAGTAACCCTGAGATACACCAGAGGATCACAGGCCCTCGTCAGACCTGCTGCAGGGGTCTAACACAGCCTGAGCCAGACTAAGAGGCTGTTTACACGGACTCCGTTTCCACCAGAAAACGCAAAGGTTTTTCCTTTGCGTCTTCAAAAAACGATCCTTTGTTCAGAGACTCTAGAACGACTGAAAACGCTGTAGTGTGCATGCCAGTCCAGTAGATGGTGATGTAGGCTTGCAGAGAAAACAGCGCAGTTACAACACACTTATGAAGAAGAAAAATTTTCCACAAACAACAATGGCAATGTGGACGCACGAAGACGCAGGAGTCTCCCTTGTCCGGACGACAAATCTGTCGGGAGAAAACGAATCTGTCTGCATAGTTTTGTCCTGGATAAACAAACAAGCCGAGAAGCAGCACACATGTTACTCGGGAGAACGGCCGAAGCTGTTGTTGTTCCTGTTATGCGCACGCTGCCTTTCATGTGAAAGAGTACTGCCGCATGCCGTCAGTGTTTCCCCCTGAAACCGCTGAATCGTGTTTACATGAGACCCGGGTGGCGGAGCGTTTTGAAAACTGTCCACCTTGGACCCCTGGTTTCAAAGTTTGCGGATTCAGGCGCTTCAGGCACCTTTCTCATGTAAACGGAGGCTAAAACGCAATGAAAACTCTTCGGATTCGGCGAAAACGGAATCGTGTAAAACCACCAAGACCAGATCTTTGCTGTATAAGCTCTGTGACCCCCAGACCAGTGCATCCTTCCTGAAAACCCTGCCCTGATTAAATACTTAAGCAGGGAATAAGTCCAAAATACTGAAACAAAACACTGAAACAGCTCTTCAGTTAGTCATTGATAATTTTTCAAATATTTTATCTGCATATTTAATGAAAAAAGTAGAATTTGAAAACAGTATTCAATCACAAAAGAATGAAAACAGTTTCAGACCAGGACAGAGTATTTTATTATCCGGATTCATGAAGCTCTGCTGCAGTTTGTTTTGTGTAAAAATATGATCACCTGTCATCATCTTATTACTGAGGCCACATGAGAGATTATTAACCCATCTGTGCCTCCAAGCTTAGTCTGCATTAAGCCCCTCCCACATGCCAGAAACTAGGGGGGGGCACCCCCTATAAGTCAATCAGGGCTCAGTTCAGGGACAGAGCTCTTAACTGGAACCTCTTACTCTGAGTAAATGCCCATGTTATAACTAACCAGCTTTAGCTGTTGTTTAAACCATACAGGCAATGTTAATGTTAGGAAGGTTGTAAATACATCATAGCGGCGTAACGCTGAACAGCAGCTGAAGGTGCACAACACAGCGGATTGGATATGCAGAGGCGATGGGGGCGTGGCTGGGAGAACCACCATGGGGTTGTGCTTACCTCAGCTTTAAGTAATGCATGATCAGGTGTGTTCTAGTTTGTTTGTTCTTAGAATAACACATACACATATAAAGTTTATCCAGTCTCATATATCTATGCATATAGTTAATGTTGCACTGAAACTGAGGCTGGATGGTAAATTAGAAGTGGTGTCTCTTTGTGTTTAAGATCTCAGATGCGCAGCAGTATGTTTGTTGATGAAAATGCAAAAACAGGAATTAAAAAGTTTGAATCTGTTCACAGTAGCAACTCAAAGAACAAAGATGACTGTAAGATGAGAGCTTGAGCCTCACTTTGAGCTTCACTTTGTGTTTTAATATTATCTATCTGGAAACAGATATTGAGATATTTAATTAAATAAGACCATTCAGCTAACAGATGACGGTTGTGCCTGCAGCCTTTACCAAACTGGTTATTCCTGCAGCTTCACTGGTCCAGTGCTTTATAGAAATATAAACCTTAAAATGCTCCTGGTCCAACATTTATCCCATCAGATCCATCTCAGACTGGATCCATGAGGTCTGCTCCTCCTTCACTAACTCCTGCTGTGTTGTGTCTGCAGGTGCTGAAGTGGTCTGACTACTGCCTCCCTCTGGCCTGTAGTCCAGGCACCCCGTTCAGAGCAGTGGCCCGGGCCAGCGTGGATAACTTCAGATCGACTGGGGGTGGCTTTTATAGAAGATCGTCTTCAGCTGGATGATGGACTCCTGCCCTCAAAGATAATCCGTATGTTTCCGCAGGTCAAAGGGCACGAATACTGAGTATG